>CM044894.1:470455-1670455 GCA_024500025.1 Syzygium aromaticum
CTTATCTACGATAGGCTTACACTTTAGGGTTCCCATTAGTTTCAATAGCAAACTTTAGAGGGCTCATGTCTCGAGGCTTAACAACAGGATCATGTCTATTCTTTGCCCGGTGTTGTGTCGGGTTTGCACTCAACGAGTTGCGAGTTTTACTTTATTGCACTTAGAATAGCTTGTCTTTTGAGTTCATTGGGTGTTTAATTTCCACACTGCCTTCAATACATTGCTTGTTAATTTCTTTTCTAGACTAGGTTAGGAGTAGTCTAGAACCTCAAAATTGAAAATCACAAAAACATGTTGTGATCATTAGAAATGGCATTGAGACTTTTAGGAGAAAAAAAAATGGTAAATCAAGATTGTATTAACACTTTGGATAAACAATCACATAGTCAGTTACCGAAAGGACGTTAATGGAAATATTAATGCAAGCAATTCTCATTTCTAGAATCTTTGGTTGCAAGGAATTGAGATGATTCTCCTACGTCTCAATTGGGTTTCAAACCAACCCCTAAAAAAAGGTTAGTGGCGACTCCTAGTAACATGTAGGTTCATAATGAACAAAAATGGAATAGTCCTAAATGCTGCCTGAGGTATGGGGCTCGGAAGAGCCCCGCCTTTGAATAGATGAGCCTTTTGAGTCATCCCTTTGGATGAATCAATCGATGTTTGCATTCTTGGGTAAGTAATTCTAAACCCATCCTGCGAGGGGTAGGTCACAGCAGATTCATACCACTGGCCTGTACCATCAAGCCTTCATCAAAAAGTAAGATGCTGTGGATGGTAAGCTCATGATTGTTCATGGAGAATTGGGTTTCAAGATTTACCATGATATCGTGATTCCACACGTAAAACATGAGATAAAAGAAGTATTAAGATACTAGACATTCGAGCTAGTCTTGATGATACATGTGCCTATGGAAGCAATTGAACATTCCCCGAGGTAACTGTGGAGGCCGATTTGGAAGAGGAAAGACTAATCAGAGCTTATTCATCCTGTTATTGAGCAAAACGTTTCCTGGACCTCCCAAAATGTTGCAAGAAGAGGAGCGATCTATTGAGGATATAACCAAGATGTTCCAAGAAGATACCATATGCACTATCTTGGCATGTGAGGAAGATATGACTTCTGCAAGTCTTGATGACCCTTCAGAGTAAGGTGATTTATTTAATTAGGGTGCGTTTGTTTGAGGGAAAGTATTTTCTGAGAATCCGTTTTTCGGACTTTCACCCGTTTGTTTAGCCGAAAATGATAAATTAACTGAAAATACTTTCCGGTCAAGGAAAACATTCATATACAAAATTAGAAAATTGAATTCCCTAATCTAAAAAGGTGAAAACACTTTTTGGAATTGTTCATCTTGAATTTGTTAATATTTTTTCTTTTCTCTTCTTTCTTTTTTTTTCTTTTTCCTTCTTCCTCCCTCCAACGGTCGCTGGCCTTTCTTTTTCCAACATAAAAATATTTTAAAAAGTACAAATTTTTTCGATAATTTTCATTATCAGATGTTCCTCATCAAACAATTGAAAATATTTTTCAAGTCTTTTTTGGGTTTTAGCCAAACACCATAAAATGAAGTCATTTTCCTGGAAAATGACTTCTTGAAAAGTATTTTTGAGAAATGGTATATTTTTTATGAAACAAACGCACCCTTAGTATAGCCATATATTTCGTTTGTTCTCCCCCTATATGGGAATGATTCGTTATTTAAATTCATTTCTCAATTCATTATATAAGTAAAACTCAATGAATCCTCAAATCTTGAGCCGTTGGTTCAAGGTGGTTTATAGTGTAATACGTCCTTGTTATTTCATTGTAATAAAGCATAGACTGTAATAAGGATGTGTGAAAGTACCCCAAACCAAGCCCATAATGATGCTTGGGGCTTGGACATCCACATGCTTCCCATTTCCTAATTCTTTATGGAACAAGGAAGTCTGAGGATATGAAGATATGAAGACGAGTTCCTAAAACAATTTTGAAATCCATCATTCAAAGAGATTCCGAAAATAACATGCATTCCATTTATCATTAATCTATAATAACTGTCTACATCACATCTTTGGCATCATTCTGCACACTCATGATAAAAACACATGTGATTCAGAATTGCATGAAGAGAGTTCCTCATATTCCGACAATGATGATAATTAGAAGGGTATTGAATGTGAGTGCAACCGTCATGAAGAATCCAAGCCATCCACTGTAGAACAGACTGATGGGTATTGTGTATTGGGCCGCCCATGATGGGCTAACCCAGTCCATAAAAGAGAATAACTGCATTTGGTAGTTATTCTCTGAAGACAAAAAGTGAGAAATAAAACATACGTGAGTGTGTGCTGTGTGTGCAAGTATTGAACATCAGAAACTCTCATTATCATAAAATGACAAAAAGAAAGGGACTTTGTTCAAGATTGTTCTCTCTCAAGGCTGCAATAGGTGTATTTAATCTGTGAAAAAGAGGTATGTTCGTTCTTGTAGCATACTTCGTACGATCGGTGATTCAAGTGTAGAATGGACTCGTTTTTCCGCGTTTTTTGTATTATATTCAGGAATTTGTTTCCATCATTGGTATCAGAGCGTATGTTCTTGTTTCATGATCTTTTAATATTCATAAAACAGATTTTTTGGCTGGAATTCGTGAAACGGCGCCGACGAACGCTCGGGTACGAAAAACCGACACCCGGCCATATTGTTCAAAGTGGTTTCTCGATTTCCGTGCATCAAAATTTATTTTTGAAAGTGTAGGGTCGTAGTACTCGTTGAGACGAGCAAAATAACGGGTGGCGTGCCGCCGGGGGACGCCGGACGCGCCCCCACACGCCGCCGCAATCGGCAGCTTCGTTGGCACGTGCTTTGCACGTGCGCAGTGGTTGCCGTGCACACGTGCGACGCACGCGCCATGTGAGCGCGTGTGTGACGTGGCTGACGTCAGCCATGCTGGTTACCTTTCGACCCATTTGACCTGACCCGACCCGGCTAGTTGACCCAACTCGACCCGACTAGTTGACCCGATCCGACCCATCTGACCTGTGACCCGACCCTGTTGACCCATTGATTTGACTCGGTCATCCGTTGACTGTTGACCGGCGAAAAAAAAAAAAACTGAATGGAGGGCAGAATGTGTTTCTTGCAAGTATCATGAATTGCGAATAATAATCATTCATTTTTTTTCTGCATTTGTTGCAGGAAACATGATAAGAAGATATTGAACCCCTATTATGGCTTGGACACCTGAACAAAAGGAAAGACTTGCAACGTTGAGAGCTGAGTTAGTTGCTTATCGATGGGAAAATGGTAATTTGGCTAATCACGTGGTCAAGGTCAATAAGATGATACAGGACATCATTTGGAAAGGTTATTGTATGTTGGACTTTGAAAAGATGAATGCTCTTATTAACACCATTCCATCTGAATGGAGAAATGTGTTGCATCGTCTGTGGGAGGTCAACGTGGTCTCAGACTACAAAAAACTTGCTTTGGCTTTTGTGAGAGAACATTATAGAATTGAGGCAATAAAGACTTCGACCGTAAGGATGAATATGATTTGGTGTAGATTGAATGTGCTATGGAGAAAGCCTAAGGGATACCCGACAGTCTTTTCTTGGTTGCCAAAGAAGGAGATTGATTTTTTTGAGGATTTTTATGAATCTTTCTCTATCTATAAGAAATTGATAGACGGTTGATTTTTTTTTATCGTGTTATTTTAGTTTGGCTTTAGATATCTTAGGTGGATTCTTTTTATGTTGGTATTCTTATTCCTTTCCTTTGATGGATTTGTTCCTCATGTAAATAGTTTTAATGAATAGATGTCGTTGGATCATTTTTTATGTTATGAATAGTTTATGGTGCTATTATATTATAATATTTGTCTTATTAATATCATGTGGTTGAGTGAAAGTTCTAAAAGTTTTTAGTAACTTTAAAGAACCTAATTTTTACTTTAATGATTATATTAACGATAATTTCACATAAGGATTTTAGATGATGATTGGGAACATAGTGAACTTTCGAATATAAAAACTATGTGAAATTACTCTTTAATATATTCAGTTTGTGTAAAATTGATGCATAAATGAGTGGCATTAATAATTCGTGCTATATGTCTGAAATGTTCAGATACCATGACTTCAGCCACTAAGAACATTTTAGTTGAATTGAACAAATGAGAGAAATTGAATGACGAAAATTATGAAATATGGAATATGAAAATCCAATATGTGTTAGAAGAATAAGAAGCACTAGAAGCTCTTAACCAACTTATGGAAGAACCTGAGGATGAGAACACTGCACAGCATAAGAGAGACAAAGATGCATTTGCTGCATGGAAGAAGAAGAACTCGATTGCTCGCATCACGTTGCTGAGTAGCATGGAGAATGATATCATACGAGAGTTCAGGCGATTTGAGAATGCCAAGGAAATGTGGGAAGCATTGGCAGCAAGATTTGGTCATACATCGGTAACCAAGCTGAAATAGCTTACTATTAGATTTGACTCGTATAAGAAATCTCATGGTCAGTCCATGAAACAACATTTGAAAAAGATGTCAAACATGATTATTGAGTTGAAAGATGCTGGACACATTCTGACTGATGAACAGTAAGTGCAAGTAGTGATCCGTTCCTTGCCTCAAAGCTGGGAGCACATGAAGGTGCACCTGACCCATAATGAAAACATCAAAACCTTTGAAGATGCCATGCGCTATCTTGAGCTAGAAGAGGATCGCCTCTTGGCAGTGAAACCAGAAACCGATATCTATTATGCTGGATCTAGCTCACATGGGGCTTCGGGCTCTAAGCGCAAGCACATCAAAAGGTTCATGAAGTGGAAAGGCAAGGGAACAAATTCTTCGGGCAAGAAACCAAGATTTAATCAACATGACAAAGGAAAGCGTTCTTTTGGTAAGAAGATGTCGAGGGTGAATGCTACAACTGTAGCAAGAAATGCCACTTCGCTCGCGATTGCGGCGAGCCAAAGAAGGTAAATTCTCTTTACATTTTTGAGAACTTTGTCTATGTGTCAAGTTTTGTATTTTGAACTGAGTCTAATCCTTTGTGGATTGTAGATTCGGGAGCAACAGACCACGTAGCGAAGGACAGAGATGCCTTCGTGGAGTTTCGACGGGTTCCGATTGGGACAAAATGGATCTATGTAGGGAACAACTCTAAAGTTGAAGTTAAAAGGATTGGCACTTGCTAGTTGATGATGCGTGGTGGACGCACTTTGTTCCTACATGACGTATTATATGCTCCGGAGATTCGTCGGAATTTGGTGTCTGTTTTAATATTGATTAAACTTAGTTTTAATTTGAATTTCCATAATGATGGTGTTGATTTGTATTTGAATAGGAATTTCTATGGTTGTGGATACTTTTTAGATGGCTTTATTGTATTAAATGTTAACTGTGGTGATGTTAACGTTTGTTATTTCCTATTTGCATCTTCCAATTCTTGTGAAAATGATGTGAATGTGTGGCATGCTAAACTTGGTCATGTTGGCCAACAATGAATGCAAAGATTAGCTAAAAAGGGCTTATTAGGCAATATTGAAAAAGTTGACTTGCTTATTTGCGAGCATTGCCTGGCAGGGAAAACAATAAGAAAACCATTCGGAAAAGGTATAAGAGCAGAATTTCCTTTGCAACTAATCTATTCTGATATCTGTGGTCCAATGAATGTAAGAGCAAGGCATGGGGTTGTGTATTTCATCACATTCATAGATAATTATACTTGATTTGGATATGTCTATTTGATTTCTCATAAATCTGAGGCATTAAGTTGCTTCAAGAAATTTATAAACTTGGTAGAAAATCAATTAGATAAGAAAATAAAAACGTTTAGATCCGATCGAGATCGAGAATATTTATCTGATGAGTTCAGAAATTTATGTGATGAAAAAGGAATAGAAAGACAGTTGTCTATTCCATATACTCCGCAATAAAATGGTGTTGCCGAGAGGAGAAATAGAACCCTACTGGAAATGGTTATGTCTATGATGGCACAAGCTAACTTACCTATCACTTTTTGGGGTGATGCTTTGTTAATTGCTGCCTATATACTTAACCGTGTGTCTTCTAAATCAGTTATTTCCACTCCATATGAGTTATGGACAGGAAAAAAACCCGTTTTAGACTTTCTTAAGCCTAGGGGTTATACTGCCTATACTCACGAGCCCTCACATAAATATGGGAAACTGGGTTCCAGAGGTAAGAAAAGTATTTTTATAAGATACTCAGAGCATTCAAAAGGGTATGTGTTTATAAGTGAGCAAGAAAGTGGGAGTATAACTGAATTTGAATCACGAGATGTCACATTCTTAGAGAATGAGTTTCCTAAGAAGGGCAAAATAGGTGAGGATTACTCACTATTTGAAATCTTGGATCTTGGTAATGAAATCGATAAAATTCGTCCAAGTGGGAGCAATGAGAGTAATGAAGAATTAAATTCGACTCAATCTCAATTACAACCGTTTGATGAGATAATACCATCATTATCTAATCCAAGTGGGAGCGTAATGGAGAACAATGTACCACGTGTACAATCTCTCATACGGCGAACAAGTCGCAAAAGTGTTCTCCGATGACGTTTTGACATTGAAGGGGAAACTTTTATGGTCACTCCACAAGATGAAGATGAGCCAGGGAATATAAATGAGGCTCTAAGTTGCCCTAATAAGGATAAATGGATGAATGCAATGGAAGAAGAAATGGAGTCAATGAAGTCAAACCATGTTTGGGAACTGGTTGATTTTCCAAAAGGACGCAAAGTTATTGGGAACAAATGGGTTCTCAAAATAAAGTGAAAAGCTGATGGCTCAATAGAAGGATATAAGGCTCGCCTCGTGGCGAGAGGATATAATCAGCAGGAAGGAATTGATTATGAGGAAACTTTTTCTCCTGTAATAAGATTTACCTCAATTCGCTTTATTCTGGCAATAGTGGCAAGTATGGATCTTGAATTACATCAAATGGATGTAAAGACTGCATTTCTAAATGGAGAATTAGAAGAAGAAATTTATATGGAGCAACCCGTTGGCTTCATTGTGAAAGGCCAAGAACAAAAAGTATGTCGACTTTTGAGATCGATATATAGTCTTAAGCAGTCTTCAAGACAATGGTATACGCGTTTTCATAATGCCATAGTGGCTTATGATTTTACAATGATTGATGAAGATCATTGCGTATATATCAAATGATCTAAATATCAATTTGTGATATTATCATTATATGTTGATGACATACTAATTGTTGGAAGCAATATGGAGTTGGTTAGTACTGTTAAGAGTTGGTTATCGTCCAGTTTTGAGATGAAAGACATGGGTGAAGCTAAATATATTCTTGGAGTTAAGATTTCAAGAGATTATTCCAAGAGATTATTGTCTCTTTTACAAGAGACTTATATCAACAAAGTTTTTGAATGATTTTGTATGCATGACTGTAAACCCATGGATACTCCTATTGCAAAAGGTGAAGGATTGAGCCGTAGATTGTATCCTAAGACTCCACAAGAGAAGGAACAAATGAAACGTGTTCCTTATGCTAGTGCTGTTGGGAGTTTAATGTACGCTTTGATGTGTACAAGACCTGACATATGTTTTGCAGTTGGGATGGTAAGTAGATACCAATTCAATCCAGGTCAAGCACATTGGAAAGCCGTTAAAAGAATCATGAGGTATCTAAAGGGTACTGCTGATTATTCTCTGAGTTATCAAGAAAAGGATCTGCGACTTGAAGGCTACTCAGATGTTGACTGGGGAGGAGATTTAGGCGAAAGGAAATCTACCTCTGGATTTGCATTCTTACTGAATAATGCCGTCATATCTTGAAGCAATAAGAAACAAACATGTATAGCATTATCCACCATGGAAGCCGAGTTCGTGGCATTGTCGACAGTAGTACAAGAAGGAGTTTGGCTTAAGCGATTTTTGGATCATTTAGGTGTTGGTGAGCATGCTGCAAGCTCATTGTTAGTCAATTGTGATAGTTAAGCAGTGATAGCATACACCAATGATCCGAAATATCATGGCAAGACCAAACATATAGATACCAAGTACAATTTTGTTAAAGATATGGTAGCATGAAAAGATGTGAACTTGCAGTGCATATCTACGCATAGAATGATAGCAGATCCTATGACGAAGCCAATTCCTAGAAATGTTTTCATTAGTCATGTAAAATCTCTAGGACTGCGTAGATGCTAATGTACTGAATAATGTATTTTTCCTAAATGTTCACATTTAAATGAAATTGTTATTTCATTGTTAATGCCTGTGAATTTGTTCTTGATATTTATGCATCTTAATACTTAGTGTATCATGTCAAACAAGTATGTTGGACAGATAAAATTAACTCACTCACACGAGTAATCACCTCTATTTACTGTGTGATAAGTAGAGATGAGATAATTTTTAGGCTTATTATTTAGGTGATATTTGAGAGCTCAAGTTTAAAATATAAATGTCTCCTTAGCTAAGTGTTAAGATGGGGACATAATATTTACTTTGTCCGAAAGTAAAATAGTTTACATATTTTACTTTATCTGTCATTGATGCCAGATATGAGTTCTCACGGATTCTTTAGAAGTATATACGTGAACTCAAGTTTGGACATTGAGTATGTCTAAACTATCATATGTACGGTATTGCATAAAAAGACATACGCTCCATAGAAAATGAGTTAATACCGTAATACGTATTTCATACTACGTATGCATGAGTCGACCGATAAGAGTGGCAAAAGTTTTGATCTTAACTTTATGCCGTGTGAGACTCTTGAGGAGATGAGTTCCTCATTTAGTGCCCTTACGACTCTGACTTATTCTCAAAGTTTCTATTAAGTGTTCGCTATTTTAGAGTGTTGCCAATGGTAATGAATGATTCGATCTAATGGGGCATTTCTAGAAAAGCGTGTTGGACTGAAATAGAGAGGTTTAGGGAAAGAGGAAGATCAATTTATTTATGATGTCATATCCTATTTTTGTATTCACAGGTCGACTAATTATGATTTTGAGTAAATCATAATTGTGAATACAATATACGAGATACTAAAAGAGATCGAATGAAATATAAATGTGACTGATTGATCCAGGGTACTGCATACTATATCTACTTGAAAACGTAATGCCCAATTTGAGCTGCTATGTTTTCCTAACAGATGCATGGCAACGAGCTCTCGAAGTATGCTGGTCGCATGGATTATTTGCTAGTATGAACATTGCAAAGAAGAGAAAGTTAATATTTAGCCCACCATGAGCAAGTAGGAAATGATGGGTATTGTGTATTGGGCCGCCCATGATGGGCTAACCCAGCCCATAAAAGAGAATAACCGCATTTGGTAGTTATTCTTTGAAGACAAAAAGTGATAAATAAAACATACGTGAGTGTGTGCTGTGTATGCAAATATTGAACATCAGAAACTCTCATTCTCACAAAAGGACAAAAAGAAAGGGACTTTGTTCAAGATTGTTCTCTCTCAAGGTTGCAATAGTTGCATTTAATATGTGAAAAAGAGGTATGTTCGTTCTTGTAGCATACTTCGTACAATCGGTGATTCAAGTGTAAAATGTGCTTATTTTTCTGCATTTTTTGCATTATATTCAGGAATTTGTTTCCATCACAGACGATCACCATAAATTTGAATCAAAGCGAAGACGATGGTTAAACTTTTGAAGAAATATCGAGATGTATTCGCTTGGTTCTATGCTAACATACTGGGTTTGGATCTAGAAATTATGGAACACACCTTACCGACTAATCCAAATGTGCCGCCTAAAAAACAAAAGCATAAAAAAACAAGATACACGGTTGAACTTTTGAAGAAATATCAAAATGTATTTGCCTGTCCCTATGCTAATATGTTGGGTCTGGATCCATAAATTTTGGAACATGCCTTGCCGATTGATCTAAATGTGCTAACTAAAAACAAAAGCTTAGAAGGATAAAAACAAAATTATCTAAGAAAATTGAGGAGGAATTCATGAAGTTACAAAAAGCAAAGTTCATCGAGGTGTTGCATTATTATGATTGGACTGCGAATATCATCCCTGTGATGAAGAAAGATGGTCGATTCAATGTATGTGTGGAGTACTATTGAGATTTGAACCATGCTATTCCGAAGGATGATTTTCCATTGCCTCACATCATCGTGCTGATTGATAGTACTGGTGGTTTTGAATTATTCTCTTTCATGAATGGGTTTTTGGGATACAATCAAATTGGGATGCCAGAAAAAGATAAGAGCAAGACTTTCTTGGTAACCCCATGAGGAACTATTTGCTGCAAAGTAATGGCTATTTGGAGGTCAAATAGAGAAGGATTTTTTAATGTGACCATCTCCGAGTGCTTGAGTAAAGGAGGTCAGTAACTAGGAACCAGGAGAAGTAGGGAAGGAGCAATCTCATTTCCAACTACAGGCATTTAGATTTTGCACAAATTCATGCCTGCCCATTTGGTATAGTCGTTGCTTGAATTTACGTTTAGTATACATTTTTTAGAACTATGTGAGACAACTTCCTAAAGATTGATATAAGTTGATGCAGTTTTGGAGGTGTTGCGACTGCATGGTATTTGTCAAATACGTTATAAAAGTTGTAGTACTCATTTTCACAGTTGAAAATACGGCAGGAAAATTATACCAAACAGTCTTGTAGTCTAGTTAAATGGGTCACATAATTATAAAAATAGTTCCCAATCTGGTCCTCACGTCTAGAACTCGAAGTCCACCTCTGCAGTAGAGACTGGTCCGGCCCACTTACATTCTCCATTCCCATTTATGCTCCAGACATTGTGACCTTGATCACTTGTTTCTTTCCTTTTTCCCTTTTTAAACTTCCCAAGCATAATAAGCAACAAAGCACGTTTCGCATTCTATGTCACTCCACGTTTTTGCTTACAAAGCATGTTTCTTCTTTTCTGGTTCGCCCTTTTTCTTCTTTTGTGAGGGACACTCTGGTTTGATATGTCTAGGCTTTTTGCATTTGTTACAAACAACTTCCTTTCCTTTGTTGTCATCTTTTACTTTGGAGAGTCTTTCTTCTGATAACCTCATTTGCCTTCTTCCTTTGAAGTTCTGCCCTTTTCTAATCAAGCCTTTGAATCTTCGAGTCAGGAGTGCCATGTCTTCATGATTATCATCCTCAAATGTCGTTGGTTCACCTGCATTATTGTAGTCAGCCTTAAAAGCAATAATTTTCTTACCTTTGCTGCTAGTTTCTTTGTTCAAATGCTCAGCTTGACAGGATATCAAGGTTCCTATCAGTTCGTCCATATAAATGGGTTGGATTCTCATTGTTTCTAGAACTGATGTCTTCACATGACTCCACTCTTTTGGTAGTGCCCTTAGGAGTTTGTTTACTTTTCCAGCATCAGTGAAGATCTTTTCTTGGTTAGCGAGACTATTCGTGATTTCTCTAAATCTCATGAACATCAGAGTGACGGTCTCATCAGATCTTGAACATCTCTTAATTTCCGAGAAAGATGTTCATCTTGATTTCTCATACTTGATCTGTTCCTTCAAATGTGAATTGAAGTCTATCCCAGATTTCTTTAGCTATAACACAAGAAGAAATCCCATTAAATTCACAGGAGTCTTTGTGATTCCTCTTGCTGAGCTGCGGCGGCTACAGCAGCAACTGCAGTTGGTTGCGTGTTTTCACCTTCATGCAGAGCAGGAGCTCTTGTTGGTACAACAGGTCCATTGATGATGACTTTCCACATGGGTAGGTCAGTCGCTTAATGTAGGCTTCCATGTGTTATTTCCGATATCCATAGTTGGTTCCATTGAAGTATGGAGGCTTGTTAAGAGCGTAAGAATCAGGAACGAGAAAACTGCCAAAGTTAGACACTCACGCAGATTTTTATGCTTAGAAGTAAAACACTTCAGATAACAAACAAAGAGACAGTAAGCCACGAGTATCTAATATCAATTGTCGAGGCTAACAATACGACCCAGAAAGAGGTTGAATACGTTGAATGAGGATACTAAAAACCTTCCGCGGAATATGACACAACAATCGGTAAGGGATATGGGCTGTTAAGCAGCAAGGAGATTTGTTATAAGCCTCTTCAGCACCACAACACCAAAAATCAGACATGGATCAGCGATATAAAGCAGAAATTCAAATGAATATAAAAAAATAGTGAAAGTAAGGCTCGGTGAAGAAGGAGAATGGTGATCTTCTACTGCCATAGCTGGACTCGCTAAAGAGAATGTACTGCTTGTAGATGAAGAATTAACACGTCGCTGGAATTGCTGACCAGAGGAACGTATCATGGTGGCTTGAGACGACTGAAACTTGCCGGAGATGATTGAGTTCAAAACGCATTCAGAGATCACATGTTGCAGTTTAAGGTGTGATTCCCGGAATTTCAACAAATATACTGAGAAATCAAAGAAAATTTCGGACTAATTAAAAAAAAAAAAAAAACAAAACCAGAGAAGGATAATGAACTTAGCTTCGATTTTGCTACAAGATTTGCAGGAACCGAAGAGCACCGAGTGGAACGAGGAAGAATCCACTAAAACTTTGAAAGAACTTGTAGTATTCGTGAAGATGAGCTCGATTTCGTTCACGGATTCTTTATTCAACCAATCAAGGCAGCAAAACGAGAGAGACACTGATTCTTTAAACATATACCTCACCATCGTCAATGGTAACTCGTCATCAGCACAGTCAAAACTTATCATCAGCACATGCAGATTGTAAGCGAGTTAGTTGACGATCTTCAATAATGATACCAATGAGATGAGCGAGATAGCAGGATCAATTATCCTTCCACCTTAATGAGTAACTAAAGACTGAGAACGTTTGAGCGATTCGAGTCTTTGATTGGTTTAGCAATATTTGTTACTTTTACACAAGTAAAAGATGCTTTATAAGTTAAACGAGTAGTGGCACGTCCACACAACTCTAGCAAAGAAGTATCTCAAAAGATTCGGAGATAAAAGAGGAAGAGGTTACAAGAAAGGAGGGGCTCATAAGTCGTCATAAATAGCCAAGAACTCTCCTCCTTTTCGCCCAAAAGCCTCTTCTTAAACTTGTCTGGCCATTCCTCGGACAAAAGAATGGCGACGCAAGATCCTGAGCTCAACGTCTCCAACAACGAGCTGCTCGCGGTTCGAAACCTGAGGTCGGCACTTGAACGAAGTGTTCTTCCCTTAAAGAGATTGTATGGGAAACACTACCCTCCTGGTTTCCACAGAAAGGTGAAGTTTCCATCTTCTTCCTCCTCCACCTCCTCCTCCGCTGCTTCTTTGCTGTGGTTTTCCCGTTTCGTCTTAATTTGTGGCCACTCGTTGCCCCAAAAGCTACATGCGTTTGCTTGTGTAGTTAGGGATAACACTTCGCGCATGATTAAACTTGCGAAGGACGCGTATGTACTGCAGGTGGTGGCCGAGATAATAGCGACGTATCTGCTGGTGTTCGTGACGTGCGGGTCGGCGGCGCTGAGCGCGAGCGACGAGCGCAGGGTGTCGAGGCTGGGGGCGTCGGTGGCGGGAGGGGCCCACATGAACCCTGCCGTCACCCTCTCTTTCGCCGCCGTCCGACACTGCCCATGGAACCAGGTAAGAAAAAGCTGCGAAAAGGAGAACACATTAGCAAAAGCCGATCCTCCTCTAATACCTATGCCATGCATTTTTCTCATCGTCCTCGTCACACTCTCGGCTTTTGCCTAATTCAATGAACACGATCGCTACAGCTTTTCCTGTGTTTTGGACGCATTTCAAACTCGTGGATTCATGCCATGCGGCTCTTTCGAGCTTTTGGCACCAAGTCTTTAAGAGGAATATTTAGTTAAGCAGTGGCTATTTGCAAATGCACTTTGCCTAGGTATAAATTTGCATCACAAGCTTTCTACTTGGGAGGGAGTGCGACAAATGTTCCTATTTAGAGAATTGACTTCACCGTTATATTTGGGACCTGTGATTTTAAAACTAGATACTGTTCCAATTGAAGTGGTCATGAAATAGGAATTAAGTGCAATATAATTAACTGTGTCTGAAATTGAAAAAAAATATTATGTTATGAACATTGTTATATATCTTTTTCTTTTATGTGTTGAGTTATTTTTTGCAAATAAGATAGATGTAATTTTCGGATACGGAAGAACATGAAAGGCAACACAACTTTAAGGAAAAACACCGAGTACAACATAGGGGATCTAGGTTCGGACATAGGGACTCGCATTTGGGCTATTAGAGAACTAGGTCTGGCACCTGGGTCCCTGGTCTGGGCCATGGGAACCCGAGATGTGGTCTCGGGATCGACGCTCTAGGCCGTCGAAATCTAAGTTCGGGCGCCACGGACCCGGGACATCACTTGGTCTTCACTCAAAACGGCAAGTACGATCCTGCAAATTCTAATGTTGGATTTGGACCCGGGTCATCACTTGGCCTTCCACTTCAACATAGCCCGAGTTAAAGTTGGAAAAGTATTCCAACCCAAAAGAAAATGACGGAAAGGCATGGACTTAGACGCCCATGTGTCGGTTTTGCCCGATGCTGATCTATGGATTGAATGCAGGTGTATTTCCTGTCACTTTGAAACGAATTGGGATAATTGATAGAAGAGGAAATTAATATATGTGGCACAGAAAATGATGCTGTGTGCGACACAAATTATTGTAGGAGACGACACGAAGTGATGTCACCTGTGCCATAAGGCCCCCGCCGCCGCCGCCCCCCGCCCACGATGGCCCGACTCTGACCAACCAAAAAAGCTATGAGTGGCCTCATGGGTTGGGCCCATTCCTCTTAATTGAGGAAGGAGTTGGCATTGTCAATCCATCTGATGACATCGAGCACTTCTTTGGGCTTTCTCCTCCGTACCTTGATAGTAAGGAAAATTATCTAAAAAATTCTAAACTTAATGCAATTGTGCCAATTCGGTCTCTAATATTTTTTTCATTAACAATTTAGTCCTAAAAGTTTTGCATTTGTGCCAGTTCAGTCCATCTGGCCACTTTTGGCCTATTACAAATCTAGTTTTAATTTCAAGTAACAAAAATGAACTGGCATCTCAACTAACTGGTTTGACACTTTCATGTGTATTGCAGATCCCATTTTATGTTGCCGCTCAACTAATAGGAGCAGTCTCCACTGCATTCACGTTGCGTGTGCTCCTCGATCCTATCAAACATGTCGGTACCACTTTGCCTTCGGGGTCAGACGCCCAAGCCTTGACCATGGAGATTGTGGTCACGTTTCCCATGATGTTCGTCACTTCGGCTGTGGCCACCGACACCAAAGCTGTTAGTATCACGACAATGCTTTATTTGCAGCTAAAATTGAAACTGTAGAGCTTTTCTTATCAATCCATTTCCTTTGCAGATTGGAGAGCTCGCAGGTATAGCAGTTGGCTCCGCCGTATGCATAACATCTATATTGGCTGGGTAAGAAACAATATCACTATCTGTACTGTAAAGTCGAATCTATTAATCGCATTTGCGAAGCAAACGACAGATGCAAGATAGGTATTGCTAGGTAAAACCAGAACAAAGAATATTAAGTCTTGAATGGGCAATCACTACTGTAAGTACTGCGTTCTGGCAGGTTGAATCTTATAATATGACATGCTGTCCCATAACTAGAGACTGAATTGAACACCGGAAGAATGGGGAACCTTAGTTACTCGACCATTGTTGTAGGTGCTAAAAAGCCATACCAAAAATCGAAGGGACTCAATAACAGCAATTTGGTCCGCAAAAAAATTGAAATTTTGCGAGGTAATTGGCTGACCGTTGTATATAAATTAGTCATGACGACAGCTGAAGTTTAGCTGACATCGTAATCCCCCACTACTTGCCTCTAATACTAATTGAATTCTGCCCATTTTGTGCTTTCTCTGTAATACGGAAATTAAGCAAAATGATCCAACTTCACTGGAAAAACATGCTCCAAAAGATTCGAACAAAAGAATATGTTGCTAAGCTGTGATATGCAGACCGATATCAGGTGGATCTATGAACCCAGCAAGGACCATATATAGGACCAGCACTTGCCAGTCAATATTGTGAGGGATTATGGGTGTATGTGGTCGGGCCGGTGACAGGGACACTTCTAGGGGCTTGGTCTTACAATCTTATCCGGGTCTTGGATAAGCCGGTACAGGCGATTGCACCATCGTTTTCATTCAAACTTCGAAGAAGGAGGAGCTGCGATGGCCAGGCGAACAATGGACCCTCTTGATGCTCTGTTAAAAAAGGGAGAGGTTTGCATTGGTTTTTAGGAAAGCCAGTGTAACATATCTGCTTGATCCTTAGTATGGCTGTATTTCTCGTGGTGACATATATATACAGCAATGCCAACGGATGCACTAGTGTTCTGACATCTAAAGTGCTGGCATATCTGCATTTTTCTCTCTTTATGTTAATACGGAATGTAATGTTCAAGTTTGCGTAGTTAAGCGAAAGTTCATTTTTTGATCACTTAACTTTTGCATTTTTTTCCCTATTAAGTTCTCAAACTATGTGTCTAATCGAGTTCTTCAGTGCGCCTAACTTTTCTAATCGGGTCCCTCCTGCTCCAAATGCGATTAATTGGAGTTGCATGTCCATTAGAGCCAATAAGATACTGACTTCCCCATAGAAGTAAGTGGAAGTACTGATTGAAACCAACAGTCTAGACCTGGTCAACACCTTAAAGGAGTTCATGTCAATTCACGTGGAATGCTTACGCCCTTATCATGTGTTGAGTAGGTCACTCCCAATTGGAGAGGCCAAAGGGAGGGGGAAAGAAAATAAAGAGAGATCGGGAGATAAATCAAAATGATCTTCCACGTCCAGAAAATCATGAGTGTTTCAGAAACAAATCATCGTGATTTTCATATCGTATAATTCCAATTGGGATTGCATTTGCTCCTATAAATAGGAGTCCTCCTCAATGGAGAGACATATACAAAAAGCAAGAAGATCAGAGTATAGCAGAAGAAACAATTTTTTTCTTCTAAGGGAATTATCTTCAAGAGAGTTATCCAATTTGTGAAAGGTTCAGATTCACAAAATTGAAGACAATAAGAGATCCACTTTAGGGTGAAGTTGTATCCCATTATTTATCATAGTGGAAGTTTGAAGTGGACTAAGGTCCCGTGGTTTTTCCCTTCACCTTTGAGGATTTCCACGTTAAAATTCTGGTGTTATTTACTATTCGTCTTTACCGTTTTCTTCAAATATTTTATCCTATTTAATTGTCACAGAAATAGTAGTGGGAAAATTATCCGGGCTTTTACATCACAAATATTATTCTTTTTTCCCAACAAGTGGTATTAGAGCCAGGTTGCTATATATATTATTTTTCTGTGCAGAATTAAATGGAGGAGAATTCTGGCAACATGATAAAATTGACCGCATTCAATTATGCGATATGGAAACCAAAGATGGAGGACCTGCTATACACTAAAGACCTTTGGAGGCCAATCGTGATACCAATGGAGGAACCAACACCAACGTCCAAGGAGGTAGATCCTGTAGCGAAACACAAATCGACATCGTCCTCTGGTGGCAAACCAACGACCATGTTCGAAAGTGAATGGATGGTGCTCAATCGAAAGTGAATGGATGGTGCTCAATCGAAAGTGTGCTGCTCAAATCCAGCAATGGATCAACAAGAGTATTTTTCAAAATTTTGCTAATGAACATGATGCTGGTGTTCTTTGGCAAAAATTAGAGAAAATGTATGCAAGAACAACAGCGCAAAATAAAGCAAATCACATGCAGCGGCTCGTGAATTTGAAATACGAAGATGGGAGCAGTGTCTCGGAACACATGAGTGAGTTCCAAGGTATATTAGACCAACTCAACTCTATGAAGATGACATTAGATGATGAGTTGCAGGCGTTGCTGCTACTTAGCTCTTTGCCGAAAAGCTGGGACACACTTGTTGTGTCAGTCAGCAACTCGGCTCCTGACGGCAAGCTTACCATGGACATGGTAAAAGATAGAATGTTGAATGAAAAATCCTGGCGAAAAGAGAGCGGAGTCAACCCAGAATCTGAGGCTCTTGTCATTAACCGACAAGAAAATCAAGAACGGAGAGGGAGAAGCAAGAACCGAAATTTCCAAAATCAGCAACGAGGAATGTCCCAATCCAACTTCAGACGAGACAAGAAGTGCCATCATTGTGGTAAATTGGGACACTTCATCCGAGAATGCAGAAAGCTAAAGGTAGAAAAATCTATGAGTCATAACATGAACAAAGTTAACGAGAACCATACAAATGAGACCGCATATATTGCAGACGAGGTAATCATTATTGAAAGTGATGAATCCATCAATCATGCATTCTAAGATTCAACATGGGTAGTTGACTCCAGCGCATCCTACCATGTTACGGCTCATCAAGATCTTTTTACATTTTACACCACTGGCAACTTTGGCTTTGTAAAGATGGGAAACGACGGTACATCCAAAAATACTGGTATGGGTAATATTTATTTGAAGACTAATATTGGATGTAGGCTTCTACTCAAAGATGTAAGACTTGTTCCGGACATACATCTTAATTTTATATCTACCGACAAGCTTGATGACGAAGGCTACAACAATTTCTTTAGTAATGGGAAATGGAAGCTTACTAAAGGTAATTTGGTGGTAGCCAAAGGAGAAAAAACTTGCTCTCTCTACATCACACAATCCAAGCTGTGTAGAGGAGAGGTGATTGTAACAGGAAAGGAGTCACCACCGAGTTATGGCATAAAAGACTCGGACACATGAGTGAGAGAGGACTCAAGATTCTCACTGGAAAGCAACTCCTATTAGGAATGAAAGGTACACTGTTAAATTCTTGTGTCGACTGCATTATGGGAAAACAACACAGAGTAGCATTTCGTAATTCCCCACCATCCAGAAAAGTTGAAATTTTAGATTTAATACATACCGATGTATGCACAATGCAAACTAGAACACTTGGAGGTGCGCTTTATTTTGTAACAGTTATTGATGACCACTCTAGAAAGGTGTGGGCATTTGCCTTGAAAACTAAAGATCAAGTGCAGGAAATCTTCAAGCAATTTCATATGAAGGTTGAAAGAGAAACAGGAAGGCGATTGAAGTGTGTGCGTTCAAACAACGGTGGTGAATACCGAGGACCTTTTGAGGATTATTGCAAAAGTTTTGGGATCAAACTAAAAAGATCCGTACCAAAAACACCTCAACACAACGGTGTTGCGGAGCGGATAAACAAAACCATCTACGAAAAAATTAGATGCATGCTCTCCAGCACAAAGCTGCCAAACCACTTTTGGGGTGAGGCAATGAGGATGGCAGTTGACTTAATCAACCTATCACCTTCAGCACCACTTGATGGTGACGTACCACAAAGTGTTTGGACCGGTAAAGATGCTTCTTACGGCCGCTTGAAGGTGTTCGGTTGTAGAGCATTTGTTCACATTCCCAGGGATGAGAGATCAAAGCTTGACGGGAAATCAAAACAATGTATTTTTTTGGGCTATGCTCATGAAGAATTTGGCTATAGACTCTGGGACCCCGTTAGTCGGAAAATAGTCAGAAGTAGGGACGTGGTATTTCTTGAAGATCAGACAATCGAGGACTTTGAGAAGCACAAAAAATCTCAATCAACAGACAAATACCCTGTTGATCTTGGCCCAATTGCTCCTCTTACCGATTCTAATAATGAGCAAGCTGAATTTAGCATTGAAGGTATGACTACTGAACTTTAACCAATTATTGAACAGGTCCCGTCAGAACCTCAATTGAGGAGATCAACCCGTGAACGACAATCTAGTCGTAGATATTCTCCTAACGAGTACATGATGCTCACTGATGGGGGAGAACCAGAGAACTACCAAGAAGCTGTGTTCCACGAGCACAAAGAGAAGTGGTTAAAAGCTATGCAAGAGGAGATGAAATCCTTAGACGAAAATCATACTTATGATTTAGTCAAATTGCCACAAGGAAGAAAAGCTTTAAAAAACAAGTGGGTGTTCAGACTAAAGACTGAAGAAGGTAACTCACAATCACGATATAAAGCAAGGTTGGTTGTGAAGGGATTCGCTCATAAGAAAGATATCGACTTCGACGAGATATTTTCACCTGTGGTTAAAATGTCTTCTATCCGAGTTGTTCTTGGCTTGGCAACAAGCTTGAACTTGGAGGTCGAGCAACTTGACGTGAAGACTGCATTTTTACATGGAGATCTGAACGAGGAGATCTACATGGAACAGCCGGAAGGCTTCAAAATCAAAGGCAAAGAAAATCTTGTGTGTAGACTGAAGAAGAGTCTTTATGGGTTCAAGCAGGCATCAAGACAGTGGTATAGAAAGTTCGATTCATTCATGGTAGAAAATAGGTTCAACAAGACCACTACTGATCACTGCGTCTTCGTTAAGAAATTTACAGATGATAATTTTCTAATTCTTTTGCTTTACATTGATGATATGCCAATTGTTGGCCAGGATAAAACCAAGATCAACAACTTAAAGAAGGAATTAAGCAAGTCCTTTGCGATGAAGGATTTAGGACCTGCAAAATAAATTATTGGGATGGAAATTTTTCGAGACAGACAAAACCGTAAACTCTGGTTATCTCAAGAACAATATGTTAATAAAGTTCTTGAAAGATTTAACATGAATAAATCCAAAGCAGTTTGTTCTCTACTTGCAAACCACTTCAAGCTCAGTTTGGAACAATGCCCGAAAAGTGAGACAGAAAAAAAGGAAATGGAAAAGGTTCCTTATGCATCGGCAGTTGGTAGCCTAATGTACGCAATGGTATGCACGAGGCTTGATATTGCCTATGCAGTTAGTGTGGTAAGCAGGTTCCTATCCAATCCCGGTAAGGAACATTGGGCAGCAGTCAAATGGATATTCAAGTATCTCCGAGGTACTTCTAATAACTGTATATGCTTTGGTAATGATAAAACCGTGTTAGAAGGTTTTTCAGATGCAAACATGGCAGGGGATGTGGACTCAAGAAAGTCTACATCGGGTTACTTAATGACTTTTGCAGGGGGAGCAGTCTTATGGCAATCTTGACTACAAAAATGTGTTGACTTATCTACTGCCGAAGCGGAGTATGTTGCGATAACGGAAGCATGTAAAGAACTCTTGTGGATGAAGAAGTTCCTACAATAAGTGGGCCATAACCAAGAGAAGTATATCCTGTACTCGGATAGTCAAAGCGTAATACACCTCAGCAAAAATGCAACTTTCCACTCTAGGTCCAAACACATTGATATCAGATATCATTGGATACATGATGTGTTAGAAGAAAAAGCCTTGCAGTTAAAGAAAATACACACTGACAACAACGGCTCAGATATGATGACAAAATCCCTATCTATAGTGAAGATGCAAGCTTGTCGAACTTTTGCAGGTTTGACACCCTCCCCGAATTGTTTGTGAGGGGAGATTTGTTGAGTAGGTCACTCCCATTTGGAGAGACCAAAGCGAGGGGGAAAGAAAATCAAGAGAGATCGGGAGATAAATCAAAATAATCTTTCACGTCCAGAAAATCATGAGTGTTCCGGAAACAAATCATCGTGATTTTCATATCGTATAATCCCAATTGGGATTGCATTTGCTCCTATAAATATGAGTCCTCCTCAATGGAGAGATATATACAAAAAGCAAGAAGATCAGAGTATAGAGGAAGAAATAATTTTCTTCTTCCAAGAGAGTTATCCAATTTGTGAGAGGTTCAGATTCACAAATTGAAGGCAGTGAGAGATCCACCTTATGGTGAAGTTATATTCCATTATTTATCATAGTGGAAGTTTGAAGTGGATTACGGTCCCGTGGTTTTTCTCTTCATATTGGATGATTTCCACATTAAAATTCTGGTGTTATTTATTATTCGTCTTTACCGTTTTCTTCAAATATTTTATCCTATTTAATTGTCACAGAAATAGTAGTGGGAAAATTATCCGGGCTTTTACATCGCAAATATTGTTCTTTTTTCCCATCATCATGAACTCTCCTTTTCAAATATTTAGGTAGCCCTATACTTTAAGCTAATTTAAGATCCGTTTTTTTTACGGAAAATATAAGATCACTTTGTTAATCTTTAGATACCACGTGAGTTTGTGCAACAGTGGCATTCTCAGAGTTATACTTATCTCCATTTTGGAGTAGTTTGCCATGCTCTAACATTCTATGGCAGAAAGGGTCTTCGTGTGGTTGCGCACATGGCTCTCCTCGATGCCAAGTTCCTTGAGTGTCAACATGCTTGTATACGGACCGTAGAAATCACCCTAAATGCTGGCACAGTCTTTGTGACCCTTTTTCCCAATTTCAACCTGGCACTGTCTTATCATCGTCAGCTGAGTGTCCTTAAAGTCCAACTGGAAATAACTGGTGCACCTCAAACTCCTGATTCTATTGCAGCCACCCTCCATTACCAAATGATATATCGTGTCTAGAATCATCTTAAAGTTGTCTCTGTATTTATTTCTATTGACAACAACCAGGTATCGTTTTGTATTCATGTTCCTAGACAAATTTCTAGATCTAAGTTGGTTATAAGCTCTTGCTAGACACATCGGTGATCAACTACGAGAAACTCCATAAGAATGCTGCTCCTATCCAAGCCAATGAGTCCAAGTTTTCTAAAAGGAAAGATGGTTCTGTGGTCATCACATTTGATCACTCTCATGAGAAGGTGGAAAATTCTATTTTCCCCACCGTTCTCACTTTGAGACCGTGTCTCAGACAACTATGGATTGCTATTCAGATCCCAAGGATCTAATTGAATCATTTGATTTTGAAGGACGGCCAATTCATTACTTTAAAGACCCATGCATAGGCCATTGTTTTTGGGATCTTGACTGTTAGTGTTATGGCTGCTCAAATTTTTCTCACTTGCATCAGTTTGAAGAATTCTCTTCTTGTCAGATGGAATTTGCAACAGGGGCAAAGATTGTAACTTTTGTTTGAGTGACTGGATTACCTTGGTCTGTGAGGATCCTCAAAGAGGTGGATCTTTCTTTAACATTTTCTGCAAAGGGTACATATACCTGGTGATTTTAGCAACAAATTCTCTCAGGTAATTGACAATTCCAAGAAATTTTTTGACTTGTTTGTGAGAAAGATTCTCATACGGAAATTTGAGCAACTCTTTGGCAATATGATCACTAGGCTGGAATGCCCTATCTTTTAACTGCATGCCCAAGAATTCTACCTCTGTTTGGGCGACCTTCATTTTTTTTTTCCCGAGAGAGGATGATGCTATATTGCTTGACTATGGCAGCAAACTGGGAGAGAAGGTTGCGACGAGATCTCTCATCCTCGCTATAAAGCAGGATGTCATCAATGTAAATCGGAGAATTTGAACACTGGTATCTATGAGTGCTATTAGAAAGATAGGGTTTGCATAATTGGATGGGAAGATTTGGAGAGGAACATATGGTTTGAAGGAAAGAGGGCCTTTTCAAAGAAAAATATTCCATCGCCTGCGGAGTCTGAGTCCTCATCACCGCTGGTGTCTAAATAAGTTTAGACGGCACAATAGTTTTTTTACTGAAGGTTCATTTTCAAGGGAGAAGAGGGACTCGAGATCATCCTCTTCTATGGAAATTCCAGTCTTTCTGTGGTTAGAATCCACAAGATTTATGCTTCTTTTCATTGCTTGAGGACAATTTTTTTGCAAAATGCCCTTTTCTTCCGCATATAAAACATGTCTTTCTTCTTTCTTTTCCCATCTCGTCTGCTATTTTTGCGCCACTTGCTCTTACGGAGGGATTTCCATTTGCCTTTTTTTTTTTTTTCTGATGGATGGAATATTTTTTGAAATGTTTCTTTTTCCTGGTTAAGCAATCACAAGAGTCTTTCCTTAGTGGACAGGCTAATCCTACCATCCTCATGGCTAGTGAACAAAAGCCACAATCTGCAGAATCTTCTGAATTACAAACTGCAGAGGATACAACAACCACAACTTCCGAAGAAGTTACTAGTACCAATGCTCCTACTTCTGAAGGTGGAAAAATTCTATTTTCCCCACCATTCTCACTTTCAAACCTTGTGTCTCAGACAACCCATCAAAGGATTGCTATTCAGATCCCAGGGAACTGATTAAATCCTTTGATTCTGAAGGATGGCCAATTCATTACTTTAAAGACCCATGCACAGGCCAATGTTTTTGGGATCTTGATTGCCAGTGCTCTAGCTGCTTAAATTTTCCCGAAGATGAAGAAGATGATAGTCCATCTTCCCGAAAAAGAAATATGAAGAAACGAGAATGTCTCTATTAGAGATTGTAACTTCTGTTTGAGTGGCTGTATTGCCTTGGTCTGTGAGGATCCCCAAAGAGGTGGACCTTTCTTTAAATCTCATTTTCTGGCTTTTTTTTTTTCTTGTCCTACTATAACTCTTAACTCTTAATTTTTTTTTATGTGTTTTGTCCACAATATTCATTCATAAGTAGAATTAATTGGTTATATGTTCAAACTCTTCAACTTCCTTGCTTCATTAGTAATATGCAGGCTAAGTATAATATGCAATTAAGTTCTAAAATTTTCAAAAATTGGAATCAAGCTCTAAAACTTGTCACGAAAGTACAATCTAGTTCAAAAACTTTCAAAAAGTGCAATCAAATGAATGACTTAATTGGATCAATATGACAAGTTTTAGGACGTGATTACACTTTTTGAAAGTTTTAAGATTCAATTGTACTTTTGTGATAAGTTTTATAACTTAATTACACTTTTTGAAAATTTTATGACTTAATTACATTTTCATGATAAGTTTTAGGACTTGTAATGCACTTATTCCTCTAAATTATTCTATGTATTGCCAGTTTTAGCACCCCTTTCTACTTCTTCTCTTCTTCTTATCCTTCTAGATTGGTTCTGCATGAAAGAGTTTATGGAATCCACATGCATATCCTTCATTTTACATGACATTTAAATTATATTCGCATGTAAAACACGAACATCTTCCAAATGAAAAAAGTCTCTGTCAAGTCCAAAATCCAAATGGAATTTCGAGTTTCTAGTCCTAGAGCTTCCGTCTTCCACAAATCTATTTGTGTCTTCACTTAAAGAAGTCGTCATACTTTGATGAGGTCTTCTGGTCATCAAAAGTAGCCGAGAATTTTCTCGAGAGACACCGATCGGGGGTGCAGATCAAGCTGAGTAATCCCATCGAGCAGAGTTATAAATTACTGAGGATGAATGACTTCAACCAGAGCATGCAGCTGTCCTGGATCTATCTGTTCCGGAAAGGCCCATCAACCACATAAACGAGTTGTATTGTCCGAAACGCCCAGTGAATGAAAGAGAACCATATGGGGGTAGGCCGGTTTTACTTTGTAGAACAAGTCGAGGACAAATTCGTCCATATTCGTGGCTAATAAAGGTGAATAAGTTAGTTCCTTCTTACATTGCCATGAACTCAAATAGGAAGTAAACTCACGTACAACAATAGAAGATTGACAGAACCAAAACTCTAAGCATTGATCTTGTCTGTGTGGAGATCACATCGCAACCCAGAAAGAAATGAAATTTATGCATAGAAAGCATCGCTTTAATTTGCGTTGCCATTAATTGTATATAGATAACAAAGTTTTGACCGAGAGTTTGACCAAATTTTTAACGAAAGTGAACTTCGTTAAAATTACAATAGAAGGAAACAATTGAATTGTGATTTGCGAGAGCTTCCCAATGACATCCCACTTAGCCCTGTGCCAGCCCAGGATCATGCTCGGCTAGGCCGAACAAGCTCTTCAAAGAGCCATTCCGGCTCTCCGAAAGGCTATTTTGGCCCTTCAAAACGTCTGAATAGCCCTGCCCAAAGAGCCATTAACCCAAAAAAAATCATAAAAAATTCAGAAATTTATTAAAATATTATTTAAAAATATTCACGTTGGCATCAAGTGGCCGGCTAGCATCCATATCAGCAAATTCTGATCAAAATTGGCCGGATGTACTCAATTGGCAAGAAGTAAAAAGGTTTAAGACTCAATTTGCAAATTTGAAAGGTTTAGCACTGAATTGACAAAAGTGCAATAAATTTCGGACTTTTTGGGCAAGTTTTCCCTTGTTCTTGTGATTCTACTCTCGAAAATATGGGTTTTTCTCTCACTTGAGGTTCTCTCGTGTTTTTGTTGGTGACTGTGTTGTAGATACGGAGATTGCATGCCATTGCATTATGAACGAAATATTGCATTTGACTCGAACATGCCATGATGCTTAAATCTATGGAATTGCACTTTACGATGACAACATTGTCATGAAAATGCATGCTCGCCTTGAAAATTGCCCGTTACTTATGAAGTTTCCATATGCTACTTTCAAATTGCACGTCACGTTGAGATCAAACGCTGATCAATTGAAATCACTCATTGTCAAACATTGTATGCTAATACAATGAAACCGTACACTCACCTTAAATTGCTTTTTGCCAATTGAATTGAACGCTGATTGAAATGACAAGCAACCACTGAAGTTTGTTCCAGTAACTACCCTTCCTACTTGGGAAAGGAGAAATGAAGAATTTGAATTTTCACCTTTTTCGAGGGGATTAAGGGTGGGACGTGTATTTTCAAATGTGGGTTTTGATTTACACGCCCTGTAAGAGATAAGGTAAAAATTTGAGAGTGAGTTGAAAATTAAAATAGGATAGACAAAAAAAAGAAAAGAAAAGAAATTACAAGCAAATAAACGACCTTGGATCTTTTCCTTTTCTCTTCAGCACGTGTTTCCAAGTGTCAGTGACATCACTTGTTGTCACAGCCGAAGAGAGCCCTTCCCCGCAGGTACATCAACAATAGACTCATATGTGAAAGAAAAGGGCATGGGGCATAGGATCCATTATAAGGCTTTGTTTGTTTTGCGGAACATATTTTTCAAGAAAACATTTTTCTCCATTTCTAACGTTTGGTTTATTCAGGAAAATGAGTCAACAAAAAATGTTTTCCTAGTCAATAGAAAACCCATTTCTACATTTAGGAAAACGATTTTCTATTTAAAATATCATGAATCATTTTTCAAAATATGATTAGGTATTGGCGCTTTACGCTTAATGTTAGTTCTCTCAAGTCCCTGGTATCCAAGACTAGGTCTCCAACACCTAGGCCCAAGTCCATCAAGGCTAGGCTCGCCATCCCAATGCTTGTGCTTTGGTCCATGAATGCCGAGCCCAGGTCTACAAAGGTTGTGTGCCTAGGTCCACAAAGTCCCTTTTTGGGCCCATCGAGGCTAGGCCCAAGGACCTCGGTGCCCTCGCTTGAGTCCATTGAGGCTGAGCCCGTTACCCTAACACTCACGCCCCAGTCCATCAAGGCTAGGCTCGGACCCAAGTACCGTGCCCCGAACCTTAGTACCTGGGTCAAGATCCATCGAGGTTGGACCCGGGACTCTGGTACCTATACTTGGTTTCCCAATTGCTTGCGCGCAAGTTATTAACGCCCGTATAGTGTATGTCTATATAAGAAAATCAAATTAGATTTTTCATATCAAACGACGGAAAATATTTCTATTTCACTTTTGGGTTTCAGTCAAACATCGGAAAATATTGTCATTTTCTTAGAAAATGATTTCCTAGAAAACATTTTTCAAAAATATCATATTTTCCGTGAAACAAATGGAGCCCAAGAAGCTCCGGGGATGCGAGGAGATCGGAGTTTGTAGTAGAGAAAGCAGCCAAGCATGTCCTTGTTGGGAAAACTCCTATGGTATTTTGATGATTCCAAAACTAACTGGCGAGGGCGACGGCAAGGGCGGCCCTCCACGCGCGAGGGTGGTCCTTGCCTATGGTCGGCGAGGGCCGTGATGCCCTCGCCGGCATTGGCCTGTGGTCGATCGTCGACACAGGCGACTTGGTTATGGGCCAAGGAAGGAGAAAAAGAAAAAGAGAAAAAAAAAGAAAAAAAAAGAAAGAAATATTTTAAAAATTCAAAATATTATTAATAAAAAGAAATTTTGTGTAGTTACCAAACGCATTTCTATTTTTTTTTCTATTCTAGGAATGAAAATTTTGGGCAGTTACTAAACACCTTCAAATGCTTATAAATTATTTTCGGGAATGGAATAAAAAAAAATCATTTTTGAGTAGAAATTATTTTCGAAAATAGAATAATTACCGAACGCACCCTTAAATTAACCTGGTGTTTTGACCAAAAGAAAATTTAGCTTAGTGTTGAATAGATTTGAGTGGGGAGACTCTAAACTTAATTAAATTTTCTGGACTAAGCTCTAAGGACAAGAAATTTGGCCAAGCCCGTGCAATTCCCCGTGTTGGCCGAAATTCACATGTGGTATGCACACGGCTGTTCTGAACATGGAAAGATTGCATTATTTGATCAAATTTGGAGAAAATAAATGTATTATCCTTGATAATTTTAATTGTATGGAGATAATTAAAGAATGATATCCTAATATCCTAAGATCAGGGCATTGGACCTTTGAGCCTAAAGGTCAGACCCCTAACATCACCTCACGCGTGATTTGTGATGCTTGATTGATTGAGTGAATTTTGATTACTTTAAAAAAATATGACATTGAATGATATTGGTAAATTTTGGAAATAACATATATTTCAATGCGTCATAAATTTTAAATCATCTTGCATATTGCATGTCATATGTCAAATGCATGTATATAACTTACATGAATTCATAATACATGCCTGGGATAACGCATGTTAGAACTCATATAGACTCAGGATATATCATAGTTTTCATTAAATAAAGCCACATAAAAATGTCGCTTAAGTCATACAGATTGTATATAGGATTAATTAGTCTCATGATATGCATGTCACATATCACACGTCATTTAGTGAGTCACGTCATTTAACTTGTCGCGACCGAAACTCCCGTTTTTTTTTTTGAATATGCTCGAAAAACGAGGGTCTCACCTTATACGTGCTAAGTCTAAGTTCGGGACTTAACTCGGGTTCTCCCAAATCCATACCATATCGCGACTTAGAGTTTTAGTATTTAACATACAAATAGTTTACATCAATGAGGTGCCACTAATCGATTTGGGGTGGGTCGATTAGAAACCCAAATAGGGTAATAGGAGAATCACCCTATTCCTACAAACCAAAGATTGATTGAGTTTGGGGACTTGGTTATACTAGTTGGATAACTAATACCATTTCGGTACCATTTTACCCTATTCATTTTTTGAAAACATTTGTCAGACGACTTGGATTGATTTTAGGACCTTTTTCCTAACATGTGAGGTGATCAAGCGAGTACATAATCAGAAACGATTAGCAGTAAAAAACACAACAATTCATGCATCCTAAGGTTCTAATCTTAACTAAGTCAGATGGCATTCAAAAACATAACAGCTTATGCAATTGTATTAAAAACATGCATAATAAAACACAACAACAATAACATGAAAAATACTATCACATGATCAAATCAGCTTATCTAATTAAGCATGAAATTATAACAAAATGCAAAATAATATAACAATAAATTAAAGCATATAGATAAACCACATAAATTTTTTTTTGAAAAAAAAGAAAAAATATATATATAAGGTGAAAATTTTTTTAAATTAATTTTTTTTCAAAAAATATATATATATACGGAAAAAAAGATTTTTTTTAAATTTTTTTTTAAAAGTAAAATAAAATAATAATATAATATTAAACGGGTCGGGTCAACAGATCTGGGTCCGACCGGTCCGACCTGGGTCAACGAGTCCGACCTGGGTGTTGACCCGGGTCGGGTCGAATGATCTAGGTCGAGTCCGACCCGGATCCACAGACCCACGGGGAAAGGGCACCAGCGGGGCCAAAATCGACTGTCCGTCGGCTGACCCAGACTGGTGCCACCCCTTGGAACGGCCCTGGGGCTGCCACCAACGTCGTCGACCGCCTAGCTTGCTGTCCGGCCGTCGGTTCGCCGGTCGGTGAGCCAAATCATAATCGGCTTTTCTGGGGGGGTTTATCGAACACCTGGCGGGTGCAGCCAAAAATGGTCGAATCCGACCTCCTCCGGCGATTAGGTCGGCTCCGACGGCCATGGCTTGTCTCCGGCTGGGACCAAAGACCGTGATTGGCGTCGAAATGGGTCGGGAATCGCGCGACGCGGCCGGCGCGAGTCTCGGTCCGACCGTGTCGGAAAAACAGACGCGATCGGGATCTGGGGTGCTTATAGGTCGACAGCGCGGCTGGGTGGCCTCCGACGGCTGCGTGGGCGGCGGCAAGGTTGTTGGCTTTGCTCCGGCGAACTCGGCTCCTTCTCTCTCTCTCTCTACTCTCAGCTCTCTCTCACTCTATTTTTTTTTTCTTTTTTTGGAAATGGCCGACTTGTCTCTCTCTAGCCTTTATAGTGGCTGAGGACCACTACTCGGCTCCCCGACGTCAGCTGACGACGGCCTGCACCGGCTTATGCCCCACGAATTGCAGCCATAGGCCGGTGCAGAGGGGGGACCGATTCTGCTACATGAAGAAGAGAGGGAGAGAAAGGGGGAGGAGCCCAGGAATCCTGGGCCGACGGGACTGGCCATTAAGGCCAGTCCCGTTGGCGTGCTCCTCCGGGCTTCCTTTGACTAAATGATGACGATGATGCGGCGGCTCCGGCGACGTCACATTGACGCAGCAAACAGAGGCGAACAGGGGAAGGGAAAGCGACAGACGGCGGGGGGGAAAGGAAGGAAGGAGAAGGGGAAGCTGGGTCGGGGCTGGGCCCAGTCGCGGAGAGGAGAGAAGAAGAAAGGAAGGCGGGTTGGGCCGCACGGGGGGGGGGGGGGAGAAGAAGAAAGAAATAAAAAGGAAGGAGTCGGGCCGGGCCAAGCCCAGCTCACGCGGGAAAGAAAGAAAAGAGGAAAAAGGGCCGAGCCGAGCCGGCTTCGGCCCGGCCCAACGTGGGAATCTTCCTTTTTTTTTTTTGATTTGAAAGGCTGCATTTATATGTCGTTCAGTTGTAATGATAATGACACAATTTACTTACTGGTTTGGTGCTTTATGTTGAGGCCAAATGGGCTTATTTAAACCAATGCAAAGCATGACCAATTGCCATCACAAAACTAATAGCTTGCATTTGAAGTCGCAGTCTCCTTCTTCCTCCTCATTTTCTAACATTCGGCCCTTCCACAGATCATATTCTCTTAGTTCATATTCAAAATGAATTCTCAAGTATCGTCTTCTTCAATGCTCGCACCAGATGTTGCCTCTTCTTCAGCTGCACCCCAAAAAAGCTATTGTCTCCTAACTCCTGGGTTCAGGTTCCATCCAACTACCGGCGGTGCGTCGAGGGGGTATTCTGGCTAGCCTGAGGACGCCGGCGATGCTGATTGGTTGCTCCGGCGTGACCTTGGTTGTTTCTCTCTCTGTTCTTAGCTCCCTTTCTCACTCTCTATTCTCTCTCTGGAAGTAGTTGACTGGGCCTCTCTCTCTGTGTCGCCACCCCCTAGCTCGACGACGAGGGTTGGCGGTTGAGGCTGAGACGTGGTGGCCATCGGAAGCTCCAATTTTCTCTCCGTTTCTCTCAGTTTTCTCTGTTCTGTCTCCAAACCGAACTCCCCCCCTACTTCTCTCTGTTCTCTCTCTGGCTTGTATCTGCGATGACGATGTCGCCATCCTCTGCTCCATTAAATGCTCTGCACCGGCCTACCGCTCCTACTGAAGACTTTCGTGGCAATTTTGCGCAGTGGAATGGATAATCCGCGTTCTGCAGGCGATGATCGAGACAGGAAGGCAGAGGAGCAGGGGGGAAGAGAGGGATAGCCGGCTGGGGCAGGGAGGAGTGGGCTGGGCCAGGCCCAGCTCACACGAGAGGAAGAGGAAAAAGGCGGAGCGGGCTGGGCCCGCGGGAGAGGAGGAAAAAAAGAAAGGAAAAGGAATGGGCCGGGCCGACCCGGCCCATCTCGGATTTCTCTCTTATTTATTTATTTATTTACACTCTAATAGCCCCTATTAATGCAAATATGCCTAATTCTTATATGCAATGCACTTAATAGAAAATATTTTTGTTTTAGGAATTAAAGGAAATTAATTCCTAAATTTTGTGTGATTAATTTTGGGCAAATTAAAAATAGGTGTCAACAACTGCCCCTCTTTGAAGGTGAGTTCGCAGAGGTTGAGCTCGTAGATGTTATATTCAAAGATCAAATGACACCTAAATTTAACCCATGTATGCTCAATGAATGTTATTTTTTGCGAGACTGTGAGTCCCATTTTTTATGCAATAAGATGATGTGTGCTAAAGCAAATAAAAACATACATGGGGCTACTTACCTTGCCGAAGGGTAGAGTAATTCCAGATAGTTGATATTGTGTGTCGAGGACCCGAATTTGTCTTCGGTTGCCTCGACAGGGAAATAGTTTGTTTAGGACTCGAATCTTTCTTCAATCGCCTTGACTGGGAAAATCGCTTGCACATGACTTGAACCTATCTTCGGTCACCTTGATTGGATTTCATTTGTCTAGGACCCAAACCTTTCTTCGGTCGCCTTGATTGGGGGGAAATCGCTTGCCTCAGACCCGAACCTATCTTTGATCGCCTTGACTGGATTTTATTTATCGCGGACCCGAACCTACCGTCGGTTGCTGTGACTAGGGAAATCACTTGCACATGACCCGAACCTATCTTCGGTCGCCTGTTAGATTTCGTTTGTCTAGGACTCGAACTTTTCTTCGGTCACATTGACTGATTGGATTTTACTTTGCCAGAGTACCTGCATCCTATAAGGGGTACCTGGGCACATCCCTGGAGGTCCTTACCCGAGAATTTGATGGTTTGCCTGGTGGGTCCCCTCCAGCAGGTCTTGGAAAGACTCAAACAATAAGCACCTGTGGGCCTTCGCCCGAGGATTTGATGATTTGCCTGGTGGACCCTCGCCAACAGGTCTTGGAAAGACTCAAACAATGAGCACCTGGGGGTTCTTGCCTGAGGATTTGATGATTTGCTTGGTGGGTCCTCGCCAACAGGTCTTGGAAAGGCTCAAACAATGAGCACCGGGGGTCTTCGCCTGAGGATTTGATGATTTGTCTGGTGGGTACTCGCCAGCAGGGTTTGGAAAGGCTTAAACAATGAGCACCTAGGGATCCTCGCTCGAGGATTTGATGTGAACAGAAGGGGGTTGATCTCATGCTCAGGAGGGGTACCATAACAATCGTAGGTACATGGATTTTTGGAACCAGGCATGAGTAGAGTATACTTACCTGGACATGTTCTGGCCTCTTAAGGGCATGTCTCCTGTTAGACAAGTTTTTGTTCGTGCAAAGACATATGTATTCATCAGAAAAATAGACAGCTATGGCTATTCCAGAATATCATATGAAATATCTTGACCGCGAGTCAAGATACATTTCATTTTCAAAGCAATACTTGATTGACTCCCTGGGTAGTTTGAAAAGAAATTTGATGAAAAATCTAGGATTTCTTATTTGAAGGTATAATGCATCATTTGCTGAATAACTGACCTTTCTCGGGGCATCTCTCTTGGGATGATGATGAGAGCTTTTTTCAGTGCCTAAATTTTATTGTCCAATCACTGGAGATTAAAAATCTGGGTTGTCAAAAATAATTAGCACAAACATGCATGCCTTCATCAGGGATAGACAAGTTAGGCTATTCCAGAATGTGTGCATATGTAAGGTGATTTCGCCATGTTTACGTCATCAAACATCCACCGAGGGTCAATCAAGACAATTTTCACTCCCAAGGTGGACTTTCTCGAGATGCTGAACGAGAGACTTTCAGTCAGAAAGAACTTTCCACTCACTCTCATTGAAAAGGGTTGTTTGTCCCATCTATTGAGGTGGGAACATTGAGAACACTCAATCTGACCGTTATCACATCAACAAGGGTCTGGGTTTTCTCGCAAGTGGTACAACACTACCAATCTGAGAGGTCCTTTTTTTTTTAGGGTCGTAATGCTGGCTTGGTCAATGGCTTAACAAAGGTGACTGTCCAAATCAAAGCCATGAAAGAAAATATTTTACAATTATCTCCAGGTTTACAAGTCAAGAACCCTGCGAAATGAGATAAAAATAATCTTGCTCGCACTTTCTCGAGCGTTGTTTATAAACATTTGAAATCCCGTGTTAGTTCAAGTGCCTCAGTCAAAAGAGACTTCATAAGGGATGTAACGTGGGCTTGGTTTGCAGGCTGAGGAATGAAATGATCGTTGGGCTAAAAAATGTGTGTAGAGGAGAGAATTGGTGATCATCTTGGCATTGTCACCACTCTTTTTGTGCACCGTCAAGATCCTTTTGGAAAATTCTCCGGGTAATCTCGTGCGTTAGCTTCTTTGACAACTTTTTCTTGAGTAGCTTTTGCGTCATGCATTTTCCTGGATACCATTCTATCTCTGTCCTAGTTGCTTTCTCAAGAGTAGGTCAGTCTTCGTTTATCATGGCAGATCTTTGTCAAGACAGGGTTCTTAAGGTAGAGATTTGTATCGAAGAAGAACTCAAGTTTAAACCCTTTGGGGTCGTCTATTCTACATCACTTGACAATTTTGAGGTTTTTGAGAGCATCTTCAACACACGTTTAGAGACTTCCTCAGCTAAAACCTCATTGTGTTTCATAGCAGTCACCCAGAAATTAGGGACTCATCTCTCTTCATCTTTTCATCGTTTTTCTTCTTCTCCTTTTCCTTTTCTTTGTTGTTTTTATTCATGGGCATTGGCCTTGCTTTTACTAGGCACACTGCTTTTTTATGCCCCTAGTTTTCAACATTTTTGTTGTTCTTTTGGTGTTGTCAGGACTGGCCTAAACAAATTCGAATAGAACAACATTTTTAGACTCTTGGAGTCTTCATCTTCGTTCGGTACTTTGAACCTTAATGCTCAAACTATGGTGACTTTTGCTTTGTCCCGATGTGGGGGATGATCACCAACTGGGTTCATATGAAATAAAATCATCGGTTCAATTGGGCTAGCAAGGGATATAAATGTATGGGATAGAAAAAGAATTGCTCTTCGTCATTCTAAGGCATTTAAATTATCACGAGAGTTGACCTGTAATAACAACACTCAAAGATTAACGCAAGTGAGAGCAAGAAAATTTTTATACATCTTATCGCCTTGTGCGAGCTGTTGTACTTGATGATCATAGAAACTTTTAGATATTACAAACACCTCATCCTTTTTGTCTTGCTCAGTGAAAACATCACTGTTATCAATAAGATATTGGCATTTTGGATAGGCATTAGTTTGCCGCTTCTCTCTTGACAAAGCCTTCTTAACCTCGACTGTCCTGCCGTCAATGGTGTGCTTGTCTTGGAGGGCCCTGTTGAGGACCGCTGGCTCCGTGAATGCGACATGGTTGAAGTCACAAGAGTGGTGATTGAAGGAAAGTGATATTTTTCTTGTTTCCTCTGAGTTTGAATCCATCTTGTGAGGCTGATTTACCTCAAGCTGCCATAATATAGGGTGGTTCTTGACATGGTAATTTAAAATGAATATCCAAGTGTATAGGCTCAAAAAATGCTCAAATGAGGGATCAATGGTAGTATATGGGGCAAAGAAATGAACTGTTTCTCGTCATTTTGGCTATCGTACCTTTTGCGAGAACTCCCTTTACCTTGTAGAAATGAAACTTTTTCGCTCACCTTGCAAGGGTTTGGTATGAGAGAATGTGTATAGACTAAGGATTGCCTTTCCTCATCCTGATACCTCTCGTTCAATACATCGAAGCAGTCCGACACCGTTCGTCGAATTGTCAAGATTTCCACAGTGAATTGGTAAATTAAACCGGTAAAATTACCGTGCAAAGTTCTTCTTAAAATATGTGCAACACACTTGGAGGAAGGTTAAGTACTTATTTATTTTGACACATTCCTTCCTTCTTGTTTCTTTTTGCTTTCATGTGAAAAGTTTGTAATGAAGGAGATACTTACATGTGCTGCAATGGCAAGGAAAACCTGCGAGGTAGGAAAGACCATGTTAATAAATGGCTCTTTGAGGGACAAAAATTGGGAACGATGCAACATTACCCTTCATGGTTCCCTTCATTTGAGATCAGATTGATAATTCCTTGAGTTTTCTCGGATGTCAATAATTCCCTTCTATGAAAACATGAACTTATGTTAGCAATGAGATGTTTGAGAGTAAATTGAGAACGATACAAATTACCCCTCTTCCATTTTGTCTTCACAGCTAGCAGAGTCTTTTCTCCTCTTTACTTTGTTCAGTCTTCTCTATCTCAGTTTGCTCCTCCATATTCTGGGTTTCAAAGCTCGAATGAAATCCTCTATAATTAGGGGTGCTCCCGAATAGAGGGTTCTATTGTCAGCGCGGGCTGTGTCAATGTGGTTCTAGCATGTTGAGAGGTTTTTCGTGAATGTCTTGATTTCTGACTGCACAGGGCATGTGCAATTGTTTGCATATGGAACTTCGTAGCAAAGCTAATCTCTACTTTAAAGGTCTTCAACGGATGTGGGCATGACTACCATTAAGACTTCCGTGGTTGTCAAGATTGGCTTCGATGCCATTTTGTCATATGCAATGTCCTTTCCAGCTACTAGCACCATGAGTGTTCTTTACTCAATTTTGTTCTATATAAAAGGAAAAGATATGTCATTTCTATGCTAAAGTGGATGAACTTTAGGAACGACATACACCCTTTTTGATGGACTGGGCGATTGTATACCCCCTAGTTCAATTTTCCAATTAAGCACTTCTTCGTCATGTTTTATTCGAGAGGTTCTAACATTGGTTCTCTATTCGGCTCGCTAGCATGTCAGGGTCTAGCATGTTCCCCAATTCATTATCTGCAAAAGAAAAGGGATGGAATGTCATTTCCACAATTTGTTAAGGAATAAGACATACCTTTTTTCTTTCAAAAGGGGTAATCTTTTCTTGATCTACCCCGACTTTTGTACGAAATGATGCTTCGCTCATTATGGAGTCAAAGAATGTTCAGCATTCTCTTTGACTTCCTAGGGCTGACATCGCCCACTGGTAGTAATGAGATTTGCCCCATGTTTTATTTGAAGATTGGATGATCTTCGCTCAAACTGCCCCTATCAGATGAGTTGGTCTGCTAACATTACTAGGGTCTGATGTGTTCTCCAATTTGTGTCATTTCTAAATGTCCCCTTTGTAATGACAAATGAAAATGAATATGTTCTGAGACATGAAGTGAGCAAGTTAGAAAAACAAACAGGGTTATGAGCATGCATGCTTTTCCACCACCGCCTTTTGCCCTTTTGAAAAATGATAAAATATTTGTTTTATTTTCAAAAGCTTAGAAACGAAGAAACATGAAGAAACCCAGGCCTCAGAACACTTTTCTTTACATGGCTGGATATCATTAACGGGCCGGTTTGGGATACTTCCTCAAGCCCTCGAAATAAAACATTTGTAATTCTTTTGAATAATTCAGGCGAATTACATTTGTTGGAATGAAAATTGCAATACTAAAATTCCAAGCATAATTAAAAATTCAGAAAACTAGGAATTTTAGAAAACAGCTAAGACTTTAGAAAGCAAAAAAGCTCTCACATAGGAGTATTCAAACTATTAAACATGTCTCTATTCTAAGGGAGGAAAATTGAGTCTTTAGTTTACTCAATGACAACATCTGCACCTTTTGCTTGATTGGGTGGTGCATTGGAGAATAAAAACATCTTTGCATCCAATAACTTTTGGACTTTATTTTTCAAGATAACACGGTCATTGATGGAGTGTCCTATTTCGCCCAAATGATAGTCACATGCCTTGGAGGGATCATAGCTGGGGAAACACTCAGGATTTTCACGCTTCGGCTCTTTAGCAAGCAATCTCTTTTTTAGGAGAATAGGCAGGATCTGTGACATAGGCAAAAGGAGTGGCGTGAACTGCTTTTTGTTATTTCGCCTTTGGGGCGGCTTGCGGCCTAAGACCGGTTACTGTCCACTGCTCATCTGAATCATTAGGGAATGATGAATGGTTTGTGTGTATGCAACATCCGCATCTGTCAGGGTTCTTTTTCCTTCTTCATGCTGAGTTTCTTGCTTGTAGAAGTGGGGTCTGTGAACCACTCCTCACGCAATTCCATTTCGATTCGTTCGCCCACAGGCACAAGATGATTAAGAGATTCAGCTGTGGCACTAACTAGGCAGTGCTTGTACTCATACGGAAGGGACTTGATGAATAGCTTGACTTGTTCATGATTAGTGAGTTGTGGGGTAACCTGGGCGGCCAAGTTTCTTCACCTGGTGACATACTCCTTAAAGGACTCACTCTTCTTCTTTTCGGTGCATTCCATATCATCCAGAGTAAAAGTGATATCGAGATTGAACTGGTATTACTTGAGGAATGCTTCGACGATTTCATCCAAATATTTAAAAGTATCCACGTCCTTTGACGTATACCATGTCAAAGTTGGCCCCGTTAGACTTACCTGAAATGTTTGAATCATGAGAGGTTCATTATTAACGTACTGGGTCATCCACACATGATACATGTGTAGATGATGTCTAGGGCATGAAGTACCATCATACTTCTTGAATTCCGGTATCTTGAATTTTTCTGGAATTTTGACCCGTTTGTATATAGACAGGTTAAGTGGGATAGCATGTTGCGGGCCTTGTAGCTGTTTCAGCATTTCCTCACCTTTGCAAGGCGTTTGTCTTGTTCTGTCATGGGTATAGCTTCAGGTTCAGGTTTCCTGACAGCAAGGGGAAGCGGATTGTCCTCTAGCAGAGGCATTTTACTGTCGCTAGCGGAGGCCTTGTCTTTCCCAGTGGATGGTGGCGGTAGCACCACTTCAATTGCTGCAGGCGCAGGTGTGAGCTTGCCATTGATGGATTCTATTTGCTTGGTGATATTTTCCAGAGCATTGAAAACCATTTTCATTTCGCTTTCCATATTATCGAGACGGACGTTTTTTTTGGCCATTTTGTGTAACTACCGGGAAAAACGTCGAAATAAATGAGTATAAAAAATCATTTCATGACTTAACAATGATATTATTACATATTTTATTTGTTTGTGAAGAAAAAAAAATGAGAAAAAAAGGGTTTTATTAATATCACCATTACAAGCGGCGTTCCCGAGGTTTAAACCCCGGTCGCCTCGGACCGTCTGCGCTTCATCCCGAATACCACTGGGCCACAGGCCACGGTAGTGTCATAAAGGCGCAAAAAATTTTATATATAGAATAAAAACGGTTCGAATTATATTAACATTAGTATAACTCATAAATATTTTTAAAAAAGAGAATCAAACCCCTAACCATAAATATTAGGAAAAACAAATGACAGGGGTTTTTAATAAAAGGGCGCCATTCCCGGATGCTCATTTTATAAACGATGGGGAAGCTCTAGTCTCTCGGAGCTGCTCATTTTCACGAACAAGCTCCGCAATAAGTGTATCCCTCGTTTCGTTGGTACCACCATGTTAGCAACTTCTTTCTTGGGAGTGGGGACGAATTGGATATCGGCTTTTCCCATCGCATATAGAATGCAATCAACGGATGTCCGAACAATAACAAATCAAATAAATAAGTAGACTGCATAATGAAATAATGAGGGATAGAATATATACATTTCTTTGAACCATGTCAATCACAACGACATGCACATGAAAAGTGAGGTTTGATTTCTATTTTAGATTGATTCAGCAAAATGAAATTCAAAGGGTACCTGACCGTCGCAATTTCGCGTTGGTGTCAAGTCCTTTTAATCTCAGCCAAATCGAAAGAAATATCTTATAGTCACGCAAATAGCGGCTAAAGATATTTCTTTACAATTTTTTAGAAATAAATTTCGGGGAAAAGAAAGGCAACCTCTACATCGCGGGCTCGCATCGAGGTTGTATTTTTCTTAACACCATCCTAAAATGCCCTATTGCGGCTCAGGTCCGGCAGCATGATTGTGTGTGTAATAGTGTAGTGCTAAATCATCAAAACATGCACAATAATTTATAAATAATCAATTTGAACCTGCAAGAACAAATAACACCTTAATGTTAGGATCATACATGGATTCCTTGCTGCCATACAAAAAATTATTTTTGAACAAGGCAAAAATTTGGCTTAAGTCCACTATTAAGCAAAAAGTCCTCAGCAGAGTCGCCAATCTGTCGCGACCGAAACTCCCGGTTCTTTTTAATATGCTGGAAAAACGAGGGTCTTGCCTGGTACGTGCTAAGTCTAAGTTCAGGACTTAACTTGGGCCCTCCCAAGCCCATACCATATCGCGACTTAGAGTTTTAGTGTTTATCATGCAAATAGTTTATATCAAGGAGTCGCCACTAATCGATTTGGGGTGGGTCGATTAGAAACCCAAATAGGGTAATGGGAGAATCACCCTATTCCTACGAACCAGAGATTGATTGAGTTCGAAGACTTGGTTACACTAGTTGGATAACTAATGCCCTTTCGGTACCATTTTACCCTATTCATTTTTTGAAAACATTTGTAAGACGACTTAGATTGATTTTAAGACCTTTCTCCTAACATGTGAGGTGATCAAGCGAGTACATAATCAAAAACGATTAGTAGTCAAAAACACAACAATTCATGCATCCTAAAGTTCTAACCTTAACTAAGTCATATGACATTAAAAAACACAACAGCTCATGCAATTGTATTAAAAACATGCATAATAAAACACAATAATAATAACATGAAAAATAATATCACATGATCAAATCGGCTTATCTAATTAAGCATGAAATTATAACAACATGCAAAATAATATAACAATAAATTAAAGCATACAGATAAACTGCATAAAATTTTTTTAATTTTTTTTGAAAAAAAAAAGAAAAAAAAATATATCCGGTGAAAATTTTTTTAAATTAATTTTTTTTTGGAAAATATATATATACGAAAAAAAAAGAAAAAAAAGATTTTTTTAAAATTTTTTTGAAAAGTAAAATAAAATAATAATATAATATTAAATGGGTCGAGTCGACTTATTCGGGTTGATAGGAATTGACTTTGGTCAACGGATCCGACCGAATCGTTGACCCAGGTCTGGTCGAATGATCCGAGTCAGTTGGAACCGACTCGAGTCAACGGATCCAACCCCGTCGTTGATCGGGTCGGATTTGTTGATTCAGGTCGAGTCTGACCCGGATCCACAGACCTGCAGGGAGAGGGCGCCGCTCGAGGCCAAAATCGACTGTCCGCTAGTTGACCTAGACCGGCGCCGCCCCCCGGAACGGCCCCTGGGGCCACCACCAACGTCCCCGATCGCTTAGCTTGCCGTTCGACCATTGGTTCGCAGGTCGGCGAGCCAAATCGGAATCAGCTTCTCTAGGGGGGTTTATCGAACACCTGGCAGGCGCGGCCAAAATTGGCCGAATCTGACCTCCTTCGGCGATTGGGTCAGCTCCGACAGCCATGGCTCGTCTCTGGCTGGGACCAGAGACCGTGATCGGCGTCGACATGGGCCGGGAATCACGCGACGCGGCCGGCGTGAGTCCTGATTCGACCGTGCCGGAAAAACAGGGGAAAACAGGGGCGATCGGGATCGGGGGGTGCTCACCGGTCAACAGCATGGTTGGGTGGCCTCCGACGGCTACGTGGGCGGCGGCGAGGTTGCTGGCTCTGCTCCGGCGAACTCAACTCCTTCTCTCTCTCTGCTCTCAGCTCTCTCTCACTCTATTTTTTTTTTCTTTTTTTGGAAACAGCCGACCCGTCTCTCTCTCTCTCTCTAGCCTTTATAGTGGTCGGGAATCTTCCTTTTTTTTTTTGTTTGGAAGGCTGCATTTATATGTCGCTCGGTTGTAATGATAAGGACACAACTTACTTACTAGTTTGGTGCTTTATGTTGAGGCCAACTAGGCCTATTTAAACCAATGCAAAGCATGACCAATTGCCATTACAAAACTAATAGCTTGCATTTGAAGTCACAGTCTCCTTCTTCCTCCTTATTCTCCAACATTCGGCCCTTCCACATATCATTTCCTCTTAGTTCACATTCAAAATGAATTCTCAAGCATTGTCTTCTTTGATGCTCGCATCAGATGTCGCCTCTTCTTCAGCTACACCCCAAAAAAGCTATTGTCTCCTAGCTCCCGGGTTCAGGTTCCATCCAACTACCGGCAGCGTGTCGGGGGGGCATTTTGGCTGGCTTGAGGACGCCGGCGACGCTGATTGATTGCTCCGGCGTGACCTTGGTTGTTTCTCTCTCTGTTCTCAGCTCCCTTTCTCACTCTCTGTTCTCTCTCTGGAAATAGCCGACCGGGCCTCTCTCTCTGTGTCGCCACCCCCTGGCTCGACGACGAGGGTTGGCGGTTGAGGCTGAGACGTGGTGGCCACCGGAAGCTCCCCTTTTCTCTCTGTTTCTCTTTGTTTTCTCTGTTCTGTCTCCAAATTGAACCCCCCCCCCCCCCCTACTTCTCTCTGTTCTCTCTCTGGCTTGTATCTGCGACGACGATGTCACAATCCTCTGCTCCATTAAATGCTCTGCATCGGCCTACCGCTCCTACTGAAGACTTTCGTGGTAATTTTGTGCGGTGGAGTGGATAATTCGTGTTCTGCAGGCGGTGATCGAGACGGGAAGGCAAAGGAGCAGGGGGGAAGAGAGGGACAGCCGGCTGGGGCGGGGAGGAGTGGGCTGGGCCAGGCCTAGCTCACATGAGAGGAAGAGGAAAAAGGCGGAGCGGGCTGGGCCCGCGGGAGAGGAGGAAAAAAAGAAAGGAAAAGGAATGGGCCGGGCCGACCCGGCCCATCTCGGATTTCTCTCTTATTTATTTATTTATTTACACTCTAATAGCCCATATTAATGCAAATATGCCTAATTTCTATATGCAATGCACTTAATAAAAAACATTTTTGTTTTAGGAATTAAAGAAAATTAATTCCTAAATTTTGTGTAATTAATTTTGGGCGAATTAAAAATAGGTGTCAACATAACTTTAGTGCTTTGATAAAACCACATAATGTAGATAGATTTAATTAATAATTGCGCCTCATGCAATATTCACATGGCATGTAGTTTGATTTTCATAAAAAGGAAAATATAAAGAAGAATTAACATCGTATCATTAGGTCATTATCTTTCAATAAAAGTCATTTAGTTCATGTTTAGAGTCCTAGAGCAGAATTCTTTATAAAAAAGAAAACGTAAAAATCTGTCACATAGTTTAAATAATATGGTCAATTCATCATTTGATATAAGTTGCATTTAATTATAATATAGCACACATGTCATTTAATTTCATGTTAGTTCATCAATGCATATTACGTGATAGTCATAACATTTAAATTAAGTCATATTATTACAAACAAGAAAAACCCCCCAAAAAAGAATTAATTAGCATTGCATTTTAATGCAGTTTTAATTGATTATTATCGTCATAAAAAAAGAAATGAAAATTAGATTAGCATGCATATTAGTCTGCATCATGGTGATCAATTATCCTTGCACAATCACATGTAGAATTCATGTCTAAGTCATGCGTACATCGCATCCTTGTTTAGTTTGTAGTTAAAATTTTGCAGAATCCTTGCATAATTGAGCCTTGCTTTTAATTTGCTTTGCACATCAAGGTTCTTTCTTTTCCAAGCAATTTATTTACCACTTTCATTCTTGAATACATTATTTGCTTGCGCACTCGCATGGTCACCTATCACATGTTTGTGAGTTAGGATTAAAATTGACCAAGACTGCTTACAAAATATTTTTGAAATAAAGAGAATAGGTATCGAAAAGTGTGTTAGATTTATTTAGCATAACCAAGTTTTCATATCCACGAATCCTTGGTTTGTAGAAGTAAAATGTACTCCCACATTTTACTTGGGTTTCTAATTGACTCGTAATAGAATAATAACGACTCCTAAATGAATTGAATTTGATGTATAAATAATTTAACTAAAACCTCAAAGTTGCGAATGATATGAGCTTGGGAGAGTCCGTTCTAGGTGATGGTACCATCTCTTTAATGAGTAACCATTCGTACCCATCTAGTAATCCATTGGCTTTCTCTTGATGGTTCATCTCGAGGAAAGTCGCGACAACTTTGTTTTATAATTATTTGATAAATGGAGATGTTCATTATAATGAAATATGATAATATCAAGAAGATTGTGAAATATCATTGCTCTCCCCACCTATAGTGGAAAGACGTTTATAAGGATGAGGACCTTGACAAGAGGAGAACAAGTCTAATAGGACCAATTGTTCATAAGTTCTTGGAGGTACCATAATAAGGTCGACATCTAAGTAAAGTCTTGTGGTACTAACATACTCACGAAGACCATGTTGAGAAAACCTCATAGAACATTTTGAAGCTGACAATCCATGATACCTTGAGAGCTTGACAAATGCAAACGGTATTTAAATTTCTGGTAATACTCTCTTTAAAGGGAAATTATATGTACAAAGGAAAAAGAGTCACGAAGATTTTATGAACTTAAGTGTCATCAAGTCAAGATGAATGTGAAAAGACTTGGAGGTACCATGGTGAATCGGACCATAGCATCTACATTTCTAATGTACTCAAAGTTTCCTGTTGAGACGCAGTTGGATATCACGAGAAACTTGATATAGCCAAAAACTGATATTTTCTAGAAATTGGATATAACCGGGAACTACTGGTATGAGTGAAGCGATTTAATTATTTTAACAACAGGTTTATCGCATGCTCTCGAAATCTAGATAAAAATATCTCATGATTGTTTTTTTTTGCATATTATATAACATCTTTTGATTTGATTTAGATTCCATATCTACGAAATTGATCGATTATCAATCTCAAGAAATATCTACGAGGAATATATCACACACGTGTGATATCTCGATTGTTTGAAAATTATCCTGAAGACAAATTACTTTTCATAGTTTGAGCTATTCTATTTTTGGAAACCGGAAGATTTGATTGTATGGGCAACCAAATCTCTGGAATCTCGTATTAATTGATTTCAATGGTTAAATTGATTTGCTCAACACTATTCAACGAATAGCTTGGAGATTGATCCTTGTGAAGATTGTCCAATAGGAAGATTGGATGCTGAAGAGTATAAAAGGAGATCAACAGATACAGAAGAGGATAGAGCAATCTATAGTGAAAAACAATCCATTAATAGAGAAAGCTTACATCCTTATACTGTTTTTTGAGTGCACTGAAATTGGTATCTCTTGAGAAGTGCATCAATGTTATAGTTTGTGCTTAGGTGTAAGATAATAGAATCTATCATTTTAGGTATAAGCATCACTAGCTTTGAAAAGAAATTCTTGAGTATAAGCTTCACACTCTACTGTATTTACTCAAAGATTGAGGTGGAATCCAACTAGTAAGCTCTTAGTTTGGAGAGTATACACCAAGCCAAATCACTAAAAAGCTTTGAGCGCACCGTTCTTTATCTCTCTCTGCTTATATCTATTATTATCTGATAGAAGCACACTGTACTAACTAATGTAACTTGTTCCTGTGTATATCAATAAACTGTTCATATCTTTCATTACGCTTATATCAAACTTGTTGCTTATTATTCAGCAATATTTTGTCAAGTTTGTTGAAATTACTTATTCACTCCCATCTAGATAATATTGCTAGCCACCACAACCGATAAATAAAAGATCGCAAGCCATTTCATAAGGAACACTTTGGACTGCACCAACGAAGTATTGACAAAGGTATGTGATATTATGAAGTGATGAGGAGCAACATATCATGCCATATCATGTAAGGCGATGGTCAATCATTCATCTCGAGATGACCATTGAACGAAACCAAAATAATCGTTGACCAGGCTTGGAATTTGTGGTAAGAGAACTGGAGCTGAGTCAGAACACCTATATTAGTTTTGGTCTAAACAGTTAGAGGAGCATTTGATGTAACATTACAACAGACTCCATTTTAGGAAATCTTGCTTTTGCCATTAGGAACAAACTATATGGATGACATGGACCTCGACCATTGCTCCAATCAATTCCCAACGGCTGTTGACTCCTCATAAGAATCTCCAACGAACCGATCGGAGAAATAACGTCTATATAAAGAGGATTAAAGTAGCTGGAATGGGTTGGAAAAAAAAAAAAAAGAAAACCTACACTCTTATTATCAACTTCTTTCTGTCTAAAGCAAACTGCGCTATTGTCTGTTTGATATTTTCTCTATTGTAGAGTTCTTGTTATTTTGAAATGGATGATAAGAGAAATGTAAAAATGTGTTAGCAGTATTTACATTTTGACAGTGTGATTTATCGTATGATAGAAGCAGTACTTGCTCATTGAAACATCTCAAGAAAATTATTAGTGGATTGTAGCTGCTGTTAAGATTGTTAGTGGTGGAGAGTGAACTTTGGCTTAGTTGTAATTTGAACCACTATAAATGTTGATAGGTACAGAAGCCCACTTGGTGTACCTATCAACTTTTGATTATGAATGATAAATGAAGCGCTTTTTCGACCAAAAAAAAAAATGCTTCTATTAATCTGTGTGTGTTATTTCCTATATGCTCATTATTATGAAAATCTATTTCATAGTAGCACTCAGACGTCTGATATTGTCAATCTGTTTATGCAGCTGTCAAAGATAATTTGCTATCTTCCGCAAAAAATATTAAAGTCAATCAGTAGTATTGTTAGTCCTATCAGTCCCTACTAGTTTTGCAAATTAATCCTGCGGATAGACGGAATAAAACTAAGTGATCAAAAGTCAAGAGTTAAGGATATAATCCTTTACCTCTCCACAAAGGATTGGCGGAGGGTTCGTGCATCATTTCCATGATACTGTTATGATCAATTGTTGGGACTTGGTCTGAAAGTGTTCTTGCCCCTTTCAGTAGCTCGGGTGGTCCCCGATTCTGATATTTAATCTAGTGCTAAATGAAAAAGGGAGTGCTTAAGTGGAGAGGCGATATCATCTAGACCATATTATGATATATAAAGATATTACGCATTAATATTTTTTCACATTATGAGAAAGCAATATCATTTTTCTTTATTAAATAATCATATCCCTAAATTTATATACTTTATTTAGCTTCAGCGATCTGACTTAAAACTCTAATGAAGTTGTTATTTATATTCATATATTCTTTCCTATTAGAAAGAAAACAGGGCTTTATTGTTTTGCGATTTTTGCTTTTCAACCAAACTATGACAAAGTTCAATAATGCTAAAAGTATATTCACCGGCGAATTCCGACCGGCCCATGTTAGTCATGAAGATAATGACTTCCCCTTTCTGTAATTATGTTAGACCAGAGGACCAATCCTTGGCGTGGGATCATTGGCCTATAAGATCAGATATTAGTGGTGATTGATTCGCAATCACAGGACTGCAAAAAGTTATAAATATCATCATATTTACGAATTGGAATATTATTTTGGGTAGCCTCCCTTCCTCCAAAACTTGTGTACAAATAAAAAAGGAATATCATAATATCTTAACTTACATTGCTTATTTGAAGAATTCATAATATTTTTGTATGCATGTAATTTCCCTCAACCAAACAGTTTAGTTAAGTTTTATCATCGAATATATTATATCACAGTTTTTTCGGTGGTTCAGTCTCCACACATCTTTTTAGATGACGATCCAATCGTGTTGTGAGCCAATTTTTGCTCAGAACACAAATGGCTAGGTTTACCTTTCCGGGTCGATCGGAGTTTGAATATCCGGGTAGGAACCGGTGGATTCGCCATTTTGCGTCTCGACCAATCTCCGGATCTGTTTCAGAAAATATCTGCAGGAGGAACATCATCTTGGAAAGAATGGTCTCTCCGTACGGGATTCGGCCAACTATGTTATCAAGCTCACGTTTTTAGGTCGACATTAGAGACACGAATTGTTAAAGGCTTTCTTGTAAATGCGCCCCACGAGGACATGCCCCCTTTATCTCTAATAGTGTTTTGAAGGGGGCCACAAGTTTCCAGTTTAAAACCTGCTTAGCTGGTGATTCTATAATAACCCAATCAATATCCCAATCCAGAATAGACACCTCATCCTGCTTGGGTTTTCTTCCCTTATTTTATTCGAGAATCTTTCTGTTTCTTTCTTTCTTTCTTTTAATGCCCAGTTGAGTTGTAAAGCAATTATGAATATGTCTAAGCATCACCATTTTAATTAGATGTTTTAAATGGACAAAGATAATATACACCTCCCGATCTTATACGAGAATCGATATAAATTCCTCTATCCCTGTCCGTCGATTGAGTTTTGTGTCGCTAATTTTTCTAAACTTTATGTCCGGTTAATTGATTATGGAAAGAGAAAAGCACGAATAGAAAATGGAAAAACAATTATCACAACAGTGAATTGTGATAATGTTTTTATTTACTCCTAATAAAGGTCAATCTAGTCGGTGTGGAAGAGGGATGGAGCGAAAGGTTTGAGCTGGATCTCTCTATTTTCCTCATTCTTTGGCTGATTTGGTGCTCTGTTGTCTTTTTTTTTTTTTTGCTTTCCTTCCATTTTGAGGAACTTTTCTCTTCTGATCTAGTCTAGATCTAGAAGTTTCTCTCTCCCGTTTCAGAGAGGTTCTATCCCAATCTAGTCAAGATTTGTTTTTTTTTTTTTTTTTTTTGCGTATATGATTTTGAGGTTTCTCTTTCTTCGGGTTTTGTTGGTGTACAAATGTAGTTTCAAAAGAGATGAGAGGAGTTTCGTGAAAGTTTCACTCTCGCAGATGTTAGATTTGTGTGCGTTCAACCTTGTTATTTTGTACGACAATGGTGTTAAGAGTGCCGAACCTTGACGCGCACTACCGAAAGGCAAAGTCGTATCAACATATAGAGTTTTCGGTGTGTGCTCATTACCAAAGATGAATTCGGTGATTGTACGCTAATTTTGGTTTGAAGAAGTCCTGCTCTTTGAATGTATGAACCATAACCTTATTCTAATTATTCATCTTCTTATGTGGAACTTATTTTGTTGTATTGGTTTGCAGTTGGATTGCTTATCTCTATTGTATATCCATAGTAATGAATAAAATGTTTCTTTGGAAAAAAAAAAGTCAGTGTGAAGGAGGAACTTGACAGGCTATAAATACGCACTCTAGGGTTAGCTCACTCTCTGTCTCTCTCTCTCTAAGTATAAAGTCATACTACGTCAATATCACTTGAAAGGGAGGAACTGGGGTCCGACTTAAAGATGAAGAAGGTTGTGCTGGTAAGAAGAGAAGAGCCCTCAAGCTCAAACGCTTCTTCGTCCATGACTACTAGCATAAGATATGCAGAGTGCCAGAAGAATCACGCTGCCTCCACCGGAGGTCACAGGGTCGATGGATGCACCGAGTTCAGGCCACGAGGCGCAGAGGGCTCGAGCTTGGCTCTCACTTGCGCTGCTTGCAGCTGCCACCGGAACTTCCACAGGAAGGTGGTCGAGAATCGGTAGTCATTCAATAGGGCACAAAATTTAGCAGCGAAATTTCATCGAGTCTGCACTGCCGGATCGATTAATCCAGCATTTACTTCCTGTCGTATTAGGTGGGTATGATTGTCCCTTTTATTGATTTTTCTATTTCCTTTTGTTATTAAGAAGTTTGACGATTCGGCTGAGGTAATTAACCTCTTTGGTCATTATTACTATAATTAATATCGGTAAACGATTGGAAAAAGTTTCTGGTTTCCGGAATTATGGTAATGGTAGTCATGTTCATGCTCTTTTCTTTGATTTGAGGACTGAACTATGCATTTCATTTATGTGAAACTAAGAAATATAAGCAATATTTTTTCAGAAAGTATAAGCAAGATGCGTCCACATCATTCTTGGCAGATTTTATGGAATTTATGTGACAAGGAATCACAAACAGGTGGATATAAACAACAAGTGTGACTGCAACATAGACAGCAGATACTGAAGAGAAATTATGGTGAAATCTAAGTCCGTCGCCCAGAAAAAAGCTGGGGACTGATTTACAAAATTATTGATATTCAAGCACAAACTAGACATTTTCACCCAGAAAAGATAAGACTACTGGCCGAAAAGAAAAAAACACAGAAAAGGAAGAGATTGCTGGATTGAAGGGTATGTCTTCAAGAATGTTCCTCCAGATAGAAGTTTCTATCTGGACATATAAATCACTCATCTTTGAGTTTTCGTCTAATTGATCAAAGCTTAAAGCGTTATAACAGGTGATATATTGTTTGATTAAGTAGCTTTTTGTTAGTGCTTTGACCTCAAAAAGGCCCACATATCTAATCATGCTGGTTGTTAAGTTGGAGGATTTTCTTTGGAGCTGTACTTAAAAGTTGATTAAAGCTAAGCTCAGAAAACATACTTCTGCTGTTGGTGTTTAAAGTTTGGCCAAGGGTGCCCATTATAAGTTTGAAAAAGAAAGTTGCCAAGTGAGACAATACCTAACCTGGGCTAATTTGTCAATTGGCTTTATCATATCATTAACCTTTATGCAAAGCTTAACATACAATTGTTGCAACGTTAACAAGAGTTATCTGCTTGGACACTAATGTTTCAATTTTATGCATTTAATCATAAAGAGTTATTATCAGGTAATCATAAAGAGCAATTCATTAGTAAATCAAGCGACACTTAATCCATTCTCCATAATGTTTTATAAAATAATTTAACCACCCATAAATTCTATCATATTACCATCTGCTAGATATTTCCATTGAGGCGGAGATGTCCATTGGGTATATAGCTTCATACTTGTCTTCAAATGAATCTGTAGATATTTGTCATGTGAGTTTTAGAGACAAAAAACGAGGAAGTTTGGTGTTTTTGGCAGAGTATGGGGGTGAACAAACTTCAGGTAAGGTGTTGCATTGTCTGGTAGAAGTCAATTCTGTGAAATATCTGCAAAAATCACAGGTTGATGCGTGAACTTTTTGTTTACATACATGAGTGTAAACTTTGACAGAATTGAAAAAATCTCTCGCATCTCTTAAGCAGAGATGGCGAACTTATGCTGGATGGTTGAATCCTTAATTGGTATCTAAATGTTTAAATTCAGACAATCAATCTCCTATTCTCATTGGCTTTGCGGTTAGAGTGACAAATTCAATTTGAATTATCCACTTACCAATTCATGCTATTTTTAAGATGGTCAGTTCAAAAGTCGCCAAATTAGCCGATGGCGATGATGCCTCACTTTGTCTAGATTCTTTTGATGGTGTGGATTGGAAGGCACATCCCATAACTCAAAGCTCTCCTTTTCCGTTTTGTCAGTGAATTAATTCATATATTAGAGAGACACTATATGAACTTTGGAGCTGCAGTTTCTATTAGGTGACAAAATGTTTGAAAGTTGAAATTTGAAGGGAGATTATGCAGCATTTTAAAATTCCTTGTAGTCCTACAAGTACTTTCCATCAATAAAAGGTTGTACACCTATACATAATCCTTAGTTTGAGAACTATACTCAGAAACCTAATTGAACCAAAATAGTCTTTGTATGTGGCTTTTAGAAATTTCCTCTCTTTACTACTCCACCCTTTGAAGTTAGTCCCATTCCTCATGACCACAATTAAAAACTCACAACTATTAGCCCTAAGTTGTTACTGGTGAATTTTCCACCGAGATCGACTCCCAACTGAAGCACGAGACATATAATGTTGCAGACACATGCGTAAAATGGATAAATAGACAGTTTCGTGCCAATCTATGCCTTGTGTAGTTTGACCTAATCTTCGCATCGGCAACCGCAATTGTTTCTTGACTGGCCAACACTTACCCGAATTTGGAGTCGGAGAGATTGATTAGAAAAGATACACAAGATCAAGGACTTGATTTAAAAATTGAAAGACCAAGAGTGTCATTTCAGTTTCTTTTTATATGTTAAAATAGAAATGTTCATTAAGTAAAAAATTATGCTCAACTAACCAGCAAATCAATCGAGTTCGTAACTACTGACGATACTATGTAAGTCAATTTGGTAAATTACTCTCAAGCCAGAAATAGCAAAGAAAAGAGTTGGCAGATGAAGTTCTTTGGTCCCTTGATATCTCTGAACATATTTGATGCTGTTGAATCATGTAGGAGATTTTGACTTTGCTTCTCCTACTAAAATTAAAGGTTACGATTCACCATGAACTGGCCTTATGGCATGGGTGTGCCTGCTGTAACAGTTCATGCTCAACTTGCGTTGTTTGGCGCCGCATGGAGTTTGTTCCTGCATGTGCAAGGACCCTTGGTTCAGTTTGCCCGAAAAAGAAGTTCGTTAAGCCTTTCGGCAAGATATTTTCTTCCTGGGCATATTGGGAAAGATTCAAAGAGCTGAACGAACGAAAACCTAGCAAATTAAAAAATTGAACCTAGCTGAAATTGCCATATTGGACTGCGTCTTTCTGATGAACTAGTTCCGTGGCCCGTGCTTTCTACGAGCATGTGTTGGCAAATGTATTTCCACGTGTGTTTAGTTGCATTGGAGTTGTTATCTATTGTGTTGGATATATCGAAAATAAAATAATTGTCAAATTAGACATACAAATTACAACTTGAAACAAACAATAGTTTTGCTAAGTGGAAGAAGATTTTGGATACAATTAGCTTCTTCACGACTTCAATTTTTGTTTTCATTTTAACATACGTTGATTTTGTCATTAGTAGAAATATTCATCAAATATCATTTTCATTAAATATTTTGGAGGGCTTAGTCAAAACTCGATACCATCTCTCCTCATACATTATTGATTTAGTGATTGATTGTGTGCCATATGATAAATTTATGCTCCATTTATATCACGTGCCAATCACACACTCGAAGTGAAGTGCCACATGGGGAGTGCACTTAAATGAAATGGATGGATGAAGTATTTCAGGATATTTTATCTTTATTTACGTTTCTCAAAATTCAAAATCAGTGAAAGTCCAAGTCGAAAGAGATGAATATTGAAGAATATATTGGAGATGGTTTATGTCGAAGTAGGGCTATTTGGAGAACTAATCCTAACTGCCACGGACTACCTTATAGCCATTAGGCAATGATAAAACACCCGACCACGCATAGGCAGTAATGGAAAAGTCAGCTACCTAATTATACGTGTGAAGGAAACTAGACAAAAAGAAAACTAGCTAGAGATTATAAGCCCGAAGAATTGATCATGTGTAGGACCGACATCTCACGACATCCCTCTTCATGATCAGTGTCCTAAATTTATTCATGATCTAATTTCCAAAGCATGCATCGCTTTTGTTCCAAAATTTTAGACGTTGCTAAAACACTTCTTCAATGTCGTTATTGATTATGAGGCCATTTTCTCTTTTGTCGTGGCATGATTGATTTGTGTGTGAGACTGCATATGCAAATAAAATGTCAATTTGAATGCAACATAGAAATTCAATCTAAATATGCGGAAATGTGGCAACGACATAGCAAATTTAGATTCAATATAATGAGAAAACAACATGACATTAAAATGGCATGGCAAGATTGGAATTCACACATAATGAGAAAATGACACGACAAATTCAAAATCCAATGAGAAAATAACATGACATGGCAACAACATGGCAAACACCAAAAGGTAAGTAATATGGCATGGCAATGGCATGACAAGTTTAGAATTCATGCGTAACGAGTAAATGGCATGATGTGTCAAAATTTAAAATATGAGAAAATGACATCACATGCCACGGCATGGCAAATTCAAAATTCTGGACATGACACAATAAAATGACATGGCAAATATGGAATTCAAACATACTGAGAAAATGATACGACATAACATGACAAATTTTGAATTTGGACATAGTGCAAAAATGACATGACATGGCAACGACGACATGGCAAAAGCGAAATTAAAAACATACTGGCAAGATGACATGACAAGGCAAGAATCACATATAACATGATATGACAAATCAAACTAAACAAATATGATGATGAAATGACATGTTATGAAAATATCTACATGCGAAATGACATGGCAAATACCATATTTAAATCATAAAATGACATGCAAATTCAGAACAAGATAACAAAATGATATGGTATGAGAATAATCACCCACAACATGATATGATAGATTAGATTCAAAACATACTAACAAAATGACACGGTAATAATCACATGCAATATATAGCGGTGAACATTATGACAAAATTTGGTAATAATTGCATGCAATGTAACATAACAATCACGACGCCGAATCAGACTAGCCGATCCTGGGCGGTTCCCAAGGGCGCTAGTCTATTTCCCGATTCCACAAAATTGGAACCGGTGACGGGGCGGTCTGATTCCAAGGTAGGAACCGGACCGCTTGGACCGGACCAATTTATTTATTTGTTAAAGAAAAGCAGTGTTATATAAACCCCAATGAAACTCATGTGGGACTAAGGTCTGTCGAGGCACATTTGAGAAAAAAGGGTACACTGAGAATCCTCTGACAAGAATTTCTCTATAAATTCCCCCATTTCAGCTTCCACGAACTATCTCTCTCGGAAATCGGTCACTTTCTCTCTCATGTCCTCTCCAGCCTCATTGCCGTCCACTGTCGCTGTCACTTTACCCCGTTGTGCCTCTACCTCCGTCGCAGCATGCCACCATCATCGCCAACCGCACAACAGAAGCATACCCTGTTCGACTATGTCACGATGCCGAGAAGTTGGCGTTGATCGTTTCTCTACCAGCGTTAAGAAATCCTAGGCATACTCTGTTGATGCGTTCGTTCAAGGCTTTTTGCGGACGCCAGTGGCCATTAATAAGGTATCTGAGGTCTCCGCCCTTCGTTGGATTGTGGCTCGTCACCACATACCTCAATTCCGCAAGAGCATATCGGTTCCATTGGACTGCCCAAGAACTGGACTAGGTGGTCCAGTTCCTAGTTCTAGAGAACAGGGAACCGGTCTCACCGGTCTAGTTTCCAATTCCAAGTGGGAATCGAACCGCACGGGAAACCAATCACCTCTAGTTGGTAGGGTTTGGTCAAGTTTCTGGGTGTCTATATCTTTGCTGCTCGATTCCATTTCTGCTAGACCACGCGTTAGAACTCTCCTGTCTTAATCCAACAAATCAATCGGTTCGGTTTTCACCGTCAAATTTATACTTCGAGATTTTTTTTCTCATGAATCCCACCAGACAAGCTAAAAAACAATGTCTCACCGTACTCTCCACAAAATTTGAGCACGATCCAACGGTTAACAAATGCGTACTCGTTGATTTGGCGAAACTGAATGCTGGAATTTTTCAGCTGCCGAGAAAAGACAGCTTTGCCTTTTTTTAAAAAAAAAATTTCTGAATGTCCCTCTATTGTATCGTTTGTGTATGTGTGCCTCCTGACATATACTATCTCTCCCTCACTTTTGAGAGAAAAGAATGCTTATATAGGCATAGGATTAGAATTATCCCAGGATACCAATCAATGCATCACTTTCCTATTTTAGACCAAAGAGATATTGGCTCCCTCATCTTAGGAAATTATGATATCGCATTCCAATTATCTCCATATAATTAAATCCTCAAAGATAATATCTTTATTTCCTCCATATTTAATTAGATAATGCAATCTTTCCTAGTTTAACACGCTCACATGTAATTTTTTGTCACAAGGGGTATATTCAACGGGCTTGACCGAAATTCATGCTCTTGCGAACTTAGTCCCGAAAAATTAATTAAATCAGAGCCCCCATGCTTAAGTGCATCATCAATCCAATTAAAATGCAATCTATATGGACATAATGCTATTAAATGCTCCTAATATGCAAATGCAAACTAATATATTTTTGTTTAGGGGTAGTGGTTGATCCCTAATTTTTTATGTAATGAATGGCTAAATGGGGTTGCTAAAATATATGTGTCAATGAGACTAGAAAATTGATTGAAGAAGCATGATTAGCTCACCTTAGGAGTGCCTCCTTTGCTACTGTCCGTGACCTTGCTCTGCAATTCTTATGTTATGGTGATCAAGCCTCTTACATGTTTCAATCAGGAGATTAGAGTGAATTGATTTTAATTCCGTAGCATGAAGTTCAATTTTGGGTAAAACGTGCAAATTCTCATAGTTTCAGGGAAAATCAGAAAATTTGATAAACAGTGAAGTTGTAGAGAAGGTCTTAAAATTTTAGACTAGAAAGTTTCATAACAATTTGATTAGATTGGTTATTTTTGCTAAATTTTAGAGTAATCGGGTCTGTTTAAGAGAAAAATTAGTCATTGTGGGCTAAATTGTAAATTCTGTACTTTTAGGGGCAAATTCATGAAAATTCGTCAACTAAGAACTTGGAGTATACTTACTAAGCTTTCCATTATTGTATGAATCACTCCAATTAGAGATCAATTGGTTAACCTAAAACCTTATAGGCAGATTAGGGGCTAAAGAGAGAAGTCAACTTTAAAAGTTGACTAATTAACTTTGACCTTGCTTGATTGATATGTTTGCCAATTGAAAAGTGCTAACTATGATTCCTTGTTTAATTACTCATATGATTGTTCACTTGTATACGTATCAGCGGGTAGTTAGGTGGGGGTGCTTGATCACTATATATTAAGTAAGATCCGTACACCACATCGCGGAATTTGCTTAGTGGAAGCCAGTCTCTGCTTAATTTATTTAATCACATTAGCAGGAGAGGGATTGGGACATCCGGATGCAATGATCGAATTTCCTTTTTTGAGTATCGAATTTTGATGAAATGGTCTCTTCGATTTAAAGGAGAGTTTTGATGGTTATGTGTACATGCTAATGCTTTTCTTGAGAAGAATGCATGAATGAATACGGTGAAATGGTGTGGCAAACCGAACTGTATATGAGATATGAGTCAATTGAAGGATGCCAAGATCTCTATTAGTCTTCAAAAGGATTAGACTTAGGCTTTAGATTTTAGGGTTAGGTTTTAATTCTAGACTTAGACTTTAGAATTGAGACAATTCTAGGAATTTCAATAGTTTAATATCACCCAGTCATAGGTTCAATTTCCGAACTTCAAAAGAAAAAAAAGTAAATAGCTTAGTCCAAGCGAGGATTCACTTCAAATAATTGAATAGGTGATGTGGGAAATGATGTTTCCTAGGGGAGACTTAAATAAAACTAACGAGTGCTAACTATTTTAAAATAAGAGTAAGACCCCAACATAGGATAGCAAGGCGCCAACACGGTATTTTTCTCTTCCCCAAAGGTTTCAAAGCGCCCCACGTTACCCATTTTAAGATAGGATAGTCTCTAAAATTAAGATTATAAGGGATCATGTCTTAGGACTTACCAACAAAGTTTTGTATTTCGAGATCATTAGCGATCATGTCTCCGGGCTCAAAACATGGCTATGTATATTCTTTGCCCGACATTGAATTGGGTTTACTTTTCGTATTTTACTTACTAGCTTTTAATTTTGTTCTTGATTGTGTGTTTACCTCTTTACATCGCTTTCCTTGTTGGTGTACCTCTTAATCTAGCTGAATAAATAGGCTAGAACATTAGGATCATAATCAATTCAAAAACATGGCCTGATCACTGGAGTGGATAAAACCTTTAGGGTTCATAATTTGATAAAAAGACCATGAGGACACCCTAGAAAACAAATCAATTAAATTGGACACTGAAAGAGCAATGGTTCAAACAACTAATATAATCAAGTCCTTGTATTTAGAATCTCCGGTACATACCTCACTTAATTTCTAATAGACTCTAAAAGGCAAGTGGCAACTCTTTCACATAGAATTCTCTTAGGATTAATGAAACTAAAAATCTCAACGTGGCGTGATGCAAGAGCTTGGAAGGAGAACACTGCCGAATGTGGACCGTTGGTCCACCTTTGGCATTACCTTTAAACCCATCCTCCCTGAAAACCCTTCGGGAGGGTTGCGACATATTTAATGAAAATGAAGTTAGATAGACATTTACTATCAGTTGCAATCTAATAGTGCTTTTAATTAAGAAATATTTAAATAAACCAAAAACAAGTTAAATATTTTTATTATATATAAGTAAAAACACAAATAAAAGTATTCAAACAGCACCTAAAAGCATTTACAGGAAAATTACCCAATCAGTCCTAAACATATTGTATAAATTTCAATTTAATTTTACACTTTTCAATTTTGTCAATGTAATACTAAATCTTTTCGCAAAATTTCAATGTAGTCATTTTGACTAGTTTTAACTTGAAATTACTGACGTGGCATCCAGTTAACATTGGCCGTCCGACATAACATGGTTAACAATCTGACGCAAACAATTTTAGACAAAAGGATGCTTTTTTGCTTAATAATTTAAATTTTCTTTTTTTTTCCTTTCTTTTTTACTTTTCTTTCTTGATATTGTTCATCTTCATCTTCTTCAGATGAACAACGCCACAATCTTCATCTTCTTGTTTCTATTCATCTTTAGAACAATGCTTCCTACCCATATGGACCTCATATCGACCCAGATCTGAGGTCGATTGAGCCCCCCTAACCGAGCTTGGACCAAGCTTGAACCTCGCCTATCCCCATCGCGGCTCGTCCTCTTCCTCACCTATCTCTGTTGCCCCCTCAAAGGCCATTAATCTTGCTTGTCTCTTGAGCTGAGCCTTGGTTCTGTTGTTTGAAATCTCTTGTCAGCAATCCTCTTGGATGTGATTTTTTGTGACTTTAAATGTTATTTTTTTTTCCAATTCTAGTTGCAATTTGAGATGGTCTATCTTCATAAGCTCGATTCTTCATCGCCTTTAACCCAAGATTTATCATCTTTAAGATTCCTTCAAGCCATGGAACGAAAATTGAACTTCAAGATTAAGTTTACTCATCCTCTTCATCTTCATACTTTCAGCAAACCAAGGTGAACTTCGCTCAATGTCTTCAAACCAAAATTCCTAATTTTGTGTCCATTTTTCTTGGCATTTCAACGGTTTCTTGTAATCTTGAGGATCTGATTTGGGAGCTACCCCGAAAAGCATATTAGTTCCATTTTTTGCCAAATTCTTTCCCTTTGATTCTATATAAAGGCTACATCTGAGGTCGTGGAAGCCATGGACGACCTCAACCGAGGTTTTCATCCATGGAAGCTCGACCTCGATCCCAAGTCGTGGAAGCCATAGACTACCATGACTGAGGTTGTGGTCCATGGCTGCTCCTTTCTCGTGTAGCTCATAGGCTGCAAGACTCACTCATGAAGATTTCCCTTGTCCTCACCCCCTCAGCTTCGCTTGTGATGATATCCCTTAATGTCTATAAAGAAACATAGGAAAGAAGAAGAAGATGATGAACAAGAAGATGATGAACAGTAGAGCGGAAAAGGGAAAAAATAAAAGTATAGAATAATAAAATAATAGAAAATGACATCATTTCTATTGAGTTGTATATGTTCGACAGCCAACTGTGTTACGTAGAATAGCCAGCAATGACTAGACTATCACGTCAACGATTTCTAGCAACAATTAGCTAGAGGAACTACATTACGCTAGGGCTATATTACCAAAATTGAAAAGTTTATGATTGATTAGATAATTCTCCTAAAGATTTGCTAACTCTAGGGCCACTGTCCTGAGTAAATTTTTTGTGTTGTTCATATAAAAGCTCTAGTTAATCAACTCAACATAATTGTTCTAATAGTAATTTCACATCTTTATTTACGAAACGCACTTTTATATATGATACAAGTTAGGGCCATGCTTTTTCCACTCTATCTATAGAAAAAACACTCCTTAACACAGTGTTATGACAATATTATCCTTTGTTAATCCCACTTTTTAGCATCCATTTGTCCCTTTCTTTTATTGATTTCCTTTTCTTTATCTTGTGTGTCGCGCACCCACTTTCCCTAATCTTCTTCTTTCCCTATGTTCTTTCTCTCTCTCTCTTTTTTTTTTGTCAAATTTTGTTCTCTCTCAAGTGGCAGAGAAATGGAGAATCATCAAGGTTGCATCCTTTTGCTCACAAATCCCAGGCAGGACCGCATCAACCCGCATTAGGATGTTGACAAAGCCCTTCTCCTTGACCACCTCCGTCTTTGTGACTATCGATCTGACTTGGTTAATCTCAATGTAATTCACGCTCTTTGCGAGAAAATTTAGCAAATTGGTCGGTGGATATTTTCAACAACTAAATTGAGAGAAGGCAAGGAAATTAATTGGCAGGCTTTGCGAGGTAATCAAATGCCAAGGCAATTTGCTTGTGAGCAACGCTCCTTTTGTGAATTTCATTGATTTCATATGCATAGAAGGGTTTTTTCGTTGAAGTGTTTTAGATTGCGGAGAGTGTGGCTCAAGGTCTTCTCCCTCAGCCTCCCCATCACCATTCCCAGCTCCTCCTCCTCATCGACACAATCTATTCCACCTTCATCGAGCTTATCAAATGCAGAGTGCACAACCTCCTCATACCTCGTCAATATGAGCCACTTTATGTGAACACTATTCCCTTCTTGCTATAAGACATGTGGCGTGGAGCCTTCACTCAGGCGGCTCAAGAAGGTTCTGCCGTGGGTCATGAGACACAAGCATGGAAGTCTCCATTTCTTTACCTCTCTATTGTTGTAAGTGGTTACATGAGAGAGAACTTAGAGCATGAAGAAGACAAGGAAAGTGAACGCGAGACCCATAAGAAATGAAATAGAAAATTAATAAAAGAAAAGGACATGACCAGAAAAAATGGAACAATACTTTCTTAAAACATTGGTAGAAGATGGATGCTAAAAACTGGGACCCACAAAGGGTAATATAATCAGATAATCACGCTGAGGATTGTTTTAGTCAAAGAGAGAGTGGAAAAAGCGTAATCCTACAATTATTCAAACCTATTTTCACAATCATTAGCTCTTTTGCCCGAATATATAGAGACCTATACGTTTTGTCTAAACGACATTCTAAACGCGGCTTTAGCTCAATGGGGCTTCGCTGTACCATATTCGCCACAAATACTTAGAAGAGGTTCGCAGTCATCGTAATGAGCTTTTCTTTGTAAAATTGGGATCGGGATTAAAAAACAGAAGGGTTGGTCAGTACAACTCATTGTAAAAGGAAGGAGACACAATCAAAGCAAGAGTGGTTAGCAAGCTAGATGGGGACTCGAGCATGATTACGTTTCAACTGAGGAAAAGGGCTTTTGCTTCTCACCAACCCAACCTTACTACTCGTACCCACTGGGAAAGGCTGTTAAGTTTTGACTTTCGGGTCATTAAGATCAAAGCATCTATAGATTTGGAAGGTGCTCCCCTCGATATAACGTCACGTATATTATACATTTGGAAGTGTTGGAGTAGGTTAGGAAATTAATTATTGATTGGTGCAATTTGACGAGCGAGAGATTTATCGTTACGCTTAGTAATGATATTGCACAAATATGTCATTATGTCGCTGAGAGGAACTTGTAGTTGTGTCAACTTCATTCCATCACAAATCAGGTTTGGAGGAGTGGCAGGTGCTCTTCCTAACCTTGGTTGGACCACAGAAGATGCTCCAACTTCTTTTCTCTCTCACCATTTATGTTCACATTATTTTCTTGGCTAAACATGTGAACGCCCAAGTTGATCATACGATAGCCCTTGAAATTACGGTCATTAACAAATTAAATGCAATAGAAACTTTTACAATAGGCTGCAGGCACCCAATGATGCCAAATTTTACTAAAACAGTGGTCATAGCCGTTAAGAAATATGTTATAAATTTATTTTTGGCAGGTTTCCTAATAATAAATTTATTTTGACAAAACGATTAGTCTAATTGGTACTGGAGCTTTTTCGATCCCGAGCAATTGTGAGTGCACCGAGTGCATTTCGCGTTCAATGTACAGTTGACAATTGTGAATATTTTCATGTAAGTTCACTCCACCACCCGATTCTCTTAAACAAGTGCCAATCCGGAGGTCTTCACGAATGGTCTAACCACGTATTGTATCAACCTATATGCTAATTTGAATCACATTCTCTCTCAAATGGTATTGTTGTCCTTTAACATCTTTCAGCTGAAAACAGATTTTAACGATGCTAGCTTCCGAACAGTTAGTTACATTTCTGCATTGTCTACTAAAAAGCTTATTCGAAACAATTCTCACATTTTCAATCGGCGTTATTTCGTCTCAACATCATCTAACAGAAAAGCTAATTTTGACAGCACTAGCTCTCAAATGAGTTGATGCTGCTGTCTACCCGAATTTTTTGCATATTTAGGCAATTCCCCGCTCATATTTGCAAATTCAAAGTTGATGTCTAAACTACTAATTTAAATTTGGGGGTGCATGTTAAAGATGTAGAATATTGTATGTATCTTGTGCGTAGTCAAGTTATTTTATAAATTCGCGATATACATTTGGGGTCTTTCCTTCTTTGGTTTTTGGCACCTATAAGTGGATCGCAGATTGTAACATTGCAGCTAAGTAATTCAATCATTCCCCATTACTATTCATATTTCTGGTTACACCCATTTTGGCAAAGCAAGCCCCGAGAATCTGTCGCATACATTGTCATTTTCAACCCACGATTCAAAGATTGATGCAACAAACAGCTTCACCAAAGAATTAATGTGACGCAAGATAAGGAATCATAGAGAAAAGCAGGATGAGACTTGCTTTTAACACCATGCATTAACAAGTAAGCTATTGGCTATTAATTTGTAATGATTATTGGAGGGCCTTAGACAATTATAGTATGATTGGGACATGTTTAGCTTCTCTCGACGCAATACTTATGGTCACGACAGAGGCTTGTCATCATGCAACTGACTGTAATGGCAAAGAGCCGGAGGACCACCTAATCTCCAAAGAATTGCTGGTGTAATTCAAGAAAGATGCTGATTCGTCATGAGCTTGGCTAGATTTCGTGCCCATATTAATCATCATGATTTTCGCAAGTGTTAGGAGAAATAGATGAACAGTGGCCCACTCTTGCGTCATTATCTAAAGAATTCGAAAACGTTTTAAGACCGACCGTTTTTTTTTTTTTTTTTGTCGGAATATTACTTTTCATATCATATAATTAAAGACGAAGGACAACCCAAACGGGCTTCAAACATAAGACATCCAAAAGCGGTTGAGAGGGACTAAAAACCCAATTCAGAGGGAGAGACTCACGGATTTGGGAGATGGCCCAGAGGCCTTTGAGGCCCAATGCGCATTATCGAAGCACGAGTTCGAGGCGCTTGCTGGTTGACTTTTGAAAAAAGAAAAGAAGAAGAAGAAGAGGGGGCTCTCATCATATAGCATTATGTCTCAAATGAGTTCAAAAGGTGGCTCTCAATATATAGCACATTATCCTAAATGGGTTCGAGAGGTGACTCTCAGTCTCTCACCGTGTGGCACTTTGTTCTAAATGAGTTCAAAGTGTGGCTTCCACAACACAGCATTTTTTCTCGCTTGGCACTTACTTCCTACACTTTCCGCAGGAGACCACTGGAAACACCTCAAATTCAAAACCTGAATATGAGTACATAAGATACCCTCAAATAATCACTAAACAACCACAAGTAAGGTACATAGTCCTTAAATCCTCAAGATTATACCATAATTAATTAGCAATAGCAACATATTTGATATAATCATGCTTTTGTTGCGCTCTGACACTTTGAGTCCACAGTCAAACTGTCGAAAAGCTGAAAAAAAATGTGAGTGGCGTAAGCTCAATGATGAATAAGCAGATTATTGATTGAACAAGTAATTGAACACCTCAAGTAGCTACCATCAAATTACAGTTATGCACAAAACGTAATTTACATGTTTAATCCAATTCAAGTTAGGAGAAATGATGCATGATTATGTCACATTTTTAAACACTCAAAGAGGCAAAAAACTATCTAATTAACTTTACCTAACACTCGGAATTTGATTCCCCACTTTCTTATGGAGGACTAAGGGTGGGGACATTTAGTTTCAGATGTGGATTTCGACTCTCATGCCGTGTAAAGTGGCAGAATAAAGGTCTAACGATAAGTTGAGAGTTAGAGTAAGATAAATCAAAAAAACTTTACCCATGTATTTGGCGAATCAAATACCATGGTATAATAAAGAACCATTATGATTAGTTGATAATATTCGTTGATGATTTTGTGAAAGATTTTTATGAAAGCTTTCATTAACTCTGAATTTTTGTTAAGTAGACCTTATTGTTGTGAGAATTCTTAATTCATGAGTTGTAGGGAGGGATATATGTCACCACAAATAGAGACTAAAGCAAGTGTTGGATTCAAAGTTGGTGTTAAAGATTATAAACTGACTTATTATACTCCTGATTGTGAAATCAAAGATACTGATATCTTGGCAGCATTCCGAGTAACTCCTCAACCTAGAGTTATCATTCCATCCAAAAAAAATCTTTACCCACTAAGGAGAATAACTCTCGCATTCTCGTGAACTGTTCCTCTTGGTTGGCTTAAATACAGTAAGAAGTTCCAACAACTGCTGTATCATTAGTTCTAAATAAATACCAACTACAAAACCCGTTTTAAATAATAGTGCTTTCGAAATTCCTGAAAAACCTTTTCATCTTACTTGAAACTTTTATTGGATGCAAACAATTATTTCCAAAATTTCGAGAAATTAGACTGAATCAATCGAAGACAAGAAAGGAGATAAAAAAATCCCTGAAAGTGTTGTATAAATTGTCACGCCTAGAAGAAGTTGAATGATGAAGCCTTCTCCTCACCCATCACAAGCTAGACATAGGCTTTCTAATCTAAAGCCTTCAAGCCCAGAAATCTTTCAGTCCTTCACCCGATCCTAAGGATTGCGAGTTCGGGCTCTGCTGCTTATGAAAACCAGAGCCCCATTTTATTTTAGATCAAGGACGATAAGCGTAACTGGAAAATCGTACGTCGGGATCATTAGACTTCGTTCACACAAGTTAAACAAGTCATAATTGCACATTCTCTTATTTCCTAATGCAGAAGGGAACTAAAGAATCAAAGACTAAAATATTAAGTAAAGACAGATTTATGTTAGGTGTGAAGTAGATAGAGAGAAGTTATAATCAGGACAGGATAGTTAAAATCTAGAATCCCAAAAGATCGATGTTCCTTTCAATAAAAAAATTTTGAGAAAATTTAGGAAAAACCTCAACATCACAGTATTCATAATATGCAACAATGACGAAATACTGATAACATAAAAATTAACTTCTTATTCATAAATCCTAATGAAATAAGTAAACTAAGTAACATATAATGTCATCTACAATTATTAAAATAACTATGAAAAAGATAGTTAAATAATGATCGAAGTAGGATTTCCATCCTAGATTATTTATTTCTTAAGTATCAAACTCAGTATTACACCGAGGTATGGCTTCTTATTGTGGCTAATTTCCTTGAATAGGCTCCTAACGCAGGTTGTTCTGCTAAGTTATCGTAGAAGCACAGAAGGAGTTTGTGCCTTTTGCAAGAGTAGACCAGATTCTATTGACCATCTGTATTTTGCGTGTCCTGTCACGGGCTCCCTTGCTGTGTTCTGGGCAGTTAATTGTGATCTACCATGGACTAATCACTCGTGGCAAGAAAATCTTCAATGGGCCATCCGTCACATTGGTAGCCACAGTTTTCACCAGAGAATTGCTCGTTTCTCACTTGCAGCATTATGCCACATTATCTGGCTGACTAGGAACAATATCCTCTTCAGAAATCACCCCCTTTTTGTACCGGCCCTACGGCAACACCTTACTAAGCTCATCAGGGATAAAGGTCTGTCATTCAAACCTATTGAAGACAATCCCCGCAATCATAGCATCCAAGTTAATTGGGGCATCTCGCCTGCAATCTTCGATTGATCCCCTTGGGGTGTTACTGTTTTTCCTTTTGCTTGGTTGGTCTTTGTTCTGATCAACTTGTATGTATGCATTTGTTGCTTTTCTCCTTGTTAACCGTTACACCTTTGCACCTGTTAGGACACCTTGAGTGTCACTTCAGGTACGAGGTTTTTGTGTTTCGGTTTCATCTTATGTAGGTTACGCTTTGAAAAGTCAATATACATCTTACCTTACCAAAAAAAAAAAAACTCATGCTTGTCAAGCAGCAGGTGCTATCCAGAGAGTTTAACTAGTGAATTGTTTATGAACCCACATGGTATAGATATACTTATAATGATTTGAAAATACTGCTCTACACGTTACTATGATAAACTACAAATAAACTACAATAAACATTAAAAAATGTGAGTTATGTCAAATAAGAGTCACCTCAGAACTTCGTAAATCATCTTGTATGCCGGCATTATCCTTTGTTCATTGGTGCATAGGTGGGTTAAGCCAGGTCCGATGTCTTTGAAAGCTTGGAAATTAAGGTTTTACTGCTGTGAGGTAGTAGCGTAAAAGCTACTGGGCGCTACCCAGACATATGGTTACCATTTGTCCTATAGCTTTACCCAGACATACGGTTACCATTCATACTTTTTGAAAGATTTACAAGGATGGGCACAAAGCAAGCGTAATTAAGGGTGTCAATGGTTCAGTTCGGGTAACATTAAGGTAAGCGTTTGAACCGAACTGATTGCAATCCGAACCGAAAACCGAGTTCGGTTCGAGTTGGGTTTTCAGTTCTTTATTTCACCCGCGGTCGCAAGGTGAAGTTAATATAGCAATTGTGGACTTGTCATTGTTATGGCCTGCTATCATATATTATAGGAGTAATTTTCCCATTAACATGATGTTTTTCAACATGACAAGATATGACATGTCCAAAATCCTGCAGAAAGCACGCAATTGTTGGTTTAACACAAACAATTTTCTTCGAACTTTTAGTAAAATAAAATACGAATAAATTGATAAACATATAGTAGAAGTTGATGCATAGATACTTCTCTCCTTTGGATCACAAAAGATGAATTTGTCTTACCTCAGCACTGTGCAACCAGAAAGAAGTCTCACTAGCAATCAATCATATACATTTGAATGAATTTCTTACATGTTTACCTAAGGAGCATGTGTTGCTTAATTTAGATTTTTCATATCTGATTTTGGTTAGACCTCGTACAAGATCTTTGGAAGATATCTTGTAAATCCGCTTCATGTTAAGATGACCTAAATTTTTGTGCCAAAGCTCTTGTTCATCTTTGATAGACATTAAGCAGTAAGCAACATCAAGATTGACATCTAGTAGATAAATATTGCTATAATGCATTCTAGTAAATGATTGAGATTTGTGCTTACTTACTCCATTTATAATCCTCGAAACTAATCTTGTCACCTTTGTCACCAAGTTGATCGATTTTCAATCAAGCCATGGTTGAGTCCCTGAACAAGTGATACATCTTCAATGATCAGATTTCCTAACTTGATGTTTCCCTTGCCAACTATTTTTCCTTAATCCTTTCCTCCAAAAGTGAGAGCACCAACATCTATTTGAACTGGCTCATGAACTTTGTAGTATCTCAAGTCCTGTGTCATGAGCAACCGCTCTCATAATACCACTTGTTCTTCATCATAATCACCTGCAACATTGAGAATTCTCATCATTTCTTCAGTACGAGATAAGCTTAGGTCCTTTCTTGTTCATTTGGACATCCATACTTGAAACGACCACATTCATTGCAAGTTGAACAACTATGAAACTGTTCACCAATAGATGTAGTAAGCTTCTTAACATAATGATTATTATCAAGATAAGCAGGAGGTTTCCACTTCAATTTATCTTTCATTTTTGGAGAGTAGTTCTTCTCTTCTTCATCATCCTCATAGCTCAAACCAGATTTGTTGTAATGAGGAATTTGAATAGGTACAATGTGCTCAAGTACTTTTAGCCGAGAGAAAGTTTCATGCAAATTTTGGAAATTTTTTCCTTAAGAAAAGCACTTTTATTTTAAGAAAGTTCATGCTCACCTTTAACAGTGGTAATTTCCTTCTACAAATTTTCAAATTCTTCTCCTTGAGAACGATTTTGTCTCGTGAGTTTTGAAACTTCTCTTTTTAAACTCAGAAATCTTTTTGGAAGCCTTTCTATGATCCTCAAGCATAGATTTGCCTCATCATCATCACTTAATTTGCATTCAGTGTTGCATTAAGTTTCATCTTTCAACTCTCGCTTCTTCTTTTTATGTTTTCCCTTTTTCTTTTTGAGTAATGGACAATCTAGTTTGATGCATACTAGTTTCCTACATTCATAGTCAACAATGTTCTTACCTCCATTCTCTTCTTTGTTTTTAAAGGACTTCCAATCTTTTGAGGATCTTGTCATGACCTACCCTCGGGTTGCACCATGTAGGGGTTGGCTAATGGATTACTAAGTCTAAACCTAGCTCAGGCTCTTTCAAGCTCATACCAATTCGCAACTTGGTTTAAGTTTTTAACATGCAAATCATTTTCATTTAGGAGCCGTCACTAATCTATTTTTTGGTGGGTAGATTAGAAACCCAAGTAAAGTATTGGGAGTTCGGGGACTTGATTACGCTAGATTAGTCCAATGCTCTTTCAATACATTTTATCTTTTATTTTTTAGAAAAAATATTTTGTAGGTAGCTTAAATTGATTTTAACTTATCCACTAACAAGCAAGAGGTGATCATGCGAGTGCACAATCAATGAAATTAACACTCAAATAACAAAGCAAGCAAATTGCAAGAAAATAAATAAATTGGTCACACCAAAACAATCAAATTATTTTGGGATTTTATTTTATCTTGAAATGAAGTGTAATCTACATGGCATGCGATTTCCTAACATGCAAATTATATGACATGCATATGATATTTTTGGCATTTATATTGAATTTCGAAATAAATAAACGTCTTAATTTAAACAAGTGATTAAATCTAAGAGAAGAATATAATCTATTCCAAAATATTTTTGGTATTTTCTTTTATGGAAGCAATCAAGCAAAGGATAATCACTCATCGCAAGATAATATTCACCAAATCCACATGCCTAATCCACGAAAATCTCAAATCAAAGATTATGATAATCTAAAAAATAGCCCATCATTTCGCGGATTAAATTAGAGATTACCACCATTATTAGGCACAACAATTGGGAAAATTACCAAAAAAGTCATAAACCTTTTATCATTGTGCCAATTCAGGCCTAAACCTTTTTTTTTTTTTTTACCAATTTAGTCTTAAATTTTTTGCAAACCAGCTAATTCAATCATTCTGGCCGGCCGGCGCTGACGTGGCTGCCGGCTGGCTAACGTGGCACCAATTGACGTCTACGTAGCAATATTTTAATATTTTTTTTATTACTTTTGAAAAAAAATTTTCCTTCTCCCCCGAGCCTGTCCGGCCAGGGGGAGGCTCGCCGGCGAGGGCCCAGCTCCGACGAGGCGAGCTAGGCCCTCTCCGCTCGCTAGAATTGGGCGAGGGTGGAGCTCGCCATGGCTGGGCGAGCTCCGCCTCACCAGAACTGGGCCAGCTCGCCCAAATCTGCGCGAGGGTGGAGCTCGCCATGGCTGAGCGAGCTCCGCCCTCACCCAGATCTGGCGAGGCATAGCTTGCCCAGTCATGGCAAGCTCCGCCTCGTCGGAACTGGGCGAGCTTGCCCAGATCTAGGCAAGGGCAGAGCTCACCATGGTTGGGCGAGCTCCGCCTCGCCGTAACTGGGCAAGCTCGCCCAGATCTGGCGAGGCGGAGCTTGCCCAGCCATAGCGAGCTCCGCCTCACCGAAACTAGGCAAGCTCACACAGATCTAGGCAAGCTCCGCCTCATCGAAGTTGGGTGAGGGCCCAGCTCGCCTCGCAGAAGCTGGGCCCTCACCGGTGAGCCTCCCCATGGCCGGACAGGCTTGAGGGAGAAGGAAAAAAAAATTTCAAAAGTAATAAAAAATATTAAAATATTGCCACGTAGACATTGGCCGGTGCCACATCAGCCGGCTGGCGACCACATTAGCCGGCTGGCCAAAATGACTGAATTGGCCAGTTTGCAAAAGGTTTAAGATTAAATTGACAAAAAAAAAAGATTTATGACTGAATTGGCACAATTATAAAAAGTTTAAGACTTTTTTGGTAATTTCCCCCACAACAATTACCTAAATAAAAAGTCGAATTAATTAAACAATGATCCGAAATCTTTACGGATCAAGTTAATAATTATATCGACTCAATCAATAGCCCTGATTGGAGAACGCCTAATATCCCAATCAAATCAATTAGATAACACAATCTATTCGTAAATGGCAATTGAATGATTCATATCAAATCGGATAGAATTATTACCTAATTTGAACATGCGTTATCTTATCGGAATCAAACCAGATCACGACATGCAGATGAGGCTCGGTGGATGGTGGTGGTGCTCGACGGTGGCAATTCATGGTGCAATTCGTGGTGATGCTCGGCCGAGGTGTGTCGCTTGGTGGGCGATGACCCAATTCAGAAATGACAATAACAGTAATCGTCGTTGTGGAACTTGTTGGTTAAAAGATAGGACATCGTGGCTAAGCTGCTGGACGATAAAGAATCTCAATCTTAACTTGGACGATCACAATTTCCTCCCACACGATCAGCAAGCTTCAAAGAAAGCACTCCTTCCACCGCTTGAATAAAGTTTTTGCTTGTCTTCTTTCTACGCGAGATGGCTGCGATGGTAAGAAGTGTTGTAAAACAAACAAGTGGGGATACGTGGTGAGCGCTCGGTGTGGGAACGTGACTTCACGACAGCCGGTAGATTGTCTCTTCAGCGACGAGGGAACCAATGATATTAGACTGGACAAAGGACAACGGCCACAGCAGGACGTTAGAGCGACTATGAGCTTGCCGGGAAGCTAGCAAGCGCGGCGAGACAGAACTGGAAAATCATCGGAGTTCGCTGGAGAGTTGTTTGACGACTTGCTAGATGTTCTCCGGAAAACCTGCAAGAAAAGATTCAAGCGTGATGGAATCGTTATGCAAGTACGCAAGGAGTCGAGATCTTCGCTAGTGCAAGTGGTGTTGTAGCTGTCCGAAGTACAAGATCAGGAGGCGTCATCGAAACTGGACAGCACAAGGCGGCACGTCAACAGCGGAAGGAGCTTCGATCTGAGACGTGACAGGATCAGTTTGGAATTCGCCGTCTTTTGGTTTTGCACGATGGTGGTGCAATCATGCGATCGAGCAACACTAAGCCACCGCAAAGACAGATGAACAATAGACACGATGAGCGTTTGATGAAAAGAGAGAACTTGTCTCTCTTTCTTTCGACCTCCAATGAAGGCGTCGAGGCCGTCCCTCTCTTTCGTCTCTTGTGGCCGTCCCCTCTGCTCTCAATTGTGGCCGTGTATGTAAGTGGTGTGGCCTCCGCCCCCCCAATATTGTAAACGAAGCCCCCTTTTATATGAAAGTGAAGCGGTCTCCGTAGGGAAACGACCACTCTTCTTTCCTCTTCCAAGATATTCGTTCATCTCGGCCAAAGATAAATTCCTCCACAAGATTAATTTCCCTTCTTTTGACTTTGAGTACATCTTTTAATGATCTGTCCATATTTTTTCCGTCAATCCCTTTTGACCAAATACGGCTTCAAATCTTGCACGATTGATTTCATTTATTTAATTCAATTACCCCAAGATAAATCAATCTCCCAATTCAGCAAACTTCCCAATGAATTTCAGCCATGAGAATAAATGGGCTAGGTCAAATTTTCATCACTGTGGGCCTAATTTGATTAAGCTCAGAATCATTTACTTGAGTTCACCCACCGATGTTCCAAATGCAACTATATGAGCCTATTACGAATAATGCTCCTAAATTCTGTATGCAATGCAATATTTTTGTTTAGGGACCAAGTATTAGTCTCTAATTTTTTATGCAATAAGTTCTTAATGGTTAGCCAAAATTTAGATGTCAACAAATCTTATTTGTCTTTTGCCCTTGAAAATTCTTCATTCCCTCATGATGTTCTTGAATCTTCTTGTTAGTAGCGTCATGTCCTCATCATCTTCATCTTCTGATGATGTTTGCTCACATTTATCATCATGATCAACTTTAAATGCAAAAGTTTCTTAACTTTGCTATTGCTTTCCTCATTCATATGCTTAGCTTTGAAAGACATCAGTGTGCCTATCAATGCATCCATGGTTGTGAATTGGATTCTCATTGTTTCTCGTATGGATGTCTTTACATGACTCCACTCTTTCGGAAGTGCTCTTAGGAGCTTGTTAACTTTCTCAGCATTGGTGAAGATCTTTCATTGATTGGCTAGACCATTCACGATCTCAGTGAATCTTGTGAACATTTGAGTCACTGTTTCATCATACTTCATCTTCAATAGCTCATAATTCCAGAGAAATATGTTCATTTTCGTCTTCCTCAATCTGTCAGTTCCTTCAGATGTGACTAGGAGTTGACCCCATATTTCCTTAGCTATCACATAAGAAGAAATTCAATTAAACTCATATGGAGATAGTGCACAATATAGTAGATGTTTTGCTTTAGCATTTTGTGTAGTTCTTCGTTGTGCTTTTTCAAGTTGACCAACAGTAGTAGCGACCATGCTAGCTTGTGCATTGTCTCCTTCTAGTTGAACAAGAGCTCTAGCTGGTATAGCTGGTCTATTTTTAATCACATCCTACATGAGAAGATCAAAAGCTTCAATGTCATCTTGCATTCTTTGTTTCTAGTGCCCATAGTGGGTGCCATTTAAAGTACGGACGCTTGCTAGGAGCTTGAAATTCAGGAGCAAGGAAACTACCTAGGTTAGCCATAGATAAGGATCTTTATGCCCAAAAGCAAAACACTTCAAATAACAAGCAACGGAGCTCAAATACCAATTATTGGCTCTAATAATACAACCTAGAGCGGGGAGTAAATAGGTTGTTTAAAGATTATGATAATCTCTTGCGTAAATCAACAATCACCGTTAAAAATCAGCTAAAGAAGATGCTATCAAATGCACTTAAAGTTATTAGTAAGATATAGAAGATAATCAACAAGTGAAAATAGCTGTTGACACATATTTTTAATTTACCCAAAAATTAATTGCCCAAAAATTTAGGAATTAAATTTCTTTAATTCCTAAAACAAAAAAATATTTCTATTAAATGCATTACATATAAAAATTAGCCATATTTGTATTAATAGGGTTTTTAAAAAAATTCGGAAAAATCGAGCTGGGCCGGGTTGGGGCCAGGTCGACATGGCCCTTTTCTTTTCCTTTTTCTCCTTCCCCCCCCCCTCGTGGGCCCGGCCTGCTTCTCTTTCTTTTTTTCTTTCTCCTGACCCAGCTCGGCCTCCTCTCCTTCCTTCTCCCCCCCCCCCCCGGCAGCCCAGCCCTTTCCCTTTTCTTTTTTTTCTTTTCCCCCCCACGGGCCCAGCCCGGCCAGGCCTCCCTTCTCCTTTTTTCTTCCCCCCGCCGCTCTCGCTGCCATGTTCTCCCCTATACCCGACGGTAGCGTGACGCACGGCGACACTGCTCCTCGCTGTCACCATTCGGCCAAAGGAAGGCTAAAGAGGCATGCCGATGGGACTGACATTAATTGCCAATCCCGTCCTTCCCGTTTTCCCGGCTCCCTTATCTCCTTCTCCTTCCTCTCTGCCTCGGTTTTGAACCGCCCCCCGCCCCCCCCCCCCGCCCCCCCTATTGCACTGCTCTGCTCTACACCGGCCTGCAAATGGCCACGAAAGTCGTGGGGTGGCGTAGGCCGGTGTAGACCGTCATCACGCCAATGTAGAGAGGTAGAGAGTGAGCGTCGTCAGGCTATAAAAAGCCAGAGAGAAAGAGAGAGAGGGGTTAGCCACAAAGAGAGAAATAGAGAGAGAGAAAGAGAAAGAGAGAATACTGAGAGAGAGAGAGAGAGAGAGAGAGAGAGAGAGGAAGAGTCGAGCGTATGCCGGAGCCGGAGGAGAACTAGAATCGCCGCCGTCACCCTCCAGACCAATCGGAAGCCCCCAGACGCGCCGTCGACAGTGAGACTTTCCCCCGGTCCGAACTGCCCCTGTTCTGCCCTGTTTTTATGCTCAGTTTGACTGGAACCCGCATCTGCCGTTTTGCGCAAGTCCCGGTCCATACTGTCATCTGTGTGCCGCCATCGAAGGTAGGTTTGGTCGCCTGAATTCCCCGGTTTGCCGAAACAGGTCGGAATCTCCTGTTTTTGGTCATGCACACCATCTGCTCGACGAAATTCTCCAATGAAGCCGGTTTTAATTTGGTCGCTGGCCGACGAGCCGACGGTCGGACGGCAACCCATATGGGTGGAGGGGCTTGGTATTGGTCCCAGGGACCGAATTGGGGCGGCGTCGGTCTGGTTTGGCCGACGAACGGCCAATTTTGGCCCCACCGGCGGTTCCCCCTTAGTTCTACAAATTCGGGTCGAATTCGACCCGAATTAGTAGAACCGATCTGGGTTAACTCTCGGGTCGGTTTCGACCGACCCGGATCAGCTGGTCCAACCCGGGTCAACGCCTGGGTTGGATCCGTTGACCCTGGTAGGATCCGATCGACCCGAATCCGCGACCCGACCCGTTTTATATTATTATTATTATTATTATTATTATATTAATTTTTTAAAAAAATTTCTAATTTTTTTTCTTTTTTATTATTTTTATTTTTTTTAAAAAAATTTCTTTTTTATTTTCCATTTTTTTTTAAAAAAATTATTATTATTATTATTATTCATTTATTCAGTAATATGTCTTGAAAAAATTATTATTATTATTATTATTCATTTATTCAGTAATATGTCTTGATATGTTAATTTATCGTTGTTATTATGCATATTGTTTATCGCATAAATAACAGTGTTTTAAATAGAAAAGCCGGCATGCCTTGTTTTGTTGTATAATTATCATGCACGTTTTTTTGGACTTTAATGACTTGAATTGCCGTGTTTTGAATGTTATCTGACTTAGTTAGGACTAAAACCTTAGGCTGTATATTTACTTTGACTGCCAATCGCTTCTAATTATGCACTCATTTAATCATCTCACATGTTAGGAAAAAGGTCCTAAAATCAATCCAAATTGCCTAACAAATGTTTTCAAAAAATGAACAGGATAAAAAGGTACCGAAAGGACATTAGTTATCTAACTAATGTAACCAAGTCCCCGAGCTCGGTCAATCTCTGGTTCGTAGGAATAGGGTGATTCTCCCATCACCCTATTTGGGTTTCTAATCGACCCACCCCAAATCGATTAGTGGCAACTCCTTTTTGTAAATAACTTGCATGTTAAAATCGAAACTCTAAGTTGCGATATGATATGGGCTTGGGAGAGCCCGAGTTAAGTCCCGAATTTAGATTTAGCAAGTACTAGGTGAGCCTCTTGTTTTTTGAGCATGTTCAAAAAATTCCGGAAGGTCAGTCAGAACAATAGCACACAGCAATTTATAGTCATTCGAATTTATCCTCATGCCTACGTCCATTCTCCAGATTAACAATCACAACTCGGGCCGAAATCCTCTAATAATCACCAAGATAAGTTACAACCACTGATCCTATCAATAATAGATCACACTATCAGTACTTGCATACTGCTATCACTCTTGAGCACTTAATCTTATCACAATAACAAAATAGCAAGAACATTACATTGGAGATCTCAAACAAATAGATCATGCTTTTATCTTAAGAGAGAATAATAATGAACAGTAGCGTTGTGCAATCGAACCTGGTTTACCTATTAGAAAAAAATCCCTAAATGAATTTTGATAATACCCAAACTATCATTGTTATAATATCTACATTGTTTAGTGCAGATACATTTAAAGGAATAAGTGATATTCATGGTGTAACCCAATGAAAAGAAGTTCACAAGATGTCCTTAAAGTTGTATGTAAACAGCACCAACAGACTTAAAAAATCAACTAAATGACGATGTTCTATTGAAGCTGAAAGAGATCAAGTCATTTGTGATGTTTGGATAACAATATATTGAGTATGACCATTATTTCGATATTATAGCCATTGTCAACTGGACATACACAGGAAAAGATTCGGAGAATAAGATAACAGGTTGTTTGACAATATGTCAAAGCTATAGCCACAGAATAGCAGCAGAAGCTATTTCGGGAAGTCTGCAAATGTTTGGGAAAAGGTTGTATGGGCAGCTAGTTCCTTGGAGAGCAGCACCAACTGACTCTAACGGCTATCTTGCTTCTCCAAGACATCATCAACGGCTATATTGAAGTTGTCCATAAAAGAGAAGACCTTTAAAGCCAACAAGCTAGGGGACAAGGAGAATTATATACACACGCTCACACAAAGTCTAGAAATCTGCTACTTGCTATGTACTTAGCAAAAAACTCTTGTTTGTCTGTAACACTTGTTGTATTATAATTGTGTTGAAAGATCAAGAGATAGCACCACCTTCCTAATAATGTGATCTATCATCTTATAGAATTAGTGTATACTGAGTGTAACTTGTTTAGTAGATTACTAGTGTATTATAGCCCGACTTGTCACTATTAGTGGTGAGAGTGGACGTAAGCTTGGAAATAAAGCCAAACCACTATATAGCTTTGTGTGCTGTTGTTTATCTTCCTGTTAATTTTCTTAAGCACACAATCAGATCTATGTCTCTCACATATCTGGTTAAACCCAATATTTACTCGGCACCAACTGTTTTTCGCAAAAGTTTGAAAAACCTTTAAAACAATTTATTCAACCCCCTCTAGATTGTATTGATAGCCCTAACATTACATAGAAATTGAACCGAACCACCCAAAAAATAAGTTTGGGAACCAGTTTCCATTTAAACAAGTTCGGGAACCTGTTCCATTTTTTGGAAATCAATTGGAACTGCTTTGACTCTCAGTTCTAAGTGAAAACCCACCCAAACCGAACCACCCGAAAAATAAGTGTAGGAACCAGTTTCCATTTAAACTAGTTCGGGAACCGGTTCCATTTTTTGGAAACCGATTGGAATTGGTTCAACTCTCAGTTCCGAGTGAAAACCCACCCAGACCGGGTTTGAAACCAATTTTTAGCTTATGTTAAAAAAAATCGCAAATCATACTATCACTATATTTTGGATTGATGCTTTTGGTGGATATTAATTTTGATTGCTCATCTTAGGGATTATTACTTTTGGCGAATAGTGATTTTTATTATTCATCTTTTACTTTAAATTGTTTCATTGCCACTCATATTTTTTTGTTGGAAAAAATGAAACCAGGAAAAGGAACGAAAGAAAAATAGGTTCTCAAGTAGACCTGAAATCGAACTGGAAAATCAAGGTAGGTTCCAAAATAGGTTTCAGGACAAACAGAATAGGTTACAAGTTCCAAAAACTAGGAACCGATTAAAACAGGATAGGTTTCACGTTTCAAGTATGAAACTTACCTACCCTAGAACCGATCACCCCTAATGAATAGTAGCAGTTTTTCCTATTTATTGTCCAACCCTTTGAGATTCATTGATTCTCCTTTATATAGACAACATCAATCTTCCTGCTAGAGATGGTGTGAAAGAGCAAAGAGCCATTAAGAGTCGTTGGGAGTTGCTTGTCCAAGAATTAAGATCGCCCATACAAGCAATTTCCTCAAACATCAACAAGGCTTCTTAAAATGGAGTATAGTGGATCTGTAACATCATTGGGTACTCTGATAGTCTAATAAAGTTTGTTAACCACTCTCTGACGATTTCCGAATCTTCTGCTGCAGTGTTTCTATCTACTAACAGCTATAATTTTGTCTCTAACGAACATCTTCATGTGAAAGTAACAACAGCATCACCACTGACACGGTCATAATCAGCATGACCCCATGCTCATAATCAGCATGTGCATATAATCACTAGTCAGTTGATACTATCCACGAAAATCTACATCTGAAGATCTACTCTTCTAATACTTTTGAGCATCTCAACTTTTAAAGACTTTCATGGTCCTTCCAAGTCCTGTCTCTGACTTGTTCCCCTCCTGTCAAAGTCTACGTCACCGTAGCTAGTCTTCGCTGAGTTCTCTAGCAATCCATGACATCATTACGGTCTTTGGGAATTACCACGAACATTTGCATTTATCATAATAGATATTATACCAAGGATAATTTAAGAATCATCAAAATTCAATAAAGATGTTCTCCAATAAAGAGTCCTTTGTTGATTCTTGGATAAAAAATGCGAATTTGTAAGAAACTTAAAGATACGAAGACTGGAGGCAATCACGGCCAACCAGATAAAAGGGTATTGAAATATAAGCATAATAGGAAGATAATATTGAACAAAAGTGTTCATTGATTGATTGGTGGTCATTGCTCAAATTACAATCCTAATATCTATAGCTACTAATGATGGTTAACAATAGTTGCAAAAAAAGGAAATAGCATCCTACTTGACTCCTAGAATTGAGGAACATGTATTTACAAATAGTTATCAAAAGACCCACTACTCAATGATCATGGCCTCATCACTCACCCCATGTTAATAGTTACTTTTACTACTTGAAACTCCACTTCCCGACGGTTACAACAGCCCATGTTTCTCGGCCATTATCATTCTTGAAACTCCATGAATCGATGGCCATGCTGGCTACACGATGGAATAAGTCATTATGATCGTAGCCGAAATTGTGGCCTTCATGAGTTGAACACTTATCTTGTTCCCAATTCATCGATCTTCACTTCAACTCTTGTTCCTTTGTTGACTAAACTAAGTCTCACTTACCAACACTCACAACTAAACACTTAGTAATTTTTTCTTGTATCACCTATCGACAACTCCTCATCACCTTTGTCAATTACCTATAGTTGCAAATCAAAAGGACTTAATAAATTTTACGTCAATCATGTCTTGCTCAGTCTTCTTTCAGTCCGAGTCAACGGTCCAAGGCTCCGGCATTTTTTTATGTCTACATATGGCTTAGAGTTTTTCCTTATTTTAGTTATGCTACTTTCATTTAAAGTATTTTTTATGAAGACATGAATCCCCGTCACCTATCTCCATGTTCGGTCATAGCAAAACCTATACCAAGTTCAAATACGACCACTGTCTTTTTCAATGGTAGAAATGTCGATAACGCGTTAACTTTCTTTTCCACGAGGATCTTGTCTTCATTCCTTTTGGCCTGGCTACAGTCTTCCACCCCACAAATCTATGTCAACCACGTGAACTTTTTTGTGCAATGGGGCCAAGTATTAATAAAGGAAGCTGCGGGTATTGATTGGCGCAAGTCAATCACGTGGCATGTTGCAGGGGCTTGTTGAGCACGCCAAGTAGTAAACACAAAATACTTTAATTTTTGAAGTTTCGATGATACATAAAACACAAAAAACTTAAAACTTGCATAGTCCTTTTCTTCAGTTACTTAACGAGTACTCTCAAAGCACTTGTTATAACAAAATTCCTATACAGTTTTCTTGTAAGTCAAATTTTGTGACATCCTGAAGAAAATATTGCAGGAATTGAGGACCTACAAGTAAGATTGTCATACAACTTATGAGGGAAATTGTCGTCACCTTCTCTTACATTTTCATTCATAGGGTTTCACGGTCTTATTTGCTATCCATATTCCAATTCTTTTCTTTTCTTTTTCCTTAGTTCGCTAATGAAGGCAAATAGTTCGTCCATGACTATACAGAGCGGTCCAGTTCCACAGACAGTTGCTATGAAGATTATAGCCCCTAGCTCCAGCTGTAGAAGAGAAAAAAATTTGAACTCGCATCACATGGGCATTACAGAGTAAAGACCAAACCTGCCGATTCCCAATAAATTTTCTCCTTTCGGATTTCCTTTATGCCTAAGATTCAGTCCTTCAGAGAGTGATTCATTTCTCTTCCCTACTTATTCTTGTTTGCTCCCTTCAATTCTGAGCGTGACACCTAAACTTTTAAAGCCCATGGAAATGCCACCAAATTCACACCGGTTTCTTAGTGATTGTCCCATCACTTATATTTAACGAGTTCCTTAATAGTCCTCATCAAACAAACTTAAGAGAATGTTTAGATTTTTCAAACCATTATATACATGACACAAGAAAAGTAATGTATTTGACTTTTAACACATGCCATGAAGGCACTTATTAACGAGATTCACCTAAGAAAAGTCTAATCTTCTTGACATGAACTCCAAACAAGAATCATAGTCCTTAGGTCAGATTGTCTTCCGAGAAGCCCACCGAATAAGTCAGTCAGGTGATGATCACAAGTAACTCGCATGCTTTTGAATCAAGTGTTCAATTTTTATGAGTGACATAGTGCCAGATCACTTGAGAAAAAAATAATTGACTGGGACGGTGGACAATCATAGGTATATGAAACGTTTGGAATACAGCATCGTTATAGTAGGACCTGGTATAATCAGATCCATCCATGGCTAACCTTTCAAAACGTGGTGAGTTTCCCTTTTTTATGTCCAACTAATTTGGTCTACAAGACCAACTCTTGTAATATGAATCATAAAGGTAATTTTTCATGGAAGCATAGATATAGCACGTACACGAATGTCTGAAGAATCTCACTTTCTGATCAAACCATCGCCAAATTTTGTTTGAAGAATCAAGAACATGAATGATATCGTCAAAGATTTACACTCATAATTTAGCACCAAATAGGACATACCCAAAGAATGGAATAATTGTAATCGTTAGTCCAAAATGAAACTAGAAAAAAAATCATGAATCGAGTCATAATCATGAAGCTGGAAATAGACTAAAGAACGTCAGATAGAATCTGCATTATCAGCCATTGGGAGATCATAAAGCTGCTCTTTCCCTGCTTCATCAAACAGCCAATTAAAAAGCAATGACAATTGCTCTTGATCGTCGCCGCCAAACCTCAGCTTACTCTCATCTTGGAGATGGCTAATCTCGGGTGACATGGATCGGGAGAAACTGGAAGTCGAAGAATCCAACGACTCCAATTTGATCAGTGACTTGAACACATTATCGGACACCTCAGTCCCGTTGCTCGGCGTCCCTCCTCCTGAAGATGTCAAATCAGCGATGCTTAAATCCGCCACCACCGTTCTCAAAGCCTGCTTTGCCGGATCTTTCATCCACCCCTTGAGCAACTTAGCTATGTTCTCGGTGCTCGACGGGTAATTAGTCGTTAGTGTTTGGACAGGTTTTGATGAAACAGAAGATACAGGAAAAGACTTGTGTTTGGCTTTGGAGAGATTGGACGATGAGAAGGGCTTTTCGGGAGACAAGGCATCACACAGAGCTTGTCTAGCCAAGTGAATGTCGGTTTGGAGCCTTTTTTCCCATCGACCTCTAGACATCGGAATTGGATCATCATCAGGGCTTAGTTCTAGCTTCTTGAGCTTCTTCTTGAGATGGGTATTCCAGTAATTTTTAATGTCGTTGTCAGTTCTCTGAGGAAGGTATGATGCTATGGCAGCCCATCTGCACCAGAAGTAAATGAACCATCAATATATATATACACACTACTATCTAAGCTACTAATAAATATATTTTGCATATAGACATTGTACTTAAATGCTTATGTATATATCTATTATTCTCTCAAAAAATGTTTGTGAAAGGTGTTCTCACACTGCTAAGGTGAATGGCATTGTATAGCCTCTAGATTTTACAATCAAATGTGGCATAATTTTGGAGAAAAGTAGTAGCAAGGAAAATGGCAACTGAAATTTTTGCTTGAAGATAACTCATGAAAGTTACCAATCTACTGGGTCACTTGATTATGAGCAACGCTATTTGCCTCATGCACTTGATAACATTTTTCCCAAAATTTTTATCAGAATTTGTGGGTAGAAGGAGATTGAGAGAGAGAGAGAGAGAGAGAGAGAAGGGTTGGGTTGGTAATCACCTATTGCCAAGAAGAGCTTGAAGGTGGATGATCATCTTCTCCTCCTGATCTGTGAAGTTGCCTCTTTTGATCCCTGGCCTTAGGTAATTAGTCCACCTAAGCCTGCAACTCTTGCTGCATCTGAGCAACCCTGAAATGCATCCACATGGAACAACAAGATATGAGACTCCAATCAAAATTTGTGCTCCAAAAGATAACAAAAGGCTTGAACTTGGTGCTTAATTACATTAAAGAAAAATCAAAGAGAGAGAAACACTAAACCTGTTTTGGTAGGAATAGATCTCCAATTCCCAGGTCCATGTTCCTGAATGTAAGTCACCAGTACGATATCCTCCTCAGGAGTCCAGGGACCTTTTTTCACCCCATTTTGATCACAGCATGGTGGTCTACCCATTCCAAAAACACTCAACCCTCTTTTCACTTCTCAGCAAATAATGTCTTTCCGTTTGCTTCAAGTGGCCTTCTTCTTCTTTTCTTTTTCTCCTTCCTCTCTTTTCTACATATGCAATTTTTCCCTTAGTGAAAACAAGAATCAGAGACAACAAGGGTCCAAGTCCATGTGCTAATCCTGAGACTCTTTCGCTTTATATAATGGAGAGAGAAAGAGAGCAAGAGATCACAGAGAGATGTGGATTGACAGTGAGATGTGTGAGATGGGGCTGACCAAGAAGGGAAGGCCGAGAGTCAAAAGAGATGACAGCAAAGAGAAGCATTTAAGATCCCACCAGAACGAGCTCGAGTCATCTACAGTGCAAATGGGGCAAATAATCCCTCACTATTGTCTCACAAAACCGCGTGGGGCATTCAATTCAATGTGGAGAAACCCTAATACTGCATTAAATGTCTTAAAGCCCCATATGTCACGAGCACACGGTGGGTTTACACTTTACAGAGACAGCTTTACCCTAGTAAAAGCTAACATTACCCCATGCAATAGTATATTGGCATCGCCTTCTCATGGATATTGTACATAAATATTTTTGAAAATTTATGTTTATTACAACTGCTTCTGTACTCTTGCACATTCAACTTTTATGGAAAAATAGTATTTTTAGACTTGTTGCAGTGACAGTAAACATTAATTGTAACTGAAAATATCACTCGAAATAATACATATCATTTGAAAGATAATTGAATATCGTGGGTTCATTTGCCTTTTCTATGAATTCACTTTACCCTTACCAAATATTTTCCATGTCATATTTTACAAAAATCAAAATTATGAAGCACTATTTATAAACGAAAGCCAATTTGGTCGTTTTTTTTTAGTACTTCTAATTATGCTTTAAGTAACTTAACTATGATGTTGTATTTTACCACTTGTTGTATTGAATAGAGTCGAAGTAATTTGACTTTCTCTGCTTTTCATATTATTAGCGCACAAATCAATTTTTGTCCATATTATTATCTAGATATATGATTAGATTTTTCCTATAAATGTATATCACATCACATATTATACATAATAAAGTTAATTTTATGTGAAACTATAGATGTAATTATTTTCTTATCCTCATAAAGTTAATTTTACTACTTATCCTTTTAGATATTACTAAATCGACATATTATCTATAATAAGTTAATATTTAAAAATTTCTTAAATTTATCAATTAAAAATTTTCTCATTCTCATGGGTCAATTTTACTACTTATTGTCAAGAGATTTCCCTCTAAACCTTCACTTTTCCTTGGAAAAAATTTCAAATTTTCTTTTGGAAAAGAAAAGGACTCCTTTCATTACAATTTAATGCATCATATGCCTCCCCCAGATTGTGCTGGTGATAAAAGTTGTGACAGAGACGCTACGGTATGGTAAAAAAGAACAACAATTACCATTTACTAAGGGCAGTGCAGTTTAATTTAACACCCAACACCCCACTTATATACTGTCATAATAAAAATAAGACTGGGTGCGCACTTTCTGTATAAAAAGTTAATTAGATTATTTAGTAGTTCAATCAGCAAGTTTTGTGATAAAAAAAAAAATCAGCAAGTTTGCATATTTCACTTTTAATTACTATTAATATTCTGTGCACACTACCCAGCTTGTAACTATTTCTTTCCTTTTTCACATAGGAGAAAAGTGTCAAAAAAATCATAAACCTTTTGCATCGGTACCAATTTAGTTCTAAACATTTTTTTTTGTGTCAATTTAGTCATAAACCTTTTGCATTTATGTCAATTTAGTCACTTCGGCTAATAGCTATTCACGTATCGAAAGACTGAATTGACACAAATGCAAAAGGTTTAGCACTGAATTGGCACCAAAAAAAAGTTTAGAACTAAATTAGCATCAATGCAAAAAGTTTAGGACTTTTTTGACACTTTTCCCTTTCACATAGCATACGTTAACCATATAAATTCCGAAAATTATTAAGGCTGACATGTGAGTGTGTTAGTGACAAAGAAAACCCAAAATTGGGCAATTGTGACCAATCAAACAATTAATATGTCTAATACACTAATAATTCGATAGATTAAGCTATTAGTGAAGAGAGGTCGATCAGAATATGTCACAGACTTGAGCTTAAACACTCTTCTGGCGATTAAGACATTGGACTTCTATTGTGCATCTCAACTAAGACAAATATAGATACTTCATATCAGTGTTATGTATTGTAGGCTTTGAAATTACCATATGTAGTATTATAGGATATCCGACTGAAAAAGAGTGTGTGTATCAAGCCTACATTAACCCATGCCAGAGTAATGCGAGCATAACACTGGCTTTTTCCATGGCCAAGCTAGTGAGCATAGATAGTACAACAAAGGAAATGATAAATACGAGCCACAACTGACAACGCGCAAAAAGCGCAAGGCTCACAAGCCCTACACAAAGGAATTTCTTAATCTTTTGTATTTATGAAAAAGAGGCGACCGAGTATTTCTACTAAACATAACAAATAGATGTTGAGGCAACCAGGATAACCCTAGGAAATTCTTAACAATTCAGAAATAAAATAAGGGTAAAACAGCAAAAAAGAAATGGACATAACTAAGAAATCATAAAAAAGGAAAAAAATAACTCTGAAAAAGGCTATAAAATTGAAAAGTGCTCTGAGACACCCCTAAATAATGAATTTTGAGACCCCAAACAACAGCTAATAAGGCCCCAACTTGACTACAGTGTAGTACTTGGAACAAGCTTTCCGGATTGGTATAATGAGTCCTATAACTCCCCTTGAACGAAAAGTAGTAGTCATTTTATGAGCGCTGAGCGAATTCTTGCCGTGAGCCCGCCTATGGGATTCTGCTTCTCTGCATGCTCCAAAATGTCTTCGGCAGCCATGTCCACATCAAAGAGAAGAAGAAGATGTTGCATGTGTTGTAATACAAGAATGCGATACTAGGGAATACAAGCATTGATTTACAAGATAAAAAGGTGACCGGTATAACAATAAATTGGGTGCCTGGCTCTATTCATTAGCTTGTTTAGTCCAAGGAGAGTAAGCTAGCCATCATTTGGAGGAGATGTATGCACAGGTGATAATTAATGAATAAAAGAAAACTTATATTTACCGAATGCTTAAATCAATTGCTGACTCCTAACTTGTTGCCCATGTTACTCCTAAATGAGTGTATTGAATACGTCAGACAAATCCACATGGCAACTCCAACTTCGGTAACAAATTATTCAACGAGGTAACTGGAGTCAAATTCATTCCTTCCCGTTCCATTCCATCAGTTAATTTCCATTGAAGTTTGCAGGCAGTGATAGGAGGCATTTCAAATGAAAGGTTGATCGTTGTCTTACGGTTCAATCGTGTAGTAGGAGAATGTCTAAAAAAATAATGCTAAATTTATTAATCTAACTTATGAAATTGATATTTTTAAATATAAACAACTTTTTAAATAAAAATGTCATATTTAAGAATCAATAACATCGTAATATGACATTCACTAAAATAATTTTCGTGCGTTTGGTAATTTTGAAAAATGAAAAGGTACCTAGGAATGCTGAAATGCACATTTGGGGAGATGGGGGCCAATCAGTTGCCACGTCAACTGCTTATCCAATGCCTCGCAATTACGTGCACAGCGAGTAATGGGGTCCACTAGGGCTTCAGATTTCATGTGCATTTAGTGACGTGGTCGCTAGTGTGAAGCATCACATTTATAATTTGTGAGATTTGCCAAGTTGGAGATGGTAGATCAGTATCCGTAGATACATAATTAGAAAAGCGGGGTTCATGAAGTTAAGTGAATGGAATTAGGTGCGATAACCCCGAAAGTCTAACTATGTATTGCAAAGTTCGCGCCAGATTAATTCACACAACAAGTTGGCATGCAAAACTTTATCTAATACTAGTAGTTAACTTTTCATGGTCGTGTTAAGATTCAGCCACGTGGTATGCTCATTTGCAACTTTTACCAAGTAATTTACTATTCGTAGTCATTTTAACAAATTCTTGTCCTAGTGAATCTCTATTTCTCAATCTATAATTCTTCTGCATATTTTGGAAACAAATTTATAATCGTATGTAGACATAGATTGAAGCGGCTATCACAAAGACAAAGAGGAGGTGAATTGGTCTAATTAGAAATTTTCGCAAAAAAAGACTTAGAGCAAATCCTTTTCGTAGAATGAAAACAAGGTAGCAGTTACATATGCTCTTATAAAACAGATGACGAAAGAATTTAGGAGTTAGAAGAATTTGCAAATAGACATATAATGGTTCGATTAACCCCTTTGACCTACGTTCACTCCCTCAAATCAATAGCTTCAGACCAAACTAAAATCCACTAGGTATACCAAGAGGTTACAGATAGTGGCAATACTACTTTTATTCAAAACTTAATAGATAATTCTACAATACACAAGCACCTCTATCGCTATAAACACTCTATGCAGATAACAAAGACCGCCGCTCTTTCGGATAATACTAATCAGAATACAAGCAACACATCACAAATGAGAGCATGAGAGTATCCAAGACAGAGAGAAGAGTAGCTTTCTAATTTTTGCCACGTTCCCCAGCAATCGTTAAGCCCTTTAAACAATCTTCCAAACTTCATCCTAGCCGTAGGAAGTCATCTCGGGGTCAAAGGATCCGTTGGACGCATATCTCTAGTCAACAAACCTACCAACTACATGTTTAGACTGCTTTTTCTTGAGCAAAAAGGAGTTCAACTAAAGTAGAGGCTTTTGATTATGTTGCTTGTCTAATTTTCTGAATGCTTGCACAAAGAAGAAATACTACTCTGATTTTTCTCTGGGCTGCTTTTTGTTGATCCAGGCCTTGAAACTAGCTATCACAAACAATTTGAATTCCAATCAAATTAGAAGAAGATCCGGGTCTTCTTATCCTAATGTAGAAGCATGTCAACATGTCTTCCACTTCATCAGTAGTAAGAGCTGCTTCTACCACGTTTCTTTCGATCCATTCATGCTTTTTGCTGAAAGTTACTGTTCACCTTCTACTCTTGCCTCTCGATCCTGAAAAATGTATCTTGTGCGACGGTTACAACACGTGACATTGATATGTGAAGTATCAAGCCAATAAAAAGTTGGTGATTCCTAATTTAAACGCTAAGCGGAATGACAAATATATCAGGCACAATCAATTAATTAGTCAGTTGGACGATATCGATCGAGCGACTAGCATATAAAATACTTCCTCTCGATCCTCACAACGCTTTTGTATTGCTTGCACTTTGGAGATGGCTAATTAAGCCTTCTTTATTCTCGAGAAAAACACGCAGCCAACATGCACAGCCTTCCTTTCATCGTCCATAACAAGCAGTTCGTGTTGGCCCCATGTCCCTGGTGCCTTTTAGGTCCAAGATAGAAGTTTTCCGTCTTCTGTCAACTATGCCCACCCAGGAACAATTTTTAGTTTAATGGGTTGGATTTGGGTCAGCCCATGAGAAGCAGCCCAACTCAGTCCAAAGACCAAGACAGATAAAATCATGCTCTGAACGATCCTAATTTACTAACAGTGATGGAGAAGCAGAGATTGCAACCTTCACCGTAGTCCCCCGAAGAAGAGGCTGAATTCAGGCCTTGGTAGATTTACTAACCCAAAGTCAAATGATACCGTAGTCTCCAAAGAAGGGGAAGCAAAAATTATACAAGCATTGAAGAACTCTTCGGACGGTTTATTTTTATGCGAGCCCAACTCACATGCACCATTTGAAATAAGTCTATCTGAAAATAAAATAATTAAAGGGATACTCCACATACTTCGTTTCCTAAAAACGATTTGAATTAGTAAGCAGGCTTGAATACGCGGTTATAAGTAGCAGTGTAGTCTTTCCACTCATATATGTGATCTTTGTAGAACGAAAAGGGAAAAAAAAAAAAAGAGGGAGAGAGTTGCCAAACGGCCTTTTTCTATAATTAGGGATAAACTGTCAGGGATAAAATTCAGAGACATCAGTGAGACGAAACTTACAGGCTTGGGAGAAGAAGATACTAGAAGTGTCAAAAGTTATATACAATGCTCATTTTAGTATAAAAAATTTTCATCGGATTATTTAAGTGCTAAATTGGAGAAAAAATAATTACGTAAGTGTCAACGGCAAGATATTCCGGCCAAATTAATTACGCGGCTTTTTTTAATTAAAAAAAATGACATGGCATATTTTTTGAAAACCAAGTCCACGTGGAGCATAAAAACGACGTCAGATTTCCAACCTATGTGGCTTTTCAAAAGAAACGACATCGCTTAGCCTCTAGCAAAAAATGATGTTGCACAAAACAGATAAAAATTAGGGCTTTAAGTTCCTGTTCCTACACGACACTACCAACTCCTCACTCGCTTGCCATTCCTCGCTTGCCGCCATCACTCACCCTCCGTTGTTCACTAGCACTGTCATCACTTAGGTTTGTCATCTTCTCTCCCTTGCTCAATTGATTGCAAAAATTAGGGCTCCGTGGGAGGCGAAAGGGGTGTTAGTAACGTTGTAGGGACGACGGTAGTAGAGATTGCAATATTGAGTTGGTAATTTTGGAGGCAAATCGAAATAGGGGAGTGAATGTGGGTTCAATGGACGGTTGGGGTTTGAAATTGGAGGTTTTTCTTTCAATTTGGAATTTTGGGTTCTAATTTGAGGGATGGTGCTAGACGGTGTCATTTTAGAGTTTAAATGCCGACCAAACTCTCTGGTGACGCACGTCAATGTAAGAAATTAATAAAAAAAAAAAAACCACGTTGGATTTCCACTTAAACAGATTGGACTTGACACTGAAATGAGCGTTTTTCAAAATATTTGGTACTTAAATGATTTGAAAGAATCTTTTAGCACTTAAATGAGCCCCGTACGCGACTACAAGCCACAGATTTAGAGAAAAGTAGTTTCCAAAATTTTTATTCGAAGGAGAATGCAATTGACTTATGAGATGAAAACACACTATTTAATATTAAAAGCAATACGACCAAGTAATCTTCAAAAAAATTATTTATATTGACAATTTCATCTTCACGAACCAAACACGTTTTTTAAGAAATCATATCACTGGAAAAAGAAAACAGATTTTATTTTCAACGAGAAAGTTTTTCCGAACTAAACGGGATCTAATATGTGCTTTAGTACTCGAGCCCTAATCCCCACACTATAATAATATTCAATAATTAGAAACCGTACAATGGCGTGAAGCTCATATAGCCATCGCTATCAGATTTGAGAGCCGCTTGTGATTTTGCATCAAGTGGTCCACATGCGAAAAAGCTAAACCTAATTCCGTCCCAAGATCATTCTTTAGCCGTAATGGCAAAAAGAATAATAAGATTTGTAGGTTTAATAAACAGCAAGTACTGAATGATAACCTATATGTGGCCGCATGATGTAGATCATGACTTGGATGGGCCCCTTACCTAAATGCACCTCTTTCCCTTGATTCCACAGCAGCTGACGGGCCCATGCTCTATTCAATGAGCATCGTGTTAAAATAATTAAGGGATAATCACATTAGAAATCTTAAAACTTATCGTGAAAATGTAATTGAATCATAAAACTTTAAAATAGTACAATCATGTATTGAAACCTATCCAATTAGTACAATCGAGTCTCTCCATTAACTCTGTCTAATTTGACTAATGAAAAATGTTGATGTCACTTTTCTAGAACAAGCGGCGCCCAAAATAAAAACACATGAACAACTTCTTTATGGGTCCACATTCTTACGATTCCTGGACCATTACAGGCGTGTTTTTGTACGCTCCCTTTTCTCTTCACAATAATGACACTGCGAAAAGACGCAGAAAATGAGTCATATTCTCTAATCTTAAAATTTGGATCTGGCTTATGACAATCATTTCATGTTGACCTTTGAGTTGCTGTCGAAGGCAGCTTTTAGCTTAGCCGAGCTCATCAACGTCAAGCTGTATAAAGCAATTGTTGATATTGAATTAATCAATAAATATGTAAAAGCAAGTGCTCGTGGATTCGGTGGAGTTGGCTCATGCACATGCTTGATTTATGACTAGAAAAAATGACATTGATTATCCGTCGTCCTTTAACTTTTAATAAAATCCAATATAATTCTTGAATTATTTTTAAATATTCAAAGTAATCCTTTTGTTTGATCGAATAAAGGAAAAAGTCATCATAAGTCTTTTAAGTTATTGCGGAATGTGCAATCTAGTCCCTAAGCTATTGTGAAATGTGTAAATATTTCATAAACTTTTAAGTTGTTCAATTTAGTCAATCAACTTTCTATGAAAAAAAATCAAATTTTATTATAATAGTCTTGGACAAGCTACTCTGTCTATTTTTGGGCAAACTACTATTGGCTGTCACTCATGGAAAATTAGACGTGTGTATAAAATATCGTAAAACTTGAATTGTTGACCACCAATGACAATTTGTGACACCTGAGGAGAGAAGTGGCTCCATCAGAGGTCCTAAATTTTGTGATAATAGTACACTCAAGTCCTAAAATTTCCATTTCAATATTTTGAGTCCTAAAACTTGCATAAAAATTACAAATCGGAGAGTAATACGAAACATGCAAAAAGTTTGTCGAGGCTTAAACTACATGACACATCTGCAATGATAACCACACTTGTGGTGACATTATCAATTTAGACTTTAGCAAGTCAGGGTTCTTATGTTTCGATCAAATGTGAAGTTACTAACATCTATATCTCTTCACTAGACAAAATCAGTAGTTTATCCAATCAGTTAATACAACTAATGGAAGGCAACGTCATAAACTTCGAAAAGCTGATAATGGTGAAGTGTGTATTATTCTGCTAAAAGATTGAACCTTGATATACAAGTTTTATTTTCACAAGGATGAATGTCTGCCATAATGTTTCACCATGATAATGAAAATACAGGTTTGCTATCAAAACATCATCACCCTCGTTAAAACTCATGCTAAACGGCATGCTTTGTAGCTAAGTAATCGAAAAATTAGGCAAGATAACAATCCAACGTAATATGAGAGAAAATAGTAGTGCCTCATAGTACTGTGAAATACCAATGTGTTGCATCTTGTCCATATTGTTTACATAGATGATCATGTTAATATCTATGCTAGTTTTTGAGTGTCACAGTTTAACAGTCATTCCTGAAAGCAAAAACAATATTTAATGGATTGGTAATACAATGAAAATTATTCCGATAAATTGTGCCATTAGTATATGATATTCTTCATATATAAGATCCATGATCCGTCACTTTCAATCATACATCATTTATTGAGTTTATACAGTTGACTACAAGATACTCCTGATGAGAAAAAATCTTTACAACAAAGAAATTCCAAAGGTTAACCAAAAGCTCCACCAATCGGCAAGAAGAACATCACATGCTAACTACTACCCTAAGGCTTCCTCTACTTCTCCAAAGCGGATCTGTTGTTCCCAAAAGGGACTACAACACAACCAGTGCCACTTAAGTAATGATTTGTTAATCCAATATCTTAATCTAATAGCTCTCGTATAATCTAGAAAATTATTATTGCTCAAACTTTGAAAACTCACAAGCGGGGCCTATAACCATGCAAGTACAACTTAATGTCAATAAACTGGCAGACCGTTCTCCTCCCTCTTGGAGACATTGATCTGACTTTGATGCCAAATTTTCTGCTTAACATATTATAATATATAGCTTTTATCGTGTTATTGACACTAGACTACGTCGCACAAATGGCTAGGGTTTGTCGGTGTGCGCAGCGATTCTCTATTCTTGCTCCTCATTCTAACCCGATGAATTGGACATTCGAAAACGACGTACCCATTTTTCAGATTAATGGATTGGATGTGACTGTTGACTCATATTACGTCACAAAGTTGAAGCAACATATTAGGGCTCTAACTTTTGCCATCACAGTCACAGAGTGTTTTAGGGTTTTAATTAAAAAATAATAATTGTGGTCCAACTATCTTCCAAGAAGGTGCTTGGTTCTTTACACGGTCCCCCGGGTCAAAGAACCCAGTACTACTTGGGAAGGACAATTCACCTGCTTCTGAAACTTAATCAAATGCTTCAAAATTTGTTAATAAAATGCATACGAGAAGAGACAATAACAATCTTCCCATAGCATTTGCACAATAATCTATAAAGTAGAGTATCTGCTATTAAATATCAAATTTCGTCAAATAATTAAGCACTGAATCCAAATTTAAATCACACTATCGAATGTACTTAGGAGTTTTGTTTGAATCATTTTCAACGATTAGAAAAGGCATTTCCAACCTGAAAACATAGTCGAAAAGGACCTAGCCTCGTGTCCATAACCGAGCCCGGAAGCGGAACCAAACCCTTGTAAAAAAGGGCCTCAAATGCGCATTTTGACCTTGAAGCAATTATAAAAAAGGATAATTTGACAAGCCCCAAGATTAAGAAGTTAATCCATGTCTGCCGTGCCTTTGGTCTTCTCCTCTCTTTTATAGTATTGGGGATTCCTTTGAGCTCTCTTTTTGGCTTTCTTCCTTGTTTTCTGATGTATAAGAATCTCAAAACAGTTGGGGCCAGTCCAGGTAGCTTTGAATAGCAGCCAAATTGACTAGTGGTCATCCGGAGTCTGAACAGCTAATCAAATCAAAGAAGCAATAAAACAACGAAGATATCTCAACCACCACAAAAAAGAAAAGAAAGAAAAGGCAATAGAGTTTACTGTGTGGTGTGGCAGGGATGGGCCTCAAACATGTGTCGAATTAAGTGGCTTTTCTTTTTCTTTTTGACATATCATGGAGGAGAAATGGACCGCCAGGATCGGCCCACTTGAGGATCAAATCAAAGTGGACATTTTTATGTTGATTATGGCCGACATGGAGAGAGGGAAATTTCTTAATTCTTCGACTGAAAGGATGATAAGAAAGTTAGGTTTGATAAGATATTATCTAAACTTTTATTTAAGATAATTGGACATGCATTATTCAAATTTCGTTCTCTGGCACAGTTTACCATTAATATATAAATCTTTCTATCCTTGGACTGGTAACGTAAAAGATAAATTTCACACTGGCAATACTTTAAAATGTAAATATATATGATATTTAAATTTAAGGGTTCCAATTAACTATGCATTGTTAAATTTCGATTTTATAAATAAGTGTCTCGTGGAGTTTTCATTATTAGAGTGCATTGGCTGTCATCGGGTTATGTGGAGTCGCTTTTTTGAAAATTTAATGATTTTGAATCAAGAATACATAATATAGTGTTTCGGGGATATTTATTATCTTCACAAATTATATATAGATTGAATAGGATCGAACTTACACGAAGTAATATAAAATTTCTAGAGTCACGTGCAAATGGGCCTCGGGGAGTCGCTGAGAAAGATAGAGAAATGGGGTTGATGTGACTAAAAGCATGATTGGTTGGGTTGGAGGGGCTATAATTGGGAGGCTATCTCTTGGAGGATAATATCGAAAGGATATAACCTTGTATAGAAAACCTTAGACAGGGATCGCTAGAGATGACCCGATGATTTTGCCATCTCACCTAACCACCTATGGCAAGTTTGCGAAGGCTTAATGATCGCAAAAGAGTCCTTTAGATTTGGAAAGAGCTACCAGAATAGGGCAAACTACTTTACAATTGCTCAGGATCCAACGTATGGGCCAACCATTTCCTTTTTTAATAAGGAAGAAGGGTGAGAAAAGGCGATCAACATTGTGAAACGATCCTAAGCATTACCATAGGAGTTCCATAACCGTAATGGAGTGTTCGATTTAAGGCATAGAGTTTGAGTGAAGTTATGACGATGGCCCCACTGTGGTACAAGTAGAATTGGAGTTATTCTATTCGTAGAATGACTGCACCTAAGTTGCAGGTGAATCATGGCTTCCTAAGGCCAATGAGAGTTTAAAGGATTTGAATTTGTGATCAGGGGCCCCTAATTACTCGGGAGTAAGCTCTACTACCACTAGGCCAGCCACCCCACCGGTGGAGGGGCTAACCAATTTCATAGAATTACTCAAATGCCTTTTAAGATACCTAGATATACAAATAAAATAAAATAGAAGGGATTTCTCAAATAATTAATAGCCCGGTTAAAGGCTAAATCTAAAGAGTCTTATTAACAATTGCCCTTGGGCCACCAATTTAGATCAATAATAATAGAATAAAGACAACAATATTCCTATAAAATTGAATGAAAACATATTAAGATAGCAACATTATTTAAATATAAATGTTTAAATTTCCCAAGTAGAAATAATAGCCCTTAACATGTGCCCTTGAGGCAATCTTCAACGTTTTTCAAACCTCAAAAATAGTACTTAATGAGACTAGTGTCTGTTTGTTATGGTTATGGTTGTGATTGTGTTGTATGTGTACCTGGAAGAAATACAATATGTTTTCATCTTTTAAGGTCGCAACACCTCAATTGGATGAAATAGTTTCCCAATAACTGCTATAAAGTGCTGTAATTGTTAGGCAGTTGTATCTGCAAGGACTCTGCCAAATATCGTATAAAACCTGTAGCGTGCAAGGGGTATTTATCATTTTGTAAATAATAGAAACAAAAATTAAATTTAATAAATGTTATTAACCCATTGGAGTTGGCTTAGTCGTTGAGAATCAGACTTGGATGTGGATGAGACGCACGATACTTGGACTTTTTATCCGGGTTTTGGCTGGCCTTTTATATGGTCCATGAGATCGATAGGAGAAGAGTTGGAACTTACCTAATAAGGTAGGCTTCCTCGTCATAAGATAAAAACACACTGGATAAACGCGTTTTCGAAGGAAAGAGGACATATACAGGGTCGGATAAGAAGTAGAAGTGTGCAAAAGAAATGGACCAGATTAGGAACCACGCGAAGTGGACCAAATTGACCGGTTTTAAGCAGTTCCCGATTCAAAGAAATTGGAACCAATGAGTATCAATCCGATTCTCAGTTTCAAATGTAGAACCACTCACGTGGACTATATATATATATATTAATTTCTATGTTTTCAAAATCCTAATTCAAGCTCTTACGCTCCACAGTCCTCACGCTTTCTCTCAAAAAACTCTAATTCACCTCATCTCTCTTGCGACTTGCTCTCTCATTCTCTCTTGCAGTTTGCTCTTACAATCTTGCATCTCACTCTCGATGCTCGTAGGTCGCCACCTCACTCGCCGCTGAGGACACTAATTGCTCCTCTCGTAGCCTCACTGCTCATGAGTCACGATGCTCATTGATCCTCTCGCAGCCTAGCTTGCTCACAATGCTTATCACTCCCTCTCGTAAGTTCAAAACTCTAATTGTCATTTGCCCCATTTTGTAGTTTCTTCGCTCAAGTCTCACGCCTATCTCTTGCAACTTGCTCTCGCAATCACGGCCTCGCTTGCCTCTCATGACGCTCATTGCTCCTCTCGCAGCCTCGCTCGCTCATGGCGCTTGTCACTCCTCCTGTATGTCCTTAGTCCCTTTGTATTGTGCGAGAGGTTGTGCATTGGTACATGATCTCGGCAGAGGTTAGTACGACAATGACTTGTTGGGTAAACTATTCAGCTGCTTTTGGAGTGTAAGGCAATTTCTACTGTTCATGACTCAATAGACTTGCTTCACATCACGACCAGTTTCATGGACCCATCCAGGAATCGGACTGTGGAACTAGCGAGTGATTCCTAGTTCCCAATTTATGGAACCAACCCTTAGCAAGTGATTTTTGGTCTCAAGGTTGAAACTGGCCCACTCAAAAGCCAATCACCTCTAGTAAGGAGCGAGGTGAGAATGAGGATCGGATTCCCATCCCCACCCCGATGGACAGTACTTTGCCCTCACCACAGCCCCATTCCCTATGTGGAGCGAGGCAAATCCCCTTCCCTACAAGCACCGCACCTTGCACACAAAAAAATTTATTAATTTTTTTAAATATAATTACCACAATAAACATATAAAACTATTTAAAACATACAATTACTAAAAATATAAAAAATTATAAGTATTCTACTTTGAATTTATTCATATTTTACCACCATTAAAAGTTCTACATTCCCACAAGCTTTTTTTCTACTTGTATATTTTAACTTGTTTGTAATTTTTTGGATTATTCACATGATGGTTTTTTTTTTTAACATGATTTTAAATAAGAGGATCTATTAGTATGGTTAAAGTGAATGTTGGGAGAATGTTGGCTCCTATGCTTGCCACGTGGCACTTTACTTTGTCTCAATGACTAACACGTGGCAAGCCACATGGCCTATATACGACCAATTAGCATTAATTTAGTGATTTGTCGGTCTCATCTATCACTTGTTCGATAAAAAGAAATTATCGACTTATGTAATCTCAAATTTGTTCAACCAATGGAATAGATGAAGATAGAGATAGAAAAAAAATCTTGATATCAATTTTTATTATCCTTTCCAAGCATTCATCTCTTTTGAATTAGTTCATTGATTTTAAATTTGTAAAAAAAAAAAAAAAAGAAGAAGGCAGAGCATCCTATATATAGTGTATCCATTGAACTTGAAATAATCAAAAGGATAAATTATTTTACTCCGTGAATTTCATGTTAACCTAACAATAAAAAAAATAATAGCAACTTATTGGCGACATGCTCATGCATGTTCATGTATTGATTTATTTATATTTCCTTTTATTAAAATGTGCTTATTTAAACACAGCTTATATCTCTGACCAAAAAAAAAAAATAGTTTATATCATTTCAAGCAATTTTTTTTGGAAAATATGAAATTTGAATTAATTTTCTTCCAAAATCCACTTAATCTTGGATTGAAAATCTTGACATCAATCTGGTTCAAGTACAAGAATCAAAAGCTCATCAAAATCCCAAATTGTCAAGAGGATCCGAAATATGTGGTATTCGATCGGAGATCATGTCAACAAAGCCCTCAAATCGAGTACGAGAGGAGAAAGAATCAGAGAATTTTTGCGATTTGATATAATAATGTAAAATTGTTATCCATTTGTTGTAATTAATACTATTTGATATATATTTTTCAATCTTCATTCGAATGGGATTTTTTTTTTTTGTTTACAAACACATGTAAAGTAATATTTACAGAAATATACATATGCCTACAAAGCGCAGGCTATATAACTAGTTATTTATTGAAATGAGTTAACTTTCATAATAATCTAGATTTGAATATATTACTTGTGACAAATATATAATAGATTTATAGGATAAGTATACTTGAAGTTTTAAAAATTTCAAAAAATGCAATCAAGTCTTAAAATTTATTAAATTTGTGTAATCAAGTTCTTTTATTAACTCCGTCCAATTTGATAAACAAAAAATGCTAACAAATTTTAAGACTTGACTACACTTTTTGAAATTTTAGGACTGAATTGCTCTAGAAACTCACTTTCATAATAAATTTTATGACTTTCGGTACACTTTTCCCTAGATTTATACAATACATATTTTTTAAAAGTACAAATAGGGTGGTTAAAGGCGAGGCCACGTTGATACAAACTAGGAGTGATCGGTTCTCTATCCGGTCCGATTCTAGGTGGAATCGGGAACCGGACTGAGAGGACAGATTTCCAATTTCTAAGATTGAGAATCGGACTGGCTAGTCTTGGAACCGGGAATTAGACCAAACTGGCGATCCGGTCCAATAGAATCGATCAATGTAGAAATTCCCCAACCAAACATGATGAGATTCCCCAACCATACATGATATCAGCATGCTCAAAAGGAATGAAGATATATGGTGACATCATTCTAATGTCTATATAGCAAAAGCCAAAACATCTAAAACAAGGATGTAGCTCACGCTTGCATATATATATATATATATTGGTCGGTCTGGTCCGGTCCCTACCTTGGAACCGAGAACTAGACCGACATTCCCGAGAACCAGATCGCACCAGCTGGTCCAATCCGATCCAAGCAGTTCCCGGTTCGGGCAGTCCCATTTGCACACACCTAATACAAACTCCTTGGCCCACACATTGTCCTGCCCTACTCCCTTCGGTTTGTTATTAAAGTAGCCAAACATTAGCTATACATTAACCAAATTGATGTGAATCCCCACTAATATATGTATACATTTATTTAGAAATGTGCTTGTGCTAATACCTAAATACCATTGCCGGAACTTTTTTCGAACATAGCCATATTACTATGAAATAAAAGTCAAAATAAAATCTTTAGAAACCTCTTTACACGGAGACTTGAGGAATATTTTCATATGTCTCTAACTTTGATTGGCTCAAGTGATAAAGCGTTTAGTTCAAACCCGGGAGATTCCATGTTCATATCACAGTATTTCTCACCCATGTGAACAGTGGACCACAATCATAAAATAAACTCTCACCCTTGAGATGATTTGTGTGTATTAACATTAGATTAATCGAGCCCAAAAGTTGTCGGATTGAAAGAAAGAAAGAAAGAAAGAGGAAGGAGAAGGAAAAGAACACCGGACGGATTGCCTGCACCGCTCCGGCATCTCTCAGCCCCACAACCACGACCCACTGGTGGGTAAGCAGTATTGAGAAAGGCCATTCATTATGCTTGTCATTTTTCACGCGAGATCCAAAAGGAGATAATTACTTATGGAGGGTAAAAATCATTAACCAGCAATAATAGCTGTCACAATGCTCCCATGATTATTCTCACACACAAACCTAAATCAAAAGGCCAAAAAGGAAATACCGGAAAAATCCTTATACATATAAGCCTTTTTATTTAGACCAAATCAAAACATAGATCCTAACCTTTCTATTGGTTTTCAAATTTATCCTGACCGTTTAATCCTATTAGAAAAAAAAAAATACTTAACCTTTCAAATATGCCGTAGGCTCTTTAGCACCTTTTCGGAGAGAGAACATCTGTTATATTACTGCCCGTACTCCAATTTTGCCCCAACTTTTACTTTTGTATTTTGTGTATCCGTTTCTTTTGTTTTTATCTTTTATAATATTTATATGGCTGTATATCGGCAATTTTTACTTAGTATAACTTTTTTGAATTCTCTTGGTAAGGAAAAAAATAAATAAATTAGGATCTTGTGACAGAAAACATGACCTTAATGGGAAGCTTGTAAATACATAATGCTAAAAGGAGCAACTTGTAATCTTGAGATGGATATGATACGAGTTTAAAACATACTGATATATCTTGATAATTTATAAAGATGGGATAAAATTGAAAATCGAAATAAAGGGAGAATTTATATTGCAATTTGGCCTTTCACTTATGCTGAAAGGGCCGATGGGTCCGCCCACCATTAGTGTAGCTACATTCCTTTTACTGCACAGAGAGAGAGAGAGAGAGAGAGGGGTACTAAATACGGTGAGAAATTGAATGCCCGGTGCTTTTAATTAAGTTCATAACGGAACGATGGTATAAGATTCATCCGGCTGTAAAAGTAAAAGGGGTAAGCTGTAACTACTCTTGCAGGCATAGCCAAAATTGAATGCCCGGTGCTTTTAATGAAGTTCATAACGGAACGATGGTATAAGATTCATCCGGCTGTAAAAGTAAAAGGGGTAAGCTGTAACTACTCTTGCAGGCATAGCCAGAAGTGTTCAAAGGGGTCCTTCAAGTGCAAATGCCAATGTCAGGCCTATTTGATCTTGTTCTACTTCTCTTCTCCGTTCGATTTCGATCAATCATGTATTTCCATCCGAATTTAACTTTTATCAATTTGAAAAGAGAGCCGCAACTCAAACTCAAGTTAAATCATTATATCCTGAACTGCAAGCAGACCATGACTTTATTTTATGATAAAAAAAAAATTACGCAGACTAGAGCCTGCATAACTTTATATTGATATCTTATCGTATAATGGACACATCATATATATATTTTTTATATTTATTAGATTTAATTAAAAGATCCGAGAAAACTAGATACATCTTCTGACCACACCCTCATTCCTCTCTCCATATTCTTGACCAACCCCCATTGCCTCCATCGAAACTATCAAGGCTACCACCATTGTCGCTATACCGGCGCCATCCTTCACCAAGCTCCACAACCACCATTGCATATATGTCTTCAATTTGAACCGAGAAAAAAAAAACTTTTCTATTTTGAATAGTTTCCTAGTTAAAGTAGGTTTCCTAAAAAGAAGTTTTCTATTTTAGATCTAATCCTTACCTGTATGTAAGAAGTGGATGTTCTTTCTGAAGAGTATCAAAGAGTAGCTTCTGTTTGTGAATTACATCTCGAGTGTTTGAAGTTATGAAGATCTTGTATTAAGATTTTGTGAATTCCTTTGTGAGATTGAGATATTAAACATTGTGTGAGTTATTGAGTGTAATTAGGCTGAGAAACACTAAGAGTATTTGAATGACTCGAGTGTGACTGTAATCTTCATCATATCGCTTGATTTATAGTAAAATTTTGTATTATTGTTCCTGCGGACGTAAGTCACCCGATCGAACCATGTAAGATGGGTCCATGTGTAAGCATCTTGAGGACTCTGAATATTGCTCAATTCTATCAAGATTGTCTGCTAGTCCATTCGGCTTAATACGGTCATTTTTTTACGCTTTGACAATGTAGGGGATTCGTTTAAGCAACATGCATCAAGAAATAGTGATCAAATGGATTAATATTATGGAATTCGCTGATCATAATTAGGGGATTGATACAATGAAAAAGGAAAGAAAATGAAAACAGGAGTGGTACTAGTGCTCTATAATTGCACTCCGCGACAGGTCCAGGACGACTATTTCTCCAGATGCTAAAGATGCTGGACATCCATTCCATTGGAGCCATCTTAATTTAGCATATAGTGTCTTAAAGTCCCTACCAAAATTTGCTTCCGACACCCGAAGGAACCTCAATCTTATGAAGTATCCAAATTGTTCGTTGGTATTTATTTCATCCTCCTCGTAAGCTCTTTTCGGTGAGCCTTTGTTGACCCGACAAGATAAACCAAGAGGGAGAAAGAAAAGCAGTGGCTGGTTACCTTAATTCGCACCGGCACTTTCGAGTCTTCCTCACAGACCAGACCAATGGTCTACTTCGTTTCTTTGAGCTCCTTCCTGCCTAGCCTCAAGTTCACTTTGAACAAGTAATTATAAACGTAATCGTAATCGTAATCATCGACGGTAAAGACAGGCCGCAATCAGATTCAACTAGCGGCAAAAGAAAGAGAGAGGGGGAGCTAGGTCTGCTGCGAATAGAGAGAGAAAGAGAGAGTGGGGGAGATAACAAGAGAGGGGGAGCTGGGTTGCTTGGGGATGGGCAGCTGTGGTCGTGAATGGAAGTGGGAGGCCGAGAGAGGACCGATGATGGTGGCGACCGGTGAGAGTTCCTACGGTGAGAAACATAAGAGCGACGGGGAAAGAAGAGCCGCAAGAGCTTTATGTCCGAAAAATATAGAAAGGAGGCGAAGAAAAAACATATGCAAGAGAAATTAGCGTTCTCATCGTTTATGAGACCGGTTCCGAAAATTGGTTCAATCAATCTAGTTCCCAAGTGGTTCTTCACTCGGAACCAGGAGCCATATCAGTTCCCATCAATTCAAAAAAGTTTGGAACTTGACCTATTTTTAGGGCGGTCTAATTAGGTTTTTGGGTGGAACCGATCCGATTGTACACCCTATAATTAAGTGTAATAAATATCTTGTACACAAACTTAGGGAAAATTACCAAAAAAGTTTTGAACCTATTGCATTTGTGTAAACTAAACCTTTAAATTTGGCTAATTTAGTCCTAAATCTTTTGATAATTTACCAATTCAGTCATTAATCTTTCAATTGTGTCAATTTAATCTTAAACCTTTTGATGATTTGTCAATTTAGTCCTAAATATTTTTACATTTTGTCAATTAGTCCTTCCGCTTAATTTTGTTGGAAATCGCTAACATGATAGTTTAGTTAGCTTTGGATGTCCTAAATGGCATAATCGGCACTCACATAGACAATTCTTTAATTTTTTTTGGATTTTTTTTAATGTTTTTCATCTTTCCTTTTTTCTTTTCTTCTCTTTTTGCTAACCCTAGGCTAGCAACCCTCACTTGTTGGCCAGTGAGGGCATCGGGCCCTTGCCCAAATCCAGCGAGGGTTGCGACCCTGGCCTATTGGCCGACGAGGGTGGCAACACCCTTGCCAAATCCAAATGAGGGCATCCCAACCTTCACTTAGACCAAGCGAAGGTGCGGAGTGACGCCTTTCCCAACCCAGGCAAGGGTTGCTAGCCTAGGGTTAGAAAAAAAAAGGGAAACAAAAAAGAAAAGAAGAAAAAAATTAAAAAAATTAAAAATTGTCCATATTAGTGCTAACTGTGACCAAGCCACCAAGGACAACCAATGCTTGCTAGATTGCCATGATAGAAATTTCCGGCCAAAATTTACCGAAAGGACTAAATTGGCAAATCGTCAAAAGGTTTAGGAATAAATTGTCATAATTGAAAGGTTTAGGATTACATTGGTAAATTGTCAAAAGATTCAAGACTAAATTGATCAACTTGAAATGTTTAAGACTAAATTGACATTAGTGTAATAGATTTTGGACTTTTTTGATAATTTCCACTACAAACTTGCTTTTGTCAATCACGAGTGGGTTGACTGTGAAGTGTAAAGCCTTGGTGGCTTCTGATCGAGTTTGAACGTGTAGAGTTGTGATCCGCGATCAACCAGATTTTTGTAATCTTTGGCTTAGATTAGCGGATTCGGGGAAACTCCCGAGCGGATTCGGCGAATGAAGCTGGAGCCACTATGCCTGACCTTTTTATATTTATGCATAGTTTATACTTGCTCGCTTGATTTATTCTTGTTATATTTCTTGACTGCTTGAATTTTGGCTTCGAATAGTCGCCTTCGTACTTTGGGCCAAGCATAACCTCTAGATATAGATCTGCACGGTCCTCTAGATATAGATATGAACAATGTCCATCTCTTGATCTACACAATCTGCAACCTCTTCATACTCATGATATTCTGATCTTAATATGGCGGATCTTCAGATTGTGAACCTTTCGGCAGGACTTTTGGCATCACTTGACCTAATCTACAATCAAAAGTAAAGAATTCACGTAATTTATGGGTTATACTTATATTTATCTCGCACAATCTAAAATAAATAATTACACACACAAACAAATCTACGTTTCTGGGGGAAAGCACATGGATATACTGACTTCACAGTTTAGCCTGAATAAAAAAACCATTACAATTTACTTGTGCTTTTAAACAAAGAAAATAATACCCATTAAATAACAATTATCAGAACACAAATATTACGTGGGATAACTGGTATGTTGCTATTTTGCTAATGCACGTAGTTTGAAAATAGGGCCACTTATTTTATATTTTGATAGTCTCTTTGAAATTTTTCTTTTGACAAGATGATATAATTTAGATTAGTATGTGAGAATTTTCTTTCATTTTTCTTTATGATATGTCTAAATACCAACTTTTGCAAGATGATAAAACTAATATTAATAAATGCGCATAGGTAAAATATAATTTTCTTTTTTGTGTACTTCTTTTTAACCTATGTACATAAAGTATTATAGTGGGATCCAAACGGGCACATTGGAGAGGCCGAAATGATCCAAAATTTGTTGATTTCGTTGTCCCCAAAGTAAACTTCCTCTGTGGTAGTCTCATGGAGTTCATTGACTTCCATGGGAATAATGGAACAGAGAGAAGCATCCCTTCGCAACCTTACACTTCTATATTCAAACTGAAGGTTCTCGTTTTTGAAAGGTCCTCCAACGCCTTGTGCTATGTATGCAATGGCATCCTCCGGAGGGAGATTCATCACCAGCGAAAGGAAGTTGCTGCAAATCCAAGTACAACAAGCAACACACCCAGATCTTTCGCGTCCGAGAAATAGGCTCTCTCTTCTTCTCCCATGGCCATGATTCTCTTCGTCGCCTTGTCGCTCTTCCTCCAAGGAGCTCTAGGTATTACCTTGGTTCTTCTTCGCCACAATGTAGCTGCTACTGTTGATGTTTAGAGTTAGAAAGAAAACAATGACAGAGTATTTATGGTGGCTTAACCTCAATTAGGGTTGTATTATTATAAATTACACATTAATACTCTCCATCAATCCGAAGTAGGTGTAACAACTAAGAGTTGGATCTCGACAACACGTGACACGGACTAAGTAGTCCCTTGGTGAAGATATCTAGCAATTGATCTATTGTAGGCACGTAGCAAACATGTAGATCTCCGGAAGCAACCCGTTCTTGAACAAAGTGGTAATCCAACTCAATGTTTTTGGTGCAAGCATGAAACATAGGGTTGATAGCAAGGTAGGTAGCAGAGATGTTGTCACAATAAATGGTGAGAGGATTATAAAGGGGCATCCCAAGCTCACAAAGTAAATGACAAATCCAAATAGTCTCAACAACACATTGAGCTACAACATGATACTTAGCCTCTATACTAGAACAGGCCATGGTAGATTGCTTCTTGGCACTCTATGAAATAAGATTGGTGCCTAGAAAAACACAAAACCCAAAGGTTGAACATCTAGTATCGGAGCATCCAGCCCAATCTACATCCGCATAAGCAGTCAATGAAGTGGGAGAACACCGCTCAATGAGCAATCCATGGGTGGAGGTGCCAGCTAAATATCGGTATATATGTTTGATGGCCTAGAGATGAGGTAATCGTGGTTGATGCATGAATTGACTAACCAAATTCACAGCAAAACTAATATGTGATCTAGTCATAGATACATACTACCAACCATTTGTCAATACAACGTCGGAGAAGCAAGAACCTCACTATCGTTAGCAGACAATAGAGTCTTCACGGCTAGACGAGTAGATACAGGCTTGACCTTAATAAGGTCAAACTTGTACAAAAGGCTATCAACATGCTTGGCTTGAGATAAAAACATACCGTCAGAGTGGTGACGAATCTCAAAGCCAAGGAAATAGTGACGTGGTCCAAGATCATTCATAGCAAATTCATGAAGACCATAATAACTCAGGAGTATCACCGGTGAAAAGGATATCATCAACATAAAGCAGAAGATACTCACGGCCTCGAGAAGACACATGGACGAATAATGAAGGATCGGCCTTACTTGCTATGAACCCCAAAGATAATAAAAAGTTGTTGAAGCGATGAAACCATGCACATGGAGCTTGTTTTAAACCATAGATGGCTTTCTGGAGACGACACACATCATCAGGAATTCAAGATGAGAGAAACCGGGAGGTTGGAGCATGTAAACTTCCTCGCAAAGGATGCTGTGCAAGAAGGCATTCTTGACATCAAGTTGACGTATGGCCCATCCCGAACAAATCGCAATAGAGAGAACAACCCGAGCTATAGTGGGTTTAACAACCGGGCTAAAAGTCTCATCATAGTCCAATCCGGCTTGCTGCTTAAATCCCTGTGCAACGAGGCGAGCTTTGAAGCATTCCATAGGTCCATTGGATTTTTCCTTAATCTTAAAAACCCATTTACAACTGACTAAATTATTAGAAGGATCAGGTGGTATAAGCTCTCACGTGTGATTGGTGGCCAAAGTGTTAAATTCATTTGCTATGACCGCTTTCCAACTTGGGTCAAGAATGGCCTTAGAGTAGCAAGTCGATGTCTCTTCTTGAAAAAAATGAGAGAGATTAAAAATTTTCCTAGGTTTAGAAATTCCAGATTTTGCATGAGTCTGCGTAGGATGAGTCAGAAGAGAGGAAATGGAAGTGGTAGAACTAGATAGAGATGTAGAGGGGATTTGCGGGTTTGTTATGGGAGGAATTTGGTTGGGAGAGGAGTGAGGTTAGGACACACTGACTAAGTTCGGAGGGAGGGAAGGTGGAGGTGAAAAAGAATTGGAAGTAGATTTAGTAGTTCGAGAGGAGGAGAGAGGCAAATTAGGAGGTTGAGCTTGCGAAGAAGAAAGATGCGGATGAGGAGCTTCAGGGCCAAAGGAGGTAGCAGGAAGAATAGATTGATTGGAGTAAATAAAAAGTGAAGGAGGTGATCTAAAATAGTGGGGTACGAGACTAAGATTTGAAGGTTTTGTTGAAAATGGAAAATTCTCATTAAACCGAACATGACGACTAATAAAAACACGACCACTCGATCGATCAAGGCAATGATAGCATTTGTGATTTGACGTGTACCCAAGAAATACACATGGCATAAAATGAGGTGCCAGCTTATGAGAGACACTAGACATAAGAAAAGGATAACAAGCACATCCAATAACCCGAAAGAACGAGTAATCAAACTTGAACCCAAATAAACAGTAGAAAAGAGAAATATTAGATATGACAGAAGTAGAAAGTTGATTAATGGTGTAAGTAGCAGTGAAAAGAGCATCGACCCAATATGAAAAAGGCATATGAGCATGGATTAATAAGGTTTGAGACATTTCAACTAAGCATTTGATTTTGCGTTTTGATAGACCATTTTGAGATGGGTTTGGACAAGAAAAACGTTGAATAATACCATTTTCATGTAAGTATGTTTGAAACGCATTACTGGTATATTCACCTCCCTATCAGTTTGTAAAAATTTAATTTTGGCATTGCACATATTTTCGATAAAACAACGAAAGCAATGAAAGTGTGTAGTAATTTAGACTTATTTTTCATGAGAAATACCCAAGTGAACCGAGAATAATCATTAATAAATAACACAAAATATTTGAAACTAGAATTAGATAAAATTGGACTCGTCCATACATCATAATGAATTACAACTAAAAGAAAAGATGCATGATAACTAACATACTTGAAAGGCAATTGATGAGATTTGCCTACAAGACATGACTCACATGATATCGACTTAGAACTAGAATTGCGAACACGACTCAAAACTTGTTTATTTGGATAGCCAAGACAAGCATGCCAGCGAGTGAGTGAAGTAGAGGAAGCCACGATAGGATGTAAATGAGATGACACCATTGAGTTGAAAATTAGATAAAGACCATGAGAAGAATCAACTTGGAGAAGAACTTTCTCAGTTTATTTGTCCTTCAAAGAAAATGATGAACCATTAAAATCAATGGCACATGAATTTTTACAGCAAAATTGAGCGATTGAGAGAAGATTGCGAGCAAGATTAGGAACATGATAGACGGGAGATAATAGTAAATATCGAGAATCATTATGTAAAAAAGCTTTATTGACTTACTTAACAGGCAATAAATAACCATTACCAACTGAGACTTTTGTCAAATCGTAAAAAGTTCTAGGGTTTAGGATGTTACCAATATCACTAGTCAGGTGTGCCGATGCTCCACTGTCAAAATACCAAGTTGAATTAGAGGTCTCACCAATCAAGAGAGCTGAGAACGAGTTCGACAAATCAGTAGTGGTAAAAGCATGGTTGAATCGTTGTTGACATTGTTAGTGCGATGTGCCCGACTCCGTTACATATCTGACAAGCAAGATGCGGCCTAGATATGAGAATAACTCTTTGTGTGAAAGAGGGAACATAAGGCTTCAAACCACCATGAGACCAACCAAAGGAGGTAGAGGAGGCATAGGGCACCGATAATAATTGCAAACTGAACTAATCATAGGAAGACTGCTAATTTGATTTATCACGTGAGAATCGTCCACCTTGTCCCCGACTAAATCTATGACCTCTAGAATTATATCCACCTCAAGATCCTCGAAACGGTGGCTTGGGTGAAGTGGTATAACCGATCAAAGCATGATGAATATAGATGAAGATGATGCACTTGATTTTTGGAGAAATCATTCTTCTTGGATGAGGAGGCGTGACCGCAGATCACCAAAGGAGAGACTTGTAGGGCCATTTGTGACCATGGTAACAAAAGGATCATACTCAGATGGGAGCCCATTAAGGGCTTGAATCACTAAGTCCTTGTCAAAGATGAAGCAATTGATTGCAGTGAGAGAGTCCGCAATTGATTTCAAATGTTAGAGATAATCATATATTGACTGATCGGATTTCTTCGTAGTATTTTGAAAATCCAATTTTAGTCCAATTTCCTTGGCAAGCCAAATCTCCTAATATGTCCAAAGGTCGTGAACTTCACGAAAAATCTCGACTGTGAGGGTCGAATTGATCAAACTATGAATGCATTGATTTGTCTTTACCTAGGCGGAATAGGAGGCATTGACCACTATAGTGCTAGTCTAATCATTGATAAGCTTTGGCAAACACGGAAAAGAACCATCTATATAGCCCAATAGATCGTTACATATTAAAATAGATTCAAACTGAGATTTTCACAAGACATAATTGTCTGCATCGAGTTTGATGGAGACAAGACTTGTGATGTTGGGAAGAACAAGAGATGACGAAGATGATTGCACAGCCGTAATTTGAGTAGCAATAGAGATCGGAGCAGCAGTGAGGAGGGAAGAAGAGGGGAAAGTAGGCATAATATTATCGGGAGGCGATGAGAAATTAGAATTAACAAACAAAGAAGATGGTGGGTAAAAGAGATGGTAGAGAAGAAGAAAAATTTAGAGATATATTGAATATTGTTGAGATATAATTAAAGCAAAAGAGTGTAGATTTGAGGTAGAGATGTTGAAGAATTCGATTCGTTTTCTTGCTCTGATACCATGTTGATATATAGAGTCAGAGAGAAAATAACAACAAAGTATTTATGGTGGCTTCCCAATTAGGGTCATATGACATGTATTTACAAGAATGATTAATTACAAAAAGGGCACAGATAGAAACATAATTACAGAAATACCCCATAAGAGATATAAATTACACATTAATAGCTACAAGCTATTTGATTTCTCGAATATCTCTAGATTGACCTATCTTTTGTCCGTTATCTTTTTTGTCGTGAGGCGATATTACTTGTGAGCAGTTGCCTTCAGAACTATGCTCGTTCTCCATCGCGTCTAATGGAAGGCGGTGCGTCTTGGAGAACTCCGTGAGCCCAACGGACTTGAAGATGGAGAACAAATGCAAGACTTCTCAAGTGGCTGTGGATATCATGCGCGAGTGGATCGAGACCGATGATTGCATTAGTACCTGTGGAGTGGATAAAGTGTCTGTGGGCATATCATCGGATGCTCTCCTTCAGCCTCACTTTACTGCCAAGCTTTGCTCACCGGCATGCTATCGCAACTGCCCCAACATTGTCGATCTTTACTTCAACTTGGCCCTCGGAAAAGGTGATTCCCAACTGTGAATCAATCCTCGCCATATGCTTGGAAACGGATTTACCTATGTCAGTATGGAATGAACATTGTCCTCTCAATATCTTAACTAGCACTGACTTTGTAATCGATTTTTAACAGGCGTTTATTTGTTGGATCTCTGTGAGGTGCTACGCAGCAATCCGAAGCGGGTCATGAGAGAGGTTCTAAGTTCTGGCGCAACATCCGGTCCAGGCAGCACGGCGCCTATGGGGAGTCTTTCTAGTGGATATTATGAGATTGGATACGCTCCTGCTTAGGCTCCCATGTATTTGCAATTGTCATAGTTATATCTGTATGTGTGTGTGGTTGTATCTGTCAATTGCTTTAGCATGTGATGGGCATGCCATGTATTTGCGGGGGAAGAACACTAGAAATGCCAAAACTTGTGTACAGTACTTACTTTAGTGCCAAAAGTTTTCGCCGGCTCACTTAAATGTCAAATCAGAGGAAAAACGATCACTTAAGTGTCAATGGCAATAAATTCCGGTAAAATTAATACGTAGCTTTTATAATTAAAATTTTAATATGAGTTGGATTTTTTTTAAAAAAATCAATCTACATGGTATTTCCATGTACATATTTCAATTTTTAAAATATTTTTCTGGTTTTTTTCTTTGTTTCCTTCTTTTCTTCTTTTCTTTTCTTTCTTCTTTTTCACCTTTGGTCGGTGACCGGCCACCGGCCATGGCTAGTCGCCTGACCTCACTTGGACGAGGCCGTTGTCATCCGCCACAGGCGAGGCCCGGCTTGGCAAGTGCAGGCGAGCCCCCACGAAGGTCGGCCTTGCCTTGCCTCGCCTAGGCAAGGCGAGCCCCGGTGAGGGCTCTCCTTGCCAGATCCGACGAGGCCAGGTGGTCGGCGTCCAGTCACCGACCAAAGGTGAAGAAAAAGAAAGAAAAGAAAAAAAGAAAAGAAACCAGAAAAATATTTAAAAAATCGAAAAAAATATTAAAATATTATTAAATATTATCCCCGTCAGTGCCAATGTATCACGTAGGAATGAAAAATTAATAAAATGTGGCAACGTCAGATTTTCGACAATCCAAATCGGAATTAGTACTTAAGTGTTCATTTTTTTTAAAAAAGCTACACTTAAGTGATCTGAAATAAACTTTTGGTATTAAAATGAACGTCATATACAAATTTTAACACCTCTATTGTTCTTCCTCCTATATTTGTCAATAGATATCAGAATTGTAAGGTGCTACGTGTAATCTAATTTTTGTGGTGCTGTGCTATTCTTCTATGTGTTAATATTCTCTAGAGATTGTCTTTCCGAATTGTTAAGGCAACTGAAAAAGGAACGTCGTAATGCATTTGGCAAATACGATTTTGCCAAAACAGTGACATTATCACGATATATTTAATGATACATGAAATGAATGAAATTTCAGATATTAAAATGAAAAATAGTTCAATAATTAGTGATCAACAAAGACATTGACCAGAAAACATGTCTCTTAGTCGTAGGCCACCATCATTGTCCTGATAATAGTTACACTGCCCTTTAACCATTATGGAAAATTGTACAAAAAGCCCAAAATTTATTGTACTTTTATCAATTTTATTTTAAATTTTTTAATAGTGCCAATTGGGTGCCAAATCTTTTCAGGTTTTATCAATTAAGTCAATTCGAACAATTTTAGCTAAAAATGGCTAACATGGACATTGGCCGTCCTAGATGACACGATCGGCGCTGACGTGGAAATTTTTTCATATTTTTAATTTTTCCTTTTTTTACTTCTCTTTTCCTTCTTTTCTTTCTTTTTTCTTTTTTTCTTTAATCTTCATTTCTTTTTTCCCTTAGCTGACCATGCCAGATCGGGCGAGGGCAGCACTTACCTGAGGTCAGTGGCCTCTGTTGGCCATCAACGATGCTTGGCGAAAATGTAAAATAATTTAAGATCAAATTGACAAAAATGCAATACATTTAAAAAATTTTGAACAATTTTCCCCGTTATCTCCTCAATGGTTGCCTCCCTGCATTGCTATGGAAACTGCCACTCCTCCACCATTAATGTAAACATTAGGCAAGGATTTTCTTGATCATTAAAAGCATGTGATGCCAACATGACATTACAGGGTGATTTAAGGCCCACTTTAGTATCTCCGTTTCTCTATATAACGAAAGGAACAAGAAGGAAAAAAAAAAAATAGATCAAGAAGGAGCTAATACCATATTTTGTAAAAGTTTAGGGACTACGGGTGCCTTTATCCTTAAATCTATCTTGCAAAGAAATGAAATTCCATAAATAAAAAAGTAGGACAACTCATTTTACATTTTTTTTTGCCTCTATATTAATAGTATGCCGAAGATTTTTTTTCTACATGTACATATTTTCTTTATATTTATTTTATTATGCCTAAGAACATGGTTTTTTGGCTAAGAGTATAAGATTTTATTTAATAAATGCATGAACAAAAAAGAAGTTCATAAAGTGGGACTACTGGTTTTATTTTAGGGAATAATACACAAAAAAACTTCAAACTATATCCACTATAACACATTTACACTTAACTTCGTTTTACATAAAAAAAAAAATCCCAAAATGTGCCTACAATGATACATTTACCTTAAATTTTTTCTTGTAACATAAAAAACCCCAAAGTTGTACCTATGTGATACATTTACCATCATTCATCAAGGTTCCATTAGATAATTTTCAGCTAAAATAATATTGTTTTTATTTCATTTAAACCATGTGAACGCTATGTCTATATCGTTTTCTTTCTAGCTCCATATAGGTAGATTCTTAATAATTTTCATTGATAGAACTCTGACAGAGGATAAATGTGTCACATGGACGTAAATTTGGGATTTTTGATCTCACAAAGAAAAATTTAGGGTAAATATATTGCAGTGGTATAATTTAGAGTTTTTGGTGGCTTTTGTCCTTTATTATATGTTTACTATACAAGATGCCTAAGTGCATCCTTTTTTGGCCAAAGACGACAGAAACTAAATTAGTAAAGTCCTGAAGGTATTAAAAAAACAATATAAGCAGACATAAATTGATTAAATTCCATGGATAGTCATGATAAGCGAAATGTGCAAAATCATTATCATTATCTATTTCTCTTTACCTTGAAAATGGAATGTGCTTCTCTCCTTATAGGTCTTCTCGAGTCTTGAATTGATTAAATTCCAGATCAAAGTTTAGTACATAAACAAAAGGAAAAACGATGCATAAAATTGAACAAACCACCTCCATCCACATTCCGAGGTTTCATTACTGCTTTTCCTTCATGATCAATCGGGTGCAACCCTAGCAAGTAATCATGCATGCTTGAAACGCATGCCTAAGGCTAGTTTTCAAAAAGAGATAATACATAAATAGTTTCAAAAATATGACCTAGTATGCAATTTTGTCCCTAAATTTTTAATTCGTTCAATATGATCTCTGAATTTCAGCTCAATGTATAATGTGGTTCATAAACTTTTGATACATGTTCAATCTAATCCTTGGACTGTATGAAAATGTTTAATGTTATCATTCAATTAATTTAAGTTCAAGAATAATATCGAACACTTTCATATAGTTCAATGATAAGACTGAAGATGTATAAAAAGCTCTGGAATCATATTGAACAAATTAAAAGTTCAGGAATGATATTACATGTTGGGTTAAAGTTCGTGCACCACATTGAACAAATTAAAAATCCAGGGATCACATTGCACATTAAACTCAAGTTTATGAACTATTTATGCCATTTTTCCTTTAAAAAATTCTAATGAACTCTCTGGTTCTGAAGCTGAACTTTCAAAATTTCATGTAGAAAAGGAGATAGCAATCAAATTTTGGAAGGACTAACATCAATAACAAAACAAGGAATCTGGGTTCTCGGTTGTAAATTCCGCGGGAGCCGAGCTGGTCAAAATTGCAAAACGTGCCCGAGCAGCACGGAACGTGGTAGTCAAAAGAGGGGTGGATTTCCCAAAATGACTTCGAGGCTGAAATGAGGTTTCGAAAGAGTGAAGGACAATAAGAGCACAGGGGCAATCCCTTTGAAGCGCAAATCGCAGAAAGAGAACGCCTTCCTAGCAAACCGTTCCTTTCACCTCACGGTATCATCGACATTCATGAATTTGGTTTTTATTTTATTTATTTTTCATTTTTATTTTTTGTGATTTATTGGGTTCATGAATATGGTTTGACACTTGGGCTTGAGAATGACTTTACGAAGCAATCATACAAAGCCATCCATTGCATCACTGTTTCTCTCTCTTTTCACCGTCGAATCTGATTAGTCCTCCGCTTGCAAACAAGAACCAGCCTGTGTCAAGTTATTATCTTCCCCCCTCCTTTCTTTCTTTCTTTCTTTATATATATATATTCATTATTTAATATATATATATATATATATATATAAGTATATGCTTCGAAATTCCAACATGCAGTTTTACGCATAAAGAAAAGGGTCCTCTGGGCTGCTCAGAACTCGAGGGATAACTCAAAAGCAAGCCTGGCACTAAAACCCAGTTACCAGATTCCTCTTAACCTGGATTAATTTTTTTGCTATTTTTTAAAAAATTATCATAGTTTATCTCACAGTAATTAATAGTAACAACAAATAATTTGTTCTTTGACATTACCTAGCAACGGTTCAACAGATCATGAAATGAATTCAAATTGCATATGGTCTGATGATGACCTCCCCCTGAAAGAAGTTTTTTACTTGGATGCAAGAACAGGAAAGATGATGAATAATTTACCAAAAAAATGCGATGCGCTCGCAGTCACGAGGCTCCCCTTCTATAAAGCGGCCGCACGCCACTCGCTCGTCGAACTCATTTTCTCTCCACTCTCTTTGACCGCTTGGTCTCAAGACTCTCAACACACTCACTGTCACTCTCATTCATTCACTCACTCTCTCTCTCTCTCTACTCATGGTCTCTGCCTTTTTTCTCTCCAGTAAAGGCCAGCTGATGAGCGAAACTGCTGCACTGTCAGTGCCCCTGTAGAGAGAGAGAGAAGGGGAGAGAGAGAGAGAGAGCACGTACAGCACAGGAAAGGGTGGTCATCAGATCTTTCCTTCAATGGCGAGAATCCAGGGACACCATCCTCGCTCTTGAACTCTCCTGAAGAGTTTCTTCATCCTGTGTCAACCATCCAGCTGATCCCTTCTCAATCTCTCCTACATATCTCGAGACAAGCGAGAGAGAGAGAGAGAGAGAGAGAGAGAGAAAGACACGAGGAAGAAAAAAAAGATGGCAGAGAGCGGAGATGGAAAAGCATTGCCCGATGCAGAGAAGAAGAAGGAGCAGAGCTTGCCCTTTTACCAGCTCTTCTCGTTCGCCGACAAGTACGATTGGCTGCTCATGATCTCTGGCAGCGTAGGAGCTATTATCCACGGATCGTCAATGCCCGTCTTCTTCCTCTTGTTCGGCGAAATGGTTAACGGGTTCGGCAAGAACCAGTCCGATTTGAAGAAGATGACCCAAGAAGTGTCAAAGGTTCGAATTTTCTTGGCAATCTTCTGCTCGAATGAACCGCTCCGTTTTTCATTGTCCTTCCGCCGCAGATTTAGATCTTGAATCTGGTTAAAGTTTCTGATCTCTAGGTCTCTTTTTAAATTCTTGATGCAGTATGCACTCTACTTCGTGTATCTTGGGCTGGTCGTTTGCTTTTCTTCCTATGCAGGTGAGCTATTCCTTTTTCATTGTTCTCTTTTGCGCATTAATTGGAACTACTCGCATTTATGTGCAAATGGGTCTTTTCGGGGCCGATCAGCGCCGTGTCATTTCTCTGTTCACGTGTCGTCGTCCGCACTGCATTCAACTCTATCCAACCATGAATTGACCAAGTCTGTGGACTCATTATCTTGAACGATCCTAAAACAGAGATCGCTTGTTGGATGTACTCCGGAGAAAGGCAAGCGAGCACGTTGAGGAAGAAGTACTTGGAGGCCGTGTTGAGGCAAGACGTGGGGTTCTTCGACACCGATGCTCGAACCGGAGATATCGTCTTCAGCGTCTCGACGGACACTCTGCTTGTCCAAGACGCCATTAGCGAGAAGGTCAGAGACCCCAGCTCTCGTTCTCTCCACTTTTTACGTTTTATCCTCTGGTTTTTGCCCTGTCCGGAGTGCAAAATCTAGCTTTGGGGTGTCGTTAAATCGTGAAGTGCTCGTCTGGCTGGTTAGTGCTCTCCCTTTTATGGCTATGGCGGGTCCCATGATCTGAACCCTGGACTTTGACGGCGCAAGTTAGCCAGCCCAAGTTAACGTGCGCCGCGCTTCATTCTATTCCTTGGCTGATGGCTCTCTCTTCTTTTTGTTGGCTGATGGTCATCAGTGATTTTTTGTTTAAATTTTCTGATTTTTTAATGTTTCTCTGAAGGTTGGCAACTTCATACACTATCTGTCGACGTTTCTGGCTGGGCTGGTGGTCGGTTTCGTGGCCGCATGGAGGCTTGCGCTGCTGAGTGTGGCTGTAATTCCTGGAATCGCTTTTGCTGGGGGCTTGTATGCTTATACGCTCACCGGCCTCACGTCCAAGAGTCGCGAATCTTATGCGAATGCCGGCATAATCGCCGAGCAGGTGTGTTGGTTTTTCCTCTTCTTGCAGAAAGTGAAAGAACAGTATCTTTGAAGGGTGTTGAGTTTTGTTGAAGTATATTAGATTAATCTGAGTCTGGATGCTGTGCTTGTTTTATCTCTTTTATCTTTTGGTACCAAAGCAGACCAAGGGCATAATATTTGATCTATGTATGTTACCATATCCATGAGTTTACAAGACTCGGCGTGAATTTGATAAATTCTGATCTTGATTTCTGCACTAGGCGATTGCACAAGTCCGGACTGTCTACTCTTATGTTGGCGAGAGCAAGGCCCTGAATTCCTACTCAGACGCAATACAAAACACACTGAAGCTTGGGTACAAGGCTGGTATGGCCAAGGGCTTGGGGCTGGGATGTACATACGGCATTGCATGCATGTCATGGGCGCTTGTCTTCTGGTATGCCGGTGTCTTCATCAGGAACGGACAGACAGATGGAGGGAAGGCGTTCACGGCTATTTTCTCCGCCATTGTTGGTGGCATGTAAGCCCTAAAGCTAATTGAATTCATCTATTCACAATGATAACAAACCATAATTTTAGCAATTGATAATGATCTTGTGATTTTCTCGTCTTTTTTAGGAGTTTGGGCCAATCATTTTCGAACCTCGGAGCGTTCAGCAAAGGCAAAGCAGCGGGATACAAGCTGATGGAAGTGATCAAGCAAAAGCCCTCCATAGCTCATGATCCTTCCAATGGGAAATGCTTGCTCGAGATCAATGGGAACATCGAGTTCAAGGATGTGACGTTCAGCTACCCGTCGAGGCCGGACGTAATCATCTTCCGCAATTTCTCCATTTTCTTCCCCGCGGGAAAAACCATCGCCGTTGTTGGTGGGAGTGGCTCTGGGAAGAGCACCGTTGTGTCCTTGATCGAGAGATTCTACGATCCCAATCAAGGTGACAGAAATCTCCCTTGTTAAGAACGATGGACTGATTGGTGAAACGGCTTAGTTGGACTGTAACTTATCTTAAAATGATTGAACAGGGCAAGTTTTGCTGGACAATGTCGACCTGAAGGCACTGCAGCTGAAATGGCTACGTGATCAGATTGGCCTTGTCAATCAGGAGCCCGCTCTCTTTGCCACCACCATACTTGAAAACATACTTTACGGTAAACCGGATGCCACTACAGCTGAAGTGGAAGCAGCCGCTTCTGCGGCGAATGCTCATAGCTTCATTACCTTGCTGCCTAAAGGTTACAGTACTCAGGTCAGTCTCTGTCTCTAATTAGTATACACCCCAATCTAACGGAATTACAGTTGAATCACTCTGAGCTATCTGCTTCTGAATTTGAAAGCAGGTAGGGGAGCGAGGAGTCCAGCTATCGGGAGGTCAGAAACAAAGAATCGCGATTGCGCGGGCTATGTTGAAAGACCCCAAAGTCCTCCTACTCGATGAGGCCACCAGCGCACTTGATGCCGGCTCAGAGAGCATAGTCCAGGAGGCACTTGACCGCCTCATGGTAGGCCGGACCACTGTGGTTGTCGCGCACCGTCTCTCCACCATCAGGAATGTCGACAGCATTGCGGTCATACAGCAGGGGCAGGTCGTCGAGACCGGGACCCACGAGGAGCTGATTGCCAAGGCCGGGGCCTATGCCTCGCTGATCAGGTTCCAGGAGATGGTCGGGAATAGGGACTTCTCGAACCCGTCAACACGCAGGTGTCGGTCATCGCGGCTGAGCCACTCGCTCTCGACCAGGTCCCTGAGCCTCCGGTCTGGCAGCCTGAGGAACCTGAGCTACTCATACAGCACTGGTGCCGATGGCCGCATCGAGATGGTCTCGAATGCCGAGACTGAGAGGAGGAACCCCGCACCTGATGGCTACTTCTGCAGGCTCCTCAAGCTGAATGCTCCCGAGTGGCCCTACTCCATAATGGGTGCTGCAGGGTCTGTGCTCTCAGGGTTCATTGGGCCGACCTTTGCGATTGTTATGAGCAACATGATCGAGGTGTTCTACTACAGAAACCCGGCCTCCATGGAGAGGAAGACGAAGGAGTATGTGTTTATCTACATAGGGGCTGGCCTCTATGCTGTCGTTGCATACCTGATCCAACATTACTTCTTCAGCATCATGGGAGAGAACCTCACCACTAGAGTGAGGAGGATGATGCTTGCAGGTATCGATCTTGAATCACGCTTCTGTTTGCTCATACATTTGCTTTTGTCACAAGCTATTTATTTGTGCCAATTGAGATTTAATTCGTGTTCATTGTCCAGCAATTCTGAGGAATGAAGTCGGATGGTTCGACGAGGAGGAGCACAACTCGAGCCTGGTGGCGGCTCGTCTGGCGACTGATGCTGCGGACGTGAAGTCGGCGATCGCCGAGAGGATATCGGTGATATTGCAGAACATGACCTCGCTGCTCACTTCCTTCATCGTGGCTTTCATTATCGAGTGGAGGGTGTCTCTCCTGATCCTGGCCACCTTCCCTCTTCTGGTCCTTGCTAACTTCGCTCAGGTAAAAAGCTCCACTTCACCTACGAATTTTTCATTGATTTGTCCACGCTAAATCAGATCTCATTCATATAATAACAATAAAAACAATAAGCCTCAAATGAAAAAAAAAACCCCTAAATTATTCATAAATCATGAATAAAGCTTTACATACCTTAACTCCATGCACCGATTTAATGTTTAGGGCCCGGACTTGTGTGTGAATTACATGCATTGCACATGTTCGGTTTTTCCACGACGCCGACTGCAAACAATTCCATGTTTCGGTAATCTATCCATGCTTTGGCTTGAGTCTTACTTGTAGGGTATGCGGGGACTCGGAGTTTACCCATTAAGGTATACGATGGGTTTTAGATGTTTTAGGTGTTTGATGTCGAATAGAAATTAATTCTAACAGGGGGGCTAGTTTAAATAAGATTTAAGTTGCCCCAAATCATATACTAATTTTAATGTTTAGACATAAACGATCATTTATGTTAAGATGGAATCAAAAGTCAAGCTTCAATCGATATGAAACATGAAAGATATAACACGATGGTAGGAGTGGTGAATAACATCATAAACCTAACGGAGTGATAAAGAGGAGGAAACCACACAACAGTACGAGGGACCAGATAGATTCCTGTGATGGCTCCGGGAATCTAACTACACGCTGATCCTGTCCCATTACACGACAAGCGCTACACCAAACAAAAAAAAAAACAAAGGAAAAGAGAAAGTAAGAAATTAAGAAAATGTGTCAGCTCTGCACGTGCTGCCCCATCCTCCCCAAGTCCCGAAGCCCCCAAAACCATTGACCCCTCGATGTTCAGTTTATCTTTCTTTTTCTTTTTCTTTTTCTTTTTTTTATAATTTGAGCTTTCTGCTTTTTTGTCAAATTACTTTATTTGGGGCTTCGCAGCTTTTCGAGTTTGCAAACGAGACTTTTTGGAAAATGTCGAAGGGCTGGTGGATTTTCATTAAATGCCGCGGGAAATTTTAAGATTTATTATTTGATATTAAATGATTTCGCATCGCCACCGCTCACTTAATGATATCAGTTCGTGGCAACGGTCGGGATCCGTCGTTGATTGGATCGAAGACCCGATGCTGACTGGATCCCGGTCCCACCCGGCCCGATCCCCACTAATGCAGAATCCGGGTCTTCGTTTTTTCCTTTGGCTCTTCTGCAATCCGTTCCTGACGAAATTTGATCTTTCAGTTTTTAAACTTTCGACGTTTCTTTTTGCGCTTGGCCTCTTTCCACTACGAACCATAAGATGTACTGATGAAGAGCACGTGGAGCTCCTTATAACCTTACGGACATTCGCATGTCTTAGAGCCCTTTCCAGGGCATTGTCGTCTCGTGGCTCGTAATTGTAGGTATCCAGTTCATGGGTTCTCAAGAATCACACGGTATACACCTGGGATTGGATGCTGCTTTGATTACATGAATTGTGATGAAGGTGGTACCATATCGGGCTTTTCTATGGTCCGTGTCGTGGGTTCATTTTATCGTGACTTCTACGCTCGAGCGTTGTACCACACAAGTGACTGTTTATTGAAGTTATCTAAGTGCTTGGGTGGTGTGAGATTTTGTACTGGAATTACGATGAAATGAACTTGAGTATGGCCTAGTATGACAAAAGATCGGTATCTTAGAAAGGCCGTGGCTCTCTTTTATTATTGTTTTTCTTGTGATGATAGTTACACTGAAGTCCTTTGTCCACTGTAGGAGGTAACCCTACGTCTTGCCTGGTTGGTCCGTTGATATGCATTAGACTTGTTTTTGGCACTTCCTGGTGGGCACTCTCTTCGGTAGTGAAAATTCATGTAGAATAGTCGTCACTGTTAATCATGTATGCAACACTCCTGAGCCTAAATTTTACAAACACGGGGAGAAGATTTGCAATGAGTGTGAAGCTTTTGATTTCTCGTGGATATAAAGGAACTCAAGACACTGGGAGTCTAGGACATCCATGCTAAATGTAAAGGCAAATTGTTTTCTGTGTCACTTTGAATTTTTTGGTGGGAGAAGTCAATGGGCAACCGAGTTTTTTTCAATCTTCACAGTACCTTTTTTTTTCTCTTCCAAATAGTCCTGAAGCATGATTCCCTCATGTTTCAAGATATATGAAATTTGGTTTCTCTAATGATGAGATTCGAACAAAGAGATTAGCATGAAAATGGAAGGAGATGAGCAAGACATACAATGTCAGTGATCGTGGAATGATTTGAAGCCATGGAGTTTAAAAAATATCATGTCAACTCATAGCTATCATCATCTCAGAAGCATCACTTGCTATATGCAATTTCCTGATAATTTCGCCCTAATCATGTTGGTTTTGATTTGGCAGCAACTCTCTCTCAAAGGCTTTGCTGGAGACACAGCCAAGGCCCACGCCAAGACTAGCATGATTGCGGGAGAGGGAGTGAGCAACATCAGAACTGTGGCGGCATTCAATGCCCAAAATAAGATCCTCTCCTTGTTCTGCCATGAGCTCCGCCTTCCGCAGATGAGGAGCCTCGGCCGCAGCCAAACCGCCGGCCTCCTCTTTGGTGTCTCTCAACTTGCTCTATATGGCTCTGAGGCCCTGATTCTGTGGTACGGTGCCCACCTGGTGAGCAGGGGCATGTCCACCTTCTCCAAGGTGATCAAAGTTTTCGTTGTCCTTGTGATCACCGCCAATTCTGTCGCAGAGACTGTGAGCCTTGCCCCAGAGATCATTAGGGGTGGCGAGGCGGTGGGATCTGTCTTTTCCATTTTGGACCGTCAAACAAGGATCGACCCTGACGATCCCGAGGCCGAGCAGGTTGGCTCGATACGTGGGGAGATCGAACTCAGGCATGTTGACTTTGCTTACCCATCCCGACCTGATGTTATTGTATTCAAGGACTTCAACCTTAGGATCCGTGCTGGCCAGAGCCAAGCTCTTGTTGGAGCCAGCGGGTCGGGCAAGAGCTCAGTCATTGCGCTTATCGAGCGCTTCTATGACCCAATCGCTGGGAAAGTCATGATTGATGGCAAGGATATAAGGAGGCTGAACTTGAAGTCTCTTAGGCTCAAGATTGGACTGGTCCAACAAGAGCCAGCCCTCTTTGCTGCTAGCATTTTCGATAACATTGCATATGGGAAAGAGGGCGCAACCGAAGCCGAAGTGATTGAAGCGGCCCGTGCAGCCAATGTGCATGGATTCGTGAGTGCATTGCCCAATGGTTATAAAACCCCCGTAGGGGAGAGAGGGGTCCAGCTCTCCGGAGGGCAAAAGCAAAGGATCGCGATAGCCAGGGCTGTCCTCAAGGACCCTGTGATCCTCCTGCTGGACGAGGCGACGAGTGCACTCGATCCCGAATCAGAGTGCGTGCTGCAGGAAGCGCTTGAGCGGCTGATGAGGGGCCGCACGACCGTGCTGGTGGCTCACCGGCTCTCGACCATAAGAGGGGTGGACAGCATTGGCGTAGTCCAAGATGGGCGGATCGTGGAGCAAGGATGCCACGCCGAGCTTGTGAGCCAGCCAGAAGGGGCCTACTCCAGACTGTTGCAGCTGCAGCTTCATCACATATGAAAAAGGGGTTCCCGTTTTTTTCCTAGAATTGTAGGGAACTTTATTGCACTTGTGGGATGGTGACTAAGCCGGGGTTCAATCAATCTTGTACTCTCATTTTCTGATAAAAGTTGTAGATATGGGTATGTGAAGGTTGATATTTTCTGAAACTACAGATCTACTATTATTTCCTATCTATGATTAATGAGATATATTTTATCGAATTGAAATTATGTCTTCATGAAAAGCTTGTTATCTATCTGGTTGTGTGGTCATTGCAGAAATGCCTTTTAAACTTTCGTAAGCCAAGCTGTTCCATACATGGAAGGCTCATTCCGGATCTTTTGCTTTTTCCCTCTGTTCCTCCTTTTCTCCTTGAGCATGTGTGATCTTTTCAGGGCTTGATAAAGAAGACCCTTTTGAAGGGCGGTCGAAAAGGCAGGCAGAGGCCGGGTTCGACGCTTACATTATTGAAATGAAGATGCAGTCTCACTTGGCTTAGAGGAGTCTGAATTATTGTAATTGTAAAGCTAAAAAGATGAGAGAAGCTCTGATTGTTGGGTGTGGAAAAAGCTTAAAGAATGTGTTTGAGGAGTGGGTGTCATGATCCATGTTAGGCAAAGCTTCATAATTCATCCAAGTGTCCCAAGCCCTCTTTAATGTTGCCATTGAATATAAAGTCAGTGGGCTTCTAAAGTGACCTCATATCTCACAAATTGTACTTGATAATCTAAAGTGACCCTACTGACCAAAAAAAAAAAAAAAAATTCTAAAGCGACCCTTTTCTTTTTGTTTTTCTTTTTTTCACTACAAGCCTCTGTTGGTCAGTGAACCTGTAAAGAAGGCAGACCGGTGGGGCGAATGAGTGAGATTGAATTTTTTTTTCTTTTGGTTTTTTTTTGGGCCGGGACAGTAAAAAGAAAACAGAAAGTGAGGGTCTAGTAAAAAGAGCCAGTGCGGCAGGGAAAAAGGAGAGAGTTATGGCCCTCCTCCTCCTCCTAAGAAAGGGGGAAAATTCAAATTAAGGACCTCAAATAGGGTTAAATTTTCAAAAAGGGGTTCAAAATAAATATTGTATTAAATAAGGACCTGAAGTGCTCAATCAGTCTCAAATAAAAACCCGAAATGCTTAAAAAATCTCAAATAAAAATCTAGGTCCTAGCCGGCCAAAATACCCGCCGTGCTGGTGAGAAAGTTACTGTTCCATCACCAAATCAGTAACTTTTTAATTTTTTTTATTATTTTCTTTATATTTTTTTTCTTTTCATTTTCTTTTTTTTTTCTTCTTCCGCCGGCCATAACCGGGGCCGGCAGAGGTCGCCAGCCTCAGGTGGGGCTGGCCTCGCCGGCGTCGGGCGAGGGCCGGCCTCGCCGACGTAGGGCGAGGCTAGCCTCGCCAGTTGCAGGCAAGGTTGAGCCTCGCTCGACGCCAGCAAGGTCGAGCTTCGCCAGATCTGGTGAGGGTTTGACCTCGCCTGCAACTAGTGAGGCCGGCCCTCGCCCGTCGCCAGCGAGGGCGGCCTCACCTGAGGCCGGCGACCTCAGCCGGCCCCGGCTATGGCCGGCGGAGGAAGAAAAGAAAAAAAAAAAGAAAAGGAAAAGGAAAAGAAAAAAAATAAAAAAGGAAAAACAGAAAGAAAATAATAAAAAAATTAAAAAGTTACTGTTCCGGTGACGGAACAGTAACTTTCTTGCCGGCCCGGCCGGTATTTTGGCCAGCCAGGGACCTAGGTCCTTTTTTGAGACTTTTTAAGTACTTCGGGTTCTTATTTAAGACTGATTAAGCACTTCAGATCGTTATTTAACACAATATTCACTTTGGGTCTCTTTTTGAGAATTTGACCCCACTTGGAGTCCTTAATTGGAATTTTCCCTCGGAAAGGGCAAGCATGAAGGTGAACTTTTGTCAGGGCGGCATCATATCAGTTCTCTCGCGTTTCTTAAGTTGGGCAGGTTTCAAGCTCAAACACGGTCTCGGGCTACAATCAGCTCAATCTACAGGGGCTAAGCTCTAGGGCTGTTTGGGTTTCTTTCTCTAGAGAAATGCTACATCCACCAGGCACTAACATGCTTTACAATGCAAGGAAGGAAGGATTTAGCTATGCAGATACTACACCTGATTTTTTAGCTAGAAAAGACAAGGAAGGATTGATTATTAACCGGCTTTTGTTTAGCTAATTCAAGCGGTAAACAGAGCAAGGTGGTCTTAGCAATCCTATGTCTTATACATAGCCCGATTATCCTGCAAGGGCTTAGTAAAAGCTTCCCGAATGACATAACTAAAGCCTTAATTTCCGACACTTGAGAGTTTAATCTCGGAAGATGGATATCATAAGATAGACAGGAATATTGCACATGAAAAAAAGAAAGGAAGGGAACTTTCTCTTAGTTATAGAGGTCAAGTGATAACGTCAATCAGCTTTCACTCACCATATTTAGTCACAATATAATTGAAGCTAAAACCTCATCATCAAACACGGACATTGTTGCGATCATCATCACTCGATCTAACTAGAAGGGAAGGAACAGTCTACCATCTCTAGGATTTGAAACGGCAAATGATTTGAGCACCTGCAGCACCAGTTAAAATTCGTTACAAGATGATAACACTGTCAAAAGAGGTTAGATATTTTTGAGTTCATCAAGCTCGAAGCATTGAAATCGGTTGGGCAAGATCAATGTATGTCAGTTTACCACTGTTGCTCTACATATGGTGGTGCTTCCCAGAAAGGGCCGTCACCTCCATTCATTCATACATTTTCATTTGTCATGTAGGGACATCTGCAGACAATCTCACCCTACAATAATTCACCACATGGTGGTGTTGCTGCAGAAAAACCTCTGGGGGTAAAGTCACAACGCCATGCATGGGTGTGGGAGAATACACCACGGAGGATGGGATTCAGAAAAGGACATGAATCACATGGTTGAAACGAAATTAATGTAAGAAATGTAAGAAAAAGAAATTTGTCAGATGCAGAGAAGCACAGTTGGCAATTAGTGCAAGCAATTGTTGCTGTTAGATCTTGAGGGGTTCCCCTGACCAGTTTCTGTCAGAGAGAGAGACCGCAATTGTTGACTCATTCAAGTCACGGGAGGCCTTTGAAGGAGACCTTGCAGTACCTGAAGGCTTCAAGACACCCCTCCAAGCCCGTACCATTTTGTTTCTTTTACCAACTGCATTGTTACTGATAGACTTATCTGTGATTCTGAAAATTGAGGAATTTCCTTCTTTCCATAACTTGAATCGGGGCATCTATCTAGATCAGCAATTTTAGTTTATTGTCGCCTTTTGAAGAATCTAATTGAGAGCTCGTTCCATGCTCTCTACACTCTGCGCGTGCTGGAAACGGTCAATCTTGTACTTCGAATTATTAATTTGTGTTAAACCTATTGCCAATGCGTCAATAGGTATTGGAAAGGGTACATCATCACGACGAAATTAATCTGGCCGACAATTGTGTACACCTCAACTGGTTACTAGAGCAAAGAATTCAATCAGTTGAGGTCGGTCAAAGGACTAAATCGTAATCATCGTATTGAGCATGATCATAGGCATAGCAAGATGAGTGTAAATCGCAATCATAAGTGATGAGATAATTTAGTTTTTCTTTTTTTAAATTTAAGCTCGATTTAGCCTTTTAAAATGAATGATAACTAGCATATTGGACCGATCATAGTTAGCCACGATCTATTGTATTGGAATATTTTAAAAATATTATGAATAAAAGCAACCCTTTAAGAATCTATAAGCCTATAATGAGCATAAAAAAGCAAACCCAAAAGAATTCTACAGGGAGAATGGTTTACAAAATAGTTAACGTTTAGTACGAGGCCCTAATTACAAAACAAAGCACTAACTTTTTCTTAAGCGACAATTTTGACCCGAATTTTTTTTTTTGTCTAATAAAAAATCACCAACTTTAATTTAAATTCCAAATCTAGCCTGAATAATTTGAAAATTTCACATCATGAGGAACAGATTTGGGACTCGAGTAAAAGTTGATACATTTTATTGAGATAAAAAAAAGTTCGAATCAGAATTGTCATTGAAGTTGTATTCGAGGCTACTTCCACTTGACATTAATCCTATAGACCAAACGCATTCCAGAATGAAAGTCTAGGCCTTTCAGTTTGCTAAACCAAAAACTATTGAGGGGTTGGGCTTGGAAACCCAGGTAGGCTCAAGGTATTTCTTTCGGACAGTGAGTGTTGGGCCTAACCTCTGCTGAACGGGAAATGTACCTGTAAAAACGCATTAGGACTAACTAAAGAAATATGGATGGTAGGGGAGAAGGATATGGTACAGCTAATCTCGTCCCAAACCGATCCCATTAACTTTGAGTATTTTACGAACCCGTTCGAACTCTATAGAGTTCTGTAAGTGGAATCCCAAACCCGTCTCACAGAAGTTATCAGGTACCCGTCGGGTTTCAACGGGTTCTCGGTGCTACTACAGTACTATGGCTAGCATTTTTCCCTACATAATTCTTCATTGGAACTTTGTTTAATGCAGTATACATTGCGAACCATCTTGATTGTTCATCCATAATCATGGAATCCCAATCATACGGCTACTTAGTGAGTTTCAAATGATCAACGTTGGGGCCTTTGTTCATGGATGTTATTCTAGGATGCAAAAGTAATATTTTCAAAAATTAGAGAAGACAAAATCGGGGAAAAGTGTCAAAAAAGTCTTAAATCTTTTGCATTTTTACCAATTTAGTCCTAAATTTTTTTTTAGTGTTAATTTAGTCCTAAACCTTTTACATTTATGCCAATTTAGTCTGAAACCTTTTTTTGGTATCAATTTAGTCCCAGACCTTTTGCATTTGTGCTAATTCAGTCATAAATATTTTTGTCTTTGTGCCAATTCAGTCATAAACATTTTTATCTTTGTGTCAATTCAGTCATTTTAGTCAATTTTGGCCTGATTTTACTGACGTGGACGCTGGCCGGTTACCGGCGTTAATGTGGACAACTGTTAATAATATTTTAATATTTTTTAAATTTTATTTATTTATTCTTTTCTTTTCTTTTCTTTTTTCTCTCCCTCCTTTCTCCAGCCGGTTGCCGGATCGACAATTGGCCAGAGGCCAGAGGCTAGCGGGATCGGGCCTTGCCCAGCCGTTGGCGAGGCTCAAGCCCTTGTCGGAGGCCGTGACGAAGGCCTTTGGCCAAGGCTTGAGCCTCGCTGGCGGTTGGGCAAGGCCCGACCTTGCCAGCCATTGGGCGAGATAAGACCTTGCCAAATTTGGTGAGATCCAGCCTCGCCTAGCCGTGGTGAGGCTGCCTTCACCATCGCGGTGAGGTTGCCTTCACCATCGCTGGCAAGGGCGAGCCTTGCCAGTGGCCGGAGAGGTTGCGCCAGTGGCTGGTCGCCGGTTCAGCGATTGGCTGGAGGAGGGAGGGGAGGGGAGGGGAAAAAAAGAATAAAACGAATAAAACTCAAAAAAATATTAAAATATTATTAAAAGTTATCTACATCAGCGTCGGTAATAGGCCATCGGCTGGCCGGAGTCCACATCAGCAAAATCCAGTTAAAATTGACTGAAAGGACTGATTTGACATAAAGATAAAAATGTTTAGGACTGAATTGGCACAAATACAAAAGATTTAGGACTGAATTGGTATCAAAAAAAGGTTTATGACTAAATTGACACAAATATAAAAGGTTTATGACTGAATTGGCACAAAAAAGTTTTAGAACTAAATTGGGATAAATGCAAAAAATTTAAGACTTTTTTAGTACTTTTCCCTAACAAAATTGCCTAGGTGCAAAATGTGAGGAGAGACCAATTGGGATCATTCTCCTTTTTCAATTTTCTTTTTGTTTTCCACTGTCTGGTGGCCCACGCGATTCCACTGTAAAGTTAAAGTGATCTTTGATGTAATGCACAACTATTACCAACATTTCGAAAGTTCCCTCGAAAAAAACTAATTATGTGACTTTGGCATCATGTATCCTTTATGCTAATCATTAGTACAACTTACAATTTTAGCTATGTTTAAAACATTTAATTATAATATCTCTATCATATTTTGTTAAGAATATGTCTCTAGTTTGATAAAGCTTCCTAGTTTGAGTAAGTTTCCTAAAAAATTATTTTCTATTTTGGATAGGAATAATATGTTATATACATAAAATATATATTCTACTTTGATATTATATACAGTTGAGCAAACAAAAGGAGTATCAGATTTTTTCTTTATGAGTTTTCTGAGTGAATTCTTAATGAGAGATTGTGAGATAATAATTTGCGTTTAATCTAGGTGTGAGATATACTCGAGCATTTGAGTGATTGTGAACTCTATACTCTTTGGATTTATAGTAGATTTCCTAGGGCTAGCTCTTCATTTAGAACAGGTACCGATACTCAGGCCCCATGTAAATCTTTAACATTCTTTGTTGTTCATCATTTATTTCTCTCATGATTTCGAATATATTTAATTGCAAGATACGATTAGCTTTTGCGTTATATTATAACAATTGGTATCAAAGCTAAGATTAGGGTTTCTAGAGTTGATTTTTGGCTTTTGCTTGTTTGATCACTGTCTGAAACTTTTGTTGTTACAATTATGTCTAGAGCGAAAGTTAAGCTTGAGAAGTTCAACAGGAGTAACAACTTTGGGTTGTAGATGTTGACATCTAATTTTTAACCAACGAGTCATATAAAGGTAAACACTTGAGATTAGGTATTATGATCACGATAGGGACCATTTATTATACTATCTAAACCATGATATTGCTTTGACCAATAATACAAAGAAGTCTTTAGAATTGACCTTTTTATCAACCACTTAAGTCAACCTTTGGTCAACATTTTGGAAAAAACCCAAAAAAAATGCTCATCAAAACAACTTCTTTTATTCTTAATTAAACTTTGAATTCATCAATTTTACAAAGAATTATCAAGAATTGATTTTTTGGCCATATAAAAAATTTCAATTCCGATCGGCCAAATATAAAATTAATGGATTTGTAGCCATTTTTTTGAATAATTTCCTCCACGACATTTGATCTAGGGGTCATAATACATTCAATTGTCAAGTCAATTATGAGATTCCCAGTTTGAGATGAATTTTCCCAATTTTGAGCCCTAATTAAGAGTTCTGATCAGTCCTCATGAGTAATGTCAATTAGCCCAAATTAAATCCAATTAAGGCCAAATAACTAAATTTTAACGTCAATTTTCACAACCATTTGACTTAATTTGATCAAAACAGTGGACATTGATTGACGATTTCAATGATGGGATGACCTAATCAACCGAATAAATTTGGACCCATGCTAGATTAATGCCCAATGTCATCAATTGAACCTCGATTTTGCATAATAACCAAACAACATGAAATTGGTCAAGCTCACCAATGCAGTTCAAGAGAATTGAAAGGGGAATTAAGACGATTGAGGGCAAAACAAGTCAATTTAATGAAGCCAAGTCAAGTCGATTAGAATCCAGTCGACCTGATTTGACCAAATTAAACTTGAATCGTCATGGTGAAGTCCAATAATATTTCAATTGGTCATACAAGTCAGCTTTTTTTTTTTTTTTTGCTTGTTTAGTGGAATAGATACAAATTAGATGAATTGGACAATTGGGCGAGTTCGGGTCATGCCGAGTCAACTCAGATTCACTTGTTGACCTGGCCCATTTTTTTTGGCCAAGCTCCACCGTGCGACCAGTCTGCCATGGCCGGCTAACTAGCCATCTCCTCACATTCAGAAAATTATAAAATCGCCTTTCCTGAAATTACAGAAATGCCATTGGCCATGTCACCTATTCACGTGAAGGCCTAATTTCAATCATCTATTATCCACTTGATTTTGGCCATCCATTATGACATTTCATCTATCTGTGTGATAGAAATTCAGCCAATGAGGAGGTTGCTTTATCAAGAAGGGATCAATTTGAGCCCTTTAATCAATCTAAGGTTCACAATTTGATTAAATTTCAAATTGCCATCCAAAAAGGGGTATATAAACAACTTTCTCTCTCTTCTCTCATTATACACATTCAAAATTCAGATAAAAAAAATATAGACAACTTTCTCTCTCTTCCCTCATTATACACATTCAAATTTCAGATCAAAATATTGAAACACATAGACTCTCTCTTGCTCGGCCAAGCCACACGACTCCATGCCAGTACTGAGACCGGCTCTTTTAGATGATCCTCCGGCCATATCTCGTTGTCCTTCCTTTGGCTGACACTTGCAATTGGTTTGTCCAAGACGTCCTTGAAGTCACGGTTGTTGGCGCCTTCTTTTTTGCTCACCGGACTTCCACTAGTTGGCCGATTTTCTCCTAGTGGTCGCCGGTTGTGATAATCAAAGGTAGGAGTCTTCAAAGATCTTTGAATTGATTATAGTCAAAAATTGAAGATCAACAAATTTATGATCCAAGCTCTAAGTAGAATGTGATTGAATCAAATGATAAAAGGATTTTGGAATTAGACTAATTTTTCATAGAATTATTGAATCAATTACATGTTTAGGAAATTTTAGCCTAGATTCTTTATGTGGCCAAACCTATGCATGTTGATTTCAAAGTTGATTATGGTGATTACATGATAATCTAGCCTAGTCTTTGCATGTTTAGGTTAGTCTTTTTAGAATCATAATCAATTGAAGTGATTGATTGAAGTTGCATGCTTAAATTCCTCCTTAGCATGTCTCGGGCGAATCCCTCTAGTGTGATCCTCGAGCATGTTTGATGTTAATTACACTTAGTTTGATCACATGTTGAAAAGCATGTTTTTTAGATGATGATTAATGCATATTTAGATGTATGTCTTAGGTGATTGATGATGAATGTTGAAGAACATCGTTGAATGTTGATGAAGATCCCTTGGATATGCTTCTAGATGATTGAATTAGGCTTGAGAATGCATGATTGTGTTTGTGTGTATGATTTGATAATGAGTGACGATTGCCAGAAATTCGCATCATTAATTTCTGCAAGTTATTAGATTTTTAGGATTTTTTGTGGTCAGAATTTATAAAATCTTTTTGAGATGTCTCTATAAATAGAGATCGAGAGCTTTGCAGTGATATAAATTTTGTAAAAATCAGACTTCGTTTGATCTAAAAACTCGCATCTGCAAAGTAGCGAAAAGTTCTCGTGCTTTCGGTAAAAATCTGGTTTTAGTTTTGTCCGAATTTGTTTTCCAAATTTAAATTAGTTGAAGTCCATTTTTGCAAAAACTCAAAACTGAAAAGTTGTTTTTTATGGTCTTAATTGATGGACTAGAAAGTTTGAGGCCATTTCAACAAATTTTAGAGGTCCTTATGTGCAAAATACCGGACAAGATCAATTCGGCCGACAAAATACTTTGCGGTTGAGTCTTAAGGAAATCAGAAATTTTGTTTAAGATAGAAGACTCATTTGAAAAAACTCAAAACATGAAAGTTGAAGAATACAGTTAGGTCTAACTTCATGTAAAATTTCATGTGGTTTTTACCAAGTTTGTTATTTTTCTGGTATTTTTTTAAAATCGAGTTAAAAACCGCGTCAATTTCTGAGTGTTGGGTCAATCTGGTCAAATCAGGTCAATGCGGTCCGAATATGGAAAAGTGTCCTTAATGAACATTAAAGTAAATATCTCAAGATTTCTAATGATACTTGAATAGGTCACTAGAAAACATAAGTGATTAGAATCTGTCCAAAATTGAATAAGTGATCCATTGAGACTTATTAATTGATTGATTGCTTCTCGAGGCCAATTGGCCAAATTGCATGTTTAATTGAGCTTTGCATGCGATTTATGAATGTATGATTGGGATGTAGTGAATATCGCCAATTGTTTGATACTGCTCGAGTACATGTTTCGGTTGGATGGATGAAACCGACACCACAAGGTAGTGGTCGAGAACCCAAGTCTGGCGGTCGGAGACCAATGGCTAGTTTAGCTTAGATTAGTATTAAACAGGGTAGTCTAGACCTTAATAGGGTAATTAGCTTGAGCAATATATTATAAAACCAATTAGACATAGTCTCACCTTGAATAAAATGGTTAGAATAACGTAGTATAGCTAGTCATTTAAATTTGGACTCACCTTACATGGGATTAGTCCTTGATAGCAAGCTTCCGATGGATCATATTTTGAGGCTAAATAGCAAGGCTATGTAATATTCTTTGCCCGACTCATATCGGGTTTTTGTTTTTCGCACTTAGATAGATGCTCTTTAATTTCTTGAGTGTTTACTTACCGTACTGCCTTCCAATAAATTGATTGTTAATTTCATTTCTAGATCAATTAGGATTAGTTTAGGATCATAATGAACCCTACAAAATTATTTGCATGCTCACTTAGTGGATTAATACCTTTAAGATCATAATGGACAAAATCAAGCTTGTATGATCACTTAGATAGCACACTTTCAAGTTAGAGGTACCGAAATGACGTTAATGGAAACATTAGCATAAACAAGTCCATGTGCTTCGAATCTTTGGTTGCGTAAGAATTGAGACGACACTCCTGCGTCTCAATTGGTTTTTAGCCAACCTCAAATGCCTAATGGTGACTCCTAAAAAATGCTTAAGGAGTTAAAAAATTTTAAAAAATAAAAATCCAACGTCATGCGATGTATGGGCTTGAGAGAGCCCCGCTCTTAATTGAAGGACCGTTTGGGTTGACATCATACGGATCCTTAGAACTCTCTTCTCGATGAATCATTCAGACTGTCTTTCTAGCAATACCTCTAAACCTATTTTCCAAGAAGCCCTTGGGGAGGGTCGTGACAGTGGATCATTAAAATGTGTGCCTTGTTAACAACCCAAGGCTTGGCGAAGGCATTGGATGGCAAGAATAAATTGCTAGAAACGATGAAAAAGGCCGGTGAAGTCGACTTGATGGAGATGGCAAAAAACATGATCCTATTGAATCTGTGGGATAAGGCATTTATTAAAGTGGTCGAAGAGAAGGATATCGTAATGTTGTGGCAAAACTTAAGTCACTTTATTTGATGAAGGATTCAAACAATTATTTGTATATGCTGAAAAAGATGTTTCAATTTTGGATGGTTGAAGACATCCATCAGAGCTCACTTAGATGAGTTTAACAAACGTATGATAGACTTGTAAAACGTCTATGAGGCTTTGCTTGATGAGAAATAAAGCATGATGCTATTAGCGTTTCTACCAGCTATTTTTATGAACTTTACCGACTCATTGCTATAAGGCGCACCACAATCACCTTGGAAGAGGTTGTTGACACATGAATTTTTGCCAATAGGTCCAATAGGGTAAAAACTCAAAACTTGGGATTCACAAAATTGCGATAGAGCCTGTTTCTCGGCCAAAACAAGGTCTTTCAGGTGTCTTTCAAGTGTTATTTCATTTCATATGTACTTAGATGTCATTTTCCAAATAAGTCAAAGACAGATTTTTAGGTAGATTTTTTTTGTCAAACCTAAAAAGTCAACTCTTGATCAACATTTCATCAAATTTGTGAAAATAATAAAAAGACATGAATTTTATCTTTGCAAGCATAAATGAGGCTTTTAATTTCGAGTTTTTTATTTTATAAAAATGATCAAGAATTGAATTTTCGGTCAAATTGAAGACTTTGACCCTCAATCGAAAAATTTCCAAAATTCATTAATTCAATTCCTTTTTTAGATATATGATCTAGAGACAATGGCAATTCTATCTTCGCAGGGACGTTGTTGCATTAGATCAAACATTTTATCTCGTGTAAAGTACTTGGTGTGCTTCTCTTTGGTATAATTGAGTGTTTTGAGGTTATGTTTTTCGTGTCAAAATCCTCGTGATAAAATCGTTGGTGTGACAAATATACTTACATTGAAATTGCAATGTTAGGGTTGATAAGCTCTTAAAAATGCTCATATCTTTTGAAAAGAGATTTTGCATGTTGATTTTACCTGTTTAATCCCACTTGAGCATTGTCATGATGAACCAATCTAATGGATAACATGGAATTACTTATGAATGATAAATGAGATGTGTAAAGATAATGAAAGGCAATCATATCATATACACGGTCCCTTATTATTCCTTAGTGAGATGAGTGCGAAAATTCCATGTCCACATGATGAAGGATTTTCTAGTAAAAGGTACGATGACCAAGGCATTTCGCTTCTCTATTCTAAACACTACAGGTAAATTGGTGTTTAACCTCTTTGAACCTAAATGTGAAGAATTCTATCAAATTACACCATCAAGAACCACCTCACATTGGGGCAATTCAGACATAAAGTTGACATTACAAGGTTGGAAAATGGATAGAACTTTCTTTCCTCCACTTGCATCAATCTTCAAAATGTTTTATTGCAGGAACTCACACGACAATTGAAGAACCTTAAAGTGATGTGCCAGCAAATTTATTTATTTAAACTCACTTGGTGATTATTTCCCACACCGGGCTAAGGCAGTCAAGTGCCACAATTTAGACAGCATGGTCCGGAGGATTAACTAAAGATGAATTGTTTGAAAGCTAATGGAGTCACAAAATAGCCAAAAGTTTGGTTGGCCAGTGAATGATGCAAGCTAGGTGTAAAAAGACAATAAGAAAAAAGTTGAAAAAATTTGTATAAAAAAGTGAAAAAGAGTGAAGAAAGGGTGAGTAAAAAAATGTCAGTGCGATTGGAACGAAAGAGTATTTGTGTCAGTCACAAAGCCATCCCAAGTGAAAAGGGTGGTGATTTCGCAAATTTCAGTATTTGACTCTGGTGGCCGATGAAGTATCTACATGAGAAAATAGTCCCTAGCGGAGGAGAAGATTGGTAACGATGCCAAGATGATTGCCAACTTCAAACCCCTTTAATGAAAAAATCTTTGAGCCTAACGTATCCTTTTGTTTCTCACCTCTTAACTGTGTCTATGTTACGTCTCTCATAAAGTCTCTTTGGAGTAGCATAGTAATCTAGAAATCAAAAGGCTTCTTTCAAGGGATGGAATTATAAAGATGAAAGTAAGCCCGAGAGGTATAAGGAAAGAACTTGAAGCCATCCAAATCAAATTCCAAAAATCGTCGTAAAAACTGTAGGAAGGAAGAATCATCTCTTGGAACTTGTAATGGAGAACGGCTAAGCAACCACTACCAACAAACTTAAGAAAACTGGTGTGGGAATCTAGTTGGTCATAATGTACACAAGCTTGATGGTCAAAGAAAGACGGAAAATACATAGCAATCCAAGCTTGAAGAAGCCAGAACGGAACAAAAAAGGTGGTACCTTCTTCTTTAGATCACATGGCTAAAGTGGCAGGAATAAGCCCCTGTATAGTGTGGCAAGGACATGTGGACCCAGAGCACTTGGCATTCCTGCAGCGAGACTAGAAGCAACGGCAACGAGAAGCCTTGATACCTAAGAGCCGGACGAAAGAATATGTATTTGGAAAGCCAAAAGAACATACAAACTATATGCTTAGCGTCGGTGATTAGGCCAGACGCCAGAACGAATCTATGAAAGAATCGTCCATATGAAAGAACGTAGTCATCAACGTCGGCAGGTTTAAGTAATTCGGGTGGACCAATATCCTTCATAGGAATACAAGAAATAAAAAAACCACCGATGGCATAAGCATCCGTCCAAAAGGGAAAAAGAAACAGTTGGTTGATGGAGACCAAAAGCTGACAACTGCGCCAAAGAGACCTAGATTTAAGTCCCAACAAAATCTACCAAACTTGAGAGCATTATCGATGTGCCCTCTTCCAAATAGGCTAAATAGGCTAAATTTGAGCATCAGCCATTATTCTTGGATACCACTTGTAAAAATCGACTTTGAAGGAAGGGAAACCTCGGAAACGCGAAGGCTCGGTGCTCCAAACATCCACGATAGAAGGCCTCTGAACAGGAGGCAGTTCTCCCCTACTTTTAAGAAAATAGGGTTTAAGAGATGCGGGAATTAGGAAGTGGTTTTTAAGATAAGGATCGAGGATTAACATGTTGGAATACTCATCAATCACATTCAAGAGGTTAAAGAAATAGTTGTCGCGATGGTCATCCTCTCGTAAACTATCAAATCGGGCAATATAGTCTTCTGAAGAATACCTCGGAGGATTAGGACCATAAAGAACAATGAAAGTTGGAACAAAGAAGGATCAAGGGTTTTGAACCATACAAAAGAGTAGGGTTTAAGATTGAAGGTGAAGAAGAAATAAAAATCAAATCTTTATGGAAATATATACTTTCCCGAGATAGACAAGGATTCAAAAGACGGCAATTTGAAAAGATACAATCCATAATGATGACGAGTCACAAGCTAGAGATGATCAAGGCAACACGTCGCAAAGTACAACGCGTTAGAAGGGCATCATGCATCCTGGAGCCGCCTGCGGAAGGAGTGTGTGCACATTTAAGATATCACTTTAAAAGAATTAAAAGAAATTTTAATTATTTTAAAAGGGGGCCATATGTTTACACAGAAAATAATCGAGTCAGCTATATAAACAAGCACATGCTTAACATATGAACATGGACGATCGCATGAGTAACACACGAGCATTACCATGCACATGGCATCTTGTCAACAACTGTGGGGGGTTGATGTTTGTCAATCAACATCACTACACATCAGTGACACATGAATAGTTGTCGATATAGGTCGACGAACAACTAGTAATCATTTGTATAGATATTGGCATGAATTCTGATGGGTGAAAAGTAGCATAACACCAAAGTTTGTTGAAAGCATGAGAAGCATAAGAATATGGTTATCAACTCGGGATGACGCAATTATAGCAATGGATTAAACGAGAAAATGTTAACTCAAGGCACATCGAAGTATGACTATGAAGTTCAAAATCAACAGAGCAGTCAAGATCGAGCAGAAAGGGGCATGAATTTTTTGGGTAGTGGTTACTTGGAAAATAAGAACATAGGGCAACAATCATGCAAAAGTGCAAAAAGTAGATCATGGGGCAGTAAACACACCATCTAAGAAGAATAACCACTTGGAGGCAGATTCATGACATCATGAGAACGTGAACATGGATATTACAGAAATGGAGGGACATGGAGGCAATTGACAAAAGCCATTCAAAGAAGTGCAACTGCTGAAAACTATCATAAAGCAGTTACCATTAAATCATTATATATACCACTAGCCATCTACCGAAAAGCCCCTCCCCACCGCACTAATTAAACCAATTTATTATCTTTTCAATATCATTACTATTTTGCACTGCACTTTATTTTTTAGCTATAGCTTTTCGATTCAAGTTGTTAATTAAATTCAGTATGTAATCTCTATCCTAGGTGCTCTGTCGTTAATTAAATTCCAGCATAGTATCTTTGTTTTCTCAAACTGTGTCATTGATTAAATTCCTACATAGTTTGTTTACATATGATTACTTTATCGAGTCTGTATCTTCTAGGTCTTATCATCGATTAAATTCTGGCACGATTTGCGTTTGTGCAATCCTGTGCTAATTAAAGCTTTTGGTTCTTTTTGCCTATGATACTTCATGCTCAAAGTTGGCACAAAACTCTAGTTTTCTTTAATTGAAAGCTGAAGAGCGACTTTCGATGAAAGATATTTTGTTATGGGAGAAATTCCAACAAAAATAGTTTCTTAGCAGACATAATTAGATCAAATATATAGCCATTCAAAGTGATAGACAATCGAAGGCCATTCTAGGAAGTACATCTCTAAAAACAAAACTCATTTTCAGATTTGTCCATTGAGGGTTATGCATGTTGAGGAAAACTCCTAACGGATTTTGAAGCTAACAAAATTCTCTATGTTTAATTTATGAATCTGACATACATTTCTTTCCAGGTTAATAAATTCTGAAAGTTTAGAAGGAAATATTAGACGTTACAAGTTTTCAAAATTAAAAGTTCAGACTCAGACATAAGATCTTCAAACTTTATCATGAAAGTCATTCAGACTCTAATTATGAAATATTTAAATTTTACTGAAGACCTACGCTCACTCAAGTTCTGAATTAGAAATTCTTCAGACGCAGAAGTTATGCAGACGCAAACGCAGAAGCAAAACTCATTCAGAATGAATCATAACAGCTAGTAATATGGCATAGATTTCATAAAATGAAAGTTTTGATTGACTCAATCTCAGTCTAATTGATTGCCGATCAAACCCTATGACAAGTATGCATTACAATGGATAAAGCACTACTTATGGAAACCAAGATTCTGATTGTATAGGCAACCAGAATCAGCGGGATTCATATTTTGTCAACCAACAGCTACTTGATCCATTTTATACAAATCTATCCAAGATGAAGATTGGAAGATGATCCTCTGAAGACTGTCCAACAGTTAGTTTGGTAGTGGAGGAGTACAAAAGGAGATCAATGAGGAGCGGAAGGAAGAATGAAATAGAGAATCAACAAGTCTAAAGTCTGAGCATACTTCGATCCTTTCTCTTGTCTTTCTTGAGCCAAACATTAAGATCTTGAGGGACACTTTGTAAAATTGATTGTGTGAGATAGAGAGTCCTATTATACACACGAGTGCTATCACTCAGAATTTGTAATTCCTCTTGATTACATAGTGAAATCCAATCAGTAGGTTGTCAGCATAAGAGAGTGGATGTAGGCTTACTATAAGCCGAACTACTATAAACTTGTGTGCAGTTTTTCTAACCCTTATCTCTTACTTTACATACTGCACATCAAGAGCAGAGTCTATACAAACTGTTTTGAATCTGAATTTTATTCAGTCTCAACTGTAATCATTCATTTCCGCTTGAATTGATAAAAATTATTTAAGATTACCTATTCACCCTTTTCTAGGTGATCCTTGTTAGCTACATCAATTGGTATCAATGCAGGTTACTCGTGCATTGAAGTGTTTTACTTCTGAACTAACGATCTATATGGCTAGCTTGTGTGCTTCAGGTCTCATTGAAGGACAAAGTAACAACAAACCACCTTATTTTAATGGCAAGGAATATAGTATCTGAAAGAATAAGATGAAGGCATTCACAAAGTCAATTGATCGCATACAATAGGATGTCATCATTAGAGGAGTTAGACCAAGAACTTCTGACTCAAAAGAAAAGACGGAAGAAAGCATACCAGTAGATCTTTCATTATCTCAAACTGAGATATCAAAAAGAAAAGTCTTAGATTCCAAAGCAATTTATTCTTTCTATTGTGCTTTAGCACCTATTGAATATAAAAAAATTACTTTTTGTGAATCAGCTAAAGATATCTAGGATACCCTCTATACTACTTATGAAAGAACAATCGAGCTAAGGAAACCCAAATCAATCTAATCCTTTAGAATGAAGCCTAAAGAATCAGTTACTGATATGTATGACAGATTTGCTGACATAGTAAATGGTCTTGCATATCAAGGACAACCTATCCCAGATGCGATGAAAGTCAACAAACTTTTGAGAGGACTGACGAAACAGTGGGATAATATCAAAACATCTCTTCAAGAGACTTAAAGGATCATGCCCTTATCAGTGAATGAGTTTATCGGAACTCTTCAATCATATGAGACTGAAAAACTAAATGAGAAAAATGAATCCAAAGGTAAAAAGGTCAATTGTACTAAAATCTAATATTGATTCTGATGATGCAGATTTTGAAGATGAAGATGTTGACGATGAAGAACTGGCTTTCTTCATAAAGAAGTACAAGAAGATGAAAATTAAAGGAAGAAATCTTAGAGAAAAGAAGCCTTTTGAGAAGAAGATGGCTCTCAATGAAACAAAAAAGTCAAATGAAGTAATCTACTTTCACTGTAGGAAATGTGGACATATCAAGCCAAATTATCCATTTCTGGAAAAGAAGACCAAATTTGAAAAAGCAAAAAAGGCCTTAAAAGCAGAAACCCGGAGTGATACAGAATGTGATGACAGTGATGAAGATATATCAAATTTCTATCTGATGGCTAAGTCAGACTCAGATTCTAATTCTGATGCTAAAGTTGAGATTGAGGTAAAGTATCCTGAAATGCCTATTGAAGTATCAAATTACATTGATGAATTATGCTTTGAATTTAAGGTTGCTCTTAAAAGAATCTTTTCTTTAAAAAAGGAAATTTCATCACTGAGACAACTGAATGTTTCACAAAAAGAAAAAATCGATTTCCTTCAAAATGAATTTCACAAAGTCAAGGAAAGTCAAGATTTTCTTTCCAAAGAAAATGCTGTTTTGAAAAAAGAAGTTTCAGAAATTACTTCCAAGTTTTCAAAAGGTTTAAAAACCTTGAAACATATTCTTTCTATACAAATTTCTTACTATAACAAATCTGGTCTCGGATTTGTGAATGAAAATGACAGTTTAATTAATTTTCCAAAAGTCAAGAAGAAATTAAAGCAAAGACCTCATCAACAAGTTTATAAAAATCATTTTAAAAGGAATTTTGTCAAACTTGTTGGTCGAAGTGTACTCAAATGCTCAAAATGTGGAGATCCACAGCATTTTGAGAATGAATGTCCTAAAGTTTAGAGACTATTCGAAGAGATTTTGTTAAGACAACCTATACTAACTTTTAAGGACCCTAACAAATTTGGGTACTAAAGAAAGCTTGAAAAGTTATGAGTTTTGCAGCTTACCGCAAAGAGAAAAAGAAAGTGGTACATGGACAGTGGATGTTCTAAACACATGACAGGAGATCCAAGCATATTTGTTAAACTATAAAGCTTGAATGGTGAAAAAGTTTCCTTTGGAGGAAATAACAAAGGAAAGATAGTTAGCAAATGAACGGTTGAAATTGGAGGACTCACAATCAATGATGTGTCATTGGTAAAATAACTCAACTACAACTTGATAAGTATAAGCCAATTATGTGATTCGGGTTTCAGAATTAACTTTCAAGAAGATACATGCTTAGGAACAAGCAAGGATTATTCTCAAACATTCATTGGAAGAAGACATGGCAATATTTATCTATTAGATATCAATTCAAACTCTACTCATTGCTTGATCTCAATCAAAGAAGATGAAGATCTATGGCACAAAAGGTTGGGCAAATCAATTTGAAACAAATCTAAAAAATCTCAAACAAGAAATTGGTTCAAGGTTTGCCAAATTTGAAATACAAGAAAATAGAGTTATGCAATGCCTGTACTATAGGAAAACAAGTAAGAAGCTCTTTTAAGTCTATACATCATGTTTCCACTAATCGTGCATTGTAACTTCTTCAGATGGATCTATTTGGACCAACGAAAATACAAAGTATTGGTGGTAAGAAATATTATTTAGTTATTGTTGATGACTTCACAAGATTTACTTGGGTGTTCTTTAAATGAAGCATTTTCATATTTTTCAAAATTTGCAAGAAGAGTTCATAATAAAAATGACTATATCATTTCCTGCATTAAAACTGATCATGGGGGAGAATTTGATAATCAAAGTTTTTTAGATTTCTGTGAGGAAAATGGCTTTCAACACAATTTTTCTACTCCTTATACATTAGAATAAAATGGTGTTGAGGAAAAATCGTTCTCTATAAGAAATGGCAAGAACTCTGTTGATTGAAAGCAAGATTCCTTTTTCATTTTTGGGCAGATACAGTTTTTACAGCTTGTTATATCATTAACAGAGCTTTTCTCAGACCCTTTCTTGAGAAAACCCCTTATGAGTTTTTCAAAGGTAAAAAGCCTAATATTTCATATTTTCGTGTATTTGGTTGTAAATACTTTATACTCAAAAATCTAAATGATCGCTCTGGTAAGTTTGATAAGAAAGTAGATGAAGGATTTTTCCTTGGATATTTTATTACAAGTAAAGCATACCAAGTCTTCAACAAGAATTCTCAGACTGTGGAAGAAACAATGAATGTAAGGTTTGATGAAAATATTCAGATTCACAAAGATGAACATGAACCATCTTCCAATATTCAAGAGTTATTTAAAGCTTAACAAGAATCTCGAAAGATCGTTGAATCTGTAGAAGAAGGAAAAAAAGATACAATCCAGAGTCAATCAGAACCTTCAGAGTCTGATGATATTCAGAAGGAAAGATTTGACAGAAACTGGAAATATAAATCCAGTCATTCGAAGAACCTCATCATTGAAGAAATAGAAGATGTTATCAAGACTAGATCTAAACACAAAGAAAACATCAACAACTTGGCGTTGATATTAGAAATAGAACCAAAAGAAATTGGTGAAGCATTATCAGATGAAAACTAGATCGAAGTTATGCATGAAGAACTTCAGTAGTTCAAAATCAATAAAATATAGGAATTTGTGACAAGACCCAAAAATCATCCAGTAATTGGAACAAAATAGGTATTTAGAAACAAACTGGATTACAAAGGGAAAGTCACAAGAAATAAAGCAAGACTGGTAGCAAAAGGTTATTCTCAAGAAGAAGGCATAGATTATGATGAAACCTATGCACCAGTTGTCATGTTAGAAGCTATTAGGCTACTATTAGCTTATGCTTGTTTCGATGACTTTAAATTATTTCAGATGGACGTGAAAAGTGCCTTCCTGAATGGTTATATCAAAGAAGAAGTATATGTAGAACAACCACTTAGTTTTAAAGAACCAAGGAAGACTGATTATGTTTATAAACTCAAAAAGGCCATTTATGGTCTAAAATAAGCATCTTGTACTTGGTATGAGAGGTTGAGCAACTTCCTTCTGCAAAATGACACTACAAAAGGTAAGGTTAATACAACCTTATTTATTCAGAGAAAAGGTAAGGATTTTTTACATGTTCAAATTATTTTTGTATTCTCTAATGAATTGCTTTGCAAAGAATTTTCCAAGAATATGCAAAATGAGTTCGAGATGAGTATAATGGGCGAATTGACATTCTTTCTCAGCCTACAAGTGAAACAAATTAAAGATGATACATTCATTTGCCAAGAGAAGTATGCAAAGGAGATTGTCAAGAAGTTTGGATTGCGGAATTACAAGAAACAGACACTCCTATGTCTCATTAATCTAAACTGAACAAAGATGAAAATGGTAAAAAGGTTGATTAGAAGGTATATAGAAGCATGATAGGATCATTGTTATATCTTACTGCATCTAGACCTGACATATTGTTTAGTGTCTGTATGTGTGCAAGATTTCAATCTGACCAAAGAGAATCACATCTTTTTGCAGTTAAAGAATAATCAAATACATTGGAACTTATCCAATGTTAGGTCTTTGGTATTCTAAAAAATCAAAATTTACTTTTACTGATTATTTTGATGTTGATTTAGCTGGATATAAAGTGGACAGGGAAAGTACTACAGGTACATGTCTACTACTTGGAAATATGTTGGTGTTCTGGTACTCAAAGAAGCAAAACACAGTTGCACTTTCTATAGCAGAAGCAGAATATGTGGCTTTGGGAAGTTGTTGTGCACAGATTTTATAGATGAAACAACAGTTGCGAGATTTTGCTATTGAAGATTCAAGTGTTGCAATCAAATGTGACAATACAAGTGCTATCAATTTGACCAAGAACCCAATTCTTCATTCACGTGTTAAATCTGTTGAAATCAAGGATCACTTCATCAGAGATCATGTTCAGAACGGTGATGTGAATATTCAATTCATTGATTCCAAAAATCAATTAGCTGATATATTCACGAAACCTCTTGATAAGTCTTTATTTGAGTATATTAGAAATAAACTATACATTACTTATTCATTTTCTTGAAGTATTCGTTAGACAAGAATTTTTCAAACTCAAATGTTCTTCGTCTGAATGTTCATTTCAGACTCAAAAGAAAGGTACGTCCGTAATTCAAATTTTGGCGGGTATATTTTTGGCATTTCTAGTAGGATATTTTTCGCATTTGTCACTTTTGGAAAGAAAATCATGTATATATTCTAATTTATCTTATTAATTGTTTGTGCTTAAAATATTTTTTTTCCATTCCTATAAAATAGGATCACTTCTTATAACTTCTAAAAGTGTTTTACTTCTAAAAACCGTCATCTTCCTTTTATAAAACCCTAACAGTATGAACCTTTTTCACTCCCGACTATCACGACTCTCAATAGTCTGCATCTCCTCTAACTCCAAGATCAAATCTTTTTGCTCTAGATCTGATCACAATGCCTTTCAAAAGACGATCTTCACGCATTTTGAACAAAGATTCAAAGTTTTCAGCACTACCAGAATTCATGAAGATATCAAATATAGAGTCGGATCATCACCAAAGCCCTTCAGAAGCAACTCGACAAGAGCCACAGCCATCGTCTGCACCAAAACCCAAGGGTAAAACAGATTTTCGTTTCAACAACATCAAACTTGTGTGGAAAACATATGAAAGGTTGAAACGCAGTAATGCTTCTGCATCTGTTCTTCATAAATGTTTGAAAGATAATGGCTTTCTCACAGAAGCAAGTTTTATGCGAAGTTATTCTCACTTTTGCTCTAGAACTGATCATGATCAGGTTAGTTTTACTCCAAAGGAAACTTCTTCTAGTAAGGGAAAAGAGAAAATCGGGGCACTATCAACTCCCTCTGACAAGAAATCAGTTCGTACTAGCCCTAAGTCTACCAGTACATCAAAATTTGTGATTCCTGATGATGATGCTAGGTTCTTTGATAATTTTGAGATGGAAGTAAGAATTGTATCTGGTGTGCAAGGTAGTGGAGGTTTATTCAGAAACACAGAGCACAACATCTACCATCAGTTGCTGCTTGCTCGAGGGGTTATGAACCATTGAACTGTTGATTTTGAATATCTTGAAAAGGCTAGCATCTCTGTGAAACATCTGCTTGAAAGATTGGGGATTTATGAATTTTGTCTGCAATCTGCCAATGTATATGCTGAACTAACTACATATTTTTACTCAAACCTTTCCATTTTGTCACCAAATTGGCTTCAATTCACTGTTGGTGATAAAAAGTATGATTTAAAAGTGGAAGAACTAGCTTTGATTATTGGAGCAAAAATTTACAAGTTTACTCCATTGGAAGTGAGCCTAGAAGATGCTTCCGAAGCGGCTTCAGAGGATCAGAATTTTGCTCAAGACTCTCAACGCCGTATTTTATATTCTGATCTGACTAGAAGAACTGTGATCTTGCATAAGATCATCATCAATTGCTTGAAGCCTAAAACTGCTTTGAAAACTGACTTGTCCAAATCTGAAATCAAGCTTATTTGGGCCATTCTGAATGGACAGTCTTTCTCTCTTCCACAAATCATCATTTTCCATGTGTATAGAACTCTTCAAAAGGATAAGGGACAGCTTCCTTATGGTGCACTCATTTCTTGAATCTTTATGTTTTTAAATATAACTATTTCTGATGATTTGTGCAAAACCTTTGTACCTTGTATGTTTGTTGGAGAAAAAAATGCTTACCAAGATTAAGTATTTTGATGATAAAAAGGAAAGAGCAAGCACAGCCAGAGGAAAGGATGTTTAGCAGTCAGAACCAAAATCTATTGGGAAGAAAAAAGATGAAGACAAAGGGGAAAGAAAAAAAACAGAAAGAAAGCAAACTATCTTTTCAAACCCATTCAAGGTGTACAGGAAGAAAAGCAGAATTCTTCTCTGAGATGAAGATGATGAAAGAGAACACCTTGAAACAGGACAGAATGTTGAACATGTTTCTGAACCTAGTATAAAGGTTTTAGAACCAACATCTGGAGACTCACATCTGCATCAACACGATGATATTTCATAGAAGACAGATGTAAGTCAATCTCCACTTGATCCTGAAGAAACTTTGAATGACACTACTGCTGCAGAACATGCAGATATTTAGGGAGAGATTCCTACAAAGGCAGGGGATAAGTTCGAACAGCATGCACCAGAAAATGTCCAGGGACAGGCTTCAGAAAATTTGACCATTCTAATCTTTCTGCAAGAAATCAAAGAAAAACAAGCTGCACTTGAAGAAGATGTAAAAAACCTTCAAAAAATTGTTGAGGAAAATAATCAGACTCAACGTCTTCAAGCAAAAAAAGACAAGACAGAGATAAGGGAAGCTATTGCTCTATGTTCAACCAATATGGAGAAAGCTGTGGGTCAATGTTTTATTAAGATTGATGAAGCTGTTTCTATCCTGGAAAACTTTCAACTTGTTTAAATCCCATCAAAGAAATAACCTGTTTTTTTCATACCCTCCTTTTAAAATCATTCTGGTTCTGTATTCTTAACATTTAACTTTGGATACTTTTTATCAGCACTTTATTCTGATTATTATTGATTTATTTTTTTTTACTGATGACAAAAAAGGGGAGAGATTATGCAGATATTGTCGTACTAACACTTCAATATGCATGTTATACAGGTTATACTCAAAGCAAAAGAAATACACAGATCTTACAAGTTTGCACATTTATATTTGTGTTTCATGCGCTTAAAATGTTTATTTTCTTCAAATTTATTTGATATTGATTGAATTTGCATGAAAGCTTTGTCACCATAAAAAAATGGAAGATTGTTGAGGAAAACTCCTAATGGATTTTGAAGCTGACAAAGCTCTCTATGTTTAACTTATGAATTTGACATACATTTCTTTCCAGATTAATATATTCTGGAAGTTCAGAAGGAAATATCAGATTTTACAAGTTTTCAGAACTAAAAGTTCAGACTTAGACATAAGATCTTCAGACTTTACTATGAAAGTCATTCAGACTCTAATTATGAAATATTCAGATTTTACTGAAGACCTATGCTCACTCAAGTTCTGAATTAGAAATTCTTCAGATGTAGGAGTTATGCAGATGCAGAAGCAGAAGCAAAACTCATTCAGAAGGAATCACAACAGCTAGTGATATGTCATGGATTTCACAAAAAAAAGGTTTTGATTGACTCAATCTCAGTCTAATTGATTGACAATCAAACCCTATGATAAATATGCATTACAACGGATAAAGCTCTATTTATGAAAACCAAGATTCTGATTGTATGGGCAACTAAAATCAGTAGGATTCATATTTTGTCAATCAACAGGTACTCAATCTATTTTATACAAATCTGTCTAAGATAAAGATTGAAAAATGATCCTCTGAAGATTGTCCAACGGCTAGTTTGGTAGTGGAGGAGTATAAAAGGAGATCTACAAGGAGGGGAAGGAAGAATGAAATAGAGAATCAACAAGTCCAAAGTCTGAGCATACTCCGATCATTTCTCGTCTTTCTTGAGCCAAACATTAAGATCTTGAAGGACACTTTGTAAAAGTGATTGTGTGAGATCGAGAGTCCTATCATACATAAGAGTGCTGTCACTTAGAATTTGTAATTTTTCTTGATTACATAGTGAAATCCAGCCAGTAAGTTGTCAGCATGGGAGAGTGAACGTAAGCTTACTATAAGCCGAACCACTATAAGCTTGTGTGAAGTTTTTCTAATCCTTATCTCTTATTTTACATACTGCACATCAAGAGCACAGTCTATATAAACTGTTTTGAATCTGAATTTTATTTAGACTCAACTGTAATCATTCATTTCAGCTTAAATTGATAAAAATTGTTTAAGATCACCTATTCACCCCCCTTTAGGTGATCTTTGCTAGCTACATCAATGCATAACAATTCAATTGTGTCTACATCACCAAGTTTCCATAGGAAAAAGTCATCATCAAGACGATATTCATTCACGACATGGATTTTCTCAACATGCTAAATGAGAGACTTTCAATATGAAATGAGTTTTCACTCACTCGCACTTAAATGGTTGTATTTGTCCTGTCCATTTCATGGCTGGTTCAATAAATAATCCAAGTGTACTCTTTGTAAGTCTCCCCCCTTCCAATTAATCCAAAAACTGAATGTCTTTTTGCAAATTTATCTTATCTTTACTTTCTACAATTTACATGGCTGGCCACGTAAATTTCTTGTCATTTACGTTCTCGTCCAAAATCAACAAAGGCCCCATCACAACATTTGTCGATGCACTTGTCAATCTATCGACATACAATTTTTTTGTCGGTAACTTTTCTACAAATCAATAACCTTGGGGCACCATTGTAGTTAGCCCGATCTCCGAAGGGGAACTAGTATAACAATCCAATGCTATGACCCTCCACTTAAATTTGAGTTTTTAGGGCAAGAATCAAACCCCTAATAAAAAAATAAGTATTGAAGAAAACAAGGGAAAATAGGACATTACAGCTTAATGAAAGAAAAGGACTAGTTGTCCTTTCATATGGGAAACTTTATGGCGGTCAATTCTTTTTCCTAAATGTGAAATGCGCACGAGCGTTTTGATGCGCATAGGCTTCGGTAGGCAACATTGTCTTCAAGGTCATGTCAATTTCAGCTCTGCATAAGCATGAAAGCTTTGCTAGTCCTTTGAGAGTGATGCACGGGTACCAGCACTTAGACTGGAACTCGGAGCCCCCTGTTCATCAACCCCACTGAACCAGCAAACGGATGAATGAATCATGCCTATACACAGTTGTTAAGTTAAACTGCAAAGAGCATAAGCTTTAAGACTCTTATCCCCGATAAAGTAATTTAATATATAGTTATACTTTATCTAATTGGATCGAACCTTCAGTCTTGTGAAGGATTAATCATCTTTAACGGATCGTTATGTTCTTCGAATTGATGACATGGGAGGATACAAAACTGACGTGGTTCCCCCTGCAATTCAAACATGCAGATGTGAGGGTGTGAATTCGCCTTCTCATGCGTGTATTTGCCCTCTCCTCACAGGAATGTGGCAGGCGTCTGATTTACTTTGGCCCTTATAGTACTGATCAAATCCCTACCACACCCTAAATAGAAACATTCCCATTCTCTCCCTCTCAAAGGATTGTGGCCCGTTAACCGGCTCATCGATTACCACAAGATGGAGACGGTGTATTTGATGTCAACATCAAGCTTTCGGTTGGAGGGAGGGACCGCTAGGTAGGCTTTTATTTTTTAAAAAAAATCATTATGCCCAAAGCCCACAATAGAATGTGTTGCATGAGACAAAAAAAGAAGACATTTCGAGGAAAATATTGGGAAAAATGTGTTTGTAGGAAATGGAATCAGAATGCAGTCAGACTTTGATGCGTATAATTATTTTCTTTTAGAATTAATTTGCCCCGTAAAGTTATTATAGGTTACTGGCAAATTCCCTTCAGAATATAATAAAGTCATGGTGAAAATATTGGATAGCAATTTAAGTATTTCTCCTAAAACTCTCTGTGAAACAATTTAGAAAATAGTTGTCTCGTTTTTCTCTTAAGGAAGACGAAAATAAAGGGAGTTATGAATCTGTGTTAATTGAATAGAATTGTCCAATATATATAAGTAAAATAGAACACACCTCTTGTGTCTAACTGCCAATATGGACACATCCATTCATGTCTGAAAAATTGCAATTCGGATATAACCCTTCGTGTTTGAAAACTGCCATTCGAATACAACTGTTCATGTTCGAAAAGTTGCAATTCGGACACAACTCTTCAAGCATGAAATTGTTAGTTTTGGACATATCTTACAGTCATTTGGATACAACCATTCATGTCCGAAAAGTTGCAATTTAGACACAACTCTTCAAGCATAAAACTTTCAATTTTGGACATACCTTTTCGTGTCCTAAAATGGATAGTTTCGTTTAAACAGTCATAAGTTAAAAAAAAATAGATTGTTGATTAAGGCTTATTTTGGTCCGTGGCACTCATGCGTGTTAAAATCGCACACCCGCACACAGTTATCATGGGGTCTAACACATTCACCCATTTTTCTCCATTTACAATAAAGGATAATACCTTAACTTATAAATAGACCAAAACTTTTCTTTCTTTCCTTTGTCGGACAAGAAAATAGCCTTTTTTGTTTGTTTTACAAACAAGCACCAACAGAAAATATGAGGTAATTATTGGGCGGGCTCGAGTCGGCGCTCAAGGTTGGCCATTCATCGTGAAATCTTTTTGTATAAATCGTCGGAGTGAACTAGGCAGAGTCGGACTTTCTCACTGAATGCACTAGTCCAAGCTCGCCCAAAAATGTCATCAGACACTTGTGGCTCCAGGCATGCCTGGTCAATGGGCCGCCGGACCCATGATCTAGGCATAGAGTATTTGTACACCATATGCAATTTCATGTGAACTAAGAAAGGCTATTTCGTTAAACCTACATAAAAGTTTCGAAAAATAATTTGTTGAGATCTCATGCCAGCTTTCCTAAGACACATCCCTGAGAGGCCCTCGTTATCTACACAAATACTACTGCATCAACCATAGCCCTTGGAGGAATGTTTGCAAATCCATGGCATCAAATCTCTAATGAGGCCCTTCACTAGTGGGAAAAATGTAAGTAAAAGTCTTTCTCTCTCTGATTGGTGAGTTTTTTGATCTGGACAATAGAAATATACTAAGGCTCCGTTCGTTTGGCGGAAAATACTCTCCCGGAAATATTTTCCGGGTTTTCCGGTGTTCGAGGGGTGGAAAACGTTTTCCACAGGAAAACATTTTCCTTTCCCCCCTCACAAAATAGCTTAAGTCTATGGAAAATGACTTCCACTTGAAAATAACTTCCACTTCTGAAAAGCGGAAATCATTTTCTGCCAAACTCCTCCATCCCCCCGCCGGTCGTCGGTCGTCGGCTGCCCGCCGCCGCCAGTCGCCAGTCATCGGCCGCCGCTCATTGGTCGCCGCCACTGTCGGCAAAAAATATTTTCCGAAACTTTATCATATTGGTTGCCGAACACCGGAAAATTATGTTCCGAGAAAACATTTTCCAGGAAAATGACTTCCGAGAAAACATTTTCCAAAAACATAATATTTTCCGCCAAACAAACGGAGCCTAAGGGTGCATTTGTTTCTTGAAAAATGGATAATTTAGAAAATATTTTTTCTAAAAATGATTGCTTGTATCGATTATAAAAATTAGAACACGAAAAATTTTTGTCGTCCACGAAAATGTTTAGACATAAATTGTTGTCGATAATGAAAATATTGACTAATTATTTTAAGAGATATGAACAATCATTTTTAGAAAAATATTTTTTAAATTATTCATTATCCGTGAAAGAAACAAAACCTAAGTTTGGTTTACAAACTGGGGAAGGGGAAGGTAGAGAGTTCGAATTCCCACTTTCTCAAGGGGGCCAAGGGTGGGGACGTGTAATTTTAAATGTGGGTTTCGACTCTCACACCTTGTAAGAGGTAGAACAAAAGTCTGAGAGTGAATCGAGAGTTAGAGTATAACTGATCGAAAAAAAAAGGTGGCCATATTTGATACTCAATGACAATTTGCAGTATCAAATAATATACATATTTTATCTAGTGGGACCAAATGCATAATAACATGTCTAAGTGTCGTCATTTCACTAATAAGACGATAAAGGACACAAATTAAGAGATAATGGATCTGTAGGACATGTGAATACCATGTGTGAACAAAAGATGTCAACTTCCTTGGGCCAAGAAGAAAAGAACATTCGAATAAAAGAATAAATTGTTGATTTATTTTTTCCCGTAAATTATTGATATCTTTTTTGAGTTTTCTCCATAGGCTTCTCGCGATGCCCCTTGTTAAGCTGATCTCAAGAACAATTCAAGAATAATGCTTAACACAGAAGCGGAGTTGGAATCTATTTAATAAGTACAACCATTTTTGGATCGTGCACTATTCTCAAACCTGAATTTAAGGTTTTCTCTTTATGTCTCCATTAATTGCAGACACAACATCCTATGTGCAAAGTTAAAAATATGGACAATTGAATTTAAGTTTAACTTTTGCACACAACAATAAAAAAACGATAATTTCTAAATCTCAATTAACATCAATTATCACCAAAATCCAACCGGCAATAACGGCCCCACAATCATGACCGTGACAAATTTACTAGAAGGAAGAAAACCACTGATACAAAACACCAAACTGGTACACATGTGATAAATTTATCCCAAATTAATATTTTGATCACCAAAAATTCTAAACCGGTACACGTGTGACAACTTTATCTCAAACTAATTTTTCGATCACAAAAAACCCCAAACTGGTACAATTATGACAAATCTACTATCTGTTAAATTGGATTAACACCACGAAAAATCACAAATTGGTAAATCTATGACAAATAGATGAGTAAAACCCTAAACTAGTATACTCGTTAACTGCCACGTGTCATTCAATTCATAAATTTAACGGTAAAATTTAACACAAACTAACGGAAGGTAAATTTATTATAGGTATACCAATTTCGAATTTTTGTATTAAAAAAATTAATTTGGGATAAATTTGTGACGAATGTACTAATTCGGAGCTTTATGTGGTATTAACCCTGAAATATATAAAAATTCAGGAAAAAATTAAAAAATTACAAAAATTGTCCACCATAGCGCTGGTTGTGTCACATAAGAGGGTTATCATTTATGTTAGTAGTTTTCGGCTAAAATATGCCAAAAGGACTAGATCGACAAATTCTCAAAAGATTTATGATTAAATTGGCGATATTAAAATGTTTAGAATTGAATTGGTATCCATATTGTAGGTGTATGACATTTTTTTGGTAATCATCCCATTTCTTGGCCTTATATATATTTTTTCTCCTGGAATTATAATTATACTTTTCAAAATTACTTTTACAAACACAAACAAATGTAACCACCCGCCTGGGTGGCGCTGCTGGAGCGCACACTCTTCCTCTCGCAAAAGATTGAGTGTTCGAATCCCGGGCGCCGCAGGGTGACTTAACCGGTGGCATGTGTGTGGTGGCTAGCACGTGTCGCCTCCAGGGTTTACTCCCCGGCTGTCGGCCGTGCGGGGGTTCCCTAGGTTATCAAAAAAAAAAAAAAAAAAAAACACAAACAAATGTTGACAAATTATGGTACATATTAACTTCAACATCGATTGCTGAATAAATCATATATTGACAATTAGATTGAATAACAAAAATTAACTAACCTTTTATATATGAAGAATCATGTGGCCCATTATACCAATTTCGAAAGCTCTTTACGAACGCTTTGTTGTGTACAATTGGGGGTTGGGGCGAGGTTTGTCTAGGTATTGTATTGATTGTACGCGTGGCATCAACCTCACTATCATTATTCGAGGATATCAGTAGATGAGAACGGTGCATGGATACAATACAATGCCACCTCTCTTGGATAAGGAAGTCTTACCCATCCCAAGAAACATACGACCTAATATGGAAACAATAACCAACTCAATGGAGGTTTGAGGGGGTTGTCACGTACGTTCCCTTAGTTCTCGGGGTAATATGGAAACAATATCGCCTAGGGTATTCAGAGTATTCATGCGTTCTTTTCCATGTTTTAGACAACTTTTGTTCATTATTTTGGAAATAATGAACAAACATGTTATATTGTGTTCGGTGTTGAGACGATACGATACTTAACCCATTTATAACGACAAACACGTTTATGCACGACAACCTATGTTAACATGTTTAACAAGTTTCAACATGTTTCTAGACATGGGTAATTTTACTTTGCATTAAATCTAAGGAGATATTATTGAGTTAGTACTTTTTCTTGGTTCTATCAATTTTTGCTATCCCTAAGTATTATTGTCATTTATTGTTTAAAATTCTCCAACTATATTAAGATAGAGAAAATTCTTTAAATTAAAAAACTTATATATATTATATAAATGAACATGTGGAAAATCAACGAGGATCAAGTTGAAAATTAAAAGATCCAACTTTGGATATCATACACGATGAAATGAGGAATCCTTCCCGTTAAGCTTATTTAGTCTTTCGACCAAAAAAGAAAAAAGCTTATTTAGTCTGAATAAAGGCGAAGAAAATTAATTTCGTCACCCTTGCTCGAACAAAAGCGACAAAAATAACATTCATTGCTACAAACAAACAACGATGAAATTTTACTTTTGTCGTCAATGGACTGATCGGGCACAATCTGACGTGACAAAACTTATATTTGGTCGTGCTTGGTTGTTGAAAATGGCGACGAATTAGTAATTTCATTGTGCTTGATAAGTACGTCTTATGAAAGGCGATGAAAATAACATTAAACTTCAATGTTGTTTCTCAATTCAACGGCGACAATCTTTTGATTTCGATGCTCCAGATAAATGCAAATGCGACAAAAATAAAACTTCGTCGCTGTTGCTCAATGCAACGATGACGACCGTTTGTTTTCGTCGCTGTTGATCACTGCAACAACGAAGAGAGTTCTTTTTGTCATCGCCTTAGGTTTGTTTTAGTCTGCTTTGACGCAACAAAACTAATATTTCGTCGCTATAGGGTGGATGAATGGTGACGAAATGTATGTTTCGTTGCATTTGGTCTCTCCATGGCGACGAAATTTCTGTTTCATGTCGCCATTGCCTAGCGTATGGCGACAAACTTGGCTTTCATCGCAATAGAACATCATGGTCACTAAGTTACATTTGTCGTCCAAAAAATTCGTTGCCCTGGCCCTAATTTATTGTAGTGTATTGTACTTCCGGTAGCTCATTTCCATGGATAAAGTTACTACTACTATTCATTTGTTTCACAAAAAATCAACGATTTGGAAAACATTTCTTCAAAATGATCACCTATACCGCTTTCAAAAACTAATTAACGAAATATATTTTCATCATCAAACAAAAATGTCGAGACATGGATTATTATTGATTATGAAAATAATTTACACTTAACTGATTTTTCTAAATGATACAAATAACTTTTCTAAGGCTCCATTTGTTTCACGGAAAATTTGCCTTTAGAAAATATTTTCTTCCTTTTCCGACATTTGAATTTTAAGAAAAAAATCAGTCAATGGAAAATCTTTGCTTAGTCAATAGAAAACTTATGCTTCCATTCAATAGAATGACATCTTAAATAATAAATCATTTTTCACAATATGACTAGACAATGACGCTTGGACCAGATATCTCAAAGTTTAGGCAAAAAAACCTTGACTCTTGTGCTCAGGTCCTTGGCGGCCAGGCCTAGGTCCACACAAGTCGAACCCAGGACTTTGGTTTCCCATGCTTAGGTCTACGATGATAATGCTTGAGACCTTGGTGCCTGTGCTTGGGTCCCTAGCAATAAAGCCTCGGTCCATAGCAACCAACCATGCTTGAGTACCCAACTCTCGGTCTTGAGTCCATCGAGTCGAGATTGGCTCATCGACAATCGAGCCATAATCTACAAAGGCTACTCAAGATCTTGGTTAGCATGGCCACGTACTCGGCTCCCGTGCCTAAGTCACCAGGATCCCAGCAATTGTGCTCGACTACTTGGCTCTCGAGCCCAAGTCACTAGTGTTTGGGCCTAGCCTATGTCCACAAAGGCTAGTCACAACCCTCTTTTTGATGCACCCATTAGGAAAAAGATGGGTTTAGAGGTAATGTCTAAAAGGCAGGCTAATGGCTCTCAATTAAGTGTGGGCTCTCCCAAGCCTTGACCTCATGTGACGTTGGGTTCATTTTAAGTTATAATTAATCCTAAAAGATTCTATGTGAGATAAAAGTCGCCACTAGCCTTTTGGGGTCGGTTAGAAACCAAGTGAGGCATGGGAGATTGCCTCACTTAACAGAGTTTCTAGGTTCGGGATTTGATTACACTAATAGTTTCTATTATTGCCCTTTCGGTACCTCTAACTTGGTGGGATTATTCATCTAAGTGATTAAACGGACTTTGTTACCAATTATGAGCCCTAAAGGTCATTCAAAGTCACCAAATGTTCATGCAATGGTTTTAAGAGTTTATTGTGATCCTAAGTCTTATCCTAACCATACTAAAAAGGAAAAGAACAATCAATGTATTGAAATTGCAAGAAGTAAACACCCAACTATTGAAAACGCCTAAAGTAAATAACGAGAAATAAAACCCGATATTTGTTGGCCAATGAATAAACATGGCTTTATTCTAAGCCCCGAGACATGATTCCCCATGAGCTTGACCCAATACCAAATCGGTTAAAGATTATTACATCACCTTATTTTAAACCTCGGGACATGAACCCCTATAAGTTTGATGCTAGAGACCAAGCCCAAATGCTAAATTTGAACTAGATTAAGGTGGGCCTAACTTCTACTCTTTTTATTAGTTGAAATCTTAAACTAGACTAAACTACATAGCGATTAAGAAAGTGATTCCAAGTATCGATTGATTTTTTATTCTCTAGCTAGGCTATTTTAACCAAGTTCTAAGCTATTTTGATTAATTTTTTAGCAAAAAAAAAAAGCCATTTTGATTATTAATTCTTATGTCTACCAAATAAACTTGCCTAATTAGTACTAAGCTAAGCTAGTAAGCCTAAATCTTAACACCACCTTGGATCACCTCTTGATTTCTCGGCTGCTGATCTCCATGATCGATCCCATCAACCTCGTAATCAACTAGGGGTTAATTAATTAATGCTAAGTGATTTTTAACCCTCACTTGCAGTTCCCGAAATAGTGGGCTAAGTCACTAATCTCCTAATCAAAGTCTAATCCCCATTCCTAATCTAGCCACCAAAGGGTCACGTATCACTAATTAATATTAAAAATAATCAATCATCAATACTAAGCATGCACTTAGGTTAATTAGCCTTATAAACCACAAAGTCTTGACCAAAATGACAACTTCTCAGTTTTACCCCTCATTTTGACCTTCTAAGTTTCAATAAGATTGAAAGCCTTAACAAAGTCCAAATTGTGTGATTCCAAATTCCAATTAAAACTTATGATCTCTACTACAATTTTCATTTGGATCACATTTCCTAATTATGGCCCAATTATTATAGAAAAATCAATTAATTCTAGCTGCTTTAGATTATACTCTATTCTGACCTGTTTATTTCAAAATTTGGGAAAAAAAATCAAGCGAATCTCAAATGGTGCCATATTTTATGGAGAGATAGCTCATTACTTGCTCTACAATTTTCAGTTTTTTGAAAATTTATAAAATATCCTCAAACTATGTGAAATTATGCAATTTACCAGGAGTACTCAATTTGGAACAGTTCCGTAGGCCAGTTCCGACTTTGACCTTATTAATTCAAATTAACCGACCTATTCTTGATAGCATTTTATGAAATTTTGAGTATTTGTAGTTCAGCAATTCTCTTACAACTTTCATGTTTTGAACTTTTGTAAACTAGTTCTTCAACTGTTTATTATTTGCAAAACAAAACCAGCTGGCGTGGAGACAGATTTTTCTAATCAAACCCCAGTTTTCTTGTAACTTCAAACTTGATGTTCACAGCTTTAATGATCTTCAAATTTTACGATCTTTATATCATATTAAATCTATGAATCTCGGTTACATTTTATCTCAAGACAAGTTTTCCATATTCTACACCTATTATTCCGTAAAAATCATTTAACACAAAAATGTCAAAATAACTTCGAATTTTCCAAAAGAAATCTTAAATTGCTCCTCAATCATCATCTATGCAACATACATGAATTTAGTACCGATAGACATTCAAATCATCATCAAGTTCATGCTCTAAGATATTCTACTAACTAGAGGTAGTAAATGAATTGATGCTATTCAAGTTCAATTGGTTTGGATTAAGTCTAATTCCTAAGGATTATTGAACTAGAACATCTAGACGTGGACAATCTACTTGAATTAGTTATTAATCAACTATGGTCAAATCAATTTCACTTCTAAGATGTCACCGCCAATAAGGAATCAAAGCTCTAAAGTCAACTAAACACGCAATTGAGTTTCGATTTTATTATACAATCCTAAGTCTATAAGCAATTTCACGATAATATTGCCAAATTCCATCATATCCTAACTTAGGATTGATCATAGACTAAAGATCATACTTCAATTTTACACTATGATCAACCTAAGCATTCTAGGATAGTTCTCTGGAATTGATACGAACACTTGAGCTCCTGCCTTCGTTTAGAATCACTGGCAAGAAATAAAGGAAACCGGCTAAATTGGAGGACTTTCGGCAATGGCTATGGGCGGTGACCACAACGGACGGCTTGGGGACATACCAAGAGAGTTGGTTGCAAGTCAAGACTGGAGGACCGACACTAGAAATCGGTAGAAAAATGGCCAAAGAACCACCGGAGAGAGGACGGCGAAGAAAGGAATTGAGAGAGAGAGAGAGAGAGAGAGAGAGAGAGAGAGAGAGAAATGGCCAAAGAACCACCAGAGAGAGGACGGCGAAGAAAGGAATTGAGAGAGAGAGAGAGAGAGAGAGAGAGAGAGAGAGAGAGAGAGAGAGAGAGAGAGAAATGGCCAAAGAACCACCGGAGAGAGGACGGCGAAGAAAGGAATTGAGAGAGAGAGAGAGAGAGCTTTTCTTTAGTGTTTGTCCTAGAGAGAATTTTTTTTTTCTAAGTTTTTTATAATAATGGTTGAATTCGATCCAAAATACCAACCTTAGGGGTTAGGAAGAAATTTTGGAGGAAAAAAAAAATCAAATTTGTAACTAATCCTAGCCCTACAATTCACCTTATGATCCCATGGTTGAAGTTTTTTAGTTTTTTTTTTTGGTCAGAGAAGTTCTTTAGTTAATGAGCATGAATTAATCCAATTGGCCCTTGTTTATTGATATGGATGGGTGACACGTCACCCTCTATAGCTAGGATTAAGCGGAAAATGGATGATTAAGATTTGGGCTCTTAAGGACTGATGACATGGAATGAAATTTTGATATGTTGGGAAAATGGGATTTGGGTAATTTGGGAGAAAGGGGGCGGCCAAAGGTCTATGGGCCAGGATTTATTGACTTTTAGGTTGACTTGGATCTACATTGGTCAAACCAGGTTGACCAGATTAAACTAGGTTGACCAGGTTGACCCGAGAATTCTCAATTGTCTTTGTTTTCTTTAAATTACTCCATGAACTTGCCCATCCCCAATAGTTCGACCCACTGAGCCAATTTAGATCAGGTTAATTGTCTAACCCTGTCGGTTTTGATGAGTTGTTTCAAGCTCGCTTCCAGGTTGATCTGAGACTTCTCAGTTGACTTTGTTTTCTTTGAATTACTCCACGAACATGGCCATCCCTAATGGGTCGAGCCAAGTCGACTCAACTAGTTTGACTAGGTCCGACCCCGTCGGTTTTGATGCGTCGTTTCAAGCTTACTTCCCCAAATTATTCTAATTTTGCTCACATTGATATTGAAATAGAATAAATTTTGCCTAATGAGATTTTAGATGTGTTCTTTTTATTTTATTGAGAAAAGTTAACCATAGCCCTAAATTCGTGCTCAAATGTTGGCCAAAAAATGTTTTTGATACCTTTGATTATTAAGAAAATGGTGCATAAGTCAAAATGGATAGGAATTCTCTTAATCTCTATCTACACATGGGACTCTAGTGATACTTAAATGACTCTTTTTATCAAGAAATGGGCCTTTTCGTGGTCAGGGATCCTAAGTCTAGAGTTTTTAAACTTACTGGACTTGTTGGTGAAAATTTAGGTGTCAACACCCATGACCCTAATTTGACATCTAGCCCAAATCCATCGAGGCCGGGCCCAGGACCTTGGTGCCTACGCTTAGGTTGCCGACTACCATGCTTGGGTACCTTACTCTTGCATCTAAGTCACCAACCCTAAGCCTGGATCCATCGAGGCCGGACTTGGGTTCATGGAGGCCAGGCTAGGGATCGCAGTATTCTTGCCGGGTCCCTAATGGCTAGACCCTAGTACATAGCTCTCATGCCCAAGTCATCAAGGCCTGTGGCAAGGATTATCAAGGTTGGGCCTAGGACCACAAAAGTCGGGCTTGAGACCCCAATGCTTATGATTTGGTCTACGAGGGCCATGCTCAAGTACTCGGCTCTCGCGATCAAGTAACTGCCCCAAACCAATGCTTGGGCCTAGGATCCCTGTCTAATGCTCGAGCCCAAGTCCATAAAGGCCATGCTGAAGACCTCGATGCTAGTGCTATAGCCCCCTACGGTATGTCGGGTTGGCTCCCACAACCAAGTTGCCAACGCTCGAAGCCAAGTCCATTGAGGCCGACAACTAGCCCCAAAAGACCTTGGTGCTCATGCGAGGGTCCTTTACTTTTGTACCTTGTGACTCAGCTTTCACAACCAAGTCACCATTGCCTAAGGATGTGTCCATGAGGTCTGGCTTAGGTACCTAAATGCCCGCGTCAGAGTCTCCGGTGACCATGGTGGGACCCCGATGCCTATGCCCCGAGTTCCTAGCACTTGTGCCTAGGTCCCTTGAGGCCATGTCAGGGTACTCGGCCCTTGCACCCAAGTCATTGGTTCTCAAGGTCAATTCACCAAAGGCTGGCCTAGGTCCCTCGAGGCAAGGCTCAAGACCCTTGTGCCCATGCCCAAGTCTTTGGTAGCTACACCCAGGTTCTTAGGTCCTTGTGCCCAAGTCACTGACACCTAGGCTCGAGTCCATTGAGACTAGGCTCGGGTCCTTAGCACTTGTGCTTGAGTTGCTAGTTGTCGGGCTGGGGAAACCTTTGCTCTTACGACCGGGAACCTGGTGGTTGAGTATCGCTTCTATCACTCGAGTTGTGCATGTCTCTTTAAGAAAATAAAATCGAGCTTTCATTTCCGAATGATGTAAAAGATTTCCAATTCATTATCACATTTCAATTAAACATCAGAAAATATTGTCATTTTTCTAAAAATGATTTCTTGAAATATAATTTCCAAATATATCAAATTTTATGCAAAACAAACGGAACCTTAGACTTTTATATATAGTTCCCTACCTCGATTTTGATGGCATTGATCAATGTAAATGTGACGAAAATAAAACTTGGTCACCGTTGCAAACTTCGTCTCCTTTGCTCATTGTAACGATGAGAGTTTTTTGTCATCGCCTTAAGTGTGTTCTAGTCTGCTTTTACATGACGACACTAATATTACATCGCTATTGGGTGGATCAATGGTGACAAAATGTATGTCCGTCACATCTGGTCTCTCAATGGCAACGGAACTTGTGTTTCATCACCATTGCTTAGCCTATGACGACGAACTTGGTTTTGATCGTAATAGGATATAAATGGTGACGAACTTATTTTCGTCGTAGGAAAATGTCACCATAATCCTAATTCATCGGAGTGTACTGATACTTCCTATAGCTCCTTTTCCTGGGTGAAATTGCTATTACCGAATCTTTTATAGCTCCTTGCCTCGACGAGAACGCTAAAATAGGTCGCTCCTGACTTTTCTAGCCACAACTGGAAATGCTTGACAGCGGCAGTATGCTTGTGCCCTTTTAGGGCGAACACTGCGTTGTATCATATCTGGTCCCTTCAGTGAACATAGAATTTCATAGAATGGTGTTAATTTGAGTTATATACCAGCATGGTTTCTTCCATTTGTCTTGTGCACGTGCACTGCGATTATAACTTTGTTCACATCATATCATACGTCACAGCAAATGTGCGACGTGTCGCGCTGCGTCTGTTTGGGAAGAGTCATGTGGCAAATCCCCCAATTGCTAGTGAGGAAGAATGAGGTTATGGATACAATTCAAATGGTTACAAGATTAATTATGAGTAATATGCGGTGAAGTCTTGCTGGTTGATTGAAAGCAAAACTAATTTGTCATATCATATTATAACTTACGTTAAATCAGCTATCAACCTTCGGTGCTATACCTCCTCGGCCACTTCTCTCTCTCTCTCTCTCTCTCTCTCTCTCTCTCTCTCTCTCTCTCTCTCTCTCTCTGGTGCTATACCTCCTCGGCCACTTCCCTCTCTCTCTCTCTCTCTCTCTCTCTCTCTCTTCGTCACTGGCGGCGTGGTAGAGGTGGGTGGTGCAATGGAGGAGGACAGGGTCAAGCGACAAAGGAAAAGAGAGGGCAAGTAGCTAGGCGATGGCAACCGGCATGCTGGGGGTCTTCTCGATCCGAAAAGCGAGCAACAGAGGCGACATCAGGCTAGCTCCTAGCTAAGTAGAGAGGGAGAGAGGGGAAAAAACCTATGGTCTGCCAGTTGGTTGACAGACTTATGCAAAGTACAAGCAGACCTGCTGGAAGCTGAGACTTCCTCTCTTGTTATCTCAGACACAGGAGGCTACTATACCTGCCTACCCATAAATAACCAACCAAAGTTGACGTGGTATTTATCTTCACCATCCAAGAGGTCTCATGTTCCCTCCATATATTTGTCTTCCCTGGAGGGAGGAAATACGGAGGAAACATGTGGACGAGCTTCCACCATACCGGGGAATCCCTTCCCCATGTTTTCCCCTTGAGCCTTTTAAGGTCCTACTCAGGACCATCTCTACATTTTACTTTATATTGTATATTTTTTAATTTTCCCCTCTATCTCTCTCTCCCTTCTTTGTATTCTTCCTCCCTCCCACCAAGCTCAACGATTGCATAGAAGATTGCAGCCGTTACTAGCCCTCACTGACGCGCCTCTAGCCGTCAACCTTCAGTGCTATACCTCCTCGGCCACGTCACTCACTCACTCACTCTCTCTCTCTCTCTCTCTCTCTCTCTCTCCTTGTGGAATGTGAGGTAATGTTGATATCTAATTTTTCCCTATCTGTTTTAGTTTCATTACATATAAAATTAGGAGTAAAATTTTTAATATATCTAAATAAAATAAAATTGCATTGCGTATAGACATTAGGTGCATCTACATTAATATGGTTCATTAGACATACTTTTCTTGTTAAAAAAATCAAAAATAAAAAAATCCGAACTGGTCCGGCCCTATTCAACCGGACCAGATCAGCCTAGCCCAGTCATTCTCCTTCTTCACGCGGACTGGCCCAACTCCACTCACCTTCGGCTTGGCCTGGCCCACCTCCTGTCTCTCTCTTTTTTCCTTTGCAATGAAGCAGAGGAGAGCGGCGGGCACAAAGCAGAACGAACGCTCTGCTGAAGGGGAGGTCTCGCAGTAGCGGGGGCGTTGCGTGACACAAAGATTAGAGACGCAGCAAGTGGTCCAAAAGGGGGTCGCAATCCGGGATAAAAGCGCTTGAACCGAGAGGAAAACCCTAGAGAGAAGAAGAGAGAACAAGGGAGCGACAAGAGAGAAAAAATGGAGAGGAAAAAGAGAGGATTGAGGGGTAGCGATGAGAGCATTTCGACCCCCTTGATCGGCGAGGAGGGGCTGGGCAAATCTCTTCCCCTTCTCCGCTGTGCACTGAGAGTCTACGAAAACCAGAATCGGACGCCCTCTTCTTTGGTGTGGTTCGACCTCCACACACAAGGAGAGACTAACAGAGTGGGAGGGTGGTACCCAGAGGAAGAGAGTTCGGCTCGTTCGCCGGCCATCAACCCGAGTTGTCGCTGGTACCATCAAGTTTTCGGTCGTCACACTTCATCTCGGCCAGACACGAACCAGGTGTGTTTAATTTCTGCTCCCTTGTTTTTGCTTCCCCCTTCCCCTACCTCTCGGGTGCTGGGCACACCAAGCCTATTCGGTGGTCGCCCAGCCCCGTCGATGGAAGTTAACTCGTTTTTGACACTCAATGAACCTTTTCCAAACATGATGTGTCGAAAAACAACTACGAATTATGTCAAGATTAGTCATTTAGCTCCCTTTTCAAGTTGCCTAACACCTGTTTGCCAAAATGCTTCAACGAAGTTCTTTGAGTTTATGACCCCGAGCCTGATCTTGCATTTTCGGGTCGTTTTTGTGCAAACCGAGACCTTATTGTGGCAAAAAATGGCTATATGGGTCTTCTTGCTTCACGTTTGAGTTGAAAACCGCATCAAATCTCACTCTAGAACATGTTTATGAACTCGCACATCACATGTTCGATGAAATGCCTAAATGGAGGTCCGAGTTATTTTTTGGGAATCGGTGCTTGAAACTCAATTTTTATGCTTGATTGGTTCCCATATTGGTCGAATGGTGTCTAAATTCGTGTTTTCTTTATGATTTCTTTCGGTTTTGTGGCATATCTTGCATCGTTCGAGTCGGCCATGGACGTGACCTTCGTCGGAGCTCCATTCCCCTTTGCCTAGTGACACCTATGGCTCGAAGCCGCCATTGTTAGTTCACTCTTTTCCATGTCATGTATGCTTGGTTGTTTAAGTTTTACATTTTCTTGTGGCTGAAAGTTTGGGGGTCAGAGATTGGGTCTTGGTTGCTGGTGTCGTTCAGTGGCTGGAGTTAGCCAAAGGTTCGGCGGATAGGGCGGTCGATGGTGAAAGAGTGAGCCCAGTGTAGGTTGTCGGCGTTGGCGGTATGCGTCGTTGGTCGGAGGCCCAAAAGCGTTCTTGGTGAGGTCTCGGTTGAAGAATAGGAGTTCTCGGGAAGAAAGGAAGAAGTTCTGGGAAAAGCACGAAAGGGGGGATGAAGAAGAGAAAAAAAAAAATAGAAAAAGGAAAGAAAAGGAAGAGAAAAAAAAGAGAAAAAAATTGAATAAAAAATTAAATTTTGAAAACTCGGGTGGGTCGGTAACTTGGGTTAGGCAATCAGGCAGATCGGGTCAGGGGACTCAGTCCGGAATTTTTATTTTATTAATTAAAATTTTCAAAAATTTTCAAAAATTAATAAAAAAATTTAAAAATTAAAAATTTGAAAATGTTTAAAAATCCAACAAAATTAATTAATTAAAAAATTCAAAAAATTCAAAAAAATTAAAAAATTCAGAAAAATTAGGAAAATTTCTAAAAAAATCAGAAAATTAGGAAATGTTCAGAAATCAGTTTTGGGCTTAATTTCACTATATTTTAGGTTAAAAACTTGAAAAAAAATGAATGAAAAATGAAAAAAACCTTCCAAAAAATTTCCAAAAATCGGACAAATCATTAGGGTTTTACCTTAAAGCTTTTGATTGCCTTTTCTGTTTTAGAGACGATGCTAAATCGCTGGTTGCTTATTTTCTTTATGATTATCTGGTTACGCACTTTTAATACATTGATTGTTATTTTCTATTTTTAGAACGGTTAGGTGAAATATTAGCTTTTTCGATAAGTTGCTCGATACGTTAATTTGCGAATATTCAAGTTTAAGTACCGAAAGGGCACTAGTTAGATCGCTAGTGTAATCAAGTCTTCAAATCTTGGAATCTCTGGTTTTCGCACGTATCTAGACGACACTCCCACGCCTCAATCAGGGTTTCTAGCCAATCCTTGATCATGGCTAGTGGTAACTCCAATCGAATACTTAAATTAGATAATTCTTGTCATACAAGATATGAGGCTTGGAAGTGCCTCAGTCATTGGATTAACGAATCATTTGGTTCACCCTTCAAATGAACCAATCGTTATTTATATCCATCAACAAATACCTCTTGGCTTACGCCCAATTGGGACGGGTAGATCGCGACAGCTTAGCGACTCCACTGAGGACTTGAGGACTTAGGCCTAATAAATGTGATTATTTGTTAACTAACGTGATCTTATGGCAGTGCACCGTGAAGGCTAAGGTAAGTCCACTAACATTGTGTTAAATGATTTTTGTAGGTTGGAAGTTATAAGGGGTGGAGTGATTGCTGACGTGTTTGTTTTACAGGTTGGTGTGAGGGGTGTATGTGTATGTGAATGAAAATAGAAGTGTTGTTTTGATATCAAATGTTGTACATGCTTTTACCTGTTTTAACATTACACCTTACACACACAACCTGCAATCTAAAACCCTGATCGCCTTAGGAAACCCATAGGTGGTGCCAAAAGTGTGGAAACCGTGCGAAGAATGACCCATGGTTATCCCCTTTTGGTTCCACACATTTTCAAATAGTGATAAAGAGAATTGTTCGATGTAAGTGCGGTATGGGGAAAACTCTTTTGATCTATTTGGGATGGTGACCTTTAGCCTTAGAACTCTTACCTTTAGTAAGCCTCACAAGTCGGCATGCGACTTGTTTTTGTGTTTGACATATCCACTATTTTTGGGCAAAAGTTTGTATCTCGTTCGTGTTCAACAATCGCAACCCTTTTTTTTCTATGCGAATTTAAATTTACTTCGTAATAAATAGTCATTGATTTAAATGTCACTAGGCTTAGATATCATGGGTCTCGATAGCTTCAGATCCTCCCGATCCCGAAGCGAGCATTGTTGGACATGTGGGATGCTCTTGACGCGAGTAAGAAGAACTACGTGGAAAAGAAGATCGGCCACCTCCTTTCTCTCTTGTATATAGAGCCTCAAGTGGCCTTAATCAAAGCCTTAGCCCACTTTTGGAACCCTGAAACATCGAGCTTTGTGTTTGGTCATCACGAATTAACTCCAACTTTGGAGGAAATTCAATCATTATTGGTAATGTCCCTTCTCTTAGTGTCGTTGATCCTTCTTTAGGCATGGATCTAGTCCCTCGTTTAAGTCAAATCCTAGGGGTCTCGCCGCCCGAAATTAGGACACTCCTCAATAGAAACTCCAAGAGTCTCTCGCTAGCTTTATTTGAACAACGATTCCATAGCTTCCTTCTGAGTCATAGAGCGGAATTCGCTGAAGTCTTCTTATTAGCCTTCTTTGGGTTTGTCATCTTTCCATTCACTCAAAAAACAGTGAACCCCACTATCATCCATGTTATCAATGGGATCCTTATCCTCAAAGGTTTTACCAACATGATCCTCGCTGAAATGTTTATTTCTCTCAATCGTTTCAAGAAGAACAAGCATGTAGCCCTTAAAGTCCCCTTAGGTATTCTCCAAGTATGGTTTGTGTCTCACTTGAAACAATTCGGAGGAAATTTAGCCATTCCTCATGTTAGTAAAGACATAAATCCCCTTACCCAATTCAGAAAGATAGAAAAATTCCTTCGTCCTTGGACCTTTCATAATTGGGTAAACTTCCTCAAGAATCTTACACCTAAGCAAATTCTTTGGCAAGCCCTTTGGGTTTATTTCCCTAAGGTATGTCTTACAAGCGGCCATAGTGACCCAATTCTACTCTTAGGTCTGACAGAATCGATTTCTTATTATCCTTTAAGAGTTGGTCGTCAATTCTATATGCTCTAAGAAATCCCTCCCCCTCTAAAGTCGGGTTTATTTCACTTTGATTTTTGCAATGGGATTGTTAAGGGGGACCAACTCGAGGAGTTGAAGAACAAGGTGAAACGAATCATCGACATACTCTACTGTTGCCAACCGAAGGACGTCGAATGAGTCACAGAGTTGCAAGGATCTATGAACGAACATTATGCATCAAAGGAGCATATTGCACGACGCGTCGAGCGTCGAGCCCAAGCTTGCTGTCACCATCCCAAAATTCCCTGTGATTACAACCCCCAAGGAGACTCAAATGGGGCAGATCATAAGAGAAAGAGACGAAACCTTGGCTAAGGCAGAACATTGGCAGAAAGCTTATAAGCGCATCCGCAACATGCTATGAAGAGGCCCTATCCAAGACTAGTCATGTTCTATTAGTTTCTTTTAGGATTTTCTTTTAATTGTCTTATAATTGATGTGTAGGGCTTTTTCCTTACATGAACTTTTAGAGTAAATGTTTAGGTATGCATTTTACTATATAGCGGGTGTATAGGGATTTCATTTCATAAATTTTGATGTAATTAGTGAAATTCCTTCTTTTATAGGTTGAATGGAATACGACATGGGCATTTTAATCAATCACTATATGTTAACTCCTTTTAATTGTATAATTTCTTACAATGAAATTTTTATAAGAAACTGTTTACACGGGGTGTACCTTGTGTAAAAAGGTTTCTTATTTCAGTTTCATCATAAGAAAATATAAAATTAAAAGGTGTGCAATTTCCATTCTCTCACTTTACTACGTACTAATTTCGACCTTCTTGTTTTATTTTACGAAAAAACCAGGTCTCGAAACTACGGCTTCGTGGTGATTACCTATTCGCACACGCTCGAGAGTAGTAAGGATGAGCATCAAGGAGCAAAATGCCTATTTCACCCGCGCTTGATAACAAGATCAATGAGCTAACTGCTCAGCTTGCGCAGTTCACCAATGAAGTTAAAGCCGCACTGGCAGCGCTGAATGCTAATCAAGCTACGCCACAAGCTGCCCCCTATCCTGAAGAAGGGTCTATAAGAAGGAATGGTGTCGGAGAGACATTAAATGCCACACCTGTAGTGGTAGAACTTGATCCCATTTCAGAAGCCGTCACAGCCCATTTGGAAGAAGAGCACAATAAGAGATTTGCAAAGATAGTAGAGAAACTCCGTGCGCTACGGGGATATGAAGAGCACATGATCGAGGATCTGTCTCGATATACACAAATGAACTTTTCTGAGAAGTTCAAGATTCTCGATTTACTAAGTATGATGGAACCGGAGACCCAAAGATATGCCCAGAATGTCCCATTAATGATTCAGACTTTTCAAGAGAGTTTGACGGGGCTTGCTTTGCAATGGTATGTGTTGTCAGAGCCCGAGAAGTTTGAGAAGTGAGAGGAGTTAGCCGAAGCATTTGTCCTGCAATACAAATACAACACTGAGATAGCTCTTACACGTGAAGTGTTGACTCAAACTAAAAAGAAAAGAAGTGAGTCCTTTAAAGCTTTTGCTCAAAGATGGCGTACTCTCATTGCTCAAGTCCATCCTCCGCTCAATGAAAAAGAGCTATTAGATCTCTTCCTTAAAGCCTTACATAATGATTTCTATTTGAAGTTGGTGGGTTCTGGATGCCTGACCTTCTTTCAGTTGGTAGATGTCGGAGAAATGGTAGAGAGAGCCATGTATGATAGTAGATTGAACAAAGGGATTAGCTGGAAGATCCCGAATAGAAAAAAAAAGGATGTGGAGATCGCATGTACAAGCGTCGATTGTAACAAGGCCCCCTGCCTCATCCTCTCAAGGACCATCTGTGTTCCGAGAGAAGACAAATCAAAGTTATGAATTCAAAAAGAAGGCATCGAGGTAATTCACTCCTTTGCCTAAGCTTCTTTTCAAGTTGTTGCCCATACTGTTGAGAAGGGGAATTATAGCCAAAGAAGTATCTCGGGATAATCCTCCAAAATTCACCGGATTCAACTTGTCGAAATCGTGCGAGTTCCATAGAGGTGAAAAGGGTCATGATGTAGATAACTACTTCACTCTCAAGAACAAAGTTTAGAATTTACTCGATAATGGCATCTTATCCTTCAAGGATCCGCCCTCTAAAATCCAACAAAATCCATTGCCTATTTATGCTGAGAATGTCAACGTGATTACGGAAAAGGGTAACGAGAGTAAGAAAACATTTAGGATGGATGTTCATAAACTATATGAGCTGTTAGTGTTGGCGGGACATTTGAAGAGGGGGAGGATATACTGATGGAAGAGAAGCTGAAATATATCACTCAAATGGCAGACATGGGCATAATCTATAGTATGAAGGAGGATGTTACGATGACCCCGGTAGCCGTCATAGACTCATTTTGTGAGATCAAGAAGGGGTCGGAGGAGACGTCTATTGAGTTTATGGAGACTAATGAACCGATCAATGATGACACGTCGGAGAATTTAATTGTGACCGACAATGAAGGAGACAATTCATGTGATGATTACGAGCCTTAAGTTAGAAATGTTGATTGGAACCATGAATTCATGAAGATCGCCCGTGAGAATGGGGAAGTGGTTGACACACTGGGTCAACCTAGTGGTAAATTCGACTATTTTGTAAAGTATTTACCCCCACCGAGTTTCTTCATCGATCCCAAAGATGTTGTTCTTGATGGATGGGGAGGTATGGACGGCCCACTTGAGCCTGAGAAGGAGATAGTCAACATAATCACCCCCGTGGTCATTGACCTGTCAGTTGAAGAAGACCTATCAAACCTCAATGAACAAGATGTTGAGCATGTAGTCATTAACCTTACATCCGAAGAGTTTGCTACTCTAGAAATCGAGGATTATGCCATGGAACCGATGGTGATTGAACTCTTGCTCGAGGACAAGAAAGACATGATAGTAGAGATGGCCCCTAGTCACGATACTAAGGTGGTCCCTTGGAGCTATAAGGTAAATGAAATCGATGCTGTTATTCGCTCTGGTCAATGTTATGATCCCACCGAGGTGGTTGAGAAAAATGTTGTTTTAAATGAAGAAGTCAAGCAGTTTTTAGCAATTGTTAAAACTAGCAAGTTTGATGTTATTAATCAGTTGAGGAAGATGCCAGCCCATATATCACTTCTAGATCTTTTCAACTCCTCCGAGAAACAAAAAAATGCATTACTCAAGGTTCTAAATGAAGTGCATATTCCCGAAACTATCAATGACACCCAATTGGAGGAGTTTGTTGGATTTATTTTACTGAAAGATCAAATTTCTTTTGCCGATAAAGATTTTCCTCCAGAAGGTCGCAATCATGCTAAGGCGCTATTTATTTAAGTTAAGTGTTGTGACAAGATGGTGGCGAGAGTATTAATTGACAATGGATTTGCATTAAATATTTGTCCACTTGCCACCCTTCGACATTTAGGAGTGAATGAAGGCAAAATTTTATCATCTAAACCTACCATTCGTGCTTTTGATGGTATGAAGAAGGAATTCGTTGGCGAGGTTGAGCTTGAATTCCTGATAAGTCCAGTTCTTTTTCTGGTCAACTTTTAGGTCCTAGACATTCCTAGTGCATTCAATTTTCTACTGAGATGACCTTTGATACACACCACCAGAGTTGTGCCCTCAAGCTTGCATCAGAAGGTCAAATTTATCGTGGATGAGAAGCTGGTAACTGTTTATGGAGAGACTAATTTTAAAGTTTTCCACGACACTGCAATTCCGTACATAGAGCCCGAGAACGAGGCTAAATCAAGCTACTAGACTTTGGAATTAGTATAAGTGGTCTATGTGCCTATGGGAACTATTATGTGCAACCCAGAAGTGGCTAAGCTTTCAATGATGTCGAGCACGGTATTGCTCGAAAATGATCATATCCCTGAAACTGGTCTAGGACTACATGAACAAGGCATCAAAGAGCCCATTCAGATTTTCAAGTGACACAAAATGGCAAGCCTAGGTTATCATGGAGGCAATTCTAGTGGTTGAGATAACCATGGAAGACGAGGCGATTTCGAAAGTCGAGGTAATCGCGAAGGCCGTTGAGGCCATACTAACTACGGGGGCCATGGTGACTATGAAGGCCTAGCTACTCATGGAGGTAGTGGAGGTCATGGAAATCTGTTTGGACTAAAGGAAGGTAAGAAGGGCTTGCTTCTTCTAGAGTTGAAAGAGATCTTCCCAGGTCCACCCAAGCTGCTGTAGGAAGAGGAGGCCATCCTTGGTTTGGTTGATTTGTTTGAGGAGGAGTTTGCTTGTGCTATCATGGAAAATGAAGAGGCCGGGCATTCTGTGGCCACCGCCAACCCTTCTAAGAAGGGATACTACTTTTCTTTCATGTTTCATCTTGTTTGAGTCTAGGTTTATCCCTTACATGGGAAGTCTGTTTAGGTCTAGCTACTACTTTCCTTTGTAATCAAAATCTTGGACTGCAAGCCGTCGGTTCAAGACCTCGAGTCATGTAAACGACCTTATCCTATTAATAGAATTATGAATATGTTTTATCAAGGACATGTGGAAGTACCTAAACCAGTCTAATGATGATGCTTTGAGGCCTAGACTTCCACACGCCTCCTAGTTTTCAAAATTCTTTGTGGATAGGGACGTCCAAGGATATGAGGACGGATCTCTTATTTTCTATATTGAAAACTCTTTCAAAATGATTTCAAAACAGATGGATAACATCAATTGCAATAATGTTCGTTAATCTAATTACTAACCTTCTTTGTGGCAACTCAGGCATAGCATTCAACATAATCATGATAGGTGCATTTGTAAGTCGGATTTGCTTAATGGAAATTCCTCCGTCTTCGATGATGATAAGGAGGACTGTGATTAGAGAAACATCGAACGAGATTAGATTATCTATGAAGAATCTAAACCGTTGATCGTAGAGCCTATAATCACAATAAACCTGGGTGATTCGGAGAATGTTAGAGAAGTTAAGATTAGAGCTAGCTTTTCTAAGATTAAGACTAAAAGGATGATCGAGCTGTTAAAGGAATACCAAGATGTGTTTGCATGGTCGTATGCGGATATACCGGGATTAGATGAGGAAATCGTAGAGCATGCTCTCCCAACTTATCCGAATATCCTACCTAAAAAACAAAGGCTCAAAAGAACAAGGCTTGAATTATCCAAGAAAAATGAAGAAGTCATGAAGTTGTTAAAAGTGGGCTTCGTAGAGGTGTCACACTATTCTGATTGGATCGCTAATGCCGTCCCTATCATGAAGAAAGATGGTCAGGTTAGGGTTTGTATTGACTACCGCGATTTGAATCGAGCAAGTCCAACAGATGATTTCCTGTTGCCTCACATTGATGTGTTGGTCGATAGTACTACGAGGTTCGAGCTGTTTTCCTTCATGAATGAATTTTCTTGTTACAATCAGATTTGGATAAAGGAAAAAGATAAAAGTAAGACCTCCTTCATTATCCCACGGGGGACCTTTTGTTATAAGGTAATGCCTTTGGGCTTGAAGAACGCCGGGGCAATGTACCAAAGAGTAATGGTCACCCTATTTCAAGGTATGATGCATAAGGAAGTAAAGGTCTACATAGACGACATGATTGTCAAATCTAAACATGGAGGAGATCACATGGAGGTATTGTAGAAATTATTTGACAGATTCCGCAAATTCAAGCCGAGACTTAATCCTGACAAATGTGTGTTTATAGCAAAGTCTGGGAAGCTATTATGGTTTATGGTTAGTAGTCGAGGCATTAAAATTGACCCATCGAAGATTAAAGCCATTTGTGATTTGAAATCTTCTTCGACTATTAAAGAAGTTCGGAGTTTGTTGGGAATATTGAATTATATGGCGAGATTCATTTCTCAATTGTCGGAACTACTAAACCTTTCTTCAAGCTCTTGAAGAAAAACGCCAAGATCGAGTGGGATACCAACTGTTAAAAGGCTTTTGAAGGGATAAAGCAATATCTTTCTCACCCACTAGTTCTAGTCCCACCTGTTCCAGAGGTGCCATTAATACTCTATCTGACTATTCATGACGAATCATTGGGAGTCTTGCTAGCCAAGAAAAGGCTAGGTGACGGTAAAGAATGTGATATATACTATCTTAGTAAAAAGTTTACTTCCTCTAAAATAAATTACCCTGGAGTCGAGAAGATGTGCGTGGCTTTAGTATGGGTATTGCGTTGCTTGCACCAGTACATACTCTATCATCAAATTTTACTTGTAACTGAAAACGATCCCATCAAGTACCTGCTAGAAAAACCCGCATTGGTCGGAAAGCTAGCTAAGTGGCAGGTTCTAGTGTCTGAATTTGATGTCTACAGTATGGCATAGAAATCTATCAAGGGAAGAGCCATAGCTGACATGTTGGCAGAGAACTCCGAAAACTTTAGGGCCATCATTAGTCGGATCTCATAGAGGAACACATTTCAGATGTAGTGAGTGACAAGTGGACCATGTAATTTGATGGTACTATTAATTTGACTAGTTCTAGGACTGGGGCAGTTCTCATTTCCCCGACAGGTCAACATTATCTTGTGACCACCAAATTGGTATTCCCTTGTACTAACAACATCTCAAAGTACGAAGCTTGCATTCTGGGGCTGCAGTTGGCCATCGATATGAAAGTTAGGAAGCTACAAGTCTATGGTAATTCTGCCCTCATCATTCTGCAAACAGAGGGTTAATGACGGACCCGTGACCCCAAATTAATCCCTTACCATGAATTTCTGGAGGAGTTGATAAAGGAATTTGATGAGGTCGTCTTTCAATATTTGCCTTAATCGCAGAATCAGTTCGCCGATACCCTGGCTACGTTGTCATCAATGCCGCAAGTTACAAGAGGATTGGACATCAAGCCTTTAAAAATTGAAATTCTAAGACGTTCAGCTTACTGTATGGTGATCGCCGATGAACCTGATAGGAAGCCTTGGTATTATGACATTATGAACTATCTGCAAAAGGATGAATTCCCTCATGGAAGTGAGTTGGCTTATCAGAAATACATTAGGAAGCTAGCTACCAAATTCTTCTTAAGTGGCAATGTTCTTTATAAAAGGTCTTTTGACTCAATTTTGTTGAAATGCGTTGATGCTAAAGAAGCCAATCAGTTGATGAGAGAAATACATAAAGCGAAATGTGGTCTACACATGAACGATCATCTCTTGGCCAGAAAAATCATGAGGCTGGGTTATTTCTTGATATCTATGGAGGCTGATTGTATTCGGCGTGTTCGTTATTGCCATCGGTTCCAGATTTATGTGGATAAAATTAATGTATCGCCGAACGAACTGAGTCAAATGTCTGAGCCATGGCCCTTTTCAATGTGGGGGATCAATATGATTGGGCCAATTAATCCTAAGGCTTCCAATGGACACCGTTTTATTTTGGTGGCCATTGATTATTTCACTAAATGGATCGAGGTGAGTTCCTATGACAGCGTCACTGCCAAAAGCATGACCAAGTTCATTCGTCGCAACATTATCGCTCGCTATGGAGTCCCGGAAGCGATTGTTATTGATAATGGCTCAAATATGAACAACAAGATTGTGGATGGCTTACTCAACGAGTTCCATATTCGTCACCTGAATTCTTCACCTTACTGCCCATAAATGAATGGAGCTGTAGAGGCGGCTAACAAGAACATCAAGAAGATTCTCTCCCAAACAGCCGATAATTATTGTGATTAGTATGAGCGGTTGCCTTATGCATTAATGGCATATCGAACCTCAATTTGTACTTTGACAAAGGCAACTCCTTTTTCGTTTATTTATGGTATAGAGGTTGTCTTGCCTGTAGAAGTTAAAATTTCTTCATTAAGGATTCTCTCACAAGCCAGCCTCTTTGTGGAAGAGTGGACTCAACAAAGCCACGATCAGTTGAACATGATTGATGAGAAAAGACTCAAGGCTTTGTGCCATGGTCAATGCTACCAAAAGCAAGTTGCAAAGTCCTTCAATTGCAAAGTCCGGCCTTGATATTTTGAAGTCGGAGATCTCGTGGTAAAGGAAGTGTTGTCCGCCATACCGACACTGGGCGAGGAGTTTGCCCCAAATTATGAGGGTCCGTATGTAGTTAAAAAAGTGCTACTTGAGGGCGCCTTAATCCTTGTAGAAATGGATGGCCAAAAGTTGCCAAAACTTGTAAATGCTGATTCGGTGAAGAGGTACTTTCCTTGAAAGAAATCCAAAGCTAGAGAGCCATTTCTGATTTGAGTCATTATAGGTCATTCACATTGCGCATATCATGCATATCATGCATCCATAAACACAAATTTGCTTTGCAGGTTTCAGATGATTCATGAATTGACCCGCGATCGACGGAACGGTTTTGACAAGTATTCAGTAAATTAAATGCAAAGGAAAGGTAGTAATGTATCGTTTTGATTTTGTACATCTCGAATAATTCCTAATCTTTAATCCTTTGTCCTTTGTAAGGTTACCAAGTCACCCTACTGCAGGTAAGTAGCCTTCTTCCTAAAATCAAAGGAAAGTCAAATGGAGAATTTTCATTGCTAAGAAAAAATCTTTGATATTTTTGAGAAGCATCAAGCATTGAAGTGGAAATTGAAAGAGCAGAATTTGTGCAAATGTTTGGAACGTCATTTCATCCAAAAATTACATTTATGCTTGATGAATCATTTATTTTGAATCAAAATTCCCAATGGAGATTGATCAATTCGTGGTGATCTCAATAAAATGGAAGGGAGATGTTAATCATGCCAAGTGAGAAATACTTAGGATGAGGAAAGGCAAGCTATTCCCAAACACATTCTATAAACACTTTGAGAGGAGCGAAAAAGAGAACTTGTGTTGTTTAAGGACGAGAAAGTCATTCGCGAATAGTATACGGGCCAAAATGAAAAGAGGCATTTCCTTCTTATATCCTATACACTATAGGTGATTATAGTTAAGCCCCTTTGAGCCTTCACATATGAAGAATTTCTACAAAATATCCTTGTTAAAAACCACCTCACAATAAAGCAAAATTGGAGATTTTGACTAACACTATTTGGTAAAAAAGATTAGAAAGATTTATTTGCTCTCACTCGCATCAATCTTTTTGTGGTAATTTCAGGTGAGTCTTTATGGTAGCTTGAAACATCTTGAAATGAAGAAGAGCATTCATTTCTCTACCTAAACACTTATGCCCCTTGTTCAGCCGAGTTGAGCCTGAATATTGATTTCAAAAGCCTGAGTGGTGACTATCTCTCCACACTGGGGCAATGCACATGATTTACCTAAGAAAATAGTGTCTATGTGACAATGTAAAGAATGTCTTGAAAGTCCAAAGCAAAAGTCAAGTGAAAACTAGGGGGCATGAAAAAAAAAATAGTGTGCTTGGTAAAAGCAAAGCTAGCACCCATTGCAAAAAAAGAAAAAGAAGTCAAAAGTGAAATGCTCGCATGAAGAAAAGAAAATCATTGCGGATGCAAAAGTCATTAGAGAAAAGAGCAAAGCTCTTGTGTTGAAGAGATTAGTCAATGGACTTTCGAGACAAATTAAATTTCAAATCAAGTACATTTGAAAAGATCGGATGATATGGTAATGATGCCATGATAATCACCAGCTCTTAAATCCCTTTTGAGAATTTCTGAGCCTTTCAAGCCTTTACCCATACTAATATTACAACCTTCTCCAAAGTCTCTTTTAATTGGGATGGTTCAAGCAGAAATTTGGATGTCCGAAGAAGCTACCGCTTGAAAAAATGGGGCAAGGTTATCTTATCTTGTCTTAAGGTTTCTTGACTTATAAACCTGATGGAGATGCTGATCAACAATTATTTCATTTCTTGACCAATAATGCTCATCCATTGTTAAGACCATAACCATACCTACATTACAGTCCCTCAAAAGACCTCTTAGATTGGTCGATGTGCACTTGTCGCAAGTGATTCTCAAAACCTTCGACACTGGTAGTGTGAGGTATACAGAGAAATCATGTTTACTCCCCACATTAATAGATGGGATCAAACTGCCTTCTCGAGAATATGTAAGAAGTCCCTTCTGACCGATGAGCTCTTGTTTGACATAATTATTTAGCCCTTTTCATGAGTCAAGATCATTTTGATAAAGATTTGTCTCCCAATGGAATTTGAAAATTGATGATATTTTTCAAATCTGATGGCAATTGTGTGATGTTCAATGATGCCAAAGGTTTTCCAAACAATTGAAGTTAGTTTGATTTGCTCATTGTAATCAACACTTTCCCGGTAATAATGTTCTCTATGATTTTACCTGGTATGCCTTCGCTACCAAGACACTTGTTATAACACGTTACATTAGATGTGCAAGTGTCTCCTCGGAATATCCTCAAAATTTGGCTGACATGGTAAGCATTAGCGGCCAGCTACTATTCTTGCATAATAGGTCTCCTCACGTGAAACCTTGATTTCAAAAGGTTTATGGGTCTGTCCTTAAACCATACTTTGTACAACATCAAGCCTCAAGTGAAAAGCTTTAGGCCCATCAAGCCCTGTGCAAGAAACCTTAGGCGTTCCTTCAAGGTTCTATTCGTATTGCCGTTCATAGGATTTTAGGCCCAAGGCAGGATCTTAACTTTCAGGGTTTTATCCCCTTTACCGTTATAGGGTTTTAACCCCTAGACATACTTTCAGGGTTTTATCCCATTTGTCGTTCATAGAGTTTTAACCCCTAGACGTACTGTTAGGGTTTTATTTCCTTTGCCATTCATAGGGTTTTAGCCCCTAGACGTATTTTCAGGGTTTTTTTCCCTTTGTCGTTCATAGGGTTTAAGCCCCTAAACATACTTTCAGGGTTTTATCCCCTTTGCTTCATAGGGCTTTAGTCCCGATGCAAAATCGTTGACATTCATAAGGTTGTAGCCCCTGGGCGTTTATTTTATTTATTTATTTATTATTATCTTCTTTCTTTCTTTTTTCCTTAAAAAAAAATCCAATCACCCTCTTGTCTTAACCATCTTGCCATTTCATGCTTCCCGTCGACAAAATTTAGGTGTCTCTTATCTTTGAAAGGAACCTCTTTGAGCTTCCTTTCAAATAGGGGCAGCTGTTAACATTTAATTTTTTCCTATCCATTTTAGTTTAATTACATATAAAATTAGGAGTTAATTTTTAATATATGTAAATAAAATAAAATTGCATGGCATATAGACATTAGGTGCATTTGCATTAATAGGTTCATTAGACATATTTTTCTTGTTAAAAAATCAAAAAAAAAAATCCGGGCTGGTTCGACCAAATTCGACCAGACTAGATCAGCCTGGCCCGGTCATTCTCCTTCTTCATGTAGGCCGACCCAACTTCGCTCACCTTCAGCCTGGCTCGGCCCACCTCCTGTCTCTTTCTCCTTTTTCCTCTGCAATGAAGCAGAGGAGAGCAGCGGGCACAAAGCAAAACGAACACTCTACTGAAGGGGAGATCTCGTAGCAGCGGGGGCGTCGCGCGACACAGAGATCAGAGGCGCAGCAAGTAGTCTAAAAGGGGGTTGCGATCCGAGATAAAAGGGCTTAAACCAAGAGGAAAACCCTAGAGAGAAGAAGAGAAAACAAGGGAGCGACAAGAGAGAAAAATGGAGAGGAAAAAGGGAGGATTAAGGGGTAGTGACAAGAGCGTTCCGACCACCTTGATCGGCAAGGAGGGGCTAGGCAAATCTCTTCCCCCTCTCTGCCATGCACTGAGAGTCTGTGAAAACCAGAATTGGACGCCTTCTTCTTTGGCGTGGTTCGACCTCCTCGCACAAGGAGAGACCAAGAGAGTGGGATAGTGGTACCCGGAGGAAAAGAGTTCGGCTCATTCGCCAGCCATCAACCCGAGTTGTTGCCGGTACGATCAAGTTTTCAGTCATCGCACTTCATCTTGGTCAAACACGAACCAGGTGTGTTTAATTTCTGCTTCCCTGTTTTTGCTTCCCCGTTCCCCTGCCTCTTAGGTGCCGGGAACACCAAGCCTATTCGGTGGTCGCCTGACCCGGTCGATGGAAGCTAACTCGTTTTTGACACTCAATGAACCTTTTCCAAATATGATATGTTGAAAAACAACTACAAATTGTGTTGAGATTAGTCATTTAGCTCCATTTTCAAGTTGCCTAACATCTGTTTGCCAAAATGCTTCAACAAAGTTCTTTGAGTTTATGACCCCGAGCCTGATCTTGCATTTTCGGGTCGTTTTTGTGCAAACCGAGACCTTATTGTGGCAAAAAATGGCTATATGGGTCTTCTTGCTTCACGTTTGAGTTGAAACCGCATCAAATCTCACTCTAGAACATGTTTATGAATTCATACATCACATGTTCGATGAAATGCCTAAATGAAGGTCTGAGTTATTTTTTGAGAATTAGTGCTTGAAACTCAATTTTTATGCTTGATTGGTTCCCATATTGGTCGAATGGTGTCTGAATTCGTGTTTTCGCTATGATTTCTTTCGATTTTGTGGCATATCTTGCATCGTTCGAGTCGACCATGGACATGACCTTCGCCGAAGCTCCATTCCCCTTTGCCCAGTGACACATGTGGCTCGAAGCCGCCACTGTCAATTCACTCTTTTCCATGTTGTGTATGCTTTGTTGTTTGAGTTTTACGTTTTCTTGTGGCCGAAAGTTTGAGGGTCAGAGAATGGGTCTTGGTTGCCGGTGTCGTTCGGTGGTTGGAGTTAGCCAAAGGTTCGGCAGATAGGGCGGTCGACGATGAAAGAGTAAGCCCAGTGTAGGTCGTTGGCGTTGGCGGCATGCGTCGGTGGTTGGAGGCCCAGAAGCGTTCTTGGCGAGGTCTCAGTTGAAGAATAGGAGTTCTCGGGAAGAAAGGAAGAAGTTCTAGGAAAAGCACGAACGAGGGGATGAAGAAGAGAAAAAAAAATAGAAAAAGAAAAGAGAAAATAATAGAATAAACAAATCAAATTTTGAAGACTCGAGTGGGTCGGTAACTCGGGTTGGGCAATCAGGCAAATCGTGTTAGGGGACCCGGTCTAGAATCTTTATTTTATTAATAAAAATTTTCAAAAATTGAAAAATTCAAAAAAAATATTTAAAAAATTAAAAATTCCAAAAAATTGAAAATGTTTAAAAATCCAAAAAAATAAAAATAAAATAAAATAAAAATATTAAAAAATTCAGAAAATTTAAAAAAATAAAAAATTCAGAACAATTCGGAAAAATTCCAAAAAATTCAAAAATTTATGAAATGATCGGAAATCAGTTTTGGGCTTAATTTCACTAGATTTTAAGTTAAAAACTCAAAAAATGAATGAAAAATGAGAAAAACCTTCTAAAAAATTTCCAAAAATCGAATAAGCCATTAGGGCTTTACCTTAAGGCTTTTGATTGCCTTTTCCTTTTTAGAGACGATGCTAGGTCGTTGAATACTTGTTTTCTTTATGTTTATCTAGTTGCGCACTTTTAATACATTGATTGTTATTTTCTATTTTTAGAACGGTTAGGTGGAATATTAGCTTTTTCGATAAGCTGTCCGGTATGTTAGTTTGCGAACATTCAAGTTTAGAGACTGAAAGGGCACTAGTTAAATCACTAGTGTAATCAAGTCGCCAAATCTTGGAATCTCTGGTTTTCGTACGTATCGAGACGATACTTCCGCGTCTCGATCAAGGTTTCTAGCCAATCCTTGATCATGGCTAGTGGCGACTCCAATGGAATGTTTAAATTAGACAATTCTCATCGCACGAGGTATGAGGTTTGCGAGTGCCTTGGTCATTGGATTAACGAACCATGTGATTCACCCTTCAAATGAACCAATCGTTATTTATATTCATTAACAAATACCTCTTGGCTTACGCCCAATCAGGACGGGTAGGTCACAACAGTAATCAATCTGCATGTGAGCTACCGCCAGAGTTGTCGGCGGCATGGTGGTGGTGAGCGCTGCAATGGAGGAGGACAAGGCCAAGTGACAAAGGAAAAGAGAGGGCAAGTAGCTGGGTGATGGCAACCGGCATGCTGGGGGTCTTCTCGGCCCAAAAAGCGAGCGACTGAGGTGGCATCAGACCAGCTCCGAGCTGAGTAGAGAGGGAGAGAGGGGAGAAAACTTGTGATTCAGTTTGTTTGGTCGTTATGATTTTACAATAGAGGCAAGGCCATATCTGCAAGTGTTTCGACCGATGTGGATGCATCTGAACCCTCAATTTAAGATGTTAATACGTGACTCATCAAAGAAGATTAAATTTGAGATGTAAATTTATTTCCCTAATTTCGGAGGATTTAAAAAACCGCTTTGTGTAGCTATGGCTTCCTATCCCTTAAACCCTAACCCAAACCCTCCCAAAAGCCCCAACCTTCCACCATGATTTAGCCCGATTTCCGGCTTTCTCTACTCAACTCGTTAAGTTTCTCAGTGTTCCCTTTGTATCTGTTCTTTAATTCGTAGTTCTCTTCTATAGCTTCTCCCCTATCCCACAACCATTGAAGCATCTGCGTGTCTTCGACTCTTGGGATCTCCGCTTTGTCCCCTACCCTCGACACCTGCCAACTAATTCATTCCCATTCTCTCAGCTTTGCATTGCACCCATGTTGCCCTCCACATATTTCTCGGCTTCTTCTGCGATTTGGCTTTCTGGACCTATTGACCTTTACTACTAGTGACTGCATCCTGGCTTTGTGTCCCATTTTCAATAGGGCTTCGAGCTACTAAATAACGTTGATAATGGATGAGGAAGAAGGTGCTGCTGAGCGTTTGGCACATCTCTGCAATAAACTGGGTAAGTTAATGTACGAAAATGATGTGAATATTCTAGATGAGGAACTTTCAGAGGAAAAAATCATTGAATGTCGGGTCTCTCTTATTGGGCAACTTTTCCAAAACCCTAGCGTAAATTTCCAAGCACTCCAAACAGCTATGAAGAAGGCTTGGAGGAATGAGTATCTGGAGGTCAAACCCCTCGAAAATGGCAAGTTCAATTTTGCATTTCGTAATGAAGGAGAAAAGAATCGAGTGCTGGAAGGAGGTCCTTGGTCTTTTTCTAATCATTTACTGCTCTTGAAACCCTGGGAACCGGATACTCCTCTCCATTGTTATGAGTTCAAGACCTGTGCCTTTTGGGTCATAATTTTTGGACTTTATCTTGAATGGAATTCTGAAGGTATGGTAAAGAAAATTGCAAGCTCGATGGGGAAGGTACTAGAAGTGAAAATAGATGCTCGAGGCCCTGCAGCTCAAAGAATTGGGAAAGCGAGAGTCGAAATGTACATGGATATTGAACTGAGAGTTGGACAATTGATGAGACACCAAAACAGAAAGGTATGGCTTGATTTTAAATACGAAAGGCTGCCTATCTTTTGTTACTCGTGTGGGAGGATTGGACACTATGCTAATTACTGCAAAGACATTCCCTACGATGAAGGAAAATTTACGACAGAGTTGGGAAGTTGTTTTAGAAGCTGGCTGAAAGCTGAAACTACAGGGTATAGTCCCTTTTGGAAAGTTTTCTACAAGAAGGAATCTATAGTAGAAGAAATTGAAGAGAATATCCCTGAAACTCCTGAGCACCATAGGCAAAATGAGATTATGGAAGATGTTCAGCCCATCTCTCCCAATATTAACTCTGATATACAACAGGGGGATCACATGAGGACAGATCCCTGCTACACGCAGGAGATAACACTGTATAATTCTGGTAAAAGAGCACTTATGCTTTCAGGCCCTACTCATGAAAAAGGCTTCAATACTCAGCTTGCCCAAACAACTTCAGAAGGCAACAGAATGAAGAGCTGTAAGAAACCAAAAACTCCCTCAACCAAAAAACAAAAAAGGTTCAGTCCTACAATTCACTTCCAAAAACCCCGACTTGGCTGGATGAAACTCAACTTCTTGAAACACCTGTTCGTACAACTGAAGAAGTCGCTACATGGACTTTGGTGGCTAGCCCTAATAAGCCACCAAGTGAACCATGAATATCTTATGCTGGAACTATCAAGGGTTGGGCACATCCTCGACAGTCCGAGAATTAAGAGCTTTAGTGGCTCGCTTTAGGCCCACTGTGGTTTTTCTTATGGAAACGAAAAATCAGGCTGAAGTTATTCAGAAAATAAAGAGAAGACTCCACTTTCAATGTTGTTTTGTAGTTAATCCTGTGGGCACAGCGGGAGGCTTGGCTGTTCTGTGGGATGAAAGAATTTCACTGGAAATAGACTCAATGTCTGAGGATTTTGTGAATTTGAGGTGTAAAGAGGTGGTTAGTGGAAAAGAAATGAGAGTTACATTTGTTCATGCTCCTTATTTGTACCAAAAAAGGCTACAATTTTGGGAGGAATTGCGAAATATAAGTTCCAGGAATGTTCTGCCTTGGGTGTGTTTGGGTGACTTTAACAAGGTGCGGTTTCACTAGGAAAAAGTTGGAAAGCGCTTGGCTGAAACCTATAGAATGAATGCTTTTCGAGACTGTCTAGAGGCCTGTTCATTGATGGACATTGACAGTAAAGGGTGTGCGTTCACTTGGGCCAACAATAGAGAAGGGTACGAGTACGTTAAAGAACGACTTGACAGGGTGGTATGTACGATTGAATGGAGGTTGCTGTTCCCTGAAGCGGAAGCTTATGCTCTCCCAGCAATAGGATCAGATCATAGTCCTATACTTCTATCTCTTTGGGCTAACCCTGTTAAACGAAAAAAGGACTTCAAGTTTGAAGCCTTCTGGCTTGAGAGTGATGAATGTAGAAAGGTTGTGAACGAAACTTGGAGCTCTCCCACTAACTTTGAAAAGGATTTAGTTGGGAAGTTGCAAGCGGTAGCTTTTGCCCTTTCCAAATGGAGTAAGAAGAAATTCGTGAATGGACATAAGGAAATCAACTTGCTGAAATAGGAATTGCAATGGCTGACAAACAATACCATGGGGTCCTTTGACAAAGTGAAAATCAAAAACCTGCAAGAAGATATTGATTATTTATGGAGGCAGGAAGAGACGTATTGGGGGCTGCGATCGAGAATTAATTGGTTGAAATGGGAAGATAGAAACACAAAGTTTTTTCATGCAACTACCATTCAGAGGAGACAGAGGAATAGGATCTCTACGCTTCAAAATTTAGAGAATACATGGCTATTTGAGCAGTGCTAGTTGAAAGAACATACTATACTATTTTTCCAAGATCTATATCAATCTATTGGCCCTCGAAATTTCTCCCCAGTTCTGGATCAGGTATCTCAGGTGGTAACAGAAGAGATGAATCACCTCTTGTTGGCTGAGGCAACCTTGGAAGAAGTCACAAATGCAACTTTCCAGCTCGGCGCAGCAAAAGCACCAGGGCATGATGGCCTTAATGGCTTGTTTTATCAGCAGAATTGGGAAGAGATTAAATGGGATATTCTAAAGGAGGTGAGGAATTTCTTCAACACTGGATCCCTGTCACCAGATTTAAATAAAACACACATCTCCCTTATCCCGAAAGTCCCAAACCCAGAGAGACTAGATCAATACCGCCCAATTAGTTTATGTAATTTTGGCTACAAGATTATCTCAAAAGTGCTGGCTAATAGACTCAAACCACTTCTACCAGAACTTGTTGCAATGGAACAAAGTGCTTTTGTCGGCGGGAGGCAAATTCAAGATAACATCTTTATCGTCCAGGAGGTGTTGCACCAAATTAGAATTCGAAAGAGAAGAAAGAAATTTCAAGCGGTACTCAAATTAGATATGAAGAAAGCCTACGATCGAGTGGAATGGGACTTCTTGGAGGCATGCCTAACAAAGATTGGCTTTGATGCAAAATGGGTGGGATGGATTATGAAATGTGTCACAATGGTCTCATTCAGCGTTAAGTTTAATGGAGAACCTCTCCCTTACTTCAAACCTTCTCGTGGGATTAGGCAAGGGGATCCCCTCTCTCCCTACCTTTTCATTCTGGTGGCAAATGTACTGTCCTCATTAATGAAGACAGCTGTGGACAATGGCAGTATCACAAGGATTCAACTAAACAGGTGGTGTCCTACCCTTTCTCATTTACTCTTTGCGGATGACTCAATATTTTTCTTGAATGGTACACTTCTAGAGTGTCAGAATTTGGCATCTATCCTGAATCAATATTGCCTAGCATCTGGACAAGCGATAAACTTAAACAAATCATGGATTTTCTTTGGTAGTAATTGCCCCCAAACTCTGAAAGACAATATGGCAAGGGAATTGAGAGTTCCTATTATTGACAAAACTGGCAAATATCTTGGAATTCCTTCGGATTGGGGAGTATCGAAAAAACAAATGTTTGCTTGGATTTTAGGACGAGTAAATTCCAAACTAGAAGGGTGGAAGGAAAAACTAATGTCCAAAGCTGGTAAAGAAGTTTTGCTTAAAGCGGTGGTTCAAGCACTACCACAATATGCCATGTCTGTGTTTAAGATCCCGATTTCTATTTGTAAGGCTATTGAATAGAAAATTGCTTCATTCTGGTGGAAAACCAATGAAACCAAAGCCGGAATTCACTGGAAGAGATGGGATATTCTGAAAACAAGAAAGGATAAGGGTGACCTGGGATTTAGAGATCTGCTCTCCTTTAATAAAGCAATGTTAGGAAAGCAAGCTTGGCGTTTGAGTAACAGTCCAAACTCTCTCTGGAGCATTCTATTTAAAGGCCTTTATTTTCCTCATAGTGATTTCTGGCATGCGGAAAAGGGACAATGCCCCTCATGGGGTTGGCAAAGTTTGATCCTAGGAAGAGACTCCATCTCACCCCAAGTGCTGTGGGCAGTAGGGGATGGTTCACAGATAAGAATCAGGGAGGACAAATGGCTGAAGAGGGGAATCATAGGAGGTCCTGCTAACAGAAATGAACCACGTTTTGTCTCTGAACTCATTATTAGTGAGGAAGGCATATGGGATGAATCAGTTTTAACTGAACACTTTGAGGATCAATTAGTGAGAGAAATCCTTGCTATCCCGATTAAACCCCAAACAGAGAAAGACCGGCTCGTATGGACTGGAACTCAAGCAAGCAAGTACACAGTTAAAAGTGGATACAACTACATTCGAGAGAAAGCCAATAAACAGAATGAAAATCAAGCCTCAACTTCTTTTCAACCTCCTCCCGCTCTCTGGACAGACATATGGAAATTACACTCTCCACCCAAGGTTCGAATTTTCACGTGGAATTTATGCCAGAATGCTCTCCCTACTAAAGAGAATTTATTTCGAAGAAAAGTTATACCTGATCCCACATGCTCTTTATGCAATCGAGGAGTGGAAACTGTGGAACACCTGTTTTTATTGTGTCCTTGGACGAAGGAAGTCTGGTCAAACCCTACACTGAATGTTCATATATCAAGTCAAGGTCTTACTCGAATTGAAGATTGGTTCCAGAGTTTGAAAGGAAAGTCCAGCAACTCACCTGATCTAGAGCTGGTGGCTGCAACACTATGGAATATATGGAAGGCGCGCAACCAAGCCATCTTCAAGAACAGAAAACCCAACGCCATCAGCCTCATCGACGCTGTTCTAGCAGGGTTGAAGAGTTTCAACAGATGGAAACCCAAATCAAGCAGATCTAGGAACAAAGCCGCAGAATCTTCAGAGACCTGGCATCCACCACCGTATGGAACATACAAGATAAATATAGATGGAGCGTACGCACCTGGAGCTTCGAATGGTTCAATCGCCTGCGTTTGCCGTGATTCCGTCGGAAGGTTGCTGGATGGAGTAGCTCGTACAGTCGCAACGTCGTCCCCGCTGATGGTCGAGTCCCTTGCTCTGTTAGAAGCCCTAACTCACTTCTTTCCTAAACGACGTGAAATCCTTATCATTGAGTCTGATAGCTTGGACTTAGTCAATGCCTTAGAGAGTCCAGATCCACTTAGTTGGGAAGTCCACACGCTTATCTTGAAATGTAAAGACCTGCTTCGTTCCTTCTCTAGTATTCAAGTCTTTCATTGTCATAGAGAGACTAATTTTGTAGCGGATTGGGTTGCTAAAGCCCACAACAAAAATTACCTACCTTTCAATTGGGTCTTCTCCCCTCCCCAAACACTTTGGAAGCTCTTATGTACTGATGCCCTTTTATCGGGTCCCTCTTAGTAAATGATATATTTATCTTTCTGACCAAAAAAAAAAAAAATCCATCATATTTCTTGGCCCATGGATCAATTAGTGTTCTTATTTTTTTAAATCATTTTATTGCTACAATTATTATTGTCAGTCGAAGATATCTTCCGATACAACAGTAATAATACCGATACAAGGTATCATCACCTGACCTGAAACGATGTCTCGAACGATCTTCGCACCGCGACCAATCGGAACGCGACATGTCAGCAGCATCCGAAGCTCTTAACGCGAGCGCTCTTTACTAAGCACTTTCAGAGCCTTAGTCGAGAGTAGCAATCTGCGATCTTGCTGGTGAGACTCGATGCAGAGAAGCAAAACTTGGAGAGAAGAATTCATCCGCGTTCGATCACGTGGACGTGTTTATTGAGGTATACACGTGAAGGCCCCACCTTGTTAGCTCAAGAACACGCGTCTCCCAATCCCACTTGGCTCCCGACCCAACTTGGGAATTCACAGATCTATGTCTCTTTAAAATTATATGGTTTCCACTGCAATCACAGTTCATCGTTATGGTTTTCATAAGAGATGTTTAATTAACATTAAGACTCTGTTTATTTAGTAAAAAATTAATGATTTAAAAAAATTCTTAAAAATAATCGCTCATGTCACTTGAACTAATTAGTCAATAGAAAATGTTTTCGTTATCGACAACAATTTATGTCAGAACATTTTCAAGGACAATTAAATTTTCTTCGTTGTGCTTTTCGAAAATCAAGTATTTGAAAACCATTTTCCTCAAAATGATCAGTTAGTCACTTGAAATAATTAGTTAATGGAATTTGTTTTCATTATCGACAATAATTTATCTATAAATATTTATTTGGACGATGAAAATTTTTCAAATCATTCATTTTTCGTGAAACAAACGCTCCCTAAATAGGCATTTGAAGGGGTTAAAGTGATAAAATTTGGTACATGTAGCTGCTCCAATAGCATGTTACAAAATAATATTTGAGAAATTACAAAAATGAACAAAAAATCATCACTAAAACAACTCTCTCGAGGTTTTTAAAAGAGTATGCTATAGAAAAAATCGTAATAAATTTTAGATAAGGCCTATGAAGAAAATGGCTAGCATATCTAAGTTTAAGAGTGATAATATAAGCATACTAAATAATCTTACTATCACTCTCGATCTAAGTAATATGATGCTATCCTTTTCGATGTTAAGCAAGCAAATCATTTGATGCCTGGGTCTAACTTATTTTAACATCCAATTGAATATGTCCACATTACTTAGGGATAGAATTTAGTAAGATTTATTAATAAGTTTAAGGGTTAATACTACGAAATCCCAAATTAGTACATCTGTGATAAATTTACCCTAAACTTTTTTTTAACATCATAAATCTCAAATTGGTACATTTACAACAAATTTACCTTTTATTACTTTTCGTTTAATTAAATTAATACCACGAAATATCATAAACTAATACACCTGTAACAAAACTAATATACCTGTGAATTGCCATGTGTCATCTAACTTGACAATTTGATGGTAAAATTTAACAAAAACTAAAAGAAGATAAATTTATCATAAATGTATCGGTCTAGGGTTTTTAGTGGTTAAAAAATTAGTTTTGATAAATTTGTGACATGTATATCAGTTTGGAGTTTTGTATGATATTAAACCTAAGCTTAATTTACATTTTGTAAACAACTTTGTGCATGCTTCACGCGAGAGTACTTTCTAACATTATTGATGAACTCTCCAACCTTCTCCCGCTAGCGTACTCACACAATTAGGACCAAAGCATTGGCCTCTGCTCCCAATGTATTTGTCTTCATCAAATCCAACACGACTGTCTTTGTTAATGTACTCTCTCTGTGTATTTGTCTTCATCAAATCCAACACGGCTGTCTTTGTTAATGTACCTTCTCTGTCTCTTTCTCTCTATTGGTGGATTCTTTTTTACGTACATTTGTGGTCCACCGTCTTCAGTTCATCACTTTCTACTCCAGTGCATTCATAGGCTATATAATGACTATTGAACTTTCCCTCTTCTTCGCCTCCTTCCTATCTCCTTCCTCTCCTCGAACCCAAGACTCCTGCATCTTCTCTTTTCAGCGTTGTTCATCAGGGTTAGTTTCTCAACTTTTTTCTACCAAGAATGTCTAACCGAAGGTCGTCGAGGACCCAGTCAGGTACTTCCTCGAGAATCACCGATGACCAGATGATTGAACTCGTCTCCAAGCTCCGCCAGCTCCTTCCCGAGATTCGCAATAGCCGCTCTGACAAGGTACTTTCATGTCCTATCTTTATGTCTGACCCAACTGTAATATGGCGAGCTGATACCAAATTATTATGTTGGAAAGAAAGGTTTCCACAACGATGGGTTTTTTTTTTTTTTTTTTTTTTTTTTTTTTTTTGGGGGGGGGGGGGTGTTGAAAAATTGATGAAATTCAGGGTCTTCTGTCAGGGAAAATAATATGTTGGAATTTGAGAAAAGCTAAGCATAAATGCAGGCCAATGAAATTTATTAACTCGCCTAACATTTTTTAACTCACTGAACACATTTCTAGGTCTGCCTAAAGTATCAGTCCAAATACCAAGGAAATGCATTTTCATATCTAATCTAACCATCCCACGTTTGATTTAAACAGTCGAGACTTGTGGTTGTCCAATGATACACACACATTGGCGTGTGTGAACATGAGTAAACAAATTCCATGAGCACTAAAGAAATGAAAGACCCAAGACTCGTCCAAGTCATCGAAAATGGCTCGGTTGGAACTTTAACTTCTGTCAGAAATGGTCGCAAAAGGTGCGATCTTAAGCCGTACCATAATTCGATTACCGATGCCGATGCCGATGTCGAAGCCGATGCTGATGCTGATGCTTTCACTGTTACGTAGGTTTCAGCTTCAAAGGTGTTGCAAGAGACGTGTAGCTACATCAGAAGCTTGCATAGGGAGGTCAACGACCTCAGCGAGCGACTGTCGCAGCTATTGTCCACTGTTGATGCCGATAGTGCAGAAGCTGCCATTATTAGGAGCTTAATCATGTGATCAATAGCTTACTTCTATATTTATCTATTTCTCTCTCACTAGGGTCTTGGTCTATCTTTCCATCCAGATGAAAGCCAGTCAAGAAAATTTAGTCTGATTTGATTATCCCAGTCACAATATATATGTTTTCAATGTCATTTCGTGGGTAGCTATGCGCAATCAATGTAACAATGATGCTGTGAGAGTACTTTGTTTTTCGCTCTTTTTTAAGCTTTGTCCTGTGTGGCAGTACTAATTAGCTGTCATTAAGCGTTCACTACTAACAAGTGATGAGGACACATTTTTGCAGTGATTTAGATAGAACGCTGCTTGTATCTCCTCATATGAATGAGTAATGCTAGGACAACTGATTGAAATATATCTTAATAAAATGATCCATGTGTTAAACTTTAAGTGGATGCTCAAATCATTGACCGTTTAAACTATTGGCTGGGTTCACTCTCATGTGGAGAAAACCCTATGTATTGCAAGCCCAAGACTTGAGCCCATATGTCTATTCATATGAAGAAATAGGGTTTCTCACTATTATTATGTCGTGGCCGCAAAAAAAATGTTTTTGAGAGATACAGTAACAAGAGAGAAAGAGAGCAGAAAATCTGGATTTGAGGATATATCTGATGCTGACGTCGGAGATCGATTCGTGGTCAGATTGAGCTGAGATTTTGTCAGCGTGTTCATGCCGTATTCTTCTCGGATCTGAACGGTTTGATTTTCAGTTGAAGCTCCCTACATCAGGTTTTCGTGAGTTGCAACAAAAGTGCGTTTTTGATGAGATTTATCCTTTTATCTCTTGTGAAGTCCATGTCTATTGTCAAGAATGATGTTCTTGATGTTTTTGGTGCTATGTACCTCTAGTATTTACTAGAGAAGAACTTTGTTCACCCAGTTTGCTGATAGTGAAGATTTTATGGTGGACTCCTGTCCCGTTTTTTTCTCCTCACACCGATGAGGTTTTCCACATAAAAAATCACCTTGTGTTTACGTGCTTGGTATTCATATTCCTTGATTAAGTCATTTCCTATTAGATTTGCACAAGAGGGGAGATTATTTTATTGTTCTCCCAACAAAGTCACCCACCAAAAATTCCGAAGTTATTTTGTGAAACATTTCAGAATACTGTTGTTCCTATGAACTCCAGCGTTGTTGCTCGCTTTGTTAGTTTTAAATCCTCAGGGTTAGTATAGTTTGTTGGGCATCGGTGGATTTCTTGGTCATGAACTAGTGGTTACTTATTCAAACCCCACCAAATTGCTCTAGGATAAGGCCACATATACTGGCCAAAGGCCTAAACTTAGGGTGTGTTTTGTGGGTGTGTTTTGTTCGGTTTCCAAAGAACTTTTAAGCCTCTAAAATCCCATGGGAAAAAGTCAGGGTGTCTGGAAATTTTTTTGAGATCACTTTAGGGAAATGCTGGCGTTGATAAAACTGAAAGCCCAAAAAAGGTGGGGACCACCTTGGGCTTTTACCTTTCTGGGGAGTCATGTTCCAAGATTAATGAACTTTTTTCTTTCAAAATCGCCTCGACTTATATTTCATCATTCCACTCTTGCCCTCGAGATAGTTCATCTTCAACTAGCAAATTTGAGTTGGACGAACACCAGCGTGGCTCAAAGGAGCTGGACAGATGCCTGCGGGGGGTCCTCCAGGGTCGTGCGACACCAGCATGAGGTTGCGCCACCGTGGTGACCCAACGCCTGACTCATGAGACATTAAAGTCTAGATTTTGTGCATGGGTCGTGTAATGCCGGAGCCCAAATCTTGCTTGCTTGGGGTCGCACGACCTCGGCGTTGCCTTGCCTGGGGTCACGTGACCATCAAAGGCCAAACCTGAGAAATTTGCCCATTGAAAGGCCAAATCTGGGAAGCTCAAGGTTGAGCAACCCTAGGAGGAAGTCTGTGAATCAATTGATATCGAGAGAAAGGATCCCTTGCTCACCACATGTGTCGATTTCAGGTACAAGTACCCTTTTGTTGAAGGTCATTCGGGCTTTTCCTAAGAATATGGCATGGGTTACTTCAACCTATCATTAGTCCAGGAGAGAAGCAAGCTACCTTTATTTTATCATCCTTTCCGAGCAGGGAAGAGAATGAAAATAGGCCATGGATGGTGGTCATGGTAGGTTTGAGGATTTTAGACGACAGAGTGAACTTCCCTTTCGTGTTCAATTTCCTCATGCCGACATATGATTAAAAGCTCATTCGACCTCTTTTGCATCCCCTTTTTACTTTATTTCCAATTCTTCGAACGTCTTTCCTATGCGCTGATAATAAGAGGAAGCAAAAAGTAAAAGTCATATAAGCTTCTCAACACATTGCTTGTGTTAGACCGGTGAAGCTGAAATATGAGGAGGTTTTCTTTGCAGAACGGTTTCGATAAGCGCCTAAGTCTGTAGCATCTACCAATTTCGCCCCATCCCCCTTTTATTTATGTTGAAATTATGCATTTATTCGAATCAGATACCGATCAAAGTGGGTGATAAAACAGCTGGGAGGCATGGAAATAAAGTATCATTTCCAAAATTTTACCTGATATATGCCTTATATGCAAAATGGAAGACCTGTTAATATAGTCTTCAATCCATTAGGAGTAACCTCATGAGGGACCTGAAGTTTTCTTAACTTCATCGGTCAAGAAAGTTGGTGACCTATGTTGGGACAAACTATGCAACCTAAAGGGGCTGTGAATATATTGCTTTAAAGGTTTTAAAAACTTTCGTGGAAAACATCGTGTAATAAGTAAATATCGGGTTTCACCAGATATATGAGAAGCAATGAGTCACTTACTTGCTAGAAATGATAAACATAAGAATAAGCAGTTGTACACAAGAATATATAGTGGTTCGGCTTTGATTCCAAGCCTACGTCCACTCTCTCCACTAACAGCCACAAGTTGAGCTAGATTACACTAGTAAATTGCTGAACAAGTTACACTCAGCGTACGCTACTCTTATCAATTGATAGATCACACTATCAGGAGTTGGGTGTGGCTGTTACTTGATACACTTGATCTTTCAACATAATTACAATGAAGCAATTGCTATGGATAGACATGAGCTTTTTGCTAAGAGTATAGCGAATACGAGATTTCTGGAATTTTTTAGCACTACTTCTATTGGTTTCAAAGACCTTATCTTTTTATAGGCATCTTCAATATAGTCGTTGATGATGTCCTAGAGAGGTGAGATAGCTGTTAGAGTCCATTACTGCTACTGTTGTAGGAATTGACTGCCCATGCAGCCTGTTTCGGAACTTCTATAGACTTCCTAAAATAGCTTCTATTGCTGTTCTGTAGCTGTGACTCTGACATATTATCAGACAACCTGTTCTTCTATCTTTCGGATCTTTTTCTGTGCAAGTCCAGTCAACAACGGCTACAATAATGAGATAACGGTCATATCAGATGATCCGTTACTTAAACATTACCATTTACTTGATCTCTTTACCTTTAATGGAACATCATCATGTAGCTGATCTTTGTGATCGATGGTGATGTTTATATGAACTTTCAAGGACAGTTTTATGATCTTTTCTTCAACGAATCACACCATGAGTACCACTTAGTTCTTTGAACACATATGCACTTAGACAATGTAGATATTATACTAACGATAGTTTGGGTATCATCAAAATTCATTTGAAGATGTTTTTCTAACAACCTAATGACAGGGGAGCCTGCAATCGAAGCCCTGGTGAACAGTGGTTGTGAAAGGCCAAATATGGGAAGCTCCAGGTTGCGCGACCTCGGCATCGCCTTGCCTGAGGTCTCATGATGTTGGTGATTGGTCCCCAAGAGTCACTTGACCTCGTTGGCCTCGCCTAGGGTTGTGACCTTACCGATGGTCCTCGCCTAAACTTCGCTAAGCTTTGTCAACTTGCGTTGCCTACTGCTTTCACAAAGCTTTGACAAGCGCTGTGATGAGATCTACTGCAAGGAGGGTTGCCAGTTGGTGCTTGCTTGGTTGATTGATGGTCACCGTCAATGCTCGCCTGTGGTCGCAGCCGAAGTTTGCCTAGAGTCCTTGCCCTCTGTGTTGATGCTCGTCCATTCCTGCCCTCTCTTTTTTCTCTTCTTTTTCTTTATTCTTTTGTTATTTCAAAGTTGCTTTATACAATATATAGATCAATAAAACCCGATTTGCTTACAGCAAATCCACCTTCATCAAAACTCAGGAAAAGGGCTTTACATCTCCCAAAAGCCGAACCAGAGTCATAACCAGTTCATGAAACTTGCAAGGTATTCCATAGGCGTCTAAATAGCTGGACCTCTGCGCTTATCCCCAATTAATAAAAAAACCAAGTCAAACAAGATGATAGGTTTTTTTCACTTGCTGATCACATTCTAATCAAATGATCTAGTGGCAAACTGCATTGCGCACAATGATTTAACAAATGCAGCACGTCTCGCAAATAAATCAACTTAATTTCGTCTAGGACTCGTGAAAGCATAGGTAATATCATGATTCTTTTTAAGAGTATTCCATTTTAAGAAAAGTGCTTACGCCCTTCAAGATAAAATAGTTATTAGTGCTGAGATTTGTCGGAAAAAAAGGGATCGATTGGGAATACTACGTCCCCTTGTGAGCCCCATACATTATACAATCGTCATGCAAATTTAGTCTGGCGAATTAAAAATTATTTCGTAAATTAGTTTTGATCGTGACATGTAACGTTATAGATTCATTGTTATGAGATTTTGAAATACCACTGTCAACTATTCTAAAAGCTTATGCTGTTAGATAAATGCGTGATTTATTATTTAAATATTCTAACACTCATTCTCACACTTAGTTGGATATTTTTGCCCAGTACTAAGCATGGTCATTTTTAATTAAAGAGGCAAATGGAGCCTGAAATGATTTGGACTCAGGACCTCATGCTTTGATACCATGTAAGATTATGTAGGATGACTACTAACAGTTCTAAAAAACTTAAACTGTTAGATAAATGGGTGATTTACTATTTAAATATTATATCAATTGTCAACATCGTTTTCTTATTTGGCACGTGTATGAAATGAAACTTTCATTGAAGATTGATGTCATTTTTGGCGAACAAGAAAGTAATGGGATGATCGGTTGGGCTTTAATAGTAAACGAATAATGTTATCCGCATGAATTAGGCACACAAGACACGTTTGATGTTGCATATTACAAAGTGCGAAAAAAATCCGTGTGTGAGTTGCTCATCTGGTCGTTGGCTAGCATTTTTCCTTGATGCATGAGTTTTATGGAAATTTACCCACCTAAAACGAATTTCCAAGTGAATGTCCCCACATAAAAGTTAGAGATCTGTTTTTCCACAATACTTTTCGTGTTTCTTCAATCAAATTTGCTGTCGGACCAACTGGAATGTGGTCTACATCCACTCAATTAGATCCATAAAGCAAAAATGACAAAAACGTTTGCGTAAGAACCAGTCCCACAACGTTAATATAAAAACATTGGTTTGATTTGTGGTCCAAAATAGTGTCGGAGCCAAAGAGAGGCACCGATGCATATACATCCACTTACACATGTATTATCGATTTTTAGCATACGGGAGTGGCTTGAGGGTTAACGGACAGAAAAGTGTGTATAGATTAGGTACACGACATGTGTTCGATTCTCCATGTCACAAAATGTAAATAAGCTCTCGTTTGGGCCACCCACTAGGATTATACACGTACTTTACCAAGTTCTTGAGATTTGGAATGAGTTTTCTACAAATGGGCTTGCGTGTCATAAGACAAGACGTGTTTATGGACTCATCATTCTACTTGTGCGTTCCCAGTTCATGGCGCCGGGACTGAATAGTGTTAGATAAACCTAGTCTGGTTTACGAAATCAATATACTAAACAATGTGGCAAATTGTTTTTTGAGTATTCAATATAGACTCGCTTACATAAAGACCCAATTATAGTCTAATAAGTATGCCGATTTCGAGAGACTTGATGTTGGTCATTTTTGGGGGGATGCATTCCAAACAACCTTCATTTTAACTAGGAACTGTATCGACTTTGAAGGGCTAGCCAATGTTATTGTTGTAAAATTAACGCAGAAATTAGCGGAATCTTACTATTTAATCAACGCAAAATTATTAGAAAAATAAATGATAAATGATAAATGATACCAGAGATTATGTGGTTCGATCCGGTCTAAGTGTTGATATGCGCTCCACGAGAAGAGCCAACAGCAAATATTCAATTATAATCGGAAAATCAGAGTTATAATTAATCATATACTCGAGTGTTCCCCTCACCTAGATTAATTCCAAACCCAAAGTATTTATGAATAAGCAACTCAATTTGGACATAAACCTCACAACACAGAATCATTGTGTTTAGAGTGTTGGGAAAATCCCTTATGATGATTTGAAGATAACAAAATAATCAAAAGCTACTAACATGTCTAATCATTGAGAAACCAGGTGAAAGATACACAAGCCGTTATGCAAATGATATTCTAATAAGAATATCTAAAGGACATAAGTTCTATATTAATGGTGAATAAGGCATTAGGCATAAAAGTGTTATAAGCTGGGATTACCTAAATAGAAATTGAAAAGCCTAGAGAAAGAAGTTCGATAAAGCTTGGAAGAATCATGGATTGATGAATAGCGAGGTAGATCCATAATTGCCAAAAATACTTGGATATTACCAGACAAATGAACTTGGATATCATCAGAAGCTATTTATAGCGTGGATAGCGTGGATATGAGCAACATATTTCATGGATATCATTGATACCATTGCATGGATATCATCAGAGCAATAGTGTGAATATCAATAGAATGTTGAATATCATCAGACACTGAATGTCATCGGAATATTAGTAGACTCTTAGGCTCCGTTCGTTTGGCGGAAAATATTGTGTTTTTAGAAAATATTTTTCCGGAAGTCATTTTTCTGGAAAATGTTTTCCCGGAACATAATTCTCCGGTGTTTGGCAACCAATATGAAAAAATTTCGGAAAATATTTTTTGCCGGCGGTGGCGGCGGGATGCCGCCGATGAGGGGAGACCAACGAGCGGTGGCCGACGACCGACGGCGGCGGCGGGCGACCGGCGACGGCGGGCAACGACCGGCAGCGGCTGGCGACCAGCGGCGGCGGCCGGCGACCGGAGGGGAAAATGAGGAGTTTGATGGAAAATGATTTCCGCTTTTCAGAAGCAAAAACCATTTTCCATAGACTTAAGCTATTTTGTGAGAGGGGGAAGGAAAATGTTTTCCCACGAAAAACGTTTTCCGCCCCCCGAACACCGAAAAATCCAAAAAATATTTTCCGGGAGAATATTTTCCACCAAACGAACGAAGCCTTAATATATTTAGATTATATACTAAAACTGAATATCATCATATTGCAATATCTTCAAATTTAGATGGATGGAAATATATTCAAACGCAAAACATCGACCATTATGGCTAGTGCTTTGGCCTAAATTTCCAATATAGAAAGAAACGATTAACTTTCAAATCTTGATTGACTGGCAATCACTCCAAAAGCAAATTATCTTCCTTAATCAAAGAACTCTACTTATTGAAATTGAAGATTTGCTTATATGAGCAACCAAATTAATAGGGATTTCGATCTCATCACTCAACACCTACTCAATCTTCATTATGTAATCTCGTTTAACGGGTTAATCGGAGAGTGATCTTCGAATGACTATCTAACGGGTAAATTGGAAGCATAGGAAATGGTAACACTTTCTTGCTCTAACCCAAAATCCGATAGAAAACTTCTTAGCCTTATTACCTCTTTCGTTATAAAGGTTAGTGCCATGTACTCTGCCTCAATGAAAACACAGCAACATGGTTCCGTAAGAACGCCTTCTATCTCATTACACCACCTACTAGCGTAAATATGTACAATACTAAAACCTACAATCATCTAAGTTACTGGCGTGATCCAAATCCACATAACCTATGGTCCCATTGTCACTGTCATCACCCCCTTCACTACACTATACCTATATCTATTGTCCCCTTCAAATATTTGAGAATTCACTTCACTACTTCCTAATGAGCTTTATCAGGACACTTCATGTAACAGCTAACTACACTTACAGCTTGTAAAATATCTAGCTTTGTGCATACCATAGCATACATAATATTACTCAATGCACTAGAATAAGAATCACGGGACATATACTCCTCTCCTCTTTATTCTACGCTAATAACTTATCAAAAAGTTTAAAGTGCTTTACTAAAGGTGTACTCACAGATTTCGCTGATTGCATATTAAAATGTGTCATAATCTTTTCAATATATTTCTTTTGAGACAGACGTAAAATTCCCCTATTACATAGAATCTCCATAGCCAGTATCTTCTTTGCAGCACCTAAATCTTTTATCTCAAACTCAACATTCAATTGCCTCTTCAGCACATCAACATCAAACATATTTTGAGTTGTTATCAACATGCTAATAACATATAATACAAATATATCAATAACCCATCCTCCAATCTCCTAAAGTAGATATAACGCTTATGTCACTGTCTACGAGACTATTTCAACCCATATAAAGATTTCTTCAATAAGCCAACATAGTCTTCCTTACCCAAAATAGCAAATCCTTTTTGTTGCCTCTTGTAAAACTGTTGCTCCAATTCACTATGAAAAAATGTCATTTCACATTTAGCTGCTCTAGTTCGAGAATTTGTGCATCAACTAAGGCAAGTAATACATGAATATAAATATATCTTATCATAGGAAAAACACATCATTATAGTTAATGCCCTCTCACTGAGTATACCCCTTCACAATAAGTCTCACCTTACAACTTACCGTCTTAACACCTATAATGCCCTCCTTCTGTTTATAAATTCATTTGCTTCCAACAATCTTCTGGCTCTTGGGTACTTTGACCAGTTTCCATATCTGATTTCATTAGAGTGATTCCATCTTTTCACTCATAACTCCTAGCCACTACGACAACTTAAAACTAGTCTTTGCCTTAAAGCAAGCCTCTACCTCATCACCTACGGTTGAAACATAAACAATATCTTTATAACCACAATGTATTGGTGATTTGATTCCATTCTCTATTTGCCCATGGCTATAATGTATTACAGTTCTACTGGTTGTTCAATATCACCTACTTCTGGTATTACAACATCATCTATAGTCTCTACTTCTGTTATTTCTGATATCTCTTAAGTCTCCACCTGAAACTTCACCTCAAGACTAACACCATGATATGTGTGCTTTGCTGGTTGTGTCTTAAGACTTCTCCATTGAAACATAGTAATCTCGTTAAAGATCACTTCTCTGCTGATTAGAAAATCTAGTGATTGTGGATCAATGCACCACAACTAATAGCATTTCACTCCATGTGCATTACCTAAAAATATGCACTTCTTTACCCATGGCTCAAGCTTATCATCACTCATATGAGTATACGTAGGACATCTGAATACTTGTAATATGGAGTAATAAATAGGTTTCCATGACCATACTTCCCCAAGAGTCTTCCACTCGATATTAAATGATGGAAAGCGATTAATCAAGTAACATACCACGTTCATTGCTTCAATCAAAAATTTCTTACCTAGTCCTGCATGCGAAAGCATACTCTAAGCTCACTTAAGTAAAATTATGTTCTTCCGTTCTATTACGTCATTTTGCCATGGTGTCTCAGATATTGTGTGGCGTTTTATAATCCCTTATGTCTGAGAGTACTCATTAAAAATCTTTACCACAAAACTCCAGGTTCTCAATTCTTAGGCACTTGAATTGTTTATCTGGCTGCTTCTCAATCAACCAATCAAAGACATCATATTTGTGCTTAAGAAAGTATAGACATACCTTTCTTGAATAGTCATCAATAAATGTTAACATATATAAGGCACCTCCTTTCGAATGAATCGAATACAAGCTCTAGACATATGAATGAATGTATTCAACCAATTGTTTGGTCGAATGAATGGCCATAATTAACTTAATTTGACACTACTTCCTAAAGATAAAGTGCTCACACAAGTCCAACTTCCCTGTCTTCTAACCCTTCAACAACCCCCTCTTACTCAGCATCTTTATACCTACCTCACTCATGTGTCCAAACCATATACGCACTAATTGAATCAAATCAAAGTCTAACTCACATGATAAAATTGCAGCAACTTCTGTCATGGTCTTTTCCAATTGATCATAGAGAGTATTCACTTTCTTCCCTTTCATCACTATCATAGCACCTTGAGAAATCTTCATAACTCCACCTTCATCAATGTACTTACACCCGATATCAAGTGTCCCTAGAGAAATAATGGTCTTCTTAAGCTCCAGTACATGCCTCACATTTGTCAATGTGCATACCACCCCATCATACATCTGAATCTATCCCTATCCCCACAATCTTGCAGGCTATGTTATTCCCCATCATAACTATGCCACCATATGCAGTTTGGTAAATAGTAAACCGGTTCCTATAAGACGTTATATGATAAAAACATTCCAAATCTAGCACACATTCATCTCTTGATGAACCAATAGTCACACATAAGATAGCATTTGCATCATTGGTGCTCTCCTTGTATTATGCTTATTACCTTTATTTCTTACCTTTGGACAGTCTTTGTTGATGTACCCCTCCTCGTGACACTCTTCACGAGTCCCTTGGACTTTCTATTATGTGACATTGACATGCTTTTACCTCTAGTGCTATTGGACCCTCGATGTTGATCTCTGCCTTAAACCATTAGTTCTTGCGCTATATTATGCGCCAAAAGTATTATCTCACAACTTTCATTACCACTCCTTAGAGAATAAAGTAGATTGTACCTCTTTCGAAGTAAGTATAGTACGCCCCTATAACAGTGAATCAGTAAAATGCTCTTATGACTGTGGTAGAGAAGCTAACAATATCATGCCTTGTTTTTCATCATCTAGAATCTTACCGACATTCTTCAAATCCATCATGAGTTTATTAAACTCATCCAAGTGGGATCTACTAGACGTATCTATCGAAACTGAAACATCATCTTCAATATGTACAAAGTGAATGTTTAAACACTTCATTACATAGAGTGTCTAAAGTTTGTTTCGTTACATAAAGTGTCTGAAGTTTTGCTCACAACGCTAGGGCATCGTTTTCCTCAACCACCTCTATTCACACCTCATCTAATAGGTTCAATAGGATTATACTCCTTACCTTTCTCATCAGCACGTCCTTTCAGCATCGTTCATTATTCTGGGCAACTTATCCTTGCCCTCAAATGCTTTACCCAAACCTTAAGTTGTTAATGGCGCCTACATCTTAACACTCTATAACCCAAAGTTGTTCCTCCTGTTATTCTCAATTTCCACCATCACTCTAGACATAATTGCAACAACATAATTTCCATATAATAATCAAACAAACAAAAGCTCCAAATCAACATCCAGAAAATACTATCCTCAAGTTCTAATACTAATTGTGGTAAAATTAACGTGGAAACTAACAGAATCTTGCAATTAAATCAATGTGAAATCACTAGAGAAATAAACGAAGATAAAGGATACCAAAGACTTACGTGGTTCGGTCCGAGTGTCAATACTAACTCTACGGGGTGAGCCAGCAGTAAATAATCAATGATAATCTGAAAATCAGAGTTACCATAGCTCATACGCTCGAATGTTTTCAATACCTAAATTAAGTCTAAATTCAAAAACTTTCCAAATAAACAACTCAATTTGCATGTAAAACTCACGTCACAAAATTACCGTGTTTAGAACTCCTTCGCACATTCAAAGAGAGTGTCACTGTGTCGTCGCTTCTTTCTTCACATTCGTCCTCATATGAAGTCTATTGTGGGGCTACAGTAAGAGTAAAAATAAAAGCGCCATGCCCTTTTATTTTTCTTTTTTTCTCTGACAAAACCTATTGGCCCCACAATTTCATATGTATAAATTTGTAGACGTCCAAGATATAAAAATAGATAATATGGACTTATATCAACTCCTTCTTTTTGTACGATTAAAGGAGAGAGATTAAAGACTTCTCTTTCTTGTGAATAAAGAAGACGTCCAAGATACGAACTTCAACGAAGCTCAATATTGATCCAATTCAGGTTGAATTTCGTATACAAATTTAAATTCGAGACATAATTTAACAATTTGCTCCTTTTTTCAAAGTTGTTCTTGCCTTATCTTTATGGTCGGCAATTGGTCCTTTGAACTCCAATGATTCAAAGCTTGAAGGGACCTTCCTCTGCAGACATTTTTCTTTTGCCGGATCCTCAGCAGACATTGACTTTGAAGGTCTGTGGGCATCGTCATTTCACGTTTGGAAGATGAGGAATGACTATATGTTCTTTTTTGTCGGGCGTGGAATTTTGATGCGGCTCTGATCCTTCTTGTACTAAATTTGATTTAGAATTCATGGTAATTAATTACTTTCCCTGATTTATAATAATCACGTGCCAAAGATAGACGCTAAGTACAATAAGACCAATTGATAAAATTGGTGCACTAAAATATAGTGTGACAATTTAAATGTCAAGTTTTTAAATGCTCACTTACACTTTTTGACATTACTTCATACATCAATTTTTGAAGACTGATCTCGTTATGTCTAGCAATTTTAATGTGCTAAACTATCAGCGTAACAACTCGAGTGTTGGACCACCACTGTAATTATTCCTTTCGATAACGCGCAGTTGAGATCAAGATAGGTGTCCACTGCCCGTTAAGTAGCCACTTAGTGTTTAGTTTCCAGATGTCATCTGAAAAGGAAAATCCACACATATCATACGACTTAGTTCTTCTAGTATCTGTTCCAACTGTGCCCTTAGAAATCAATCGCATTCACATGAGGATGTGTTTCAACAAGATCGAAAAACGATCATGAAACTCCCGACAACGTCACTCACTTGAGCTCATGAAGACATATAATCAAACATCGATGTTAGTTTCTCATCGATACTAGCTGAAGACACACAGTGTCCGAGGGACAGAGGTGTCGGGCATGCATAATGAGATCAATCTGAAAGTGGGAAGATCGTTACGTGGAACTATCACACAAGTGGAAGGTTCTCGGCTATTTCATCCTCTCCTTCTGAACTACGACTAGAAAAGTTGAGGATAATTAGTAAGTTTTCATCTTTATATTTTACAAGCAAAAATACTTATTGCTCCTAATATGATCTTTCCTAACAGGTGAAGAGATATCATATATATAAAATATATATAAATCTCATAAACAAGCATTTCTCTCGTATATAACCCATATTAGAAAGGACATGTGGAATCTAAACGAACGAGAGGCTGCAAACACGAGATAATCTGGGGCAAAAAGCTTAACCTAATAAATTAGAGAGGACTGTGAATGTATAAAGAGAAGTTGCATTAATCTTTCAAATAAGGTTTCTGACGAGGATTTTCTACGCGGAAATAAAATTTTGGGGAAAATTGGTGGCTTTCGATGTGGGTCATGTGTGTGAACGATGAAGTCGAAAATATTGCCATATTCTTTTCGCATCTTTTACTTATTTACTTATTTATTTTTTTGTGGCAGTTATTTATCCAGGGCAACTTGCAAGCTGAGGCAGGGGTTGCTGTCGGTACGGTCTCAATGAAAGGATAGGGGAAAAACGCACATGGTCATGGGCCATACTTGGACGCACGCGAATGTGCTAGGGCTAATCGGAATCACATGCATCGGAGATTATGCAGGGCCCCCCTTTGCATTTGCCGTACATATTGAGTTAATTTCTACTTAATTAAGCATTTCAGGATGTTAATAAGGGTTTGGAACCTACAAAACTAACTTCCATTTATCTGCTTTTGTTGTTTTGAAAATAGTTTTTGAAATTTATTTGGTCATGCCAGGATCTTCCTCGAGGGGAATCACCAAGATTAGCTAACTAATTTGTTTGCGCCAAAAACTGACTAGATTGGCGACATAGATAGGCACGCGAGTAGAATATAAGTTGTTAATAAAAACTTGAGCCATTGTCGACGACCTTAAGATATGTGATCGATATTGATGTACATTGATGAACAATAATCAGTTGTCAATATATGGCAAAGATTGTTGACAAGGAAATCGATTAAGAGGATCAGTTGATTACAGATTGAAACACTAGGAGAAGGCTAGATACCTAGAGGGCATCATGATGTAGTGATGGAATTTTGAATGTGAAATCACCGGTGGATGAAGCAACAAAGTTGGAAAAATTATCAAAACAATTATAAACCTATTGCAATTGCAACAATTCAATCTTAAACATTTTCTTTAGCTAATTCAATCCTAAACATTTTATATTTGCACCAATTCAATCCATCCGATCAATTTTGCTCGACTAGCGCTAACGTAGATGCCAGCCGACACTGATGTGGTAATTTTTTAATATATTTTTATTTTTTTCAATTTTTTTTTTATTTTTTTCCTATTTTTTCTTTTATCTTGCCTTTTTTTTCTTTTCGTTTCCTTCTTCCCTGGACCGGCCAAGAGGCTAGAGTCGGCGAGGTTGGTGAGGCTCGCCCTTGCCAACACTAGCGAGGGCAAGGCCATCGCAAGCGAGGTGGAGCTCACCCAGCCATGGCGAGGCTCACCCTTGCTCAACGGCGATGAGGGTGAGCCTCCCCATGATTGGGCAAGCTCGTCCTCTCCTAGCGACGGTGAGGTCAAGCCTCGCCATGACTAGGTGAGGCTCCACGTAGCCTGCGATGGCCTCGCCCCTTGCCGGCCAAAGTAAGAAGGAAAGAAAAAAAAAAAGAGCTATATATTTTAAAAATTGCCACATCAGCGCGGGCCGGCCAAACTTGATCGAATGGATTGAATTAGCACAAATGCAAAAGATTTAATATTGAATTGGCACAATTATAATAGGTTTATGACTGTTTTGGTAATTTTTCCCTAATTTATACTTAATTAAGCATTTCAGGATGTTAATAAGGGTTTGGAACCAACAAAACTAACTTCCATTTATCTGCTTTTGTTGTTTTGAAAATACTTTTTGAAATTAATTTGGTTATGCCGCGATCTTCCTCGAGGGGAATCACCAAGAGTAGCTAACAGATTTGTGTGCACCAAAAATTGACCAGGTCGTCCATCTATAATACAAGTTGTTAATAAACACTTGAGCCATTCTGTGTTATGTTGAAGTTGTATTATCGTATTGTGTTGAGCCACATGTATGTGACATGTTTAGACACAATAAGCTAAAGGACTATTCATTTTCGTTCTATCCACTATTGAGATATTTAAATTGATGATATCTCATTAACTATGAAAGTGTTTTTTTTTTCTATTTGATGTTATTTTTAACTGATTATTGCAATTTGTAAATATGTTCCATGAAAATTAGAGGATATTTCGTGTTGAGTTTATACTGATGTGTTGATTTCGCGCCAGCAAGTAGGTTTCGTGTCATAGTGCATCAAACAATCATTCGTCAATTCGTTATGTAATCGTGTTACACGGGTAATGTTGTGTCAACCTGTTAATTTTCAGATGGTGTTCGTGTCAAGTACGTCAACACAATAAGCAAACCACTCGCGGTCGTGTTGACCTATTTTGTAGCATACCTTTATGCTAACTCCATCAAACACGATCCCCAAATACAAATTCCCAGCCCTATCCGAACCTCTCTTCTCATGAAAAAGGGGGTCCCAAGCCCAACTACCAAGTTGGATATTTTCACCAATTTTTTTGGCCCATAGACCCTGTGAGTCTTTAATAACTTGATGCGGTTGTGATAGAGCATCAACACACTCAGGGAGGAGTTATTTGGTTGCAAAATAGTGTCATACACCCTTACCTAAAACCTTTCACCTTATTTGCAAATTCCTATGACACTTAGTCTTCATGTCAATATTAGCATGTTTTAGTTTCTTAGGTACATATGTTTCATGTGGCCAAACAAGTTCGTTCATCTATTTAATTATTTTTTTGGAAACAGTTGCTAGAAAATTGGAAGCGCTTCAGCCTTCAAATATAAATAAAATCAGAAACCGCATGAAAAATAACCAAAGCTTTGCTTACCTAAGGGTGCTTGAAACATTTGTATTCGTCTAAGACTAAACTATGATCACATTATTTTCGGTAGCTCCTCTCGCTCTGTTTCTCCGTCATTACAAAGAAACGATATGCCCTCATGAAAAGCTCGAGTAGATGAATTGAGAAGCGCTGTGTTCTAACGTCGGAACAGTCTCAGTCAACAACATTGGATATCGAAGTTTAAATATAAATAGCTCGGTGACCCATGCTTGCACGGGATATTCAAATTGAATCGTATTTAATTAATCTATTCGAATTTTGTAAACTGGGTTTGTCAGCTAGCAGCGTCTCGATTTCCCAAATCTTCCCAAATTCCAGGTTCGCGTAATCTTCGAGATGCAATAATGATAATTAATCTAATACGAAACTAGAGTCATCGCCCTTCGGTTTAGAAAACCTAGGTCGATTGGAACCTAAACACTAGGCACCAGTGGAAAAGTCATCTACGTAAGTGGCCAAAGAAACTTGTCTACGAGAACTAAATATCTTAGTGGGACGGATAGCATCCCAAGCCGCCCTCTAAATACTACAGGCAGCAGCCGTATTTTTTGTTAAGTACTCTATCATTCATCGTTTAATAAACGATACAAACGAGATGCTTGACAAGTATGAAGTGAATTTATATATATGATAATCAAACTTACATAATTCAATCATATAATAAAAGATGCCTATCATTTTTGCATAATACTTTCTCCAATTATTTAAATTCCACTGGTTATTATCCTTGATATAGCTCTACAGATTACATTTCCCTACCACATGAATGTGGAATATATGGAGAAGGTGTTGTAGCAAACATTATTTTTCGACAATTTTGAAATATGAAACCCATACGAAACATAAACAAGTACGTTAGTGAAATTGAAAATCGACTCGTATATTTTAAAGTTAGATATACAAATCTTTTGACCTTGCCTACGCATAGTCTGCCCGAGAAATATCTAAGATGTGACATAAGTTGACATAGATTACATTGCACTAGTTACATTACTCAAATTGACTCACCAAATAAACATTTCGAGTTAGATAGATACACCTAGGTCTATTGATCTTATTTATAAATAATTTTTATGAACACTTTTTTCTAGGTAAGATATTCAAGATCCATCAAAGTGATTATACCAGCATATAATGATGCTAAGATCAACTTAGCTTCTCCGTATCATCAACATGACATATTAACTTGTCTATTATTAACTACGTGAAGTTCACCAGCAAAAATCAACCTGAATTGCAGATTCAATGTTGAATAAGGGAGACCCATCTCATGGTTACTCCAACATCATCCAATTATCAACGTCCATCATCTATGCATGGCACGAAAACCGTCATTGTTTATCGATGTACTTCCTAAAAATTGGACAAAGTGTTTTAGGTCAATGTCATCACAAGACTTGATAATGGATCTGGTTGCACAAGTACGTCCAAGTTTGCCCGCCATGCAATGGCCCGAAGACGAGTTTGGGCGTGCTTGGGCAATTGTAACACTCCGTCCGGCTAGGTTGGTCTCGCGGCAAGCCAACCCAACCCGACAAAAACAGAACATAATTTTAGATAGATGCAACTAATAGGAAAAGCCCGTACTTTCCATGGGATTTTATGTTTTAGCTTAGCTGATAAGTTAAGTTTTATTCTAAGGTATATCATTACTATTTTTCTTTTTCTTTATTTACCAATAATGCAACCATTTAAAGAGAGTTATATCACCATATTTCCGATAGAATCAAAATTTACTTTTTTCTATTTATTCGTACACTTTTAAAGTACGAAATGAACTATCTGGAAGTGCATAATCTCAATTCTAATGAAATGACAACAATTTCATCTTTATCTTTATTGATGCTCTTATTATACATCCAAGTCTTATCTCTTTGCATTGTGTCTATATAAAAATAAAAAAATTTTGGTAAAATATTAAAAATATCATATCTACTACTTAATATTCTTAATTAAAATCATAAAATTCTAAAAATTAAAATTTTGTTCTTGACAAAACAATTACTTTAAAATTGAAAAAAAATGAAAAAATTACCATGTCAAGAAGACTTATCCAAATATTTGACTGAAATCTTTGTAATAGAAAGTGCTTAATTTGATGAGAATTGCAACGTTCACTTCATCTGCGAGACTTTCAATTGGACACATACCTAAAAAAAAAAATTACTTAAGATTTTTTTTAAAATAAATTTTTTTTGAAATTTTTTGTTGTCGATTTTTTTTTTCATTATATTCTTTGTTTACACTACAACCCAAGAAAAAATGAGGTTTCTGGCGGAACAGAACAAACGATGTCAAGCCAAGAGCACCTTCATTCCTATATAATCAAAAGGGTGGGTGTAAGAATCCACAACTGATCATGTCCTTCCCCCTCGAGTAAAAGCTTCCACGGCCGGTTGACCAAAATGAGGATCCCAAATTGCACGAGCAATAGGTCTTACATGTAAAGGGTCTTGTACCCATGCCTCAAAATTTCCTTGCCAAGCTACATGAAACAAATTTCCGAAAGTCCACAGAAAAATTATTGCTAATTGCCCAAAGTGAGAAGCAAAAATATTATGATAAAGACGTTCCTCAGTAATATCATCATGACTCTCAAAGCCATGCGCAATCGCAATACCAAACCAAATACGACGAGTAGTAGGGTCCTGAGCTAAGCCTTGTCTAAACCTTGGAAATCTTAATGCCATGATGCCTTTCAAATCCTTCTAGCCATTATCCTACTGCAATAATTCTTGCTAAGAAGAATGCCCATGTTGTGACAATTCCACCCAGAAGGTAATGCGTTACTCCTACAGCACATCCTTGTACAATGCTCAAGGCTATTTTCTTTTGAGCTATTTCAGAATTACTCAACTTGAGTTTTGAGAATACAAATTCTTTTTTTTTATAAAGAAAAAAAGCCATGGCGAGGCCGCTCGGCCTCGCCCAGATCTAGGCGAGGTCCAGTGGCCTCGCCCATGGCCGGCGAGGTCTCACCGATTGCTGGACTGACAACCGGGGACGAAGTTATAAGTTGGGAAAAAAAAGAGAAAAAAAAGTCAATAAAATTAAAAAAAATTCGAATCCAGCAATGAATAGTTTTGTGACGAACCGTCTTCATCGCCAATTAGCCACGAAACTTACTGGTAGAAAAGCTTTACCAAGACTGATTTGTGTGCGCACAGAGAGGTTTATCGAGAAAAATGAAAGAGGAAGAGGGAGGAAGAACAGCGAAGAGGGATATGAGGAATTAGCAGAAAGAGAAAGAAATTGGGGGTGGGGGTATATTACAAGTAGCGATGGGGACAATTAACGATGAATTTATTTTTTTGTTGCAAATTAGCGACGAATTTATTTTTCGTCGCAAAATTAGCGATGAAAAAAAATTCGTCACTAACTCCATCGCAAATTAGCAACGAATAATTTTTCGATGCAAATTAGTGACGATTTTTTTTTTGTCACAAATTAGCAACAAATTTTTTTCTATCGCAAATTAGCGACGACATTTTTTTCTGTCGCAAATTAGCAACGGAAAAAAAATTCGTCGCAAATTAGCAACGAATAATTTTTCGTGGCAAATTCCGTCGTAAATTAGCAATAAATTTTTTTTTCATTGCTAATTTTCCGTGGCTAAATCCTTGATTTTTTTGTAGTGATACGAGTTTATAACATTATATGAAGGTAGATTGTTGATAAAGGGACTTGGGCAACAATTAGGCCTGAACTGAGAGCTTAACCTAGTCTGGCCCCATGCCCATACCCCCATCGTTCAACTCTAATGTATCCTACAAATTATACTTACGCAGCAGCTCCTAAGAGATATGCGCAAATATATGAAGGGTTGAAGTGGATTGAAGTGCATTATCATATAAGCATTGATGAGTTGAGTGGCTCATAACCTGATTTCGTTCTATATTCTACTATATATACTTAAGCAGATCTCCTAAGACATGTGTACAAGCGTCTTATGGGTTGAGGTGGATTGAAATCCTACATCATATACACATTGATGAGTTAAGTGACTTATAACTTGGTTATGTTATTCATCAATTGACCATTTTAGAACTAACGTCTTATGCTCCATAAGCTGAGAGAATATGCACTCCTATGATTGCCACGTCACTCCACTTTTGTCTTTGTACTTGTCATACGGCAAAATGTTGCATAGTTTTACCACGTGGCGCAGTAGGTTAATAATTATTAACCTTTCATTTCACATTTCCACTTCTTATCTTGTTTCAAAGTTGAAACAAAACGATAAAGATAGAGTGTTGAAATTAGTCTCTGAAGACGATATTTCAAGTAATGTATAAAGTGAAACCTTATGTATCTTCCAATAATGAATAAACTGAATGTTTTTAGTACGGTTTCAAAAAATTTAAAACATGGATAAAGATATAGTTTATTTAAATTGACAAAAATGTCTTAATTAAAAAAAATCAAATTGTATACGGTTTATGTCACATACTTTATATTCTATTTAACTCAACAAAAACGGAAAAATTACCAAAATAGTCATGAACATATTGCACTTATGCCAATTTAGTCATAAACCTTTCAATTTGGCCAATTTAATCCTAAATTTTTTGATAATTTATCAATTTAGTCATTTTCGTCAATTTTGGCCAGAAATCAAGGACATGGATGCAGCTGTCCTACGTGTCACTACGAAGAATGGCTAGTGTTGACATGAATAAAATTTACAATTTTTTATTATTTTTATTTAAGTTTATTTTTTCTTTTCTTTCTTTTTTTTTTTTAACTTCTTCATCCATCCATCGCCGGGCACCAGGTCCAATGAGGAGGATCCTCACCTAAGGCTAGCAATGGTTGCCCTTATTGGTCCTTGTCACGCCTCGAACCCCATCGAGCACGTGGCATCTCGAACCTCGAGTCGAATGAGTGCAACGTCCCAAGAATACGTTGCCGACCCAATAATCTCATCAGAGTTAATTCACGGCGGAGCAATTGCAAAATCCCGGACAATAAAATTGAAAAACACCAGGAAAAAAAAGATCGCCATACCACCAACACTTTAATATGCCTCGATATAAATATATACAATATCCATTTACAAACATACTTCTACCTTACCACCAACTTCTTGGTCCACATAACATACTTGCACATCCACTACTATTCACAATCACCATTACTTCAAAAAGGGAGATGACCTGGGTCCTCTATTTATCCAAAAATGGTACTCTTCAAAACTTATGCTCCAAACCTCCCCATTAGCCCCGACGTCCAAGAGATGGCGTCCACTCAGAGTCCGACTCGTTAGCACTCGAATTTGACTCTTCCCGAATCGTCGCTTCCACTGAGAACTCCCACTCGGCTCTAATCTCTATAAGGTGGTCTATGTCACCCGACTCCCCTACTGGGACCTCATCCTACTCCTCCTCAACTGGCTCGATCTCTAGCACATAGTAGGAATTATACTTGTACACGGGTACACCCTCCTGTTGATCATCAGACTCTACTTCTGGAATCTCCTATGGTTCCGTTTCAGGGTTTTCTTTTTCTCCTTCTTGTCCTTTCTCAGGAATTGCCTCGAGATCCGCGTGCATCATATCATATCCCCTCTGGGATTCTTTTGGTTCTAGCTCATGCTCGGCTCCCGAGGGTTCAGGTACTGCAGAAGCAGGGTAGAGTCCAGACTGAGCCAGACTAGTCTCCAAGCTAGTCAGCTCATCATCGGGAGGGAGTATGGCTGATAGATCCCAGTCCCCAACTCCATCAAAGGAAACGTTGAAGCCTCGGACAGGACCGAACTCATCAACCCCGTCTCTAAACATCCATACCGTGTAGGTGCGGACCTGCCAGCGGGGTAATCCTATATTTATCCAAACTACAGTCGTATGCTTAACCCAGGTGAAATTATCACCCATTGGATACTCCATCACGACGTGATCGGTGTGCATGACTATCCCAAAACGCTCTGGCGACAGCGGCGGCAGATTCATGGCTCAGGCGGTAGCTCTGAAATGGTTTGGTTAATACAATTATGAGACATTTCTCAATAAGTTACAACCTAAACTCTACCTACGCTACTACGTAATTCCAGACACGTCCAGACACACAACCAAACAAACCACGCAAACAGCAACCAAACATTCACACATACCTAAACTCTCGGCATACGCAATTTGCACGTTAGCCCACAATCCGAACATACAATTCTCACGCACATGCTACAACACACGTACTTTTCACATATCAATACACACATCAATCACACCACATTTCCATCCCACTCGTCGTACCCACACTTGTTCAATCACTTTTCCGGCCAGCGTATACACGCCTCAGGCCCACTCGATCGCGCCCCGAGCATCACACGCCTCGATCCGATCCCACATTCACTTTCCATACCACACGTCTCATTCTCGATCACATTCCCAGCCCGCGTAAACACGTCTCAGGCCCACTTCATCGCGCCCCGAGCATCACACATGTCGGTCCGATCCCACTTTCACTTTCTTTTCTTGGCCCGCACCAAATGCGACAGGCCTACGTAATCGCGACCTAAGCTCGAAATGCCTCGGTCCGATCTCATTCTCACACTTTCCTCAGCCCTCACCAATTGCGAAAAGCCTACATGATCAAAACCTGAGCTTAACATGCCTCGGTCTGATCCCGGTCTCACCTGACCTGATTGTGCCTCGGACTGATCTCATTACCCATTTTCTCATTCCTCAGCCAGTGCCAAATGTAACAAGCTTACATGATCGCGACCCAAACTTATAATGCCTCGGCCCGATCCCATTCTCGCACTTACACATGTTCGCATTAATTTACATGCACATAATTGCACCCAATATATCACGATAATACAGTCACATTACAAACACGTGAACAACACACAAATTGGCATTTTTCCACATCCAAACTTCGTCAAATCAATTCCGACCCTTCACAGCACTTTCACAAAATCTCGAGCCAAATCTAACGGTACCAATCACGCATCAAACAGTACGCCACAGCACTCCGAACAGCCACTCACAGCCAACAGTCGGCCTTTAAAATTCCACCAAAAATTCCCAAAGTCAATCCTAAGGTCCGTTATTCCTATCAGCCCATAATTTTTACCAAACTGTGTCTAAACGGGTCCAAAAATACCCAATAAACTAGGCGAGGTTTAAGTCACGACTTACCCGACTCTAGACTAACGCAGCTAGAGTGAAACGGACGACTATCAACGGCGATCTAGCAGAGGCTGGCGGCGGTGACGTACGGCTTCTGGCGGGCGGCGATTGGCTCACGGGAGCTTGGGCGGTGGCCGGTTCGGCGTGGCTGTTCATGGCCAAGGGGGAGAGAACCGACAGGGAGAGGGGGACACGGCGGCGGTGGCATGGCGTGGGGCTCGACGGACAGCGGTGGCGTAGCACGGCGGTGGTACAGCATGGCGGCGTGAGGGCGGCGTTCGGCGGGGGAGAGGGACGGTCGGGAGGGAGAGAGAGAGAGATGGAGCTGAGAGTGAGAGAGAGAGGAAATGAGGAGATAGAATGGTCTTAGACTTGTATACCAAGTTTTGACCAAAATGCCCTTCTCTAATTTTTTCATCCGATGGTCCAGATTCGATCTTATTTTGAAACCGACGGCACAAATCGAATCTTTTCTAAAATATCCAAGAGCAATCTTGAAATTTCTCAAAAAGTCTAAAAGCAAAATTGTCTTTTCCAAATTTTAGGACAAAATGACCAAATTGCCCTTACCCATTATAACTAACCCTTTATAAATCCTTAGGCGTAAAATGGTCACTTTCTCATTTTCTTGCCGGAATCGAATTTTTCTGAAGGATTCAGGAACATCCAAAGCTGCACGTTCCAACCGCAACGTTGTCCTGATGTCCTATTGTGACTTCCTAATTTTCTGTTGCCCAATTCGCTCTCTAATTAATAATTGAATTCTACGTAACGTAAATTGAGCGATCCTTTGACTAACAGGTGGCTTTTCAGGGAAATTCGTGTATTCGACCCGTAACTGATACTAAATCGAGTCGCGTGCAAGTTCGTTCAAATTGTGATGACCTCGGTTGTCAATAAAATCGCGAGAATCGATCGCTAATTCCGATGGGCACGATCGTTCAGTATAGGTTCTGGATCGTTCGTCAGTTTATTTCGTGGTCAAACGGAATCACCCATGATCCACTAATATGACAGTGGCGAATCGATCCATACTATCCTAAGATCGGCCTACACTGGCTCAAAATGTCACCTCGATGATTTTATGGTCGAAAGTCAGTTCACGATCAAATTTCTCTAGTAGTACGAATTTAAATCCCTAATTAGCCTTTTCCCTAATGGTTAGTATCCTAGGAATGATTAGTTCCGGGTGAGAATCAATTACAAGTACGTTCATAAAACCATATATTTCATGAATCCCAAATGGGCGATTTTTAGGATGTCACAATCCTCACCTATGGCCAGTCGTTCGGCCATCACCAAAGCTTGGTGACCAGTAAAGAAAGAAGAAAAAGTAGAAAAGAAAAGAATAAATTTATAAAAGTATAATTGAAAAATTGAAAAAAATGTCAACGCCGGCATCGACCATTCCATATAAGACAATTAGCGTCCATATCAGCGATTTCTTGTTAAGTTAGCCAGAAGGACTAATTTGACAAACCGTCAAAAAGTTTAAAACTAAACTGACTAAATTGAAATAGTTATGACAGAATTGGCACAAGTACAATATATTTATGACTTTTTTGGTAATTTCTCCCAACAAATACTGTCTAGCTAACAACCTAAATTCGATTAACATGTCTCCTTACTATCTATAGATGATGGTTGCCGCAGATTTAGAACCTTTTGGAGAACACACTGAAGTTGTTCGAATATAAAACTTGACCTTGCAAAACTTGAGAAACCTCCATCACAGATGAAAATGACTTAGTAGCACCGATCGTGGCCGCCTTCCCAAGTCCCTACTGAAACAGTAGGAAAGGAGTTGAGCATGCTTGGTGAACTGGGCATCATCGTCTTATCCAAGAGTGTGACTCGAGAAAGAAAACTGGCGAACTCCGTTTATTTCGCAGAAAATATTACATTTCTAGAAAATGTTTTATAGGAACAATATCTTCCAAAAAATCACAATATCTTCCGATATTTGATTGTAATCTAAAAAAGAACAGGAAAATATTTTCCATCATTTGGAATTTGATTTGATTTTCCTAAGTAGGGCATACACTATCTAGGTGCTAGTAACTTACATACGCATGGTCGGGGAATCAAGCAAGGGCATCGGGGTCGTGAGTCTAGCCTCGATAGACCCCGACTTGGGCATGGGTATGTAGGTCCTGGGCATGGGCATTGGTACCGGTCATCCATAGAAGCCTAGTGCGGGATCCCAATGCCCAAGCTCAACACCCTAGCGTCCTTGCTCGAGTCCCTAACACTCGAGCCCTGGTCCATCAAAGCTAAGCCTAAGACCCCAATGACCATGCTTGAGTACCCAATAGCTAGGCTTAGGTCCTTGACACTCAAGCCCGAGTCCATGGAGGCCGGGCTCAAGTCCATTAAGGCTGGGCTCAAGACTCTGGTGCCTATGCTCGAGTCCCTGGCTCTTGGTCTCGAGAACCCGGTGCTCGTGCCTAGATTACCTATGGCCAAGCCTAGTTCCATCGAGGCCATGGCTCAAAACCTTAGTACCCATGCCTTGGGTCTGGCCTCATTTAGACTCAGGCACAAGTCTATCGAGGCCGAGCTTGAGACCCTGGTGCTCGTGCCTGGTCCCCATGCTAGAGCTCAGGTTCGAGTCCATCGAGGCTGGGTACTAAGGACTCGAGCACTAGCATCAGGGTCTTAGGCCCATTGTCGATGAACATGGGTGCCAAGGACTTAGGCACGAGTATTAGGGTCTCAAGTCAAGCCTCAATGGATCCAAACGCAAGCGCTAGGGACTCGATCTCCATGGACCTGGGTGCAAGCGCCTAGGAACCCAAGCTTGGGAGTGAGGAACTGGGCATAGGCACTAAAGACCCAGGCCCAACCTCAATAGACTTAGGCGCGAGAGCCGGAAACTCGAGCACCCAAGATCAGAGGCTCGATTGCAATGGACCAAGGGCTACAATACCGGGGACCCAAGCCCAGCCTCGATAAACCAGGCCACAGGTGCCGAAGACTTGAGCACAAGCGTCAAGGTCCCAAGCTCGACCTTGATGGACCTATGCATGAGAACTGGGAGAACTAGACACCAACACCTAGGTACGGGCCCAACCTTGATGGACTCAAGTATTGATATCAAGGTCTTGAGTCTAGCCTTGATGTACTTAGGGGAACTCGGGCACAACTATCGGGTTCTAGGGCCTAGCCTTAGTTGGACCTAGGAGACTTGGGCCCGTCCTCAATGGAGACGAGCCTAGGCACCTTGAAACCTGACAACAAGCATCGGACTCCCGAGCCTAGCCTTAATGGACCTAAACTAGGCCTTGTTGAACTTGGGCTCGGGCACCACAGTCTTGAGCCCAATCTCAACGGATCGGGATGCAAGCGTCGATGAACTAGGCACGAGTACTTGGGTCCCGAGCTTGGCCTTGATAGACCTCAACCCGGGAGCCAGGAACCCTTGCTTGGCCTCAATGGACTTGGGCAAGGGTGCCGGTAACCTAGACACGAGAACGAGCATGGGTACTAGGGTCTCAAGCCTTGCCTTTGCAAACCTGGGCTTGGCCTCAATGGACTTTTATGGTCCTAGCCTAGCCCCAACCTTTAGACCCGAGTCAGCTACCTAGGTCTTGAGAACGAGCGTTGGGTACCTCGTGCCCAAGAACAGAGTTTATGGTCAAAGCGCCGATATCCAATCTTATTTTGGAAAATAATTTCTAATTTTTTAAATAGAAAATCATTTTCCCAAATTTAAGCATGGATTTTTTGTTTTCTATTGACTTATTTTACTAAGTAATCCAAACACCAGAAAATAAGGAATATGTTTTCTTAAAAAATATTTTTCGTAAAATAAACGGAGCCTTTTAGGAAAATATTTTTCAAATCATTTATTATGCCAATGGTTAACTTTTTTGCCGTCATTTATTTTTCTTAAATGTTTCCTTAAGTCAACATTACATACGCTGAAAAACATGTTTGAAATTTTGTTTGGTTATTTAGTTATTTGACACTGCATTTGCAAACATGCCCTCGCTAACTAATTATATGTTTGTGCGCTCATAACCTAATCTGATTGACAGAAAATTCAAAATATAAAACAGAGATGGCAAGGAGCTGAGGAGTAGCTACGTGTAAGCTACATAACTACGAGTAATTTCCAGTTCCTTAAGCCGAAAGGAAACCAACGGTTTAGGAGGGAGCAATTGGCTCGAAGGGGCCCGATTCAAAGCCAATTCATAAGGGGACCATTAAGGTTCCTGGTTCCGAAATTGGGAACCAGTCTTGACCGGTACAGTTCCCGATTCTATATCTTAAGCCTGCTAGTTCTACCTGGGAACCTAGAACCTCTAAGACCAATTCTTGGGTAGAGTCCAGAACAAACTGGATTTGAACCCCTATTGATACCTAAATTTTGACGATCCATTTATATATCTGTTTACATGAGAAAATTATGAATTGATCATAGCCCCTAAACAAAATATTGATATTGCTTTGTTTCAATTTGCATTATTTTTCAGTATTTCTTTGCATTTAGGCACTGATAGTAATTTAGATTAACATGTTGAGCATTAGGCGTGTTGGCATGGAGTCGGCTATGGGTACTTGTATTATATCCCAAAAACAGCAGAAATTTGGATGAAACTCTGATCAAAGATTTCAATCAAATTGAGCTGGCTGAATTTAAATTAGAATATTTAATTTGGTAGCAAGTCAAAATGGGGGATTTTGAGGAGCACTCGGATTCTAAAGATCAACTGGTGAAGCTTTTAAGTAAGAAGATTTTGGAGATAAAGATGGAGATTGGCCGTGACAATTTGATGAGGGATCTTGAAAGGAAAAAATCTTTTAGAAGATGAATCTCTAATCTAGCTGCTGGACAATTGTTGAGAAGATTAAGGTAGCCGTTGACGGTTAATCAATCAGTACCATTTGATTATTTTGTCATCTTCAAAACACAATTCCCCAACAAAAACGACGATCCGAGTGTTAATTTCTAAGCTCAGTGGCACCGGTTTGTTCATCATGTCCCTTTATCCAAATGTGTCTCTGTCTTTGTTCTATGCTTCTATGGAGGTTGTGGCCAGCGTGTATTGGTAACTATGTTAAAATAATTAAATTTTAAACTACGCCTTCATCTAACAGTTTAAGCTTTTTGAATAGTTGATAGTGGTCTCATAAAATTTCACATGATATAGAAGTTAGAGGTCCTAAGTTCAAATCTTTATAGGCCCCATTAGCCTCTCCAATTAAATATGTCCAGATTTAGTAGTAGGCAAAAAGACTAGACTAAGCGTAAAAGAAAGTGAACTTTTAGAATAATTAGTAATGATCTCACTAAATCTCACAAACTAATGGTGACAGATGAATGTGGTGAACGATGGTGGAGGTTTGATAACGAGTCTAGATGTATTAGTGGTGATGATATATTTACATATTTTGATGATTTGGAAGATGGATCTTTGACGGTGTTTACGGTGCGTTCTCTGTATTGTGAAGAAGACGATGAAAGCCTCAGTGCGGTGAAGAAGACGGTGGAAAAGACCCAAAATAATATAATAAAATAAAAGAGATTAAAAAAAAAAAAGGGTCGAAGAAAAAGAAAAAGGATATTAAAAGATGGGCTTACTTTAGACTTGATGAAGTTGTCATAGAAGATGGATTAGTGTGGGCCTAGTATGATTTGATAAAAATTGGGTTTGGGCGAATTTGTATTTAAAGTTGGGCTTGTGAGGTTCTAGTGGGAATAGACATAGCGAATGAGTGCATTTACTTTTGCTATTTGGACTTGCAAACGCCATCTCTGACTATAAGTCGACCCGGCTCGAAGGTCTGGCCTATGTCCTTAATTAGGCCTTCATTTGGTTGTTAGATATTAGTATTAGAATTAGTTAAATCTTGGAAGATTAACCCTTTAGGAAAGAAATTGAACTCAATTTGAACTAAGTTCATGAGGTTTCATTTAAATTTGTTACAAGTGTATTAGTTTGACGTTTTTGTGGTAATAACTCTATCAAATTGATCAATACTAAGATGTTCTTCATGCATCCATTGGTGTGAGCAGAAAGAAAAGGCTACTTAAACACTCACAAGAGGAAAGTAAATTTATTTTCCTTCCTTGAATGCCGACTTCTTCCCTGTTTATAAAAGGAGACCCAAAAAGCGACAAGGGAGGCTCTCTAATTTTGTCTAACAAGAGACAAAAGAAAGCAAAAAGACAACACAGAGAGATCGTTAGAAAGGAAAGACGAGAGAGCGGATGGGGAGAGAGTGGGAGTTATCTTCTTCCTCTAACTCCACGACCAGACTTGCTTTCTTGTTGCAAGCTTCTCACGCCTACAGCCCCCGTTGCTGCTTCTTCCTCTAACGACGACAAACATCTGCAACCTCCAGGCTGCGCGACGTTCCTGCTGCTTGTGCTGAACCAAAGTGTCCCGTTGTCAAAGCTCCCTGTCATGGCGATGTTGTTCCTATATTGCACTGACGAAGGATTGCTGTTCCTAGCCTTACCCAACGACGATCTGTTGCCCCGTCGTCGCGGATCCTTCGCTCGGTCAAATGAAGTTGCTCTCTTTTTGTAGGTTGCCCCGAAGTATCTCACGGCCTACTATCTGAGAAGACCTAGCATTGAGTCCTCTTCGTGCTCAGCTTTCACCACGTTTGTCACGCAAGCAAGAACTAATTTTTCCCATGACGATGACGCACTGCTGCTGCTCACTTCAGACATGCTCCTGGTGAGATCCTTCGCACTGGCGTCTGTTCTCTCGTTTTCACGAGGAATATCCTTTACCGAAACTTTTGTCTTCGGTTTTTTTATTAAAGTAGGTTCTGTGATTTGACTACTATGAGAGTTATGGCGAAAAATAAAATGTAACACAGAATTGTATGAAATAGATGGAAATTGAAACAGGATTATATGAAATGGATGAAAAGCGTATGGATTGAAAACGGATCTGGGATCAACAGAGTTTCAAGCTACGTTACAATATTCTTATGAAAGCTGTAAGGAACTGGAAAGTTCCTAAGGATATAGGAAACTGTAAATGCATGAAGTAAAGATGCATAGGAAACTAAAGTGCAAATAAGCTTAAGTGGTTTTTTTTTTTTGTTGATTTTTTTTTCTTTGCTTCATCTGAATATTTGTATCTTCTCCTATCTTGCAACTGCTCGTTGGTTACTTTCATGTTTTCAAACTTTGAATATTTTGGCGCTTCCAATAATTATCTTTTCTACCCACGTTTCCAGTTTTATTGTCCGCCAAAACTTGATCTCAACCGCTGAGATGATTTCAAATCTGGACCAGTAACCTTCCATAATATACTCGTACTCATTATCTCCACTCATGTTCATAACTTCTTGCTGTCGTGGTTAGGTTGTGATTCTTCAGTGTATTCTCGAAATGTGAACCTCCCGAAAAGGGTCGCTATCATGAAGCATAAATATTCCAACGTCCCGAACTATAACTCTGCATATTTCAGTAAATATACATATTTTCATCACTTACCGAATTCGGGATACCATGCCATTTTTACTTGCTTCTCAACATGTTGCCGAATTTGGTCTAGACGTGTTTCGGAATATGGCTGATTTCCATTATACACCGGATTCGGCATTGAAGCATATTCGGCACTTATACCGATTCTTATTTTGATGTCAACATATGCCCCCTTTTAAAAGGATTAAAAGGACTTTTAATTCTTTTAAATGCCAGAAGAAAAGACGCTTACATTTTATTATTGTTGTCGCTTCGTCACCTCACTTCGCGCGTTCTGCTTTTCGTCTTCAAAACATTTCTTCTAAAAATCTTTGCTTTCTTCGTGCCCTTGCATTCTCACTTTTTCGACTCTCTGTAACTTCTTGATTCTTTGCATTCTCTCTCAATATTCACCTGAACCCAATGGCTTCCAAGGAGCAAACTTTTTATTTTTTTGCATCAAATGCTCTTAATCACTACCATATATTCCGAGATTCTGAAGATTTCAACGAAGAATTTCATCTGTTCTCCGTGAAAAACAATTTCGAGGATTCCTTCATTCTCGGTCCAGCAATTCACAATCATTTCTCTATTCCGAAGTGTCTATCAATCAACTTCCCACGTCATCAATTTGAAGTGCTTCCAGTCCACGAGTCATCTATCTTGGTTTATTAATGGCATTCTCGTCATCCTCGTCTTAGGGCTTTTTCAGACTTTGAACCAAATTTCTACCAATGGTATCTTCGTCTTCTCCCTTCTAAGGGTCCCATTTGGGATACTCTTTCAATTCATGATACTCTACGTCTTAGCTGCTTTGATTACCATGTGAATCGTGAGCTAATCGGAGCATTATCTTGCTTTTGGTTAACCTCCACTAATTGCTTCTTTTTCCCTTTCTCTCCTATGTCGGTAACTTTGCTTAATATATACTGTTTCACTGGACTTTCTCCTTTGGGTACAGACCCATCTACCCTGTCTCTTGATTCTCATTCAAAGCTTGGCAAGTTATCTGATTCTGAAATGGCCTATGGGGCATTTGTAAAAAAGTATTTCCAGAAGGAGAACATAGTTACCGACGAGGAGCATACTGCTTTTCTTTTATATTGACTCTGTAAATTCCTTTTCTGCCACCCCATAGTTAGGATTTCAAATGATTTTGTTGTTATTGCCTCCACTCTAACATCAGGGACCCCACTAGCTTTGGGTAAAACCATGTTAGCTTTACCGTATCGGGACTTAGCCCATGCTTCCTCCTCTATTGCTTCAGAAGAAGTTAGTTGAGTTTTTGGTGGTCCTCTTTGGCTCCTTCAAGCATAGGCAGCTTTCTATTTCCCTGCATGGTTTTCTAAGGATCAAGTCATTCAACCCCTTGGAATTTCCATTCCTAATCACCCAGTCTGCCAGGCCTTGAGTACGAAATTAATCCCTCTTTCTGAAGAACCATCTTCCTATTTTCGGTACTTTATTTCTCAAATCAGTTCTGTTGAGGAGAACCCATATTCTTTCACTCCTTTCTTTGTTTCTCAGTTCAAGTCTTACCTCCCTGCTTTTCAAAAAAATAAGAGTGACTTCTGGCAAATCATTCTGACTTCAGTTGATCTTCCTGTAAGATTTTCAACGAAAGGCAGATTTGTTGCTGGTTTTGAAATTTAGTCTCCCCAATACTGTGCCAGACAGCTTGGATTGATTCAAGGAGTTCTTGTTCCAGCTCTTTATACTTTCTCTTATGCTTCCTTTGACAAAATATCTTGCATGCTAAAAGATAGTCAACCTTTTGTTAAGCTGACCACACTGGTTCGAGATGTTTATCAATTGTTTCGTGTAATCAAATTCATTGGACATCCCAACTGTTCTTCAGCCGATTTTGATCTCTGGTGGGATAATTATCGAAAGACCATATTTTCAGATCCTCTGAATCAGATTCTCCTGAAGATAAGGGATGATATTCCTCCTACATTGTCAAAAATAATCGAAGTCACCAATGTACCTTCAGTTAAACAAGCAACGACTTCTCAAGGTAACTAGATTCTGCTTTTTTTCATATCTATATATCTCATTTGATACTCCATTTCCAGTCTGACTTTTATATTGACCCGCAAGATATCGTCCCCGATGGATGGGGAGGTATGGATGATCTAACACCTCTAGTGACAGAAGATCCTGATGATGCGATGGAGGGAATCAATGCTCTGTTCAATAACATGCTCATTGGAGCTATCGAGGAAGGACCATTGGATGAAATGGGCACTGGCCCGCGAGAGTAACACCTTTACTTTTTTCGCACACTCCCTTGCGTGGGGATTTCTATTGCTTTCTAGGACTTGCCCCGTCTCGGAAGCTGCTTTTTAGGATTTTTCATTGTCCCAGTTTCCATTCCAAGAAATGTAATTCATTCGGTGATAATCAATAAAATTACAAATTATTTTCATTTTTTGAGGGCATGTTGAGGTACATCAAGCCAGGCCGGTGATGATATCCAACCGATAAAAGAAAAATATAGTCCAAGGAGAATTCTAAGGCCTGGGCTTCTTCATGCTCCCTCGTGTTAAAACCTTCTTAAAAAAAATTCAAAAAAAAATTTAAAAGAAGAGAAAAATTTAGGAAAAAATGCAATGTTTAACCCTGTTTGTCCTTCTGAATCGCTTACTTTATGTTTCAGAGACAATCTTGTAACACGTGAGGGTATGGGAGCTATCCAATCTGATGAATTATGTGCAACCGAGCTTGATCCCAATGACACCGACGAACTCGACAATTCCTCAGACATTCAGCGTGATCTAGAGTGGCATGAAAGGCCCAAAGTCCTCACATCAAACCAAACTGTCATTGCTAACCTGAGTGATTCCAGAGAACCCAGAGAAGTGAAGAGAAGGGTAAATCCCCCTTAGAGTGGACAAAATGCCTGATCCAGTTGCCGCATGAGTAGGTAAGTCTTTCAATCAAAAAATGCGTCAACGATGCTTCAACGTAAATGATCTAGCCCTGAGGAATGTACTCCCGGACTTTCCTATTCCCGGAGGCAAATTTGCCCCAAACTACATCGGTCCATATGTGGTTAAAAAGGTGCTTTCCGAAGGTGCCCTGGTTCTGGCAGAAGTGCATGGTTGTGAGTTTTTCACTCTTGTTAATTCTGATTCTGTGAAAATGTATTACTCCTGATAAAATCTAATATTTTGCAGCAAAAACTTTCAAGTGTTTAGTTTTATATTCTGAATTGCAAACATTTCACTGATGAATAAATTGTATCAATCAATTTCAAGTTAAGATGTTTGCTTTGGCTTTAAATTCGGCATGGTTATTTTGTCGGTCTGCATCATCGACTTCAAAAGGGAAATCTATTTGGACAATCTTATAACTCATGTAGAATGAATTGAATGTGTTGAATGAGGTACATTGGGATGATGAAAAGCAAGCCCTATCCTATACATAGTCCTATGGACTAATCCTCAGTGAGTTGAGTAAAAAAATTCCATGTCTGCAAGGTAAAGAGTTATCTCGCAAAAGGTACGGCAACTGAGATGACAAGAGGCATTTCATTTCTCTACCTTAAACACTACAAGTTGTTCATTGTTTCACAACTTTGAGCCTAAATGCTTAGAGAAATCCTTTCAAATTACCCATGTCAAAAATCACCCCACATTGGAACAAACTGGAGATAAGTCAGCATCATAAGGTGAAAAATGAGTTGAAATTTTCTTGCTCTCACTAGCATCAATCTTCGAGTGTTGCTTTTTCAGATGAATTCACAGGAAGTTTGAGTGCCTTAGGATGACAAAGAGCATTTTTTTCTCCATCCTATACACACTTTATCCTTTGCTAAGCTCAATTGAGCCTGCAAATTCGTTTCTTGAACCCAGTTGGTGATCATCCCCTACGCTGGGGCAAGGCAAAAGTCATCATTGTTCAAACAGCATATTCGAAGCGCCGATAAAAGATGAAGACTCTTGAGAGTCCAAATGTCGGGTAATTTGGTAAAAACAAGCCATAATGTGGTTGGCCAATATATGCATTATAAACAGTGTGCGTCAAAAGTCAAAAAAAAAAAAAAAGGTCGAAAAAAAAGGGGGAGATCTTTAGAGAAAAAATGTCAAGATATGGCATGTCAAAGTCATGATTCCCAATGGAGCAGTAGTTCTACAAGTCTCAAAGGAATCAAGTGATAAATTCTCGAAACCAATGGAGCATCTACCGAAAAGACAATCCCTGGTGAAGTGGTGAAGGAGAAGACTGGTGATAATGCCTAGATGATCACCAACTTATTCGCCCCAATTATACACATTTTGAGCCTAATGATCCATTCATTTCTCAACCCATGAGCCTAGCCTACATTACGTCTCTTGCAAAGTCTCTTCAGATTATGGCACTTGAACTAACGTAGAGTTTCAGATGTTTATAAGTTTAGCTCGAAGAAGTGCGAGCAAGTCCATTTCTATCTTATTTTGCAGGGTTCTTGATTTGTAAACCCGGAGACAATTGCGGAGTATTTTCTTTCAATAGCCTCGACTCAAAGAGTCCCTTTTGCTAAGCCATTGACCAAGCCCACGTTATAGTCCTGACAAAGACCTGTCAGATTAGTAAGGTCGTACCGTTTGCGAGAATACTCTGACCCTTGTCCACAGGATGAATGTGAGATAGAGTGATTCTTATAAAATAGCCATTTTTCGATGAGGATGAGAGAAAGCCCTTCTGGACCGGAAGTCCCTCATTCGACATTTTCAAGATATCTGCTTGTGAATCCGAATTGTCTTGTCATGATTCTCCCCGGTGAAATTTTGTAATACCGACTTGATAAAATCATCATGCATGAAAACCAGTCAAATTTATAATGCATGAATATATGCATCCTTGATTGCCCATGAATGCATATTACTTGTTGTCTGTAACCGTGTCTAGCAAGAGACAAGCCCTCAAGAGTCAGAGATATCATCAGGTAAGTATATCTCTATCCTTTGGATGTCTGTGATTATCCAGGTATCCCTAACCTATTCGAGCAATTGTCAGGTCCTATATTTGATTATCTCTAGATACCTCTAGCGATATCTAGGCATCTATTGATCAAGCTTTTTCAGGTACCTCTGATGATATCTAGGTATTTTGTTAAAAAAACCATGAGCATTCAGGATAGCCCCTCGTTCACCCAATTGTTAAGTGTCTAAGACGATATCCAGAAGATTCCCCCATGACATGCCTATAAGGAAAGCCACTGAAGTCCATCAACGTTCATCAAGCAACATCTTTGGAACAAAGCCCAAGTGATTTTCAGATGGTACAGAATCAGAATCATACATCGATTTACTTTACCACTCCTATAAGGTAAGTGAATTCAGGTACGTCTACTAATTATTCTTCATTATTTCTCTCTTCGGAATAGGAGACATGATCTCTCTCATATGTTCACCAAGTGGAACAAGTGGCATATCTCTTTATGTTTGCCTAGTAGAACAGGCGGTATGGTTTCTCATTTTGTGTTGTCCAATGGAATAGACAACACACCCCATTTCATGTTAGCCCAGTAGAACAGGCGGCATAGTTTCTCTTTGTGTTGCTCAGTGGAATAGACAGCACACCCCATTTAATGTTTGCCCAGTAGAACATGTGACATATCTCTTTGTGTTGTCCAGTGGAATAGACAACACACCCCATTTAAATGTTTGCCCGGTAGAACAGGCAACATAGTTTCTCATTTCGTGTTCACCTAGTGGAATAGGTAGCACAACATACCTCATGCTCACCTAATGGAAGAGGCGACATGATCTTTTTCGTGATTGCCTAGTGGTATAGGCAACACGTCCCATTCTTTCTTCATATCATGCGCTATTTCGCATCTGTAGGAAACTACAGGTAACAGATAAGCAATATTGTACCTCGAGAACCTTACTTCCAATGGACTAAAAGTTTGGAGTTTGAGGGAGTTAGCAGCATTATAAAGCATTCCCTCACTTAGACGCTTTTTGTGCGATCCGTATGTAATGCTCTTTCACCGCTCTACACAAAGTGAGAAGCCTTAGCATACGTTCATTATTGTTTGCATATCACACATCATTGCATTTAAAAAAAAAAATCATTCATCATTTTGCATAGTTTAAACTTAGGTTTCAATCTTTAAGCGAAACCTCTGCGAGCCTCCACTCAAAGAGGGGCAGAGGGGCAACTGTTGACACCTAAATTTAATAATAATTTGTTAGAAAATTAGGAATTAAATTTTAACCCCTAAATAAAAATATTATAATTGCTTAGCATATAGTTTAGGTTCATATAGATTAATTGCATTCCACACCGGATCGGCGGTGATAAGTAAACTTAAAATTCATCACGTAAATCGAGCTCAAGCACCAAACAAGATTCGGCTCACTCAGAAGGCAACGGCCGAAAATTACAAGTCAAAAAGGGCTGGGTTGTCTTAATTTGAGCTTAAATTAGCCCATCAAGCTAAATTAAAGAAAAGCCTGAATTAATTCAGTCCACTTAGAATTAAATTAAATTAAAGGGTAAAGCCTAAACCTATGCCCGTTAGGACTAGAATGCCCGTCTAATTGACCTAGGTTTACGTTATAAATACATGTTTATGTCTCATAATCTGGGGGACTCTCATAATTTTCAGATCATAATTTTTAGAGAACACAAGCGTGAGTGAGAGCAAAATGTGAGATTAAGAGTGAGAGGAGAAGACGGCCGCACGTGCCCCGTCGTCGTGCCCGTATTACTCGCACCAACTTGCCACGGCATCGTCTTGCTTCAGCCCGACACATGCTGAGTTTCCAACCATGGCCGCGACTCTCTGGTCTGCGTGCTTCAGCAAGTCCCAAAGTCTTTCTAGTGTCCAGCAAGCAAATCCCGACGACTCCAATAATTCTCACTCGTGTCTAAGCCATCCAGACTAAACCCCCGTAGCAGCAACGCCAAGGAAGCCCTCTCTGCACCCTGAGCACTTCACTGCCACCACCACACCAGTTAGCTTCCCAATCGCATCAGGTGTTCTCGGTTGGATAGATTAAAATCTTGGACACGAGGACAGAAAAGAAAAGTTTCCTCCATTCTTCATCTTTTATCCATCCTTGTTGCACTTTATTCGATTCTTGTGATTTTTCTTTAATGAGCGGTGAATTTTAGACGCTTTAAGCAATTCCCTTCGATATCGCGCCCAGCTTTTGCTTGGACGTTCATCAAGGATCGTCAAGTCCAGCAGTCCTGATCACTACCTGTGTATCACGAACTCAGCCGTGTTGGTCCTCTCACGGGTTTCTTCATCGTTTGCTTGCTCCATTGCTGCTGCCTCTCATCGTCGCCGCCACGAGCGCCACCGCCGACGCACCGCCGGTCACCATCCCAATCCGCTGTAAATTCAAATTATGAAAGAAATTTGCAAATCAAGTAATTATCTTATTTTGATTTGATTTGAATATTTTGTTGCCTAATTCATGCTTATTGATATCTAATTTTGCATATTTGAATAGTAAGCATTATTTCAATTAGGATTTATTTCCTTTTTTTGAAATCTTGGATATCTATTACTTATCAAATTTGAATAGAATTTAGAATTTTCAAAATCTTTTGAATATATCCAAGATATTTGAGATATCAAGATTTTTTCAAGATGTGATCAATTAGGAAAATTTCCTAATCTGCAACCGCACACATAGAAATAAATTTATGTATCAGGCTTTAGATAGAGTTATTTTCATAGCGGGCATTTTGAATTTTAGGATCGATTTGTCAGACTTCGAATCGAAACTTAATTCGAAAGATTTAGTGGTTATATTTTTTTTTACTAAAAATTTGTGATTTGAATTTAAATTCGAAAATATAAAAAAAATTTCATAAAAGAAAATAAAATTTTTTTCTCTAAGTCAGGATTTATCAAAATTGTCAAATTGAGTATTTTTCCTTAGATTAGTACCGAAAGGGCGTTAGGGTAATCTAGCGTAACCAAGTCCCTGAATTCATAATTTCTAGTTCGCAGAAATAAAATAGTACTCCCGCTATTTTATTTAGGTTTCTAATTAACCTACCTTAAATGATTAGTGACGACTCCCATTGAAAATATTTGCATACTCACAATTGGACCTAAGTTGCGATTTGGTAGAGTTTTGGGGAACTCAAGCTAGGTTAGTTAATTTAATTGATCTAGTAATCTATTAGCCTAAGATCGAAAACCCAATTTTTTTAGGTCGCGACAAAGCAGTGTCAGGAATTGGAAAAAGAATTTGATGCTTTTGCTGGAATAGTCAAAGTCCATAAAAGAAAGAGAGCCGAGGTTATAGATGAAAATCATAGGCTTGAAACTGAACTGAGAGATTTTGTAATCGAGGCCAAAGCTTTATTGGCCAAATGGGAATAAATTAAAAGTTTTATTTGCTAGATTTTGATCTCCCTTGCATTCACCTAATATCCCGGTGATACAAACTCCCGACGCTATTCTTTGTTCACATCAATAATCAAACCTTCTTGACCAAAGGTTAAACCGAATCTCCATTTGGTTCCTTTGACATTTAAATCAACTCAAAGATAACTACTCCATCGCAACTTTCATAACTTACCGGTCAAATAATCACCTTCCTGTGCTTATCCTCTTTGAAATTACTGACTTCAAAAATAACTGTTTGTCCACAAGCCTAAACCACGTTCAACCTCTAATTCTGTTTCCCAAAAAGAACTCTGGCACACTACTATCCACGATCTGCTCCATATTCTTTACCTTTATAACTGCCCAAGCTACCAAATCTTTCCTGAGAACTCACAGTCTCGTTCATGATGTCTTCACATGGTTCTTCATCTCAATTGCTTATTTGGTCCCAATCACAACGACAATGCATTTCCTATGAAGGTAAATTTTCCACTGAACATTACCAAATTTGGGCTTTGATAATTGTTTAACATAGACGTCTTGCTTGTTCCATTATCTAGGTGAACGGTCTTTATGGAGGCGACTGCATGAATTACTATTTCAAGGGCATCACACATTATTATTGAAATATAAGTATAAGGTAGAAGTTACTGATTTGACCAACTTCTTTAGATCCAGAGTGTTTTTATCTGCAGATTCTGCCTTCCTAGATCTGGTTTGAGAGCTATGCTCTTTATTCCCTGCTCGCTTTGATGAATTTGAGCATAATGTGAGGGAAATTTGGAATTTGGAGCCAACTGTTGTAGAAGCTGATGCTCTTCATCTTAAAATTGAAGAAGAATCTTTCCGATTACGAAATTCCAAAGAGAAATATGCTCAAACTCAGGACTCCTGTACTCAAGCTACAGATGACGTTCAGATGACCCGTCAACTCCTTAATTTCCTTTCCAATCATCATCATGTGGAGCAGAGGATACTCAAAAATGAAATTTCCCATGTTAAGTCTATGGTTGAAGTTGCTTCAAACACGTACAGGCAATTGCTTCAAGAAGTTTGGGAGAAGTTTGAAATTGCCCGCTTTTACTCTCATCATCTAGAGTATCTCGAGAGACAATAATCTAAACTCCATCAAGATCTTGCCTTACATTCTCATCTTGTAACCCAGAATCTCAAACTTGTTAATGATTTGCAAACTTTTGTCATCAAGATTGGAATGTACTTTCATTTCGAATGAATATAATAGTTTCCTTGTGTTTCCCAGATTGATGGATAATATTTCTTCAAATATTTTCCATTTATAGAACGTGATAGTTCTTTTCCATTGGCATCCATCAATCGGTATGCATTCCCAGTAAACATTTCAGTAACCAAATATGGCCCTTCCCAATTTGATGATCATTTACCGAATTCCCTGTTTTGAAGGTTAAATAGCAAAATTGCTTTCCACACTAAATCCCCCACAATAAACTGTTTGAGTTTAACCCTTTTATTAAAAGCTCTAGCCACTCTTCTCTTTTGTGCAATCAAATGATCCAAAGAAGCCGCACGAATCTCATCTAGCTCATCCAAATTTATGTACATCCAATCTCTATAATCTTCGGGCAACATCTCGCTCTGCAATTGGACTCTTAAAGATTGTACTGTTATCTCCATCGGTAAAACTGTTTCTTGTTCATATGTAAGCATATAAGAACTAACACCTATGCTTGATCTTCGTGATGTTCGGTATGCCCACAATACTGTTGACATTAAAACATCCCATTCTCTTGGATTTTCTTCTAGGTGTTTCTTGATCAGTCCAATGATAACTTTATTAGTTGCTTCAGCTTGTCCATTCGCCTGGGGATAATATGGTATAGAATAGACCATCTTGATTCCTCTTGATCTTGCAAACTCTATTATTTTACTTCTAGTAAATACTATTCCTTGGTTCGTAGTAATCGACTCAAGCAAGCCAAACCGATGAATTATATTTTCTTTGATAAACTTAACAACAGTCTTCTGTATAATACTCTTATATGGAATGGCCTCCACCCACTTTGTAAAGTAATCCGTAGCCAATAAAATGTAACTATACTTATAAGAAGAAGGTGGATAGATCTTATCTATTATGTCCATTGCCCATCCCCTAAATGACCATGGCTTTATGATATAATGGAGCTCCATAGCAGGTACATGTTGCAATGGTCCATGTTTTTGACATGAAAGGCATGCTTTAGCATAATTGATACAATCCTGCATCATTGCTGGCCAAAAATATCTGTAACTTTTTAATAGCCACCTCATCTTGATACCCGCTTGATGGGCTCCACATATATCTTCATGTGCTTCTGCCATAACCAATTTCGCATTATCTTTATCAAGACAACGTAAGAACAATCCACCTAAGGACCTTCGGTATAATTCTTCTCCTAATATAACATATTTCTGGGCCTGCATTCCCAGCTTTCGATCTCTTGAATCTGGATTCTTCAAATATTCGATGATAGTTTGTCTCTAATCTTCTTGGACTACATTACTAACTATTATCGGTATCTTTCTTTGTTCAATAGAAGGTATCGACAGCGTTATGGTAGTTGTGACATCTGGCAATCCTTTTGATATTCGGTATCCAGACGCTACTTGAGCCAACTCATTTTTCTCGAAATTCGTGTTTCTTTTAACATGGACTATGTCATACTCTCTGAATTGCTCTAATTGCTTATTTGCCAAATAGTAATAACCAATCAAATTTTCATTCAAACATTGGTATTCCCCTTTTAACTGTTTCACCACCAATTGTGAATCACCAAATACTTTAATAAACTGTACTTTCAACTCAATCAATATTCCCAAGCCAATAATCAATGCTTCATATTCAGCTTGATTATTTAAACATTTAAAGTCTAACCTACAGACGCATCTTGTAAGTTTTCTATCATGAGAAATTATTGTCAATCCTGCTCCAACCATACTCTTAGCACGCGATCCATCAAAGTACATAGTCCATGGTAGTACTTGATTGAAGCTCTGCTCATTTTCTGTCATTTGTAAACATGGGTATTCAGTAAGAAAATTGACAATAGCTTGACCTTTTACTGCCTTGATCGGCATATATATCAAATTAAATTCAGACAAAATAAATGCCCACTTAGCTATATGCCCTTTTATCACAGGTCGGGATAACATGTATTTTATTATATCAGTCTTACCGATCACATGCATTCTAGTTGGCAATAAGTAATGTCTTAACTTTATACAAGCAAAGTATAAAGATAGACATAATTTTTCAATTGCGGTATATCTTTTTTCAATATCAATTAATATTTTGCTCAAATAATTTACCGCTTGTTCTTTTCCACTTTCATTTTCTTGTGCCAACATACTCCCGATAGTTATATCGGTAGCCGATAAGTACAATTTCAGTGATCTGCCTGCTTTTGGCGGTAATAATACAGGAGGATTCATTAGATAGGCTTTGATCAAATCAAATGTCTTTTGTTGTTTCTCTCCCCATATAAATTCATCCCGATTCTTAAGACACAGAAGTTGTGTCATCAACTCCATTTTAATAGACAAATTGTCAATAAATCTTTTAAGAAAGTTTATTTTTCCAATCACCATTTGTAACTGTTTCTTGGATGTAGGATGGGAAAGCTCCATGATAGCCCTTGCTTTGTTCTTGTCAATTTCAATTCCCCTCTAACTGACCAAAAATTCCAAGAAATTTCCTGCTCGTGCTCCAAAAGCGCACTTGGTTGGATTCATCTTCAATTTGTACTTCCTCATCTTGATAAATGCCTGTTCGAGATAGTCCAGATGATCTTCTTAGGCTGACTTAACCACCACGTCATCAATATAAACTTCTAAGAATTTACCGATCATATCATGAAAAATAAAATTCATTGCCCGCTAGTATGTAGCCCATGCATTCTTCAATCCAAAAGGCATAACTACTCATTGAAAAGTCCCGTTCGCACCAAGACATCTAAATGCTATCTTTGGGACATCTTCCTTAGCAATAAAAATTTGGTTATAACCCGAATGACCGTCCATCAATGATAACATCTCATTTCCCGATGTTGAGTCTATTAACATATCTGCCATTGGCATTTGATATTCATCCTTTCGAGTGGCATTATTTAGATCTTGAAAGTCAATGCAAACTCTCAGCTTTCCATTCTTCTTTTTCACAAGAACAATATTTGAAAGCCACTCAACATACCTGGCTGTTTCAATAAATTTTGCCTTCAACAACCTTTCTATTTCTTCTTTGACTTTACCAATCACATCTAGAGCAAATCTTCTTGCTAATTGTTTATGTGGACGAAACCTTTTCTTGATTGGAAAGCGATGTTCTACAATATCTCTTGACAAACCAGGCATTTCATGATAATCCCATGCAAAGCAATCTTTGTACTCTTTGATTAGATTAACCAGCTTGTCTTTCATGCCCCCTTGCAAAAACGTACTTACATACACTAGGCAGAAAAAACCAGACTCTCCTATATCAACCTTCAATAACGGATCTTGAGCCTCCATTGTTCTGTCTTCTTCGACTAACAACTCTTCCCATTCATCTGTACAATCCAAGGTTTCAACATTTTGCATTGCCATTTCTGGCAAATGTGTGAAATATCTTTCACAAACTTCTTGCAATGCAAACTTGTTTTCTATAAAGAATGTATAATTCTTCTAATGCCAAGCTTGATTTGAGAATCCATTCAGCTTTTCTATCCCCGAAGCGGCAATAAGCAAGTGATTGTGGATCTATTTTTGGTAATTCAATAGAATAACGCTCATGCAAACGATCCCGATGTTCTTGACAAATGTCAGTCCAACTGATTGAAGCATATCCCGACTCTACCTCAACATATTCCACTTTCTCACCATTCCAAAATGCCAATATTTGATGTAAAGTTGAAGATACACACTGATTAGAGTGTATCCAATCTCTGCCAAGCAACAAATTATATGAGCCATCAGATTCTACTACAAAAAAAGTTGTTTCAGACGATTTGAACCCTATGATTAAATCAAGAACTATTGCCCCCTTGACTTCGGTAACTTCCCCAAGAAAATCAGATAACTGAACATTAGATGGGATGATATCATTATCATATTTCCGTAATTTCTTGAAGTATTTATAAGATATGAGATTCAAAGTGGCTCCAGCATCAACAAAGACTTTACCGATGGGCCTACCATTAACTCTTCCTGAAACAATCAAGGATCTTAAATGTTTTACTTTTTCAAAATGTACCTTATCAAACTTGATGGCTTCTTTGTCGGGAAACCGAAATTCTGTCATGGCTGTTTCTTTTTCTGAAATATGTTCGATATCTTCTTCCACACTCAAATTAGTTCCATACTTCGTTGGAAGTCTAGCGTGAATCATATTTATCCGTACTGGAGAACCATAGTTCTTCGATATCTAGGAATGGCCAGTTTGGTAACTTCTGCCATCTTTTTGTGACCATTTAGGATCCAAATCTTTTTGTTCCACCTTCCCGTTTTGCTTTGGATTGAAAGCTACAGTAATCTACCTAAAATTAATCGTTTGTGGAACTTGAGCAGCTCTTTCTCCTTCTTCTTTTCAAGGTAAGAGCTACTTTTCGAATCACCTAGTTCTGGCTTACTCCAATCTTTTTCGTCAGGATCTCTTCTCCAAACCCAATTACCTTTCCTGCTAACATATGTGAAAGGTAAGCCTTGCCTTACCATACCTTTAGCTTGACTATTCTCAAAATTCCTTTGTCTATTTCTTATACGCTGGAAACATCTCTTAATAGTTCTATAAGATGCCTATCTTGGCAATTTAACTGTTGACTATTTTCCTTCGGGAGGGTTATAAGGCACCTTAAATGTTTTTTCTCTATAGATTTCCTGAGATTTAAATAGTAGTGAATCATCAAATTCATCTCCCTAACTGGTTGGCTCAACTGGCAATGATGGAGATGGATAATCGTCCATATTTTCATAATAAACCACATAGTCAAACTTCTCACTAGATTCTCCAAGCAATCCAACTTTGGGATCACCTTCTTTATATCGCTGCCATAAACTCTTTTTCTTTGCAGGCTTTAGTAATGTTTCGTTATCTTCATGAATTTGCGCAATTGACTCCCGAATTGAGGATGCTAGTTGAGATGACCCATGGTATTCCTTCCTCTCATGCCTATGACCAGCATCTTTTCTTTCGAGCACATGTGCTGTCTGTCTTGGGTAAATTTTCTCTTCTCTTGCTCGTATCGAAGAGTTTTCGGCAGTTACAATCTCATATTTTACCCGCGGTCCACCTGTCCTGCAAAAAAATGATCCTGATCTATATCTCCCTCTTGTCCCCCTCATGATTTGGAACCTGGGAAACTCCCAATTTGACTCCCGATCTTGTCGAGTTAGCTCCTGGTGACAGCGAGTACAACGTTGTTTGTTGTCATCATCTGTCGTCTCTCGTATATTAACCATGCTGATCATTTTCGGGAAAGGATCTGTACCTACTTCCATTAGGGCCTTTCCTTTGTCTTCGGCAAATTTAATCTTGCCTTGACGAATTGCCTCTTTGATTGTCTTTCTAAACACAATGCAATTTACCGTATCATGAGTTGTAGAGTGATGCCATTTGCAATTTTTCTTATCTGCTATCTCTTCCTTTGACAGGATTACTTGTCCTTCGGATAACTTGATCATTCTATCTTTCAACAGTAGGTCAAATATTTCATCTAACTTGTAGATATCAAAGGAATAGTTATTTATCTCATTAGCCTTGAACTTAGATACATCTCTCACTCTAGTCGATTTAAGTGCTGGGCACACATATGGTTTGTTTAATACCATAGTTACTACCGCTATCTCATTCTCCTCTTCGACTATCTCTGCATATTCGGTACTTTCGGCAAATGCAACTGTCTGCTGATTGTCCTTATTCGGTTTCTTATCTTTCTCCTTCAACAAGTGTTCATACTTAGAAACTCGGGCGTTTAATTGAAAGAGATCGTCAAAGGCTTGTTCTTCAAATCTTTCCTTAAGGTTAAACCTCAAGCCGTTAAAAGCCAAATCTGTGAACTCCTTCTCAGTAAGTAATGTTAAACATCGGTTTCTGGATTTCTTGAAACGAGCAATAAACTGATCCACTGTTTCGGTATTATACTGATACATCCTAGCCAAATTGGCTACCGTTACCTCTGGTACCGTTCGGTAAAACTACGAATGAAACTGCCTCTCCATCTCAACCCATGTTTGAATAGAATTCGTAGGTAAATTTGTATACCAAGTAAATGCTGTTCTTAACAAAGACAATGGGAACAACCTTAACCTTAGATACTCGTTACTTCCAGCTTCTCCACATTGTGCCAAGAATCGACCCACATGTTTCACGGTTGACTAATCTTCCTCTCTAGTAAATATAACAAAATCCGGCATCTTGAAACCCCTTGGATATGGTATGTTATCAATCCAATCGGGATGTGGCTTCCTATATACTGGCCTTGGCAATCCTCTCTCTGCTCCCAACTGTTGCATTACCAACTCTGCAACTCTATTTGGGTTCCATGGCCTCAAATTTTGCTGACATAACCAAGGATCTTAACCCCTAGGATCAAACTGTTGAGGTCGATTCATCCCTTGCTACTCCATGTTAAAATTAACGTGTGATGGTGGCCTATAAAGAGGATTTTCTATCACATGAGGATATGGTTGAGGCCCAGGTAGTCTAATATGATCCGCATTAGGCATACTTACTGGTGGAGGTACATTCATCATTGATGGTGCATTTGTGACCATGGGATTAACCAAATTAGCATCATTCAGTACATTTTGAGGAAAGTTATAAGTACTCACACCATCCATTAGGTTTATAGGAGTAGGATTCTCTGGCCCTGGTATAATTCTAATAGGAGGTTGAGAATTTGATCATGCATTGTAATTATACCCCACATGAAGAGGTCCCGAAGTTGGTGGTAACAATGTTGCCCCAATGGGATTTACATGAAAGGGCAGAACTTGAGAAGATGAACTAGGACGTGATATTACCTCATTTATAGCATTGACCACCATGGGTTTTATCACATCTGTTACATGTCGCACTATACGGTTGGTAAGCTCGTTCTGCTGTTCTTCAAATAGCCTTTTCATCGTGGCTACCAAGGTATTATCTGGTGCCAACGCGCGGGCTTGTTCTTCAGTTAATTACCGAGGAATATCGGCACTTTCATCTACTTGATTAGCCGCAGAATGCTCAAAACATGCCCCCTCAAAACGTGCACTTTCATCTACTTTCATCCACCGGTATTCCTTCAGATTGTCTGGTTCTCACCATTTCTCCAAATCTTACCACACGAGTCCCACCGGGAGTGCCAAAAAGATGTTCTCTCGTTTTCACGAGGAATATCCTTTACTGAAACTTCTGTCTTCGGTTTTTTTATTAAAGTAGGTTCTGTGATTTAACTACTATGAGAGTTATGGCAAAAAATAAAGTGTAACACAGGATTGTATAGAATTGATGAAAATTGGAACAGAATTATATGGAATAGATGAAAAGCGTATGGATTGAAAACAAATCTGGAATCAACAGAGTTTCAAGCTACGTTACAATACTCCTATGAAAGTTGTAAGGAACTGGAAAGTTACTAAGGATACAAGAAACTATAAATGCAAGAAGTAAAGATGCATAGGAAACTAAAGTGCAGATAAGCTTGAGTGGTTTTTCTTTTTGTTGTTGTTTTTTCTTTTCTTTGCTTCATCCGAGTAACTGTATCTTCTCTTATCTTGCAACTACTCGTTGGTTACTTCCATGTTTTCAAACTTTGAATATTTTGGCACTTCCAATAACTGTCTTTTCTACCCACGTTTCCAATTTTATTGTCTGCCAAAACTTAATCTCAACTGCTGAGATGATTTCAAATCTGGACCAGTAACCTTCCATAATATGCTCGTGCTCATTATCTCCACAAAATTCTTTAGTGTATTCCTGAAGTGTGAACCTCCCGAAAAGGGTCGCTGTCATGAAGCATAAATATTCCAACGTCTCGAACTATAACTCTTCATATTTTGGTAAATATACATATTTTCATCACTTACCGAATTCGGGATACCATGCCATTCTTAGAGCTTGTTTGGTAACGTGTCAAACAATGAAAATTCATGTTCTTTTATTTCCAGAAATAGTTTGGAAACAGAAATGCGTTTGGTAAATTTTTTGTTCCTGGGCACATTTTTGCAAAAATTTGTACCCAAAAACAGTTTTGGAAGAGAAACAAGAAGTAAAAAAAAGTTGCTTCTTGTTTCTCGGCACAATTTTGAAAATGAGTTCCTTTTCTTCTTTTTCTTTTTTATGTTGTTATTCTCTAGGTTGTGGCCAGTCGCCGGCGACCATGCAAAAAAAATATATTATTAATAAAGAAATATTTTATTGGCCATGGCCGGCGATATGGCAAAAAAAAGGAAAAAATATTATTAATAAAAAAATATTAATAAAAAAAATATTTTACCGGCCATGGTCGGCGACTAGGCCATGGGAAAAAAAGGAAAAAAATATTTTAATAAAAAAATATTTTACCGGTTATGGCCAGTGACCAGCCCATGGAAAAAAAATTAAAAATATATTTTCAATAAAAATATTTTTTATTAATAAATTACCAACCATGGCCAAAAAAAAGAAAAAAAAATTATTAATAAAAATATTTTACCGGCCATGGCCAAAAATAATAAAAAAATTATTTTTGAATAAACGTATTATTAATAAAAGAAATTTTTTACCGGCCATGGACAAAAAAATAATAATAAATTATTTTTAATAAAAATATTATTAATTAAAAAATATTTTACAGGCCAAGGCCAAGAAGGAGGAGAAGAAAAAAAGAAAAGAAAGAAATATTAAAATATTATTAATAAAAGGAAATTTTATGCCGCTACCAAACGCATTTATGTTCTTTTACTATTTCAGGAATAGAAATTTTGAGCCGTTACCAAACGTTTTCAAATGCTCAGAATCAGTTCCCGGGCACAAAATCAAAAAGAATCATTTCTGTTCAGAAATAATTCATGGGCACAAAATGGTTGTCATACGCAGCCTTACTTGCTTCTCAGCATGTTACCGAATTTGGTCCAGACGTGTTTCGGAAGATGGCTAATTTCCATTATACGCCGAATTCGGCATTGAAGCATATTCGGCACTTATACCAATTCTTATTTTGATGTCAACAGCGTCCCTAGCCCACGACGAACTTTTCCCTGCATATTGTCTTTAGTCTTGCAGAATTTGTGGAACTAATCAGTGAGGTGTCCAGTGAAACCATCTAAAGAACCACGGCAAAGTCAAAGCTCCTCTCGACCAAGTTTCCTCACCATCCAAGAGGTTGTTTGTGAGCTTCGCCGATCCCAAGCCGTAATCCACTGTTGGCTTCCATTCCGTTCGTGGTCCGTCGAATTCGATTCGGAAACTTGGTCCGTCGAATTTGATTTAGAAACTCCATCCACGCAATATTTTGAATTAGGTAAGAATTTTATTTGATTTTTTCAAATATTTTGTTCACTTAATTGAAATATCGCCATCTATATTGAGTCCTCGAATGATAATGCATATCCGTAAAATATTTGAATATCCCCCAAGCTAGGAAACTTTCCTAACTTAACAACATGCTTGGACGGTACTCCAATAGCTAAGCACGATATATGATAGCCGATGGCTCGGAAAATCTTCCATCCTATCTATAACCACTTGAATACAATTGTCGATTTATGATGTTTCCAAATTTAAACAGAAAACCTTCCATCCTATTTATAATCACTTGGATACGATCATCAATTTGTCATGTTTCCAAATCTAAACAGATAAAACAAATTTAATGTATTGCGTGAATGTGATTTGTTGATGGCGTTTATCTTTTATTTGATTGTTTTTGCTAAAGAAAATTTAAAAAAATTAAGTAAAATTTAAATTGATTGTTATAGATAATTTGCATATTTGAATTTATTCTACAAAGATAGGATAATCTTTCAATTTAAATTAGGATTTAGAATGTTTGATCCTAGTTTAAGTTAGATATTATTATAATCTTGATTGTTTATTTAGGGTAATTTTCAATTTCGAATTTAAATAAAAAATACCAAAAACATTGTTTTAGAATAGATTCGGTTTCATTCCTTAGTTTAAATTGCATGTTTAAATAATGGTATTTTTAATTACGAATTTTAATTGAAAAAAAAAAGACAAAAATATATCAAGTGCCTGTCATATAAAATTAGATTCATAAGCTGCATGTCTTCAAGTAATTGCATGTTTCATTAAATAAAAATGCGTGACACACTGGGATAGTTACATATTAGGCGTTACCCGTCATTAGAGTTAGGTCACTTAATTAAAATCGCTTGTCATATAGCTTGCATATTAGGTTTATTAAAAGTTGCATGTCATGCTAAAATAAACATATTTTGCACGCCATTGCATTTAAAGTAATCACATTCATGCATTGCCTATAGGTTAGCTTTCATTTAAATAAGATAAAACCCTAAAAAATATTGAGTGGAGTTGCGTGTTAATTAAAAAACATTAGAATTTCAATGTGATTTCCTAGTTAACATTGTAGATGCTTAACACAAGTCACCTCACATGTTAGGGAGTAATAAAATCAATCCAAGCTGCTTGTCTAAAAATTTTCATGAAAATGGAGGAACCGAAAGGGCGTTAAAGTAATCTAGCGTAATCAAGTCCCCGAGCTCATATTCTCTAGTTTATCGAAACAAAGTACATCTCCCTACACTTTAATTGGGCTTGAAATCGATCATCATAAACTGATTAGTAACGACTCCTAATTGAAAATCATTTGTATATTAAGAACTAGAATCATGAATCGTGAGTTGATATGAGCTTGGGAGAGCCTGAGTTAAGTTTAGACTTAATAATCCATTAGCCGAACCTCTAAATGGTGCACTCGCGGTAAGGTCGCGACATTAGACTAGGGTCGACAACCAACAGCACCTTGGTCCTTAGAATCTTCCTGAATCCTAGGTTCGGGTAATCTGCAAGTGAAGGATATTATGGTGACGTAAGTAATGAGATTAAAATCGTCACCAATCAATTCATATAAAATTCCCAATTCTCCCTTTGGGGCTTCAACTCTTACATAAAGTTCTTGCTTTGGTTATTCAAAAGTAGGAGAATTCATAACTGTCTCAATGTTATTATTTTTTTTACTTTTTTTATTATCTGAATATTAAAGTGATAACTAAACAATAACTCATAAACTATTATTATAAATCATTCCCCTTGTTGTTGGCCCCACAAATATTATGATTGTAAAAAAAAAAATACGATCGTCAAATTTATTTAAAGAATTAAAACTATTCGTTATTAATATGAATGCTTATTTATTACTTTATATTTTTGAATAAATACTTGATAATTTTTTTTATAAAAATCCAATTAAAATCACCGTGCTATAAAAATATGATTTTAATTGATGAATTGAAAAATTAATCTATCTAAATTAATATAAGAAATTGGGATCCTTTTATCATTCCATTCCTTCCTCCTTCTATGGTTTGTTCCCTTTCATCGTGCCACATGTAAGGAAGCTGAAAACTGGTTGAGAGTAATCCGGCATAGCCAACTGTATTGGTTCGTCGGAACACGCGCTAAACTGCGCGTGGCTCTTTGTCATTGTTCTTCGCTCGAAATCTCGCACTCTGTTTTGCCAACTGCCTGTCATATCTTCTCCTTCTCTCTCTCTCCTCCCTCTCTCTCGCTCCTTCGGAAAAGACGAGGTATTGATTATTCTCTGTTCTTGTTCTTTAACAGTTGATGAACGGCGAATTCGTTTGACCCATTGGTTTCTGTTTCTGTTTTGGGTTTCCTCTGCTCTTTCTTTTCTGTACAAGAAGTATGTCGAATCGCTCTCTAAGAAACAAAGTGGTTCAAGCTTTTTTCATGTTTGACTTGGACCGATTGAGATTCTTCGGATAAAGCGAATTGAGTGTATCTTTTCCCCACCCCTTGTATATCAGAATCATGGGATTCGCAGATTGATCTTTACTGGTTTGCGTCTGTTGCGGATTGAGTTCGCCTGACTGTTTGGCCTGTTCTTGCTTAACTCGAAAGATGGCTCTTTCAGTGTCGATTTTGAAACATTGACCGTAGTATTCCTTTACTCATTCTGCTTGGTTGACTTGAGAACTGTTTGAACAGCAATGCTAGGTATAAACTAACCGTGGTCGACAAAATCAGTATATGAAGTAATGTGGTGCGCTCTGAATTGGGTGTTGAATATGGTGAACTCGGTCGATTGTTGTAATATCAAGTGCCTTTAGTTACGTGGAGGGACGCTTTCTTTGATGCTCGTTGCTCATGGCAGACATCTTTATGAGCAGAATGAAGGGAGAGGAAACTTTCTATGTGAACACCCAATACCACCTGCTTTCTTAGGGAAGATAGAAAAGAACACTTTTCATCGGCGTGAATGATGCTGGAAAGAAAGAATAGAGTTTGCTCGAGATTATTTGTATTTAAAATTAGCCGACAGACAGGAGAATTGACTAAGTGACGGACATTTCTTGCCCAGCACTGGTGGTCAATTATAACTAGACATTGGATTTTCTTAAACATGATCTGGGAGCTCTGGGAGCTTTTCTAGTTTCATTTATTTTTAAGAATTTGAATAGAAATGACTGGCACTTTTGAAATTGTAGTAGAATTTTTCTGGCATCTTTGTCATGAATTATTTCATTTGATTCTTCCAGGTAGTTAAGAGGAACTTCATCATCATAAGGTGAATGAGCATGTGATTTCGTAACTTGTGGTATCAGTGGCTTATAACTGTTGACATTTTTCAAAGCTAATAGTTTGTAAATGCTAGTCAAAGCCCTTTTTCCAGTGCTCCCTACATGAGCGGAGGGACACTTGCATGATATTAGTTTATTCAATCGAGCTACATATAAAACCACCAAGTATTACAGTGAAAATAGACCTCCTTGATCTCTACGCAGTAATTGGTCTGTCCATCCTGTCCAGGATAGACTAAGACCATACAAATATTTATGTTGCTTATGGCCGATCAAAATCAAATCTTAAGCCGATGAGTTGTGCAGTTTCTGCATTCATTATGGTGCATGCCGACAAAGGATTGAAGCTTTGGGAAGCACTACAGAGCATTAACCTTATGTTAATTGGCCACGTCTTGATATGCTAAAACCATGTACCACCAGTTGTCTAGAATAAGCAAATCTCTGCCATCACCGGTGCACATTGTGTGCCTGCATGTCTCTTGTCATGGGTTTTCTTACTGTGCCTATATATGGGAAATGTAGTGTTAAATTGAATTAGCATTCCTAGAAGGACCTGATAGTATATGAAGGCTCATGAGCTTATTTGACTTTGTCCAGGTCCATTGTAACCTACTGCCGTCCTTCTTCAAGATTTCACAACCATGTATCCGGGTGGTTATACAGCTGAAATCACAAGCTTATCACCAAGATCTACAGAAAAGGATGTTTATGATTTTTTTGCTCATTGCGGTGCGATTGAATACGTTGAAATAATAAGGTTCCTTTCCATCATATTTTATTCTCTTAGCTTATTTAATACCATCATTCATCTCAGAAATTTTGTAACTGGTTTTGGTCTTTAGCACCTTTCAACCTAAGTGCAGACTTTTAAGCTAATTGTTTCTTATTGATGCATGTGGCTGGATGAAATAAACATGGAAACAATGCTAATGGTTTCCGCTGTACTCATATTTTCCTGTGTCTTATATTGAAGAGACAGATTAAACATTTTTCGATGTCATTGACTTGATTTTTAAGACTTCAGCTTTGTTTATCTGAATAATGGATGAAAGACTATGTTTCCTCCAGTCTGCTTAACTTGATGAGTCTATTAGTTTGACATCATGGAGAATCCATGGCCTTAATTAGGGTCCCACAGAGCTGGCATTGTCTCATTTTGGATGCTCAGTGCTACTAGTTATGTGTAATCGGTGACAAAGGGCTGAATTTTGGTCCCTTTAGATCTTTACATTACTATTCATTATCTTTTGCGTCTTGTATGAAACAGAAAGATAAAACATTTGTGGATGTCATTGACTTGATTTCTAAGACAAGCATTGTTTATGTGAATAATGGATGTTATTCTGCACAATTCCCCTAGTCTGCTTGTTTTTTTTTTTTTTTTTTTTTTTTTTTGGGGGGGGGGGGGGTGTCAGACCCCTAGTCTTCTTGACTTGATAAACATCATGGAGGATCCATAGGCATTGTCTCATTTTGGATTCTCAGTGCTAGTAGTTATGAGTAATCAGTGAAAACGTACTGATTTTGGTCTCCATTTGATCTCTAGATTACTATTCATTACATTTTTCCTCTTATATGACACAGAAAGATAAAACATTTGTGGGTGTCATTGACATGATTTCTAAGACAAGCTCTGTTTATGTGAAAAATGGATGTTATTCTGCACATTTCCCCCAGCCTGCTTGACTTGATCTGTTAGTTTGACATCGTGGAGGATCCATGGTTCTAATAAGAGTCCCGCAGAGCTGGCATTGTCTCTTTTGGATGCTCAGTACCACCAGCTATCAGTAATCAGTGGAAAAAGGGCTGGATTAGTATTCCATTATTTTTGCCTAATCTGTTATACATGGGCACTCAAAAGTGACATATTTTAAATCCATCACAAGCATTGTAGATTATCTTTTTCGAGGTCAGAGAAGACCTAGCATTTTTCATTGCAGTTCCTCAATTGTGTGTCTGACGTGTCCACCAAGGAGGCTAGCTGCTATTTTCTTACTCAAGCCCAGACATTGATCTGATAGAAAATACTTTGATGAAATATTTCAGGATTCATAATGATTTTGTTATTAAAATTATGAATGACAAGGTTTTCCCAAAGGATCTCATTATTCATCTTAACATGTGAACATACATGCTCAGAATTTTGCTTTGTGAAGGTTGCGACTTGCGACACTTAGACTTATTGATGGGTTAATTAATTCTTTTTTCCCCGTTAGGGAGCAATTTGGCGCTACACTTTTTGTGTTCAAGAGTTTTAATAGTATGCCATTCTGTGATTTGCATCTCACTGATAGTGAGACTATGTCTATGACTCTCAAGTCTTACTTTAAGTTTTTGCTAGAGTGACATTGCATCTTCATCTTAATAAGTTATGTTTGATTTAAAATCTAGGTCTGGTGAATATGCATGTACGGCTTACGTGACTTTCAAGGATGCTTATGCTCTGGAGACTGCTCTATTGCTTAGTGTGAGTGACCTCTCTCCCTTGAAGAAAGAAAACTAACTGGAGTTTCTTTTCTTTTTTTTTGAAATTAGTGTTGAAAACCCCCTGGTCTTTAAGTGTTATGGTGCTTGATCCACTCAATTCTTATTCTTCCATAGAGGTTTGATACTGGTGTTGCATGTAGTACATTAGTTCTTTGTAAGTACATTGGGTAGCTGTTCCTGGGGGGTAAACTTCAAAAATTCTTGTTTCTTCTTATAAAACCTTGCTTTCACCTAACCCTTCAAGCACCTTTTACTGATATGACTTGTCAGGGAGCTACAATTGGGGACCGACGTGTAGGCATTTCACGCTGGGGAGCATTTATAGATGAGTCAGATCCTTGGATTTGTCCTTCGCAGAAGTCTCATGATGTCACTGGTGTTGTGGTACTTGAAGCATTTCACTTTTACCAGTAACGATGATTTGCTGGTTCAGTTTCGAAATAAAAAATCTGCAGGCTTGGACTCATGATCAAATGAAGATGCATAGTTTGGTTGATCATGTATGCTGTTTACTAGTCTGAGATATATACATGCGGCAGAAAAAGAAAAGTGACGTATCTGCTTGTGTGCACAACTATGTGAAAGTGCTTCATGCAACAAGTTGAGGAGCTTATGCTCATCAAATGGACAGAATGTCAAAAGCTTTCATTTTGAATTTGGGATGTTTCTGAAGTGATGGAATAGGAAATCAAATCAGTTTAGTCAAGGCTAATGAGCCCATGATTGTAAATTTGTTGGCTCACAGAAAATTCAAGAACAATTGCCAAAATGAAATTGAAACTTATTTTCCCACTTGCTTCTTTAGAGCCCATCATCTGACTGTAATGTTTATGAAGTTTGTATAGTCGTGCTGTAGTCTGGTCAGTGCATAACTTGATCATCTGTGAAACCAGATTGTGAATAGATTGCACATCTCTAGGTGAAGCTGATGATTTTGCACGATAAGAAAAACTTTATGGCTTCTTTTCTCTAGGTTCTGAACTTATATGCTCACACTCTGATATCTCTGACTTTTTTCTCCATGGACAGGCTACTCATGCGATGCCAATGGTTTCCTCTCCAAGTGAAGCCGTGACACTTGCACAGGAAGTTGTCACGACAATGATCGCCAAAGGATATGATCTTGGGAAGGATGCATTGACGAAAGCCAAGGCTTTTGACGACTTGCATCAGGTGTCATCCACGGCGGCTGCAAAGGTCACAGAGCTGAGTGACAGAATCGGCCTCACCGATAAGATAACCGCAGGCAGGGAAGTCGTGAGATCCGTTGACGAGAAGTACCACATTTCAGATATCACCAGATCAGCGGTCCTCGCAACAGGAACTGCCGCCGTTGTTGCGGCAACAGTCACAGGAGAAGCGGCTGCATCAGCTGCTCATGCAGTTGTTAACAGCAGCTACTTCTCGAGGGGAGCTCTTTGGGTTTCAGATGTCCTGAATCAAGCGGCTAAAGCTGCGTCTGACTTGGCTAACCGTGGTAGTAAATAAGATAAGGATCTTTTAAGTTCATAAAACATATTGACCCATCACAGTTATGCAGATAATGAATAAGTAATGGTGGTTGCTCTCTCAGCAGTTGTATGTATGCCCCTATGATAGCATTTGAATTGTAGACATTTTAGTCTGGTTGTGCATAGTTCAGCCTTTTGTGTTCATGAAACTCAATAAGAATTGGTGATTTTGGATCACTACATTGCGCTGGACATTGTCTCCTATAAGATGTCTAAATTATGCCTAATGCCTTGTATATCTGAATTTGTGGGTTTCATATATGACGATGCTTTATGAAGAGAAAAGTTGTAAGAGGATGAGTTGGAGATTGACCAGATAATTAGCATGACATATGAAAGCTAAGCAGCTGACTGGTCTTAGAACGCAATTGCACTGGACAGAGACCCCTACGGTTGACTGCCACTCCTTGAGATGCTCTGATGTCTGAACTTTATACAGTGACATTTTTCCTCACTTCTCCCTGTATTGTTTTTCTCCTCAATTGAGCATCTCCATCTCCCAACTGTGGTTTCAAAGTGGTTCCTTCCATATTTAAGGGACGGCAATAGTCTTTTATTTAAGTGATAGCTGAAAACCGGTTTCTTCCCTGAATGATCCTGCACATTACAAGGTAAATGGTCTGTTGTTGAAGTGCTCTGCCACTAATTGACTTTGCATTGCTTCTTTTCTTTGTTCTCCCATAACCCACTATAGTTTTCTAGCTCCAGAACACCATTGATCGCACGGTGTTTCACGTATGGAAGGTCTAGTTGGTATGGGCAGCGAGTTAGTCATGGAATTGTGCATCTCCAGTTGGAACACTGCTTGCTTAACAACACTTAGAAACATGCAATCGTCAATCATTTATCGCTCTATTTGGCAAGAAGCTAGCATGATGAAGACATGACATGCTCATATACTTTGAGATGTGCTAGACTGCACTAACTCATTTGGCTAAAATGCACACAAAGAGACAAGACAAAAGAACCTTACAGGCAGCATTATTTAGTCCTTCCTCTTGCGTAGACATCTCTCATCTGATAGGGTCACGAGGGTTCGTGCTACAGCTATTGTTCTAAACAGAGGCATCCAATTTCTATCCCGTGGTCGAATGTTGGTGAGTGATGACCACCAGATTGGAAAAGCATCTAATTGTAGTCGCTAACTCTTTTCATCTGTCAATTTATCTTGTTCATCATGAATGTGGTAGGAGGGAGTGGTCCAGCACTAGAATTTGCTGTTGGACAATTCTCAACTGTCTTCTACCATCTCAACGAGATATAATTAGATTGCTGACTGTCCTTTAGCTGCTTGTGCTATTCTTTGTTTCGGGCCCGAATGAACATACAATGACATGCTTTGACGAATTATTATCAGACATGAGATCCAAGAAGGTTGAGAAGGTGTTCATACGCAAAGGAAAGGCAGAACAAAGAGAAAAGACAGAGAAAAGGTAAAAGAAGATTCACATCTTGGCACAGCTCAGTTGGTAATATTAATATGAGAGACCCCAGTTGCTTCACCTTTTTCTGAGTGGCATCATATGAATATGCAATGCCTTTATTCACTGCATACTTTTGCGGCTAACAAGACTATATGCGCCGCCCTATATTCTCATATCGGAGTTAAAAAAACTCAAATCATCAATTTCTTCCTCAGCCGCTAGTGGCGGAGTCCGGGATATCGCGGGTCAAATTCGCCTGTTTCCGTCCTTTTTTTTGGCCCCCTAACATAAACGTCCCTTTTTTTTTTTTCTGGGACCAGCTTGAACGTGAAGCTTGAGAATTTAATGATTCCAAATGGCATGATTTCAGACAAAGCTAAACGAAAGAGAAACTCGAGAGTATTATTATAATTTTCGAATGGCACGATTTCAGAGAAAGCTTGAGTGTTGGGTGGCTTTGTATATTTCATTAGAGAATTGTGTTCCCCTTCTTTAACGGAGACAGCAATGGAGGCAACTACTTATTCAACCTCTCCATCTTTTGCCTCATGAAACGTGTTCAGAGAAACTGGATTGACCGGGTCTCTTTAGTTTATAGTCACCGCCAAGGCTGACCCCAGATTGCGTTGTTCACCTAATCTGCTTGTCCAAATCTGTTCTCAATACTTTCTTCAGCAGAATTAGACGAGTTCTAGATTGCATTTCGGTGCAAGCAAAGAAGTCAACAGTTCTATGTCCGAAATATTAAATATTGAGACCTGAACAACTCCAACATAATCAAAGCATCGCTTTAGGAACAATCAACGAAGTGGAATTTGGTGTCTCCTAAGTCCTTTTTTCTTATCTTCCATGAGACGGTCAGATCTGCAGCATCTGTCACCGTTCTTATGTGGTGCCTTGGGTTCGTTGTGCTGACTCTTCAGATATATCACTAATTTACCACATTAAGGCCATTTTTCCACACATACGAAGAAACTTCATGAAGAGTTGGCAAAAAATGTTATTCAACAGACAAATCCAGTCATAAGAGTGGCAAGCATTTAACCTCTGCAAATCCTTATACAAACTTCATCAAATGTCACACCTTACCAAAAAAAAAACTTCATCAAATTTCACCGTTTGTGTCAGAACTAGACAATCTCATCCAACTTTTTACGCATTGTTAGCTGGATATTCTTGGGTAAAGAAAGAAAGCGTACAGACCTCTTTTTGGTAAAAACATAGAGCAAGTGTACAATCTCTGCCACACAAAATAGAAAAGCAAAATTGAACAGATCATGTAATTTGAAGATCAACTTTTATAACAATTTTTTCCTTGTGTAATCTCCCTTAAAAAGCTATCGTCTTCTCTCTGTACAAGAATTCACTCAAACAAAGAACACCCAAAATTTGTAAATATGCGTGGGGCAATACGTTGCCATTGCCACCCGAAGCTAATAGCAACATATTGGACAGCGTATAAGACCGTTCTCATTACAATCCGGGCAACGTTGGAACCCGTACTCGTCTCCCTCTTCTTCTGCCTCTTCTTCACTGGTGCCATCGTAATATATCTTGCAACTTCCGGAACACCTCTCACAAGGCACAAACCTAATATCGCCGCATGCTTCACAGGCACCATTGTTTCCATTGCCACTGCCACCATCATCCACCATTTTGCAGTTCTCGAGAAATTTCTCAAGCTGTCCTTCTTCGTGCATACGCCGAATTTCCTCAGCTCCGCCAATGTACTTGCTTCCCACGAACACCTTTGGCAATCCACCCCCACAGGCCCCATCACCCAACAGCTCTCTCAATTCTTCCTTAAAACCGGAATGCATTGACATGTCTCGCTCGTCAATACGGACACCGATGCCTTTCAAGATGACTCTAACATGACAACAATCCTCGTATGTCTTCCTGACCCCTCGAAGACTCGTAAAGTAGACGATCACCTTCTCCTTTCCACATGGCCAACCCTTGTGGTCAGTCCCATTTGCTATTTCAGTTTCCGTGGCTTCCTTAGGCAATAAATCATGGCCGGCCATGGACGGTCGCTCCTGATTATCCAATGACTGCATATGAAACGGATGATCAGGTGAGAGCTCTTCAAGTGACTTCCTGAAAGTGGAAATGACTTCAGGATCGAAACCCACAACCACAGCCTCGGAGTCCAATCCGTTGCCATCAGTCATTTGCAGCCACATGGGCTTCGGGGAAACCACAACATCTTCTTGAAACCTCGATTTAGGACAATCCGTCGGGGCATGAACTGGACTCCTGACCACATCAAACGAAAAGCTCCTTATGTGATTCGGCGACCGGAAAGGGCTTGTGTCCTCCAGGCCTTCCATCAGCTCCCACGTATTGATCGTCTCCGGCTCGCCGGGTGGAGTCCTAATTGGCGTTTTTGGGATGACTTTTGGGATTTTCTCTCCGATCATGTTCGACCAGGTCTTGGCCTCGATCAGTCCCATTGCAAATTCCTTCACCCCGTTTTCAATGACACCATTTTTCCCATTGCACATCTTATGATCAGCACCATCGGCCACCATGACCTTCTCCACGTGGTCGGTGATCTGATAAGAAGGGTCAAGCATGAGAGAACCGAGCGTGCTGGATTTAAGAGCAACAAGATGGTAGCTATCATCTCTCTGAGGCAGATGATTGCCGTGGATTGAATAGCTCCGACGCACGGGCGAGTATGGTGTGTTGCAGTGCCGACATCGCTTTTGCTTCGAGCTGGCACAACCCATCGCGCACACCCGGAAAACAGGCGAAAATCAAACTGAAAAGCAATGGAACAGAGGTTACAGGTGACTTGAATAAAAAGAACACGGGGGTTATACAAAGAAGGGTACAATAAATAAAGGGGTCGTTTCTTCAGTAATACTCATAAAACAGACATTCCCAGCTGAATGAGCTGGAAGGGGAAGGTTCCGCCGCAGACTCCATTAAAAAAACACAGCACTTCCTCGAGGAAATAATAAGAGCATTATCAAAAAACAAGAAAGTGATCAAGCTATAGAAGCAGATTGAAAGTTCCAAAGAACTCAGCCCACAGAAGGGAAGACCACGAAACAAAATGAGATCTTGGGTTAATTCAAACTGAACCACCTTCAAAGCTTGGTTCCCGCAAATGATCTCTGTAATTCTGATGCACTGAAGCCAATCAGAATCGATCCCATCGGGCCCAGTTGGACACTCTGTTTCTCTGCACTGAATTACCCATTAGAAAGACAATGCTCGCGAGAGGGGAGAAGAAGCAAGAACTTCGATGGATCATCGACACGGCAGGCAACGAGAACAGGGGGATTTCCCTTTTGACTTTCAGAGATCTGGGAAAGTTCTTGTGGAGGCCACCCGTGATATGATGGCGAGGGAGAAACTTCGGGCGTTGGCGAGGGCCAAAAGGGGTGAATGGAACTGGCACTCCTTGGAGAATTCGAGAAAGGAAACGGCTAAAAAGCAGAGGGAGAGACGTGAACTGCGAATTTGCGAGTCACGAATTCTAAAGTCAAAGAACGAGGGCGAAGAAGACTGATTCAATCCGTGTGATATGGGTTACAGCCTTACAGAGTCACTCCTCTGCTTTTCGAACTGGATTCGCGATTTGCGATTTTATACAATGCCACCTGAGATGCATCCGGTCGGGGGCGTTTCTATTGCAGAGTTAAATAAGAACTGGTAATTTGAAATATTCACATAATAAATAAAGGGAAATGAAAAAACGAGGAAAAAAAATGCGTCATAAATGATACCAAACATAAGATAGTTTGGCATTTAAAAGGGGGAAAATTGTCAAAAAAATCTTAAATACGGCTGCCAACTCAATTTTAAACCTTTCAATTGCGTCAATTTAATCCTAAAACTTTTTTACCATTTACCAATTTAGTCTTAAATCTCTCAATTTCGCCACTTTAGTCTTTAACCTTTTTAGCCAATTTAGTCCTTCTAGCCAACTTTGGCTAAAAATTGTTGACGTAGTGGCTTAGTCAACACCGGTCGTCCTTCGTGACATAATCGACGCTAATATGAACAATTTTTAAAATTTTTTTATGAATCTTTTTATTATTGTTGTTTCTTTTCTTTTCTTTCTTTTGTTTTTTGCAACTCTAGGCTGGCAAAGTCGCCGCCCACAGGCGAGGGCCCGGCACCCTCACCCTAATCTAAGCAAGGGCCATGACCCTCTCCTATTGGTCAGCGAGGCCGCGACTCCCTCACCCAGACAAGGCGGTGGTCACCGATCAAGAGTTGCAAAAAAAAATAAAAAAGAAAGAATAGAATAAAAAATTCAAAAAATTATAATTGCAAAAATTATCCACGTTAGTACCAACCATACCATGTAGAATGGCTAGTACTGAGTAAACTGCCACATCAGCGATTTCTATTTTTGGCCTGAAAAACTAAATTGGCAAATCGTAAAAAAGTTTAGGACTACATTGACAAATTGTTAAAATGTTAAGACCAAATTAGCACAATTGAAAGATTTAGAATTAAACTGGCAAATCGTAAAAATGTTTAGAACTAAATTTGCACAATTAAAAGGTTTAAGATTAAATTAGCAAAGCGTAAAAAGGTTTAAGAAAAATTCCAAATAAAAGCCTGAAGTGCCTTCGTTTACTCAAATAAGAGCCTAAACTAGACTTTGTGTTAAATAGGAGCCTGAAGTGCACCTTGTTTGAAATAATAGCCTAAAGTGCTATTATTTTTTCGAAGAATGGCCTAACCTCATTAAATAATCAATGGCATATTCGTCCTTTTATTTTTGTCATTGTTTTCCTTTTTTCTTTTCTTCTTTAGCATTTCTATTTTCCATTTTTTTTCTTCGTCACTGGTCATTAACCCTTATGTGAGAAAATGAGAGCATTACGAGCTCATACTTTTTCCCAAAAGTTTAAAACTAAATTGATACAATTAAAAAATTTAGAATTGAGTTGGTCATCATACAATAAATTTGTAACTTTTTAGACAATTGTCCCATTTAAAAAGTCAGTATATGGTCTCCAACTTTTTGTGTTTCGTCACGTCATCATCAAATTCGTAAGAATAGTCGATCTCTCGTACACATTTTTTTCCTCTCACTTTTGTCAACATGGATTGTCGAAGACTCTCATAGCACCAATAGATCATTCAGCGGCGTCGTTCATCTGCTCACTACAAAGCAAATGTCTTCTTCTTCTTCTTTTGCCTTGTCAAAGCTAGAAAATTGATTTGAGAACGATGCGGTCGAAATGACACAAATTCATTTTTCGCGTAGAGCAAAAAATACGAGCCGAGGGGTCAATTCTATTCAACTTGAAATTGTCATTAGGGTTGATTATATTCACACTCGCATGTCTTGAAGAGCGGAAGAAAAGGACGTGGGAGCAAAAGAACGTGGAAATGGAACTAATGCTGTTGTCCTGAACCGCGAATCATTGCAAGAATGGCTACGGGAATGAAGATGTCGGAAAAGGAACGTAATTGCCATCACGAAATGCGTCGGTGACGAGAGATAACGACGCTTGCTGCCTTCCAAAGGATCAGTCCACACTACCATGTCTTCATCTTTATTTGTAGTGCAAAGCAAATCAATCATTCTGATTTAAACATTTTTAACAAAATCGATTTATTTTATGGTTACGATTAATTGACTAAGTTATACGTGTGGGGAAAGTCATTAAAGCATCATACGTAAATCTGATTAAAGCTTAGACACACTCAATTCTATTAAAATACATCAATCACATGACAAGAATATGTGAATTTTACTCCGGTCGTCATTAGATTAGAAAATGTTAGTACACGGGTAATATTTGCTCTAGCTAGAACAAAATTATTTCGTTTGCACCACACGATTCACAGAATGGGTTCTAGACCTTCCAATTGGGTGGGTCAGAGTTTGGGTCATTCAGATCCGGGGCAATACTGATCGGGATTATAAAGCGAGTCGTCTTGAAATATGTTGAGATTTGACCTATTGAAAATATGTCTTGACTTTAGACCTGAAAATGAAACTTCCCTCATTTTAGTAGGTTTCCTACAATGGATCTAAATCTTTTATACATAAGAACTATGATTTCCTTGTGAAGAGCATCCAAGAGGCGGCTTCTTCATAAAATTAGTGTTAAAAAATTGGTTCTATCCGAAAATCGGCCTTGAAACTGGTTCAAAACTGATTTAAGGCCAAGAATCAAGAACCAAACCGATCTGGAGTGAACCAACTTGGATTCAATTGGGTAAGGCAAGTTCAATTTGATTCTGCGTTGAATCGACCTGATTGCTCACCCGCTAACTTTAAGGATTTGTCGAGAAAAATGAAACTTGCCATTTACACAACAGACAAGCCGGAAAAAAGCCAAGGAAAAGGGAGCAAAAGAAGAAAAAGAACTGTGTAGAAAATAATGATTTCGACGATTTTTAATTAGTTTTGTCCATTACTCACCAACCGCCACAAGGTTTTTGTATGACCCTCGCATCGTGCAAACCTTGAAACCCTAACCTTGATCGTTGTCGACACCCAAAAAGAACTAATTTTTTGTTATAATCGACAAATGACAAACTTAGTTGATAATAGCAGTTCAAAAGTCATTGATAAATAAAAAAGTCGATAACTTGGAGAGAATTGACAACTCTAATAGTGTTATTGATAGCAAACATTAGTCATCAGCGAGAACCTTCACCGGAGAAGAATTCATCAACGTGAAATTGCCGAGTAGCGGTATTTTTTATATGTAAATTTTTTTGTGGATAAGTGTTATTAGATAATATAAGATTGTGTATTTTCTTGTAACAGGTCGTTGGATTAAGAAGTTATTTCTTTTTTTATAACCGTAATGTAACCTCCATTTATAAATGCTGGTAGAGTGTTATGAAAACCTCCAAGTGTACTTTTTGTAAAGCCCGACCAATCAAAGAACTCACATTCTCGCAAACTATCTTTATTATTACTTTTCTACAATTTAAATGATTGGACGCAATTGCCTCTAGTTTTCGTACCTTTAAATTTTTTTGTCATTTACTTTCCTAATCAAAATCAATAGAGGACCTTCACAACATTTGTCGATTTATATGGATTCATCCTTATTCTTGAATGATATTTTATCGACAGTTTCTAGTAAAACATCTTTTTAAAACTTAGATTATTTCCTTTGCTTTTGTCAAATACTTCTTATACCTGGTATAATAATTTAACACCTAATTCCGAGTGTAGTTGGGCAAAAATGGAAAAAAAAAATTACATTCTCAATTTAATAGAACACATATGAAGTATTGGTCGCTGATTTGGCTAAACTTTTTAATACAATAGTAAGTCGGTCGAATAGTTTATTGCTCAGTTTAATAAGGTTAAAAATAGATGCCTCACTTCACTCGTAGATAAAACATGCACAAATTTGGCTTACAATGGGTTAAAATTTAACGTGTGAGAAAGATTTGAGGCCAAGACTTTGCCGATTTATTTCAATTTTCAACGAGGTGTCTAAGTTTGAGCAATGTTAAAAGACATAGAGATAAAGCCTTCCAAAATAAATGTTACGAAAATGGTGCTCAACAGGCCTTTTATTTGTCGATTCTTAAAACCTGCCAAAAGAAAAGAAAAAATAACGGTTAGGGCTAAAGACACTCAAGCTTTCGTTCGACACTAAATAAGTTGGACAAAATCTTCGATTTACTCTTAAAAGGTGGCCTGATAAAACTAATGGAAGGCCAAGTTTTCCCATGTAAAGAAGATTTAGTAAAAAAAAAATTTGCAAGTGGCACCGTTCATGGAACCATAGCACAATTGATTGTATTTTTTTTCAAGAAAACAGTTCAAGAAACAGTACGTCAAGGAAAAAATCAAACTTGCCGATGAGTCATGCAATGACACTTGATAATCTAATTCAATAGAAATATACAATTCCATTCTTTTAAAATGGGGTATATATTGCCACCCAAAAATGACTAATTTTTTGTTGTAATCGACAAGTGACAAACTTAATCGATAATAGCAATTTGATAAGCGGAAGTCATTGATGAATAGAACAGTCAACAACTTAAAAAGAATTGACAATTCTAATGAAGTTATTGACAGCAAATATCAATCATCGACGAAAACCTTCACCAAGAATGAAGTCACCAACATCGATATCAACGTGCAACTGCTGAGTAACTATTTTTTTCTGATATGTAACTCTTTGTGGATAGCTATTGCTAGATAATAGAATATTATGTAACTTTTTGTAACCACCGACAGGATTATGAAGTTATTTCTTCTTCAATAACTGTTGTATGTAACCTCCGCTTATAATCGTTGGTAGAAGGTTGTAAATACGTCAAGTGTACTCTTTATAAAGCTCCAATCAATCAAAGAACTTAATGTTTACTTTCTTTTAATTTGAATGATTGGCCATGATTGCCACTAGTTATCGTACCTTTAAATTTTTTTCTCATTTACTTTCATGTCCAAAATTAACAAATGACCATTCGCAACCTTTATTGATTCATATCGATCCATTCATACGCTTGTAGGATACTTCATCGACACTTTATAGTGAAACAACTAGGAAAAGGCCGTGTGACCAAGCGTCGCCTCTCCAGAAGGACCGATTTGTATAGGTGGGGGGAATCATTCAAACTGGAATTCACAAGTCGGATTAAGCTTAACTCAGGAGAGGAGCCACAGCTCAAACGTGCTGCCTCGGACGATTATGATGTGCTTTTGGAATACCACTGTCATTATCTATCCAATTCCATCAGGAGCTTACAGCTCTTTGGACAAAACTTACGCAATGATTGATGTTAGCTGGGGAGACCTAAGCATCTCTCAAACGCACCTGCAAGACAATGGAATTAATGGGAGGAAAGAAGAAGAAGCTGGGGGTTCAGTTCGAGGCAGTACTTTGAGGTGGGTGGAGATGGACAGTGCTGGCGATGTACGCAGTGAAGACACTACAGACAGGGACGACACTAATCAAATCGACTCCTGTGTGCGCCAATCTCGTAATCAATCGGATGGCTTGTCGAGTCACGGCGTGTTCTAGAAGTTGTCCTTGTGATTGGAACGATTGACGCCATATTAACGTTCTAGCTATTGTCTGTGTCTTGTAAGTTGTATCTGCCAATTGCTGAGATGGACCCAAGGTGTAAGTTCCAATTTAAAGCTGAAGCAAATGAATTTGTTTCTTTTTTTCGGTTAGTTCTGGGAGAAGTTGGATATGAATTTGGTTTATAAGTAAATCACATATTTATGGACCGGGATATAGGAACCTCTCAATAGTACTATTGACAGTCGTGCCGAGACAATTATACTATCTCACGGTATGTGGCCCTTCTCTTGGCCTTTCAAAAGGATTATCTCTTAGGTTCTATTTTATTTTCATGAAAAATGAATTATTTGAAAAATAATTTTCCAAAAATGATCGCTTATATCGATTATAAAAATAAATGAATGAAACATACTTTTATTGTTTAAGAAAATGTTTAGACATAAATTGATGTCGGTAATAAAAATATTTTTTTCATTGATTAATCATTTCAAGCGGTACAAGTAATCATTTTAAGGAAAATATTCTTCAAATCCTTGGTTTCACATATTTAGTCTCTAGAAAATAGTAATCTATTCAATAGTGCTCTCAAGCCTCTGAAACTTTCTAATCAACAGAATCCATAGAATGGCAAGTGGAGAGCATACTCATGAAACCAACTCATCATTGTTAGAGATATATATTAGAGATATCAACCTTCCTTGATTAATTATGTTAGAGATATTGATCTTTCCTAATTGATAATGTTAGAGATATCGATCCTCCCTGATTGATTATACTTGATCTTATTTGATGTTGTAATATTTTGTTACTTTAGATAGCTATCTACAACGGTCTATAAATAGGTTCATGTATCATCAATATTAGATACACAGAAATATATAAAAATTCTATTTTCCGCTTTATTCTTAACATGGTATCAGAGTTGGAAGTCCCAAGTTCAAATCTTTTCATACCCCACCTCCCTAATAAATATGTCAAAAAGACCAGACTAAGCACACCTTTATAAGGTTTATTAGAATAATTAAATATTATACCACGTATTCATCTAAAAGTTTAAGCTTTTAGAATAGTTGACTTTGATCCTATCACAATCTCACAATCATACTGAAAATACGGTCTAATTCTAAACTCGCAATGACATTATGGTATATATATATATATATATTATTTTTCCGTATCATTATCAATAAGTATCCCTGGTTTAGGAGTTTATCATGAGCCATAACAATTGCTTTTATAATGATTACCTTTCTTCATTTCAGAACCTTTTTAGTCCTCGATGTTGCAAATGGAGGGTAATGGACAATAAATGGAATGATGGTTGGTTCTTTTTGAAGCATACTTTAATTTCAGGTGGTATTCTTCCCAGATCAACTTTTGCCATGTAAACTACACAATCTTAATCATTGTACGGATCAATCAACCTCGAGATTGATCTCGAAGAGTTATCTTCTCTGAACATAATTTTTTTTCCTATATTAGTTTAGGATCTTTATAAGGTCCATTGATTGAAAATTAATAATTATGGCCACTATTGGATTAGTGGTAGTGTACTATTTTTTGCCAGGGTGTAAGTGTACTAAACAATTTAGTCTTTCTTAAGAAACCACTGGTGGACCAACAAAATCCTCAGGTAATTAATCTAAATACTTGTTATAAAGGTTTACACTTCTGGCAGTAAGTAATATAAAGGCAAAAGTCCACTTTTATTCCCCAAACATGCATACACACACATCAATTAAGTCATTAGACTTTTAATTTGTTTAATTAAGTCCTTAATTTTTTAATTTATCTAATCAAGTCCTTGAACTTCCATAGAATTTCTAATCAAGCCCTTCTAACTCTAAACCTATTTGATTGGAGCTAACATATCTATTGGATCCGGCAAGAATTTGGAGAATGGGCAAGTTAGTTTTAGGCTTCATTCGTTTCACAGAAAACAACTTCTAGGAAATTGCTTTCTAGATTGTCTAGCATTCGATTCACAAAAAATAGACCAGTCAAGGAAAATATTTACACCAATGTAAAAAACACCTTCAAAATTGGGGAAAATGCTTTTCGCTTTTCAGTTTCTTCTTTCACCTCCCTTTCTTTCACCAAACACATTTTACCTTTTTATTTTTATTTTCTTTTTAAAAAAATCGAGTTTTCAATTTTTTTCTTTTTATTTTCTTTCTTTTTCTTTTTGTTTCTTCCTTGGCCTATCACCAGACATGATGACAACCAGCAACCGGCCACAAGCAAGGCCAGCGAGGCTCGAGCTCCCCAGCCTTGGGCAAGCGAGGCTGAGCCTCGCCCGTGGCCGGTCACCGGTTGTCGCCGTGGTTGGCAACTTATTGAGAAAGAAAGAAAAGATTAAAAAGATTTAAAAAAAAAAAGAAAGAAAGAAAATAAATAAAAAAATTTATTCAAAAATATTAAAAAAAAATTAAAACTTTTATTTTAAAAAATAAAATTAAAAAGTATTAAAAGGAGTGCAAGGGAAAAACTCAAAAACCGAATGACGGAAAATATTTTTTTATTTATTTTCAGTTCTTAGCCAAACACCAAAAAATGTTGTCAATTTCTTGGAACATAACTTTCCGGTAAATTTTTTCCAAAAACGCGACATTTTTTATGAAACAAATGAAGCCTTAATTCATTAAAATCCAAAGTTGGAGGATGGACTCGATTAGAAATGGCCTACTCTATTGGAAATACTGCAGAAATTCATGGACCGAGAGTGGACTTTTATCTTAACACAAATTCACAAAAATGGAAAAGAACAAAGGCGGCCTAATTTTGGAAGGGCTTGGAAGAAGAACCAACTTGGTGGAAGCATCGTCCCCAAAATGACTCCAAAGCTGTCGAGCTGCTCCTCTTGATTTCACCACTCCCTCTGGCCAATCCACTTTATGAATTCACTAAAAACCCTCCTTGGAATTTAGCTCACAACAGCATGGACCAACACATGGATTCGTGCAAATGGTTTGGGGATTGCTAACCTTCTTCTGATTTCTGCCAAGCCAATTTATTCGATCTTATGCACACATATTTGTCCACGTGACGGCACGTGCGCCATCCTTTCCGGCTGCCTCCTTTACCACCTTCTTGCAATTGTAATGATTACATCCAATGGCATCTTTTCTTTTCTCATTTAGCGGTAAGAAGATGTCCGGGTCACATTACTAGGCGATCTTACCCGTACCGATCTAGTGTATTCAGGAGTTTACTCTTAAAATTCTCTGAACGTGCTAGAATCCAAGATCATATAAGCAGACGAGCAATAGCAAACTTTCCTTAATTGGTTGCACGATGAGTGCCTTAAAAGATGCTCACAAAATCTTTTACAAAGTAACCCATAATTAACCTTTAATTAGTGGAGGCAATGAAGCCAAAATCATGTTTCCCTGTGCTGTTTGCTCATCAGAACTTAAAAAGTGCGTGTAGCCACTTCACAATTAACATGACCTTAATTTTTTGGGAAAATTCCAAAAAGGGCTGGGCGACCCTTGCCCAACGCTGGTGAGGGAGGCCCTCGCCTGAGGCCAACGAAGGTCGCCGGCCAGGCATAGTGACGGCTGGGGAGGGAAAAATAAAAAGGAAAATAAAACGAAAAAGAAAAAAAAAGAAAGTAAAAAATAATAATAATATATAATAATAATTTTTTTGACTAAAATACCCTTTTTCCGGCGACGGAATAATCACCGACTTGCCAAAGGTTTTTATTTGAAATGATTTGGTCACTTCAAATTCTTATTTGAAACGATTTGGCTACTTCATATCCTTATTTAATACAATGTCTACTTCAAGTCTTTATTTGAGAAATATCGGCGTCGGACGAGAGTTGCCTCGCCTGGGTGAAGGCGAGCTAGCGAGGCAACCCTCCCCCGCCCTTGCCACCGTCAGGTGAGGGCCACTCAACTAGTGTTAGGCAAGGGTCGCCCTCGCCCAATCTAGCGAGGGTTGCCTTGCCTGGGCTAGGCGAGCTAGGGCAACCCTCACCAGATCTAGCAAGAGCAACCCTCGCCCTCGCCAGCTCAAGCGAGGATAGCCCTCACCTAACACTGGCGAGGGCAACCTCTACCTGAGGCTGGCAACATCCGTCGGCCCTGGCAATGGCCGGCGGAGAAAAGAGAGGAAAAAAAAGAAAAGGAAAAGAAAAAGATAGAAAAAGGAAAAAAAATTCAATAAAGTAAAAAACGAAAATACCTTTTGGCCCGTGAGGTTAAGTTCTTATTTGAGACTGATATATCCACTTGAGGTCTTTATTTGAGATAAGATTCACTTCAGGCCCTTATTTGAGAAAATGATTCCACTTTGGGCCCCTTTTTGGAATTTTCCCTTATTTTTCAGTAGTTGTGTACTCCGCATAATTTACTTAGATTATCATGAAAAAGAAAAACAGAAAAAAAAAAACTTTGAATGGGAGTTTTAAATGTCTTAATTAAAATAAAGTTGGATTATAATGTTATGAAGGGTGAAACTTGGCAAGCTTTAGGAGTAATGTGGGGACGAGGGTCTGATGCGAGAAATAGTCTGGGGAGTGGTAATTTATGAAAATTTCTTTTCAAAAGAAACTTATTCTTGAAAAACAAAAGTCCATAAGTTAACTCTGTATCCCAATCTGTAGGAGCAATATAATTAAATTGCGCATCATAAATCAATATTGATAATATTTATTATTGTTAGTAGCAAATTGAGAATTTCCATTGGACTAGAAAAGAAAAATATTGGTTGTCTTTTTCTCGCAATATAACGTGTTTCGCTTTTACCGCAATACATTGCAATTTCCACGTAGCAAGTGGTCCAAGTTCCATCAAGCGAGAATTAAGCGGTACAGACATCTATTTGTGGTCCTAACAAGACATAGTGATTAGTTGCATTAGACTCTTGTTCCCAAACCCTAGAATTCTTAATCTCTATCGAATTGATATCAATACACAAAAAGTAGATATAGCGGCAAAAGAAAATGAGCTAAAAATAGATATGCCTAGCGTCCTCATGCACCTATGATAGATTCACTCCGTAGGCTATACATGGCCTAATAGTGGTGGTTGGACATGGCGACGAGTCTACCTAAGATGTCATAACAGTGAAAATGGGACCATCCATGCTATTTTCACCAAACCTTGCGCAAACCCAATTTTCACATCTTTGCACCCAATTTTGGCAGAAACTAGTAACACTATCCCCGTCTAAATGCTAATAGCCGCACGAATTTTAGTTATCATAAACTAGATGAAAATTTACGAGCAATTCTAAACATGGTGTAAATACATTGTCCATACAGAAACTATATCATCCATCAAAAAGTACTTGTTTATACTCGAATTCACATGGACCGGATTTACCACAGCTGTGAATAAGGCGGGCCCCACATGAGTGTCCTGCGTGTATCCACATAATCATCATATGGGATTATATACAAGTAGTTTCCTTTTGTCCATGATGGAAATGCCGGCGCACCATTTTCTTTTGGTATGGCCCCTGATATGCCTGCGCACTGAGGCGTGCTTGCATGCCACCCCCACATCAACCCATATAAAGTGGAAAAGGAATGTCTCCCAAAAAGTTCATGGCGTCCACTAACTCACTTGCTCGGCTTAAACAAGTCGAGTTCATGCGTGATCTTGCGTGTTGATGGAGAGTGGAGAGACATTGTGTTTGCCAAATGAAGCACTACTTAGTTCAAAAGCTGGTAGAAGCTTCATGTGTATATAATTGTAGGAAGATGAAGAAGTGGTGGAAATTGTTTCCTTTCCATTACGTATGGATTTCAGATTAATCCTGTCGAAAACATGTGCTTCAAATTTGATTCGTGAAGATAATAATTAAATGACATCCCTAAAATGGGTCGTTCGACTTTGTGGGTAAGGCTTAAACGGGAATCAGGACAGCATGCCTGCACTTTTGGCCCATCCCCACGCTTACATCTAGTTTCATGACCAAAGATCAAGCAATTGAAAGATCTATAGAAAATGGTTCGGACACTGAGACAAGCGACAATTCGGATAATGCATGCTTCATCCATCCCACAATCCTTCTGTTCAATGATTTGTCGATGAAAAGCTTCTCCGTGTCACAATGATCCTCATGAATTGGAAATTCCCTGCGATTCTCACAGCACGTTCCTTAGAGTAGTATCTCCGGTGAGGCTTTCCACTCGGGAAAGAATTGGATTTCAGGCATTTTTTGAATTCTAATGCAGGAGTTACTATGTCTACCATCAAATGCGGAGATAGTCTACATCTACTCAGCTATTTGCCAGACACAGACTATGGCTACTCCAGCTTCAATCTGCTATCAAATTTGAGCTCGCCGTGAATGGTTGAACCACTTTTACTATTGACAAACAGTGATGACTTTATCCGAGAATGCACAAACTCCTTTAGCTTCCCTCTCGCAGCACAATACAAATGAATTTTTTACCTTAGTCCAGCAGCTAATTCCGGTTATAGCCAATCCTGTGAGAATTTGCAGACCAATTTCTCTCTCATAATACACACTCCGGTCATCTCTCCACAATAAACTCTTGGATTTCAATCCCCATATGCCGGGCACCTCCCTGTGTCCTCAATACCACTTCATCTCCAGCCTTCAGAGAAGTCACAGCAATTGCTGCTGGGCTTTTGAACCCATCTCCTGCAAGAAGGAGCACCATTTGTGTTATATTATGTACAAGCCAACCGAGGAATAGTAAAACAAGAAGATTCCGGAGTTTGGATGGTGATGAGGGAAAAGGACCTGGATGAGGACTGACTAAGGCAACTGTTTCTGCGTTTTGTAGTAAAATAGTGTAATGAATTTCACTGTCTAGGTCGATCTGCAATTACAAAGCAACATCTTAACATGAGTAAGTAGGAAATGACTGGCCACATATGCACACTTAAAGTTGTAAGACAAAATGATAGGATTTTTATCTAGGAAGACAAGCATGTTCAATGTGTTCCAGAATAAGGTCTGCATCATCAACACTTGATATGCACGGGGTGGGTCTGGACGACTTGTTCAGAGTAACAGACATGCAACTTGTTTTATTATTCTCTCAGCAGCCAATGCATGATGACTCGAGGACAAACCTTTGCCTCCACGAGAATTAGGGGTCTAGACTCTATTTTCACACGTCCAACAACTGCTGTTCTTTGACATCCTCTCTGATCAATGATGATTACTTCTTTGCCTGCTTTTAGCTCGGATAGATAGCAAGTTCTACCCCCTGGAATAGCAACATAGGCATGAACAGGTCCCTATGCATTCAAAAGAACAATTTCATAACTAATACTTCAGATGTATGGTTATGTCACAATCAGACTGTCTCACTAAAAAGAAATCACTATTTTCAATCATGGCAAAATTGAACAGAAAGAATCTAATGTTTCAGCAAAAGGAAAAGGGATTGTTTGGACTCTTACAGAACTCAGAAATTCAATTATTGAAGGGAAATCAGAACTTAATTATAGAAAAGTATAATTCCCTAATTAAGTACATGCTGAAAACAATTACATCTATTTTTATGAAATAATGAAATAGCTCAACTCTCATACTGTAGCTCAATTTTTACATGAAATCGCCATTATTAACCAGAAGTAACAAAAATAATGGTCTGCCAAACTGGACTGAGATCCTCAGATGCAGTGTCAGTAGTAAATTACGCAAAATTGCTTTCTAATAAACTTATGTGTCACCCAGTAAAAAAGGCTCACTTAAGGAACTTAGACCTAACTACAGAAGAATCGTCAGGTAACTGCCGCACTTACAGCATTGACTCTGAATGGTCTGCTGGAAATATAATCTGACTCCATGCATTCTGAATGAACAACGAAGAGCCCTCTAGCAAATGATCCAACCTATAAAGAACCACATTCTGTTGGAGAACATTAATTAATAAAACAATATACAGAAAACTAAGTCTAGCCAGAGTGGTCAAAAGGAATGAACCAGAAGCCCTTCACCAGGTTTCATGAGACAACACAGATCAACACACACTCGATCGCCCATCCCTGCTGTATGAACTCCAGTAATAACTGCCTTCTCTAAGCTCAACATACTTTTGACCTCACCTCTTCTATCAAAGTAGGCCTAGCATTCCAAATCAAGGTCAGAAGCATTTCATGAATATTAAGTGATGCCTGTTGACGCATGTTACCTTTAGATCAAGTACAGAATTGACATCCTCAACTTTGAGAACAACTCCACCCAGACCATGTTCCAATGCCTATAGAACCACAAAATAATCTGGCAAGTTAAAATGCATATATAGAACCAGAAACAGAAAGAATAATAACAACATGCCAAATAATTTTGAGTTGGTGGTGCTTCAAAATATGACTGTGGGAGAAAGACAGACATCATAGTATGTCTCCTATTGGACATACCTCGAGGAAAATCTGTGCTTCAGAGAGATTTCTTGAGATGGCAAATACAGTCTTTCGGCTTCCTTGGAATGTTGCAACAATATTTTCTGCAGGTATTACCTGATAAGGGCAAAACTCAATATTGGAGTCCGACCATAACTAGCTTCTTCTCTTGAGCTATGAGTGAATTTGGAAAATCTCCTAGAAATTAATAATATACAGTACATGGTTCCCAATTCTGAAAAAAAAAAAAAAATCAACGCCACAAATGGCGCAACTGCAATCAAATGCTGAGTGAACTGGAAAAGAAATTGTCAATGGCATCCAGAAGCAATTGAAGAATCTCCGAGCAAGGTGATATCCTGAAAGATAAGTGGGAGCATGATAAAACCAGAAGGACAGTACTGCAATCTCATCGATCACAAGATTTCGAGTGTCATTTTATAGCCCCACACCAGCTTACAGATTAAAAACTGTTTGTGGCATAATGTACCATGATTACTTCTAAGCATGATCCCTCATCAGTGGACTTTCCTAAGTAAACTTATATTTAAGTGAATAATCTTTTCAGTAAAACTCTACATACTTGATTTCAAAGTACTACTATGCATTCCTCTCGCAAGTGCTCTTGAGAATAATTTTTCTCATGTCAGCAGATAGTCCCCACAACTCATCAAGAAACAATTAGAGATAATTTCCTGAGCACAGATAGCGCATGGATAAGTTGCAATAAGTAGAAAACAAGAAGAGAGTACATTCAAAGACAAGATTTTCTTGGAATTGCATCACTAATGTACCTGCCAGTCCGCAAAATCTATAACAACAATCTGAGCCTGCTCACTCTCGGGTTGGAGCTTCTGTACATCTTCTGGGGATACAACTTTCCTCATCATGGCAACCCTTTTCTTCTCAACATCCAAAATATCTTCCTCTTCAACAAAGAGAGGATTTATCAAAGCAAGTGCTGTATCCTCCATTTAGGAAGGCAAAAAACAAGAATTTGCAAATTATTAGCTTTCCCAACTATTTGAACCATGAGCTAATTAAAGAGCTAATGATAATGAACCATGGCTCCTAGGCATATGCGCTTCATTTGATTGTTCCCTCCTTGCCCAAACATGTATGGAGGACGAATGCCCACTATGAGAAAATAGTTTACGTAGCAATCCGCATCACATGTGACATGTTTATGCTTACTTGGTGTCACCCCTCAATCAAGCAACTCAGTGGTTGACTACCCACTAGTCTAATTCCAATCTTGTCTCCCCTCGATCCATTCACTCAACCAATTGATAAAACAACACAACAATGTGGGGGCAAAAAACAGTATGCATCAAAAAGAAGCTTACACGACCACTCATAGGCGAGTCCCTGATTCTGGGACGAGAACAAGAACGTGTTCCATCCTCTCTCGACCGCGGCCGTCATCACTTGCTTGTTCTCCGTCCAAACCCAAACCTCCTTCGCCCGCTCATACTCGGCCGAAGCCACCAACGACGAAGAAGAAGCACGAGGCATCGCCTCCGAACAACAACTCGCGAGCAACTTCGCCTTGCTGTGAATGGGACCAATTCTTTCAAGCAGAGAAGCTTTCCGAGTCACGAATCTGCATCCATCCCAGTTCACTGCATGAATAACCAGTTCAAAAAAGCACGATCAAATGGAACTTCGACGTGGGCCCGGAAGTCGAACTTGGGTAAGGAGTACGTGAAAGCAGAAAGAGGAAGCAAGAATGAACGAACCCGTTTCAGGCGCGAGACGGGTGATGCGTGCACCGACTGCCACCGGGTAAGCAGAAGAGAGCACAACACTCGTCATCATCATCATCTTCGCATTCTCTCAGATTCTCTGCAAGTCGCCCCATCTCCATGTTATTCGGTTCGGGCCTAGAATTCAAGACCCATCATTTCAATAGTGACTGGGCTTCGACAAGAATGTTGGACTTGGAGACTCATGTTGGGGCTAACGGTTTGTTTACGAAGGGTTGGTAGAGCAGGTGTCTTTAAGGAATATGGACATTGGGTTGTTCTATTTGTGCATACATGGTCATTCTAGTGAGAAGAAAGGATTTACTATTTTTTTTTTTATGGAGTTAGTTTGGACTGAATCACGCCAAATCTTGTGCATATTTTATTTTATAGATTATCGTTAGGTCTGCCGTGAATGTGAAAAAAATCCTTACACAATCACCTTAGGATAAGTGACATGCGTAGCTAAAACTAATTCTGTAATCGAATTCTTCAATATGCCAATCATATGACGGCGAACGTGTAATTTATCTTTTTCTACCACAATGGATTTCTTATTTTATTGCTTTCTTGTTCAGTTTATGCTTGTACAATCGGGTGCTGCAGGCCGGTGTCGATTGTGTGCTGCAAACCATACAAGTTGTGTGTGACTCCTTCAAATTGTATGAGGTTGTGCGATAGTCAAAATCGATAATTTGCTACACTAAATCTACTTGCGTGTTTTGTCATTAGTACAACCCGTTAATATACCTCACGAACCCTTGCATCGACGAAGACTTGATGCAAATCCTAGTAAATTGAGGTAAGCATGGTTTCAGGTTCTACCCTGAAACCTAAGAACGTGATAATGTGAACTTGTAGGTTTCAGGTTCCAACGTATGCATGATAGGTTCTTGGGTCCAAAAATTAGGGAACTTATTTTAAAGGATAGGTTCCAGGTTCTAGGTAGGTGGAACCTAAAACCTAAACTTGTCTTCTCGTGATCCTGCGGTTTTTCATGGCATTAAATGATGAATGTATGATTTGGAACCACTACTCTAACACTACAAAAAAACAACGGATTAGCGACGAAAAATTTGGCAAAATCCGTTGCAAATCGAATTTGCGACGAATTTAGCGATGGAAAAAATTCCATCGCTACTAGGGCGTCGCAAAATTTTGCGACGGAAAATTTCAATGGTCGTCGCAAAATTGCAAATGGAAAAAAATTCGTCGCAAATTAGCCACAAACACTAATTCGTCGTCCTTACCAAAAAAAAAAAAAACACTAATTCGTCGCAAATTAACCACGAACACTATCCGTCGCAAAATTCGTCACAAATCATTCGTCGCAAAATTCATCGCAAAATAGCTATGAACTTTATTCGTCGCAAATGTAGTCACAAAATTCGTTGCAAATTTTGTTACAATTTTCGTCGCAAAATTCGTTGCTAAATAATTCGTCGTAAATTAATCACGAACTTTATTTGTCGCAAAATTTGTCACAAAATTCATCGCAAAATTCGTTGCAAAATTCATCGCAAATTAGCCACGAACTTGATTCGTTGCTACTTATTCGTCATAAATTAGCCACAAACTGTGATAGTCGCAAAATTCATCTCTAAATATTCGTCACAAATTTTACACCATTTCGACCATCAAATCTTGTCCATATCAATAACTATGCATTAACGAATATTATGTAATACATTCAAAGGACACGAGACAACCATAGATTCCGCTTCAGAAACAAAAAACGAACAAACCAGACACAATGCCATATAATTGAAAAATATAACTAAAGGAAATATGCTAGTCCGCAAAAAATAATGATATATGCAATGTTACAAAGTCTGACATGATACTATTTGATATCCAATCTTATAATACATTCTAAACATTTATAGGAGGTGGGACAACCATAAATTCTGCTTAAAAAACGAAAAATCGACAAATCAAATATAAGATTGGGCAGTTTTGGTACTCAACAGGACACCAAAAGCAGTCACTTTTGTCGACACCTGATGAAATATGGATACATAAATAAAGATATTCAATCAGTCTAGAATATAAAAGAAGCGTTTATACATAGATGTGGAAAAAGGTATAAAAAAATCAGTAAAATGATTAAAAAAAAACGTTTCAAGACGAATATCAATGTTCTTATATACGAATATGAGTCAACTTTGACATCCACTGTAGTTTTTTCTCCCTTGTAAACCGTGTTTCTATCACCTAGGAAAAATTAAATCATTGTCCAACAGCATTCAACAGTTTAATGACTTAGAAAGATGAATTACCAACACCAATTCTCAAGAAGAGAGGACTAAAAGTCAATTAAGGCATGTATTTCTACAATGTTCAAATATCATGATTTTTTTTTAACAAGCATGTCATCATGAGATCTCTAAATTTTCAATTTTTCGCAAGCAAAGAACCTAGTTGTAAGAAAGTTGTGCACAAAAAGTAATTGTAGGGCAGGAGCATATTGGGTGAAACTGCACTTATGTCATAAAAGATTGTGAAGCAAGCTTACCCTCGATTTTGGGAATTTTAACCAGAAAAGACCCAGAAAATCATCATCATCAGCAGCAATCTCAGCATCATTGTGTCGCTCATCATTGTGCCAATCACCTATTAGATTGACAGGAGATATAGGAGGAATCTCATTGCAATTGAAGTTGAGGTGTTACATAATGATTTGCATTTGTTATTTTAAGCCATTTATTTCTTCGTCCTTCTGTACAAGTCTATTTTTCAGTTAGTTCACTTCTTGGGTCAATTGCTCGTCATGTCATGACCTCCTTCGACCAGTAGCATTGGATAATGAAGTTCCAGCATAATTCGACATGTGCATCATTGATAAGGATCTCATCCCAAATATTTTTCCTTTTTTTATCTCACCCGTTGCTTCCACCCATAATGCCATATTGTCAACTGATAGCTCAGACGCAGTACAACCATCACTACTACTAGCATTGCTCATTGAAAGTTCATTATATTTTTCCTACATTAACAATATAGATGAAAATAAAATAACTTTATATATATATATATATATATATATATATATATATATCTATATATCTACCATGAATATTAAAAGCATTCACGGTTTTCATTCTAGTTTTCATAGAGCTCAAAGTATAACTTTACATATCTTAATAGCTTTTGCTCAATCGCCAGTCCATATCTTATCTTTCTTTTAAAATGTGCATTCAAATGTGACTGCAAATGTCGGTTCCGTACCCAATTCATGTGCCTACAAAATGTAAACATGAGTAATTGAATTAAATTAACTTATAACTTATTTAACAGACTTACCATTCGTTTGTGATACTCCCCAATGTTAATAGAGCCCCCAACATATATGGAAAACCCTTTACTAGAACTAGAAGATCGATTCTTTTTATTCTACTCACTGATTTACTGACTCTTTTCAGTTTCTCAAACTTTGTTAATTTCCGCTCAATTGTCAGCAGTAATGAAAACCGGCTTCACTTGCTTGATCTTCGCTCTATTTATCACATTTCGTATGTGATCACCGACTTTCTTCTGAAAAATTCTTCTCACTTCATTCGTTTCCTCTTCATCCCACCTAAACTTCCGCTGCAATCAATAAAAAAAAAAACTGAAAGTTATTATGACAGTCACATATCCTTTACCATGCACCAAACAATTCGACAATAGATTTTGTAAAGTTCATCTCGGGGAAAATATCTAGTCCATTTAGTACCGAAAACTAAAGAGTTGTTCTGATCCCTTTACATCATTATTGACCATCAATATACTACACCGAATTTAGTTGGTGAGAAAATAGAATATCTAAAACTTATATTGAACTCATTCCACCACAAATCTTTCACTTCTTGTAGAACACTTCTGTAATTAATATACTGCCCCATCCAATAATTTTTTACTATTTTATTTAGTTCCTTCACAATAAACGGACCATCCGTGAATCTGCAAACATACAGATATTGTGTAACATCGACAATTCAGTTGACATCCATATCTAAAGCCATAAATATTATATATACTAAAAAAAATGAAGTACTTACGAATCTCCAAATTGGCATAACATAAATCGGTTATCTTCTTCACCTGTGTTTCCGTCATTATTCGATTATTGCGCTGAATAATATGATGGAACGGAAGGAGATGGAGCTAAAGGAGATGGAACTAGAAGAGATTCAATTCGCATGTGGCAAGTCCCCTAACATGTTCTTAAGTGTTAGAGGAAGGGCCAACGTGTCCATATTGTCCATCAATATATTGTGGTTGGAGGTTAGATGAAAGGACAGGAGAAGAGGAAAGGGACGGGGATGAAGACGAGGAAGAGGTTGGTCTTCTATGCATGTGACCTCCACGTTTAACCTGACAAATAGGAAGGTTAGACAAATATGTAAAAAAATATAAACACGTATTACGGACACATAATAACGTACATGACGAAGCTTACCATTTTGTTCAAAAGCAGAAAATGTTTCCTCTTAATTAGCCAATACCGAGTGTTTATAACGTGCAATTTCCTACGAACAAATATACTATGAATCGCGCTTATTTTGATATTAAACATCAATATATGAGCACGATATGCCATGCTAAGTCGACAACAGTCATAATTAACCACATGATCCACTTTCAAACTACACGATAATTCATCAAGTACAAGATCAACCATGAAACATCAATTTCAGCTACATGATCTTTGTTCTCGGCCACACAATCATCAATCAACCCACACGATCATGCCGTAGTTAACCAATCAGCCACAATTAAGCAAAGCAACCATACGATTAACATAATTAACCATACGATTGGCATTAAACAACTAAGGGTGCGAATGGTAACCATTCTGTTCCAAAAATTAAAATGTTGCCAGAAATTGATTGTTTGTATTCTTGTCAGAAATTAACTTGTGAAGGAGAAATTTGTTTGATTTGTTGAATTTTTTTGCTCAAAAAATTTTTTGTTGGCACCTACACAAATTTAAATTTCACTCAAAGTGGGTGGTCACAGGTATTCTAAATCATTCTGTAAAGTTTTGTAATAAAATTAAATTTATTATTTTTAAATTTTTTTGGGCACTTAAAAAATTTTAAATTTCATTAAAAGTAGGTAGCCACAGGTATTCTAAGATATTCAATAAAATTTTGAAAATTTTTAATTTTTTTAGGCACCTTAAAAAATTTAAATTTCCTTAAAAGTGGATGGCCATAAATATTCTAAGCCATTTTGTAAAGTTTTGAAATTTTTTAATTTTTCTTTTAAATTTTTTTGGGCAACTAAAAAAATTTAAATTCCACTAAAAAGTAGGTGGCCAGAGGTATTCTAAGTCATTCTATAAAGTTTTGAAATTTTTGTATTTTTTATATTTTTTAAATTTTTTTGGCACGTAAAAAAATTTAAATTTCACCAAAAGTGGGTGGCCACAAATATTATAAGCCATTATGTAAAGTTTTGAAATTTTTTAAATATTTAATTTTCTGGCCACCTAAAAAAATTTAAATTTAACTCAAAGTGGATGACCACATGTATTCTAAGCCATTCTGTGAAGTTCTCAAATTTTTTTATTTTTTTATTATTTTTTAATTTTTTTGTGCACCTCAAAAAATTAAAATTTCTCTCACAATGGGTGGCTATAGGTATTTTAAACCATTTTGTAAAGTTTGGAAAATTTTGAATTTTGAATTATTATTCTTTTTTTAGGCACCTAAAATAATTTAAATTTCACTCAAAGTGGGTGGCCACAGTTATTTTTTTCCATTTTGTGATATTTTGAAATTTTGGTTTTTTTAAATTTTTTTAAAAAAAATCACCAAATTTAATATTTTCCCAAAATCTGACTTTTTAAATTTTCTCGAATTTTTTTATGAATTTTTCTAGAATTGTTCAATTTTAATGCATTTTCTGATAAAACGCTCAATCAACCACCCGATTGTCGTTGAACGCTTAATCGGCGACATAATGGACAAATTAACCAGTCGAACATCGATTAAAGCCACATGCAATCCTGAAGTCGACCCCTAACTTAACCAACCAATCAGACACTAAACAATCCCTAAACAAGCACGATTAATACTAATTATACTAGGTAGGGTTTAGGGAGTTACTTATTTGGTTCAAGATCAAGAGAAACCAAACAACGATAATATTTTGGTCGGTCAGCCAGTGACGGGCTCGGGACGGACGTGGGCCCAAGTAGTGGCTAGTTGGCCAGGCGCTCGGCCATGGCCGGGTGAATGTCGATGGAGCTGGGCGGCATCTACATTGGGCGGCGGCTGGGCAGCGCCGGCATCGGGCGACGGTGTCGGGCCGCGGCTGGGTGGCTGCGACAGCGGTGACGACGTCAAGCGGCGGCAAGGCAGCGATAACGACGACAAGTGCTCGGGCGAGGTTGGGCGACGACGGCGACAGCAAGTGCTCGGGCGAGACTGAGCAGCGACGGCGTTGGGCGGTAATGACGGCGGTGACGGCCTCGAGCGGAGTCGGGCGGCGGCTAGGCGGCGATAGCGATGGCAAGTGCTCGGACGAGGCTGGGCGGCGACGACTAGGCAACGACTAAGCGGCAACAGCATCAAGCGACTGCTGGGCGGCGACGACTGAGCAACGGCTAGGCGGCGACAGTCTCAGGCGGCTGCTGAGCGGCGGCGAGGTTGGCGAGGCTAGGCTGCGACGGCTTCAGTCAACTGCAAAGTGGCTACGAGGCGGTTGGGAGAGCTGGGCGACATCAAGCTCTGCTAGGTGAGTGCTGACCACACGCGCGGGCAAGCGATGATGGCGACGGCGGCTACGAGCTGCCGGGCGGGCAGGCGACGACGGCGACGGTGGTCCAGGGTACTCGACAACGACAACTGGAGGAAGAAGAAGAATAATAAGAGAAAGAGGAAAAGAAAAGGAAAAGGAAGAAAAAATCTGAAAAGAAGAAAAAGGTTGACGGGAGCACGTGCGCGAGCAGGGGGAGAGAGAGAAAGAGAGACGGGCCCAAAAATTTGAATCGTGCACGAATGTGGTTGCAACGGATTTTGCGACGAAAAAAAATCCGTCACAAATTTTGCGACGGATTTTACAACAGAACAAAAAAATCTGTCACAAATTTGCGACGAACCTTTTTTCCGTCGCAAATTTGCGACGGACATTTTTTTGTCCATTGCCAATTTGCGACGGATTTTTTTTGTCCGTCGCAAATTTGCAACGGACTTTTTATCCATCGCAAATTTGAGAGGGAATTTTTTCCATCCCAAATTTGCAACTGAGATTTTTTGTCCGTCGCAAATTTTTTTTGTATGATGCAAATTTGCAACAAACTTTTTTTTGTCTGTCGCAAATTTGCGATGGACTTTTCTTTTTCGTTACAAATTTGCGATGGACTTTTTTTTTGCGACAGACATTTGTGACGGACTTTTTTTTTCCGTCGCAAATTTGGGAGAGAATTTTTTTCTGTCCCATATTTGCAACAGATTTTTTTTCCGTCACAAATTATTTGTCCGTCGCAAATTTGGGAGGAAATTTTTTTCCTGTCCCAAATTTGCGACGGACATTTTTTATCCATTGCAAATTTGTGATGGACTTTTTTTTTCTGTCGAAAATTTGCGACGAACAATATTTGTCCATCGCAAATTTGCGACAGATATTTTGTCTGTTGCAAATTTGCGAGGAAATTTTTTTCCCATCCCAAATTTGCAATAAACATTTTTTGTCCGTCACAAATTTGCGATAGACTTTTTTTTTCCGTCGCACATTTTTTTCCATCCCAAATTTGCGACGGATTTTTTTTCCGTCGCAAATTTTGGAGGAAATTTTTTTCCCATCCCAAATTTGTGACGTGCATTTTTTGTCCATCGCAAATTTGTAACAGACTTTTTGTTTCCATCGCAAATTTGGGACGTATTTTTTCCGTTTTTTAATTGTCGCGACCTAAAAAATTTTCATTTTTCGGGCTAATGGATTATTAAGACTAATCTGAACTCGGGCCCTCCTAAGCCCTACCAATTCACAACTTAGGGTTTAAGTCTTTAACATGCAAATATTTTTATGCTTGGAGTCGCCATTATTCAATTTACAGTAGGTCGATTAGAAACCTAAATAAAACATAGGGAGATATGTTTTATTCCTATGAACCAGAGATTTTAAGCCCGGAGACTTGATTACGCTAGATCTAGTCTAACGCCCTTTCGGTACATTTTCTTTTCAAAAATATTTTGGCATGCAGTTTGGATCAATTTCAACTTAATTACTAACATGCGAGGTGTTCATGCGGGTGCGCAAACCACCAATTTAACACTCAATAATTGAATATTAAATTGCAAGATTAGAAGAATTACTTACCTCGAAGCAACGCAAACATCTGCATAGTTAGTTAGAAAATCACATTAACATCCTAATATGATTTCTAATTAACAAGCAATTCACTCAATTTCTCTTTTGATTTTCACTTATTTAAATGAAATCTAATCTATATGTAATGACGTGCAAAAATGACATGCAAGTAATGCAACCTAGTATGCAAACTATATGTCATGCGACGACGTGACTTAATTCTGATGACGGGTAAATGATTTATTTTTGATATTTTCTAATGAAATTCGGAATAAAAATATGCCTAAAATAACATGCAACCTATGATGACTTAACATATCCTAACATGACTTATTTTTGGGATTTTTGTTAAAATTCGAAATAATAAATTACTTAAATTAAGAATGCAATCTATCCTAATCTACCATAAAGCAATTCATTCTTTTTTTTTTGGGTTTTCATGAAAATTCGGAATCTAAAACTAACCTAAATAATCTATTAGGATTAGAATAATAGCTAATTTAAACTAGGAAATAAATTATCTTAGGTCCCAATTTAAATTAAATAATTATCCTATCTTCTAGATACATTTAGGATTTCCTAAACATGCAAAATTCCTAATTTAAATCCTAACTAACATATTTTTTGGATTTTCTTTATTTAAAAAAAATCAAATAAAGATAACAATCGCACTCAAATAATCTACGCAATCCGCAAGATTCTTCTTATCAAATTTGGATTAGGAAAATAAATCAAACTAACCGTCATATCTATAGGGTTATAGATATCGACGGAAAGTTGATTATTCGAATTTGGAAAGCAAATAAGATCTATTATCATATCCAAGTGATTATGGATAGGACAACGATTTTCCGTATCGCCGCGTATCGTACCTTAGGGATAAGGTCGGATGGTCGTCCAGATACGTTGCCAAATTAGGAAAAATTTCTAATTAAAGGTATCTTAGAATATTGCGAATACCACAAAATTATCTTAAGGTATCTAGCAATCCACGCAATATTTACGAAATATTCAAATACCCGAAATATTAGGAAATTGAATATTCTAAGAATATAGATGAGAATCTTACCTAATTTGTGGATATTTCCAAATTTGAATCCGCGGTGAATCAGGATTGCGGATCGAAGGCGAGTGGTCGGCGGGCGCGACGGTGGTAGGACGATGAACGAACCCGGCTGAACGTCTTGGTGCAACAGAGATGATTCGACGTCGTCCCGGAATCACCGCTCGGCCACGTCGTCACAGTGGTGGGAGAGCTTGCTGGATGGTGCTTCGTTGGTCCGCCTTTAACCCTTTAACTTTTGACCGAATCTGACATGTTTTGTGATGGTCTTCTTTTTATCAGACCTTGACTTCCAACTCCACAATTAAAATCTGCACTTGTCTGTCCTCTATACCTCCGCGTGTATCAAATGGAAAACTTCTCGGCCACAGGTCAGCAAGTCATCATCGTAACAGCAGGGACTTCCACGATGACTGCTTTCTGGTCATCGAGGAATAGATGGCTTCGATGGGCAGCAGCGATCGTCGTGGACTGGCTCAGTTGATCCGGGGAGGAAGCAGCACAGGGCGGGGGATAAACCTCTCGTGGCCGCAGGTTTGGCCGCGAGGGAGGTGGTGTCGCCGCGCAAGCACGAGGCGGCACTGTCGCGAGACGGTGACGCGCTCGCGTATCTCTTGTGCTCTTCGGGATTATTTTTTCTGAAAAATTATGAGAGCCCCCTCTGTTCCCCCCAGAGACCCTTTCTTTTGAATGTGTATCCCCTTTTATATGCAAAACCATGAGACCTCTTTAGGGAAAGAACCGGTATCTCTTTCTTCTTTTAAAATATTAACATATCTCTTCTTATACTACTCACATGGCCGAAGATATATTTTCCTATGAGTGCAATTGACTTTCCATCTCCAGTGATCCATCCTTATTCCTTTCCCTTTTTCATTCAACCACGTGAATATATATATTATATTCATTGCAAGCTACACTTGGCTAAATATATATACGTGGGATATTGCCCTTTTGTGTCGAATCCTCAAGTTTACAGTAATGTTGCTTTCTATACTTCTTAATTTGAAGTATCGCATGTGCAAAGCATATGAATGATGGGTTCGGCCAAACTTTCATCACCATGGACTTAGTTCAATTAATTTGATTAAGCACAGAACTATTCGTTCAAGTCTATCCGCCGTTGGTCCAACAAATATGCAAATTATATGAGCCTAATTAACTATCAATGAAATGCTCCTAATATCTTTATGCAGTTTAATTATTATTTTTTGTTTAGGGGTTAAAAAATTAATCCCTAATTTTCTATGCAAATTAACATTAAATGATCAGTCGAAATTTAGGTGTCAACATTAATTTTGCAGCAAATTTATTTTGGATTCCAAAAACAAAGGACATTGTCGAATCCGTTGCAAATTTGCGAAGAATTTGCAAAATTGCCGTGAATTTCACTTCTGTCAATAATTCTTCGTTGAACAGTAACCACGAATAAGTTGTTGTCATAAAATGAGCAACGAAATTAGCAACGACCCAAATCCAATGGAAAATAGAATATCGCAAATATCATTGCACAAATAATATTTGACTTGTCGTCATTTAACAACAAATTTTCCGACAATCAATTAAATTAATAAGAATAATCGATAACAATAATAATCACAACAACAATAATGATAATAGCAATAACAATAATAACAATAACAATAATAACAAGAACAAGAATAATAATGAAGACAACCAAAATAACACTTGTCGCAATAATAATTACACATTATTAGTATTTTGTCACAAAAATTTTAATCTTCATTTTCGTTTTCATCTTCGTCTTTGTCCTCATCTTGATCTTCGTCTTCTTCTTCATCTTCATCATCTGTCTCAAAATCAGATTTTATACAATTTTCTACATTTAATTCACAAAATTCAATTGGATCCACATCTATCATTGCTCCACATGGATCTCATAAAATTAGAATATTATATTCCTCAATTTCAACCGTGTTACAACGTCCTCTTATTAATAGGCTCTATCCTTCCAGTATTCCTCGATTTTTCTCCGTGCTTTGATTTTGCTTATAGCCCACCAATCAGTTTTGTCGCGTTTCAAACTAGGATATGATACATAACACACTTGAATTGCTTGTTATGCCAAGACAAATGGTTCATATTTCATATATATTTTTTTGTGATTTATTTCAACCAAATTAAACTTCGTATACACATTTATTCCTTTAACGGGGTCGAACCACTTACACTTAAATAACACAACCCGCATCATTAATGGTCCAGGGTACTCTATCTCTATGATTTCATCCAACAAGTCATAAAAATCATTTTTCAAACTGCCACCATTGGATGACCGTACAGACACACCATTATTCATTGTGGCTTTTCCTATTCCATATTCTTGAGTGTGAAACTTATATCCATTTATAAAATATGATGGCCAATTCCGTACCCTTAATTGTGGACCCCATGACAGATGATATAACAATCTTTGCTCTCCAAGTGCATCCTGATTATTGTGAACCTAAGGTTACACACGCAAAGTCAATAATATATATTTTAATAAATGATGTATAAAATATTAATAACTTAGCTTTGGTCCATAGGCAACTTACATATGTTTTGAACCATTCTAAAAAGTGTTCATCGCACAAACGGTCAAACTCATTTGATGGTGGTTCATATATTGAAGTTTGGAAAATTTTAGTAATAAATACCATTTAAATATTAGCAAATATTTGACACATAATACATATATTTGCAAATTTACACTTACTCGATATATGGCTCGACTTATGGACAGTTCAGTAAAATATATATATGGGCTGCATGTCATTCTTCGCTTGTTAAGTAACAAAACGTACATGAGCCGCTTGGTCGACCTAGATAATTGAAAATAGAGAATAATTTGCAATTTGGATCAATAGGGCCCTCATCATTTATGCCTGCTCGCCGTCTCTTGCACTGCACATGCGGCTCAAAATAATGTGATGCAAATGTTGTCACTTCTTCCACAATATATGCATTACAAATTGAAGCTTCAACACGTTCTTTATTTTTCACTTTTTTCTTCAAATTATATAAGAATCTAGTTACAATAGAAAGAAATTTGTCATAACATAATATATAATAAAGTAATTTCAATTGACTTTTTCAAAAAAAATGTACCTCTCAAATGGATACATCAATCGAAATTGGATAGGACTTACAACTTTAGCCTCATGAGGCAAGTGAACTAAGAGATGCTCCATCGAATCAAAAAACTATTGAGGAAATATCATTTCTAAGCTGCAAAGAATAATTGGAATATCTCTCTAGTTTCTCCATAAGTGATTCTTTTAATACTGTCGAGCAAATATCATGCAAGAAATTACTTAACTCTGTAATAACGCCCTATACAAAGTTTGGTAGAACTTTCTTCAAAGCTATTGGAATTAGTCTTTCCATAAATATGTAACAATCATGACTCTTCAAACCTATCAACTTGCATTCATTCAAATCAACACATCTCCCGAGGTCTGAAGCATATCTATCAGGAAACTGTACATATTTCAATTAATAACAGACTCGTCTCTGCTCCTTATCCAATGTATAAATTGCTTTTGGTTTTAGTCCCCTGCTGCTTGCATTCACATCTAGTGTTGGCCGATCACAAATATCTCTCATATATTTTCTTGCGTTCAAGTTGTCTTTTGTTTTTCCAGTGACATCTATCACAGTATTTATGACATTATCGAAAACATTATTTTCTATGTGCATGACGTCAAGATTATGATAAATAAGATGGGCCTTCCAATATGGTAGATCCCAAAATATACTGCATTTAGTCCACTTATGTGTACTTCCGTACGCAATAGTCGTGCTGTAAGGGTTCTGAACAACAGTTGGAAAATCCTGCACCCGCTTCCAAATTTGATCGCTAGTCAACCTCAATGATGGAGGTGTTCTTTCAGTTCTATTCTTAATGAACTCTTTTTTATTCCTTCTGAATGTATGATTTATAGGTAAAAATTGCCTGTAACAGTTAAAATAGCTGGATTTCTTCCCATATTTTAATCTAAATGACTTTGATCTCTCCAAACATATTGGACATCCTAAGATCCCAGCCATACTCCATCCAGATAACATTCCGTAAGCTAGAAAGTCATTTATCGTCTAAAGAAGAGCAACCTTCATTACAAATATTTGATCGGTAGAAACATCATATGTAAAAACACATTCATCCCATAGCCGTTGTAACTCTTCAATCAATGGTTGCATATAAACATCTATTAACTTTTTCGGATTTTGCGGGCTAGTCACGATCAATTTCAAAAACATATAAGGTGTCTTCATACACATACCAGGTGAAAGATTGTACGGCGTTAAGATAACTGGCCAACATGAATAACTTTTTCCTTATTTCCAAAATGGGGTAAATTCATCAGTACAGAAACCTAACCTAATGTTTCGAGGCTTTATCACAAACTCAGGGTATGTTCTATCAAATTGTTTTCATGCCTCCGCATCTAAAAAATAACACATTAGACTTTCTTCTGTTTCATGATTTGCATGCCAAATCATGTGTTCAATAGTGGCTTTAGACGCATAAAGTCTTTGCAATCTGGAGATTAAGGGCAAATAAAACATTTGCTTGTATGGTCTACACTTCTGATTATGACCTAGCCTCCTGTTACTCTTATACCTAGGTTGGCTACAAAATTTACAAGATTCTGCATTTGCATCATCGATCCAATATAACATATAACCCCTACTATATACATCAATCCTTACAACTAGAAGACCTAAGTTATCCACTAACTTTTTCATATCATAAAAATCACTTAGCATGATGTTATCATGATGTATTGCTTCCCGCATTACTTCAACAAAAGAGTTGAAGCAATCCGCAGACATATTATGCTCTGCCTTGATATTTAACAGTATAGATGTCACTAATAACTTACTGTAGTTCTCGCAACCTGCCCATAAAGGTTCATCTGCTGCTTTCAACACTTCCCAGAATTGATTAGATGGAAAAGTTTCATTATAGACATTCTCATCAAAGCTCGTTACTCTTATCTCTTCCAATTGTGTTGTATGACTAGCACCCACTTGTTCAAGTGTATGAGTAAAACTAGTACTTACATGATTCGATTCTAAAATAAAATTCTGACTAGCTACATCAATTACCATCCTCTCGTATAGGTTCAATTGATCATAGCAACTACATTCTTTCCTAACTAAAAATTGGTCATTTCTTTGATATCTTTCATCAGATATAAATGGTTCACTATGGAAAGTCCAATTATAATATTTTGGAGTAAACCCAAATCTACAAATATGTTCTCTAACTTTATCACACACAAAAAATTTACCGTTACCGTACTTTTTACACGGGCACCTTAACTTATTTCCATCTATGAACTCATATTTACTACTAGCAAAGTCTAAAAATAGTTCCAACCCAGTACGAAACTCATCTGTCAATCCTTGACGTCCAGGTAAGTTCTTATTATATATCCAAGCCCTTTCTCTTTGCATTGTATCTGTATAAAAATAAAAATATCTTGTAAAATATTAAAAATATCATATCTACTGTTCGTAATTAAAACCATAAAATTAGGAAAATTAAAATTTTGTTTTTGACGCAATAATTACTTTGAAATTGAAAAAAAAATGACAAAATTATCATGTAAAGAAGACTTACCCAAATATTTGACTGAAATATTTGTAATAGAAGGTGGTCAATTTGATGAGAATTGCACCGTTCATTTGGATTGTGAAACCTTCAAATGGACACGTACCTAAAAAAAAAATCACTTAAGATTCATTTTTTTATAATTTTAAATTTTTTTCTAAATTTTTAAAATTTTTTTTTCTTTTTTCCCCAATATGTTTCACCGGTCGCCGGTTCGGCAACCGGCGAACGGCTGCGGCCAGCGAGGTCGACCGGCAGCCACTAATAAACATTCCGTCGCAGATTTGCGATGGAAAAATATTTATCCGTCGCAAAATTTGCAACAGAATTACTTTTCCGTCTCAAATTTGCGACAATTGCGACGGAATTTTTAGTTATTCGTTGCAAATTTGCGACGGAAATATAATTCCGTTGCAAGCTCGGCCTTCTCCCATGGCCGGCAAGGCCACTCAGGCTCCCCCCATGGCCAGCGAGGTCTCACTGGTCGCCGATCGTTGAACCGGCGATGATGTTATGAAAAACAAAAGCAAAAAAAAGTCCATAAAATAAAAAAAAATTCCAATTCAGCAATGAACAGTCACAAAGTTAGCTATGATACTTACCGGTAGAAAAGTTTCACCGAGATTGATTTGTGCGCGCGCGAATAGGTTTATTGAGACATACGAAAGAGGGAGAAAAGCGAAAGAGATATGAGGAATCAGTACAGAAAGAATGAGAGAAATTGATGAGTGGGGTGGAATATCACGGAAGTCATTTGCCTTAATAAACTAAAAATTAGTAACGAATTCGTTTTTGTCGCAAAATCCGTCGCTAATTAGCGACGAATTTTTTTATCCGTCGTTAATTAGCAACAGAAAAGTGGTCGTCACAAATTTGCGACGGAAAATATTTTCCGTTGCAAATTTGTGACGACTAGTTTTCCGTCGCAAAATTGCGACGGATTTTTTTCTCGTCACAAATTTGCGACAGAATTTTCGACAGATTTATTTTCCGTCACAAATTTGCGTCGGATTTTTATTTCGTGAATTTTCGTCACTAATTTGCGACGAAAAATTAAATCCGTCGCAAAGTTCGTCGCAAATTTGTGACAATAAATTTCCCGTCACAAATTTCCGTCGCAAAATCCATGTTTTTTTGTAGTGTAAGCTTTTATTTTATGACTTGTCAATGTTTCATATTCTCTATGTGTCTAAATATAAGTTATGGTTGATGGATCATAGCAGTAAATGATTGTTATTAAAAGTGATGACTCACTGCAATTATCGGTTAATAATACAGGTGAAACCTAAGTGGACTCTGGAATTGACCCTCAAAACCTGTGATAGAGTAAGTTCAAAGTTTCAAAAAATAAGAAACCTATTATCATTGATGAAATCTATACAAAACATGGAGCTGTTCACCCCTAGTATCGATTCACGCAATAATTTCTCATTTTAGTTATATTTATTTGAACCGTAATGTTAGGAAAACTAGTCTTTTTTATTCTCTTTGATGAATGACAAGCTTGTTCAGTATGGTTGCGTTCATTTTTGTTTTGTTTAATTAAAAATGCAATAAAAAAATAACTTGTTAGACCTTAGAACTTATAACAGAGTAGGCAGTAGGCTATAGGTTTCAAGTTTTGACGAATAGGTTTTAGGTTCAAAAAAATGGAAAATTTGTACTCAATAGTAGGTTCCAGATTTCATGTGGAATTTGTAAGGAACCTGGAATCTGGAACCACTCACCCTTACTGATAAGTAGCCTAAATATGAGATTTATTTGCATTTGGTGGTGTAGCCGCCCGGGCCCAATCCACGCTTCCCCTCTCAACCAACAAATCAGCCAAATAGTTTCAGCACAGATGCGCCAAGTTCAAGCATCAACATTACGGACCAATTTTTGGAACAGAAGATGCTCGAGTTCACCCTTGACATCGTTTCTTGGTTTTGCAAAGTGTATCTTTAAACGCAAAAAAGATGTGCTCCGGAACATACTTTTCTCGTGCGCTCTCATGAAACAAGCTGCTAAAGAGCAAAACCTAGCCCGGCCGTCTTTGCCATGGTAACTGCTATATTCACCGAGCTTATTTTATTCAGAGTAATCGCAGAAATCCGTTCTTGATTGCATACTTGTGCTGATATAAGACTAAAACATGCCGAGAATGAAACCGTTGAGCCACGTTAGACTCGATTTATTCGTCTCTTCTGAGCCCAGTTCACCAAATGCCGAAGCTCCGAAACTCCCAGAAAACTGAACAAGCAGAAAACAGTTGTAAATTCTAACCTGATGCTGGATAGATCGAAACAGCAAACCAACCGTGTTATTCCAAAGTTCCAACTATCTACATCGTATTAGTGTCTACAACTCTATTGTGAACTTGAAGAGCATGACATGCTCATATGACTTCCCAGGATACAAAATCTCCGAGGGAAAGTTGGGGTGATGCACTGAATCCGGGTATTTTTGAGTCTCCAGGCAAAGTGCAGCGTGTTTCTTGTAAACGAACCTGCCCTTGCCCTTGATCTCCTTTATCATGTTACTCGTGTAGAACTGCACGCCCGGCTGGTTCGTCACTAACTCCATGACTCTCCCTGACTTCTTGTCCCTAACTATTGCCGCCCTGTGCAGTTTCATGCCCTGAGCATTGTCGAGCACATAGTTGATATCGTAACCATTTGGGAGCTTGTTTATTCGGCTTCCTATGGTGTGAGGTTTGAGAAAGTCGTAAGGGGTTCCTTTCACGGGAATGATCTTTCCGGTGGGGATGAGGTGGCTATCACAAGGTGTGATCTGGGAGGCGAAGATCTGCACTTCTTCTGATAGGATGTCGCCGCTGTTCTGGCCGCCGAGGTTCCAGTAAGTGTGTTGCGCAAGATTCACCGGAGTGGCCTTGTTCAGAGCTTTTGCTTTCATCGATATGCTCAAGTGGTTATCACTCAAGATCGTGTAGATTACAGAGACTTGGAGGTCACCGGGAAATCCTGCATGTTTAAATGGACTAAAATGGGTGAACCAGTTTTCTTGGTTTATAGCACGGATGAGAAGTCATTGATATAGAGAACAGACAATCGTATTCAATTGATTATGCAAACCTTCTTCGCCATTGTGACTGAAATAACTGAAGACGATCTGAGGAGTGTGACCACCCTTTTGATACCTGGCGACTGTCCAGACGACGTCGCTGAATCCTTTTGGACCACCTAGCATTTTCACAAGTTGATGCAGGACGAGAGATTATATCTCCTAACTAAATATGCTTTGCTGATCAAGTCACGTACAGAGTAGTTGCAGAAAAACTAGAAAATAGACAAACTTCATACCGTGGAGCATGTTATTTCCTTCATTGGGAATAAGTTTGTAGCGGGTGCCGTTTAGAGTAAACTGAGCATTCGCTATTCGGTTAGCGACCCGACCAACCACAGAACCAAAGTAGGCCGAATTGTTCTGCAGATAACAGAAACAAAAGAAAACACCATTCCATTCTATGTCAAATTTTTCGAAAAAGAAGATTTATGCTCACTCTTTGCTTGCTGTCATAATAAAGGAATTTTGGTATGAGTTTCTCTGAGAAGAAAAGAATTATCAGAGTTCACCAGTACTCTGGATTCCTATGCGATTCTAGAGAGTGGGTAGAAATTTCTCGTCTCCTTTCTTTGCTCGATCTTTGCCGGAAGACATTAGACCAAGTATCATATCGCTGAATTAATTGATGAGCAGGCGCATGACTGCCCACATTGTGCGCATGTACGGTCGGTAGATTTGTTAAGATGTTCATTAGCAATCGAATTTAGCTTCTGAAAAAACCCATTATTGTTACATGGTCTTCTTATGAGTATTTGATTACTTAAAGAAGTCTCATATCGCCAAAACCGAACGAAAACATTGAAAGCCACCAACAAATCACCACATTATTTAAGGGGTCAAAACAAAGAGGAGGTACTGCACGCAGAGTTCTTGAGCTATCACAGCTCATTCCTCGAGTGAACAAGTTAAGGTTTCTTTTCTTCTTAAGTTTTGAGCTGATATACAGGATGGCCACATCACCATCTAGGCAGATCATTACAACGAATGAATGACATTGTTAAATACTTACACTAGGACAAAAGGTACAGCTATTTAGCTCTTAAAATATGGCAGTGGGTGTTGGATATGTTTGTTTGTAAAACAAATATTTAAGGCACTTTCCTTGTCCCACATAGGAAAGAAAGGAATGTTTTGATCATTTTATCAGTGAAAAGTGGATTATACTATTTTGAAAAAAGAAAATGGTTTAGTGGGCTAGACCCCACTATACCCGCGTGCGGGTGCACGTCAAAATTTTGACGCGTTTAGCACTAATCAACAATTCAATTATTATTTTCATTTTCGAAATTATTTTTTAATTTATTTATTTTTACTCATTTTAGCTTGTGACTGGTCGGACATAATTTTCATTTGTGACTGTTTGAAAAAAAAAAAAAAACCGTCTGTTTTAGGACACGAAAAGGTGTGTCCGAATTGCAAGTTCCGAACGTGAATGGTCATGTTAGAACGACGGTTATCACAAACGAAGAGTCATGTTCGAAGTTCAATTTTCGGACATGAACAGGTGTGTCCGATTCGACATGTTAGACACCAAAAGGTGTGGTTCGCTTGTCGTATATATTTTTAGAGAGCATTTTTTCCATTTACCAGTTTTCTTCAAGAAAAAACACAGCATTCTCTCCAATTGTTTCTTTTGAGAGTTTAAGGAGATTTTCTGGAATTGCTATCCAAAAAATCTCACGTGACTTTGTTGTATCCTGAAAGGAGTTTGCCAGAAGCCTGTAGCAACTTTGTGAGGCAAATTGATTCTAAAAGAAAGTGATTATACGCCTCAAAGTCCGATTAAATTTCGATTCCATTTCTTTCCCGTATAATATTTTCCCAACAGTGGGCAGATCTTCTATTGTATAATTTATATTAAAATCCCTCTCTCTCTCTCTCTCTCTCTCTCTCTCTCTCACACTTACCCACGCACACACACAGAGTCAACAATGAGGACTTGAAGTAGCAATGATGGGGAATACAGTCAACAGTGGGACCTGAAGAAGCAACAATCGGGAACATGGCATAGCGTTCCATTGAGAGAGAGGGAGAGAGAGAGCTCACCTTGTAGTCATTGACAGAATCATATCCCAGAACAACATCATCAAGCTTTCCTGAGGTACATTGAAAGAAAACCAACAGGAAGTAAAGTTGATGAACAAAATCAAAACAAAATTAGACCCAGTGAAAGCAAGTAGAGAGAGAGAGAGAGAGAGAGAGAGAGAGAGAGAGAGAGAGAATTTACTGACCATTTTTGTCAGGGAGAAGAAGAGACATGATAGTTGCTCCCCAATTAGTGAGCCTCAAAGAGATATTCCCTTTCTTAAGCTCATAGATTCCAACCTTTCCGTCTTTCGCAAACCCGTGCCTGCGATCTCTCCCCAAGACTCCATTGACAAACAGAAGAGCAAGCACAACAACGACAGAGAATAGCACAGAAACCTTGGTCATCTTTTTGCGGAGAACTGACCAAGAATTTGACGGGAGGCTCATTCACTGAGAACTGAAGCCACTTGGGGCTATATAAAGTTGGATGCCAAGAATGGGTCTCTCGTTTTCACGGAGAGAGAGAGACAGAGACAGAGTCCAAAAGTTGTGAATAAAGATAGTGAGAATGGGTGAGAGCTGAAATGGGGATAAGCCAGTAGTTTATTCTGACTTGGGAGGCCACATGTTCAAGAGTTCTCTTCTGAAAGTTTCAGTTTTGGACACATTGATACAGTACAAAGGACGAAGCATCTTTCGTGGATGGGGCCAAACACGACAAAGCGAGGGTCAGAGATTAAGCACGAACTTTGGGTGGCGAGCGGTTCCTGTCTTGGACTCTCGATTCAGTGGTCCACTCGCAATCGCACAACAAAACTCAATGTGTGCTTTTTTTTTTTTTTGTTGAATCAGTTGCAATGTGCCCTCTCATTGATCCCGCCCAAAGTTGGCTTTGAGCTTCAACCGCATGACAAGCATGATTGATTTTAGAGAGCAAATTAGGTCGAATAAGTGATGCATGTATATGCAATAGGACAGCTCAGAAATATATTGCATGTAAAAGTATGTATGTGACAAAGTTCCGACAAGAATGTAATCGTAGCTTAAGTGAAAGGCACATCGAAATATAGCTTTGAAATATATTTTTTAGCTACCTACCTATTTCTTTTCACATATATAGATAATATGGTTAATATCACGAAAAATCTCAAATTGGTAAATTTGTGATAAATTTACTCAAAATTAATTTTTTAACAATCAAAAACCCCAAACTGGTACACATATGATAAATTTACTCTTCGTTAGTTTTCGATAAATTTTATTGTCAAATTACTAAGTTAAATGATACGTGATAGTTGACGGATATACCAGTTTGAGGTTTTATCCTCAATTTGCCATAGTTGTACTAATTTGTGATTTTTTTTGTATTAATCTAATTTAACGGATGGTAAATTTGTCATAAATATATCAGTTAGAGCTTTTAATGGTAAAAAAATTAGTTTTTGATAAATTTATCACAGGTATACCAGTTCGGAGTAAATTTGTCACAAATGTATTAATTTTGGGTTTTTCGTGATATTAACCTAGATAATAATCTATCTACCATCCATGAAGAGTCATTTGTTTAGACGTGCGAGCAAATTTGACTTGATTCGATGCTAGGGTTACATTGTAGATGATTCCAGAAGGAGCAGAAACTTGTCAAAATCCCAAATCCCAAAATCTTGGCAGGCAAAATATAATTCGCTTGAGGAAAATCCCTTTTTTCTGGCCAAAACAATACCATTTTTTCGTCTAAATATGAAAAAATTTGATTGATCGAGCGGCGAAATTTTGGGAGTATCTAAGAAAGACAACAATGGCCAAGTTGGGCAGATGCCGAAATCACACAATGCCTGTGAAATCTAGGCGGGTTTGACTGTCGTTAATGAAAGAGCCGTACGGTTGGCTTCAACTATGGATCAAGCCACACTGAGCTGCTCATCGACGCACCAGGAAAAGTACAATATCGATTAATAGACTAGGAGTTGGCACTCCGCTAGTCTACATTAGCGAAGGCAAAATAAATCGAGAGAGTTGCGCATCAACATGCGAAGGCCAAGTTGTGACCCAATAAGGTTTTATGTCGATCTTCGAATTTTGCCTTCTTCTTTATGAAAGTGGAAGAGTTGACGAAAGGCGAAAAAGGTCCGACGACCCTTACCGATGGCTAGGCACACTGCCTCTAATCCGTACCGGGGGAAGGGTTGACCGTTGTAACCTCTCTCTCTCTCTCTCTCTCTCTCTCTCTCTCTCTCTCTCTCTCTCTCTCTCTCTCTCCGCCGTCCGTGTAAGGGAATTTTGATGCAGAGCAAGTTGCAAGTGATTTCCGAGACTAAATCAATTGTTTGAAGCCTAAACTAGCAATTTCTAGATTGCACTTAAATTGTTTGCGTGTAGGGAATTTTCTGGACTAAATCAACCGTTAGAAGCCTAAGCGAGCAAATTTCGGAGTGCCCCTTAATTGAGAATTCAAGATTTGCATCCTTGATACACTTCACTAGTATTTAGCCGTCTTATTTAGGTAGAGAATATTTACAATTTACGTATATACTTAGAGATGTTTAGTTTCCTTTACTTTATTGTCAGCATTGTCAACACTAATTTACTTGTCTTGCAATGTGTCTGGCAACTATATAAAATAGGTGGTGTAGGCCAGTGGTCAGTTCATTCATTCGGTCATATTTCAATACAATTTGAGAGAGACTCTTGATTTATCCTTTAGTTTACCTTCAGTTGGCAATGCTTTGGACTCAAGTCATATACTTATTTCCTTCTCGTTTCTTGCCCCTCACCTTCCACCCCACATTTATCTCTCTCTCTCTCTCTCTCTAGGACGTAGTTTTCTGAGACAAAAAAATTCAAGACAAATTTAAAACTTGACCTAAAATTGAAGGTTTTTTGGGGAATTAGCCCCTTAAACAAATGCACTCATCTAACTCTAACATGAACTTCAGCAATTGATCCAAACATTGGATGGAAAGACCTACGTGAACAGATAAAGATACAATAAAACTATCCGGTTTCACAAAAGAAAATCTAAAGACAGCATTGAACAGTTGAAACAAGTTCAGGAACCATGTCACCACCTCTGAAAATAACGAAAATCAAGAATCATATCGTAAGTCCGCTCGTGAAATATCCATTGATTTCTTCAATCAGTATCCGAAACCAGGTTTCCTAGAGTGGGACAGTAACCGCCGTCCGGCCACACACAAGGAGTCGAGAGCACAACGTATGGGCTGGGGAGGCGTAGAACCATCAATAGCGACGGCCTCTATGCAGCACGGTCACTATACCGCAAGATGGTCTTTCTTCTTAGGATTGTTCCACAGGATATGATAGTGCGAGAACCCATAAAAGTGTCCTCGTATGTGGACACTTTGTAATGTAATGAGCGAAACTTAAAATGGTGAGCGATGGGCAATGTCACGTCAACATGTCGTCAAGCAACATGCATTCATGTTCCTTTATCCTAAGTGTCCTCTGATTGCTGTCAGGAGAGTGACCTACAACATCGCTCTTGACCATGTAAATTCATAGTAAATTCATTTCCAGTAGGGAAAGTCATAAAAAAAAATTCTAAATTATGCTTATTGTAACATATTTATCCTAATTTTTATATATCAAAAATCTTAAACTATCTGCACTATGACACATTTATTTTAAACCTTTTTTTGTGACATAAAATACCACAAATCTATACCTATGTGACATGTTTACTCTCATTCGACAAGATTTCATTAGATAATTTTTTAGCCAAAATAACATCATTTTTATTTTACTCAAGCCATATGTCATGACCAAAGAGTGCCACATCATCAATCCAAAGAGTAGCCATGTCATCAATCCAAAGGGGCTCATTGAAGCCATTAGATTTCAAGAGGACTTATTCTCTACCATCAGATTTGCTTGATAAAGATTGATGCCCTCAATCGTTGGATAGAGCCAATCTATATCATTGGATTTATGTAACAATGATTAATATCCCTCACCGTTAGATCAAGTGCATCTCTACCGTTGAATCGATACAAGGATTGACATCCTCTACTGTTAAATCCTGTTAAAGTTCAATGGTTATAATTAGAGGGACTTTTGTATAAATAAGGGAGCCCTCCCCCTCATTTGTATCACTTGCTCATTTTATCAACTCAAGCTTTCTCTAGAATTTCTCTCTCTACTTTCTCTCTAAGAATTCCCTCCCTTGAGAGTGAGAGTGGGAGAAAGGCTTACCTAGGCCAAACAAGGTGAATTGAGGTCTTAGTGTCACATGGTTTGTGATCGAAATATTCGCCCCACGACAAGTGGTATCAAAGCTACCAACACCAAGGCTCTCCGAGAAAGGTTGTTTAAGAAAAGGAGATCCGTGGTAGATCCAAGAAGAGCGGAGTTTTGATGGACGTCATGTCCACTCTCAAGGAAAGGCTCGCTATAATGAAGGCCAGACGGTCTCGATGAGGTGAAGGGGTGGATCGATGAAGTAGAGGAGACGCTCCGAGCTGATGCGATGAACATCGTGAATAGGGCCACGGTCCCTTTGATCGAGAAGAACGAGTTCCTCGAAGCCGCGGTTGAAGATTTGAAGTTGAAAGTCCGAGAGCTCAAGAAGGATATATCTCACGAAGCCAAAATCGAGGCTTTGAGGCTTGAGGTCCAAGAGCTCAAAACTGAGCTAGTCTTGTGCAAGGACGGTGGGATCTGTCCAAGTGGCACCGAGGTGGATGTGCCGAGGCCCAGGGAGTTTAGGGGCAACCGGTCTATGAAGGAAGTGGGCAACTTCATATTTTGGTGCTATCGGCATGCAAGAAATGCAAGAAGAGAACACTAAGGAAAGAACCGCTTCCATGTTTCTCATCCATAATGCAGTTCTTTGGTGGCGTCGTAGGTGGAACGAGATCAAGCGAGGTGCTGATCCCATCGATACTTGGATGATTTCGTCAAAGAATTTCGGCACCATTTCTTCCCCGAGTTCACCCAATACGAGGCCTGTAGAAAACTTTGCTGGCTCGAGCAAAAAGGTATGGTTCCAGAATATGTCAATAAGTTCATCGAGTGTCGTGGGACATTCAAAGTGAAGGGTTTTGTAATTAATGGGTCGCCCATGATGGGCTAACCCAGCCCATGAAAAAAAATAATCGCATTTGGCAGTTATTTTCTAGACACAAAAGTGAGAAGAAGATAGATACGTAGGTTGTTGTGTGTGAATTATTGATGATCAGAAACACTCTCTCTCACTACAAGACAAAGCAAAAAGGGACTTTGTTCGACAATCAAAGGATTGCTCTTTTTCGAGGCTGCAATAGGTGCATTTAATATGTGGGAAAGAGATATGTTCATTTACATAATATACTTCGTACGATCGGTGATTCAAATATAGAATGAGCATATTTTTCACTTTTTTTGCATTATATTTAGGAATCTATTCCCTTCATTAGTATTAGAGCATGTGTTCTTGTTTCATGATCGCTTAATATGTTTATAAAACGGATTATTGGCCGGAATTCGTGAAATGGCGCCGACGAACGCTCGGGTACAAAAAACCGACACCCGGCCATACTTTTCGAGGTCGTTTCTTGATTTTCGTGCGTCAAAATTTATTTTTGAAAGTGTAGGGTCGTAGTGCTCGTCGAGACAAGCAAAATGATGGGTGGCACGTCGCTGGGGGACGCCAGACACGCCCCCATGCGCTGCCGCAATCGGCAGCTTCGCCAGCACGTGCGCAACGGTTGCCGTGCACACGTGCGACGCACGCGCCATGTGTGCATGTGTGGGCATAGCTGACGTCAGCCACGCCGATTACTTTTGGGCCGAAAGCCCAACCCGGAATGCCTGACCCGGTCCGACCCCGAACCGGTTCTGACCCTTGACCCGACCCTATTTGACCCGTTGACCTGACCCGGTCATCCGTTGACCACTGTTGACCGACGTTGACCACCGAGAAATAAAAAAAACCTGAAAGGGGGCGGAATATATTTCTTGCAAGTATCATGAATTGCAAATAATAATCATTTGATTTTTTTTGCATTTATTGCAAGAAAAATGGTATGAAGATTTCGAACCCTTATTATAGCTAGGACGCCTAAACAAAAGAAAAGACTTGCAACGTTGAAAGCTGAGTTAGATGCTTATCAATGGGAAAATGGTGATTTGGCTAATCACATGGTCAAGGTTAATAAGATGATACAAGACATCCACTGGAAAGGTTACTGTATGCCAGACTTTAAAAAGATGAATGTTCTTATCAACACCCTTCCATCTGAATGGAAAAAGGTGTTACATCGTCTATGGGAGGTCAACGTGGTCTCAGCCTACAAAAAACTTGATGTGGCTTTTGTGAGAGAACATTATAGGATTGAGGCAGCAAAGACTTCGACCCTAGGGATGAATACAACTTGGCAAAGAATGAATGCGCCATGGAGAAAGCCTAAGAGATACCCGACAGTCTTTTCTTAGTTGCCAAATAAGAAGATTGGTTTTTCTAAGAAATTTTATGAATCTTTCCCTGTCTATAGGAAATTGATAGACGGTTAATTTTTTTTATGTTATTTTAGTTTGATTTTAGATATCCTAGGTAGATATTACTACTTATGTTGGTATTCTTATTTCTTTCCTATGATGGATTTGTGCCTCATGTAAATAGTTTTAATGAATAGATGTCGATGATATTTTTTACTGTTATGAATAGTTTATGGTACTATTATATTATAATATCTATCTTATTAATATCACGTGGTTGAGTGGGAGTTCTAAAAGTTTTTAGTAACTTTAAAGAACATAATTTTACCTTAATGATTATATTAATGATAATTTCACATTAGGATTTTAGATGATGATTGGGAACATAGTGAACTTTCGAATCTAAAAACTATGTGAAATTATTCATTAATATATTCAGTTTGTATAAAATTGATGTATAAATGAGTGGCATTAATAATTCATGCCATATGTCTGAAATGTTCAGATACCATGACTTCAGCAACTAAGAACATCGTAGCTGAATTGAATAAAGGAGAGAAATTAAACAGTGAAAATTATGAAATATGGAACATGAAAATCCAATATGTGCTAGAAGAACAAGAAACACTAGAAGCTCTTAACCAACTTATGAAAGAACCTGATGATGAGAACACTGCACAGCATAAGAGAGACAAAGATGCATTTGCTGCATGGAAGAAGAAAAACTCGATTGCTCGCATCACGTTACTGAATAGCATAGAGAATGATATCATGTGAGAGTTCAAGCGGTTTGAGAATGCCAAGAAAATGTGGGAAGCATTGACAGTAAAATTTGGTCATACGTCAGTGACCAAACTGAGACAGCTCACTATAAGGTTTGACTCATATAAGAAATCTCATGGTCAGTCCATGAAACAACACCTGAGAAAGATGTCAAACATGATCATTGAGCTGAAGGATGCTGGACACATTCTAACTGATGAACAGCAAGTGCAAGCAGTAATCCGTTCCTTGCCTCAAAGCTGGGAGCACATGAAGGTGCACTGACCCATAATGAAAACATCAAGACCTTTGAAGATGCCATGTGCCATCTTGAGTTAGAAGAGGATCGTCTCATGGCGGCGAAACCAGAAACCGATATATATTATGCTGGTTCTAGCTCATATGGGACTTCGGGCCCCAAGCGCAAGCGCATCGAAAGGTTCATGAAGTGGAAAGACAAGGGAGCAAGTTCTTCGAGTAAGAAACCTAAATTTAATCAACATGACAAAGGAAAGCATTCTTTTGGTAAGAAGATGTCGAGGGTGAAATGCTACAACTGTAACAAGAAAGACCACTTTGCTCGCGATTGCGGCGAGCCAAAGAAGGTAAACTCCCATTACATTTTTTAGAACTTTGTCTATGTATCAAGTTCTGTATTTTTAACTGAGTCTAATCCTTTGTGGACTGTAGATTCGGAAGCAACAGACCATGTAGCGAAGGACAAAGATACCTTCGTGGAGTTCCGACGGGTTCCAACTGGAACAAAATGGATCTATGTAGGGAACAACTCTAAAGTTGAAGTTAAAAGGATTGGCACCTGCTAGTTGATGATGCGTGGCGAACGCACATTGTTCCTACATGACGTATTATATACTCCGGAGATTCGTCGAAATTTGGTATTTGTATTAGTATTGGTTAAACTTGATTTTAATTTGAACTTTCATAATGATGGTGTTGATTTGTATTTGAATACGAATTACTATGATTGTGGATACTTTTTAGATGGTTTTATTGTATTAAATGTTAACTGTGGTGATGTTAACATTTGTTATTCCCTATTTGCATATTCAAATTCCTATAAAAATGATGTGAATGTGTGGCATGCTAGACTTGGTCATATTGACCAACAACGAATGCAAATATTAGCCAAAGAAGGCTTATTAGGCAATATTAAAAAAGTTGACTTAGCTATTTACGAGTATTGCCTGGCCAGGAAAACAACAAGTAAACCATTCGGAAAAGGTACAAGAGCTGAATTTCCTTTGCAACTAATCCATTCTAACATCTGTGGTCCAATAAATGTAAGAGCAAGGCATGGGGTTGTGTATTTCATCATATTCATAGATGATTATACTCAATTTAGATATGTCTATTTGATTTCTCATAAATCTGACGCATTAAATTGCTTCAAGAAACTTATGAACTTGGTAGAAAATCAATTAGATAAGACAATAAAAACGTTTCGATCCGAACGAGGTCGAGAATATTTATCTGATGAGTTCAGAAATTTATGTGATGAAAAAGGAATAGAAAGACAATTGTCTATTCCATACACTCCTCAACAAAATGGTGTTGCTGAGAGGAGAAATAAAACCCTATTGAAAATTGTTAGGCTTATGATGACATAAGCTAACTTACCTATTACTTTTTGGGGTAATGATTTGTTAATTGTTGCCTATATACTTAACAGTGTGCCTTCTAAATCAGTTATTTCCACTCCGTATGAGTTATGAACAGGTAAAAAACCCGATTTAAATTTTCTTAAGCCTTAGGGTTGTGCTGCCTATACTCACAAGCCCTCTGATAAATATAGGAAACTGGGTCCCATAGGCAAAAAGAGTATTTTCATAAGATACTCAGAGCACTCAAAAGGGTATGTATATATAGATGAGCAAGAAAGTGAGAGTATAACTGAATTTGAATCACGAAATGTCATATTCTTAGAGAATGAGTTTCCTAAGAATGGCGAAATAGATGATGACTACTCATTATTTGAAACCTTGGATCCTGATAATAAAATCGATAAAATTCTTCCAAGTGGGAGCAATATGAGCAATGAGGAATTAAATTCGACTCAATCTCAATTGCAACCGTTTGATAAAATAATACCGTCATTATCTAATCTAAGTGGGAACATAATGGAGAATGATGTACCACGTGTACAATCTCCCCTACGGCGAACAAGCCGCAAAAGTATTCCCCGATGACGTTTTGACATTGAAGGGGAAACTTTTATAATCGCTCCACAAGATGAAGATGAGCCAAGGAGTATATATGAGGCTCTAAGTTGCCATAATAAGGAAAAATGGATAGATGCAATGGAAGAAAAAATAGAGTCAATGAAGTCAAATCATGTTTGGAAACTGGTTGATCTTCCAAAAAGGACATAAAGCTATTGGGAATAAATGAGTTCTCAAAATAAATTGAAAAGCTGATGGCTTAATAGAAAGATATAAGGCTCGCCTCGTGGCGAGAGGGTATAATCAACAGGAAGGAATTGATTATGACGAAACTTTTTCTCCTGTAGTAAGATTTACCTCAATTCGCCTTATTCTGGCAATAGTGGCAAGTATGGATCTTAAATTACATCAAATGAATGTAAAGGCTGCTTTTCTAAATGGAAAATTAGAAGAAGAAATTTACATGGAGCAACCGTTGGCTTCATTGTGAAAGGCCAAGAACAAAAAGTATGTCGACTTTTGAAATCAATATATGGCCTTAAGCAGTCTTCAAGACAATGGTATACGCGTTTTCATAATGCCATAGTGACTTATGATTTTACAATGATTGATGAAGATCACTGTGTATATATCAAAAGATCCAAATATCAATTTGTGATTTTATCATTATATGTTGATGACATACTGATTGTTGGAAGTAATATGGAGTTGGTTGATACTATTAAGAGTTGGTTATCGTCCAGTTTTAAGATGAAAGATATGGGAGAAGCTGCATATATTCTTGGAGTTAAGATTTCAAGAGATCGTTCCAAGATATTATTATCTCTTTCGTAAAAGACTTATATCAACAAAGTTCTTGAACGATTTTGTATGCATGACTGTAAACCCATGGATACTCCTATTGCAAAAGGTGAAGGATTGAGCCGTAGGTTGTGTTATAAGACTCCACAAGAGAAGGAACAAATGAAACGTGTTCCTTATGCTAGTACTGTTGGGAGTTTAATGTACGCTATGATGTGTACAAGACCTGACATATGTTTTGCAGTTGGAGTAGATACTAATCCAATCCAGATCAAGCACATTGGAAAGCCGTCAAAAGAATCATGAGGTATCTAAAGATACTGTTGATTATTCTCTAAGTTATCAAAGAAAGGATCTGCGACTTGAAAGCTACTCAGATGCTTACTAGGAAGGAGATTTAGACAAAAGGAAATCTACATCTGGATTTGCATTCTTACTAAATAATGGTGTCATATCTTGGAGCAGTAAGAAACAAACATATATAGCATTATCCACCATGGAAACTGAGTTCGTGGCATTGTCGGCAGCAGTACAAGAAGGAGTTTGGCTTAAAAGATTTTTGGATCATTTAGGTATTGTTGAACATGCTGCAAGCTCATTGTTAGTCAATTGTGATAGCCAAGTAGCAACAGCATGCACCGAGGATCCGAAATATCATGGCAAGACTAAACATATAGATACAAAGTACAATTTTATTAAAGATATGGTAGCACGAAAAGATGTAAACCTGCAGTACATATATACGCATAGAATGATAGCAGATCCTATGACGAAGCCAATTCCTAGAGATGTTTTCATTAGTCATATAAAATCTCTAAGACTGCGTAGATGCTAATGTACTAAAAATTGTAATTTCTCTGAATGTTCACATTTAAATGAAATTGTTATATCATTGTTAATGCCTATGAATTTGTTTTTGATATTTATGCATCTTAATACTTAATGTATTATGTCAAGAAAGTATATTGGACAGATAATATTAACTCACTCACACAAATAATCGCCTCTATTTACTGTGTGATAAATGGAGATGAGACAATTTTCAAGTTTATTATATAGGTGATAATCGAGACCTCAAGCTTAAAATATAAATGTTGCCTTAGCTAAATGCTAAGATGATGACATAATATTTACTATGTCCGAAAGTCAAATAGTCTACATATTTTACTTTATCTGTCTTTGATGCCAGATATGAGTTCTAATAGATTCTTTAGAAGAGTAGATATGTGAACTCAAGTTTAGACATTGAGTATGTCTAAACTATCATCTGTACGATATTGAATGTAAAGACAAACGCTCCATGGGAAAGGAGTTAATATCGTAATGCAGATTTCATACTACATATGCATGAGTCGACCGATAAGTGTGGCAAAAGTTTTTTATCTCAACTTTATGCCGTGTGAGACTCTTGAGGATATGAATTCCTCATTTAGTGCTCTCACGACTCTGACTTATTCTCAAAATTTTTATTCAGTGTTCGTTATCTTAGAGTGTTGTCAATGGTCCTGAATGATTCGATCTAATGGGGTATTTCTAGAAAAGCGTGCTAGACTGAAATAAAGAGGTTTAGGGAAAGAGGAAGATCAATTTATTTATGTTGTCACATCCTATTTTTCTATTCACAGGTCGACCAATTATGATTTTGAGTAAATCATAGTTGTGAATACAATATATGAAATACTAAAAGAGATCGAAAGAGATATAAATGTGACTGATTGATCTAGGGTACTGCATACTATATCTATTTGAAAACGTTATGCCCAATTTGAGCAGCTAGGTATTCCTAACAGATGCATGGCAACGAGCTCTCGAAGTATGCTGGTCGCACGGATTATTTGCTAGTATGAACATTGCAAAGAAGAGAGAGTTAATGTTTAGCCCACCATAAACGAGTAAGAGATGATGGGTTTTGTGATTAATGGGCCGCCCATGATGGGCTAACCCAACCCATGAAAGAAAATAACCGCATTTGGCAATTATTTTCTGGACACAAAAGTGAGAAGAAGATAGATACGTAGGTTGTTGTGTGTGAATGATTGATGATCAGAAACACTCTCTCTCACTTCAAGACAAAGCAAAAAGGGATTTTGTTCGACAATCGAATGATTGCTCTCTCTCGAGACTGCAATAGGTGTATTTAATCTGTGGGAAAGAGGTATGTTCGTTTACGTAATATACTTTGTACAATCGGTGATTCAAGTATAGAATAGACATGTTTTTTGCATTTTTTTGTATTATATTTAGGAATCTGTTTTCTTCACATGCAAGATTGGGAAGTTGAATCCATCATCGCTAAAAGATATGTCCATTCAAAACATTATCCTCGTCTTCATGAATATATGGTGAAGTGGAAAAGGCTACTCGGAACAGAAGCAAGTTGGGAATCGGCGAAGTCTCTATGGCAATTCCCTAATCAAATCTAGTGCTTCCACAACGAGACAACGAGGGCGTCTCTGGATTTAGTGGGAAAGAATGTCACCGACTAAAAAGTGCCACGTCATCAATCTAAAGGTCACCGCGTTATCTACTGAAAGGGGCTCATCAAAGCCATTAGATTTTTAGAGGACTCAATCTCTACCATCAGATTTGCTTGACGAGGATTAATGCCCTCAACCGTTGGATAGGGTCAATCTTCATGGTTCAATTAATGTGACGATGATCAATATATCCCACCGTTATATCAAGTAGATCTCTATCGTCAGATTAATTAGACAAGGATTAACGTCCTTTACTGTTAGATCGCATAAAAGATCAATGACTATAATTAAAGGGAATTTTGTATAAATAGGGAAGCCCTATCCTTCATTTGTATCGCCCACTTTAATTGAACAATACAAGCATTCTTTAAAGTTTCTCTCTAAGAATTCCCTTCCATGAGTGTGAGAGTAAGGCTTACTTCGGCCAAGGAAGGTGAATCTAGGTCTAAGCGCCACATGGTTCGTGATCGAAAGAATCGTCTCGTGATACACGTGAGTGCTATGTCAACATTATTTGCTTGTTGGCATCCATGTGAGCAATTTTTAACAATTCTCGTTTACAGAACTTTTGAAGGACAAATATGTCACACAAGTACTAATTTGAGATTTTTGGTATCAAAAAAATAATTTATGATAAATATGTCACAATGGGTTTCAATGACTTTTACCCTTTCAAATACGATGGCTCTTGAGCTAGTATATATAAGATTTTACCTTGCATTCCATTTCCATAACAAAAATACCAAAGTTCAACAATGAAACAAACTCTTTTTAATAAATATTTAAACAGCTCGTATTGTGTTGCCTAGGAGCGGCGTACCTCATATAAAGAAACTTCCCAACTCTTACCATCTTGATAGGACTACAATGACATGTTCGCTGACACCAGATTTCGGTTGCCGGTGTTGCAGAATATGACTCAAACTAAACATTTCACAGCGGATGCTGAGATCAATATAGTAGGCGCCAAGATGACACAAAAGGAGAGGAAAGTTTTCAAACACATAAGCTTTCAATTGTTCCATGAACTGTGTACAAGGACCTCTGAAACAAATAAACAGAATTAAACAAGTTCCCCATTGAGGCACAAACCTTAAGATCTCCACCTCTCAAACTTCTATCAAGAAAAGCTGAAGATAACTCACATGATCAGTACACACAAACAAGACATGCTAGAACCTACGTATGGCTATACATTGACAGAAAGAAATGACAAAGGAAGAGGAAGCAATCCATATAAAACCACCTTAATCGGCCAGTTATCCCTTCAAAGATTCAAGGAAGAGTCCCATCATCTTCTACATCCTGGTTTCTCTTAAATTTGGCATAATGCATGACAATCAGAACCTTCTCCATCCTGGTTTCTCTGAAATGGCATAATGCACGGCAAACAGAAAACCAGACATTAACATAGACACGATGAACAGAGAAATGACTAGCATATGAAACAGCCAATCACATACAAAACTAATTATTCTAGCAAAGGGAAAGAAAGTGTTGCCCCAACACAAGCGAAAACAAAAGCTAGTGTTGCCCAAACAAAAACAAAAAACAAAGTGACGACTAAGAGGCAAGCTAAGACAGATTACAAATATAGCCAGTTCTTTTTCTTTTTCTTTTTTTGTGGCCAACAGCATTTGCAGAACGATGCTTTTACCCAAATGTCACCAGAAAAAAAATTTTCTAAATAATTACATCCCAAACAACTGATGCAAGTGTGCCTGTAATAGGTAATTGGAAGCACTGCTAACTCGTTATCCCGGGCTGAGCATGGGCTGTGCGGGCAGGCGGGCTTTTGCCATCATTTGGCCTGTCCTGACCATTTTCGGGCCTGGGCCTTTCCGGCCACAGATGCTGGCCTGGAGGGACCAAGCCACTCCAGGCCAGTTGGTCCAGGCTAAAGCCCGAAATCTAAAAAAAACACACATTTCTTGAAAAGTCAAAATCTTGATGCAATCTGTTCTAAAACTGGAATTGTGTTCCCCACTACTTCTTTAGAAAAAGATTAGAGTAGAGGGACCCTAACTATGTGCTCATATATCTTCTACAACAAACAGAAATTAAAAAAGCAGATTATAAACAACAATGACCCAAGTACACTAACAAAAGGGGGAAGAGACCAGATCTATACATTTTATTGTACAGCAAACCCATTAAAGAGTGTCTGTGCACAACGAGAGAGAGCAATAAGTCTTAAGATATTGAGGGAGGTGACAGGTTCAGTGGTTTGTGGGCCCGTTGCAAGCAAGTTAGGGCAGAGAGAGGTTAAGTGTTAACGAGATCAAGAGAGTCAGAACCATAGAAGGTGCGAGGGAGAAAAAAGTTGACGGGGAAGCGTTGTACTAGGGTTTTTTAGACTTAAAAGTAGATATGTATTCTACATGTAGTAAGGGCCGGTCCGGACAATTAGGTATCATGTACCTAAAGCCTGAAAGACCGGACCAACCTGAATTAAAAGACAATTTTATTTCAGGCCCAGAGGCCAGGCTCAAGCCTATCAGAGCCAGAAAAAGACTAGGCCAGTCTGGGTGGTCCGATCCAGGGTTTTGGACCGCCGGGCATTTTTGCTCAGCTATCAAATCGCTGTACTCGTAACAAACCTGTGTTGTCCACCCAGATAGAAGTTAACAACTGTCGACAGTTACTAAGAGAAAAAATGGTTCACCAATTTAGCAAGAATATTCAAAATGCACACAACCACTAGCATCAAAAGAAATGTCTTACCATTACTATCTCTAGATGACAACAATGATCTGTCAGTTCTGCTTCCACCTTTTCCATTTACTTGGACTTGCTTCTGCATGCGTGGTGACATCGAGGTCAACTTTCCATTGTTCGAAGAAGGCAGAGAATGCCTCCTGACAAAACCATTTTCAACCCCATCTTGACTGATCCTTGCAGATTCATGTGCTCTCAGCTTTGCCTTTGCAGATTCAGTTGCAGCCATGTAGCTAGGCAACGTAGAAGTATTCAATGAAACATTCTCTGAGAATTCCTGTTTCGCTGGGAAAGACATCCTCCTCTTGGTCTTCTGGCTCATCTTGGCAACATTATCTTCCTTTGGAGTCGGCCCCTCATGCAATGCCAAAGTGTCATCACCCTTTTCATCATTTATGGATAAATGGGCTTCAATTGCAGGGGAATCATCAAGAAGCGCATCAACGGACTCACCAACAGACACAGGTTTTGGAGGAGTTTCAGACTGAATTAGTAAGGAATCTCCAACAACTGCCATATTTTCAACAATTTGTAGTTCAGCACCATCTTCTACAACTTTCTCATCTTCATTGGGAGACTGGAAGGTTGAATCCATGAGAGTTGACTTTGGCTTCTCTGGCAGAGCTTCAGATTTTTCACGAGCCTCTTTACTGGCTGCAGCAACTTTTCTCAAATTCCCTTTTACCCTCTCAAGCTCATTTTGAGGCTGTTCTTGTGCCTGTTCTGGTTTATGATTTATAATCTTCCTTTGTCCACGGTTAGGCTTCTCAATATCAGGTGCAGGTTTCACTGAATTGTTGTCACCATTTGAAATGGGGACTCTTCGGCTAACACGCTTTGTCCTGTTTCGCTCAGTTTCACCAGATGGAGCGCCGCTCTGGTGCTTCTGAAACCTTGACCCAGTACCTTTCTTTTGTTGTGGAAGAGGTTCCCAAAAGCGGGTTGATGACCAGCGTTCCAACCAGTTGTCAGTTGAGTTTGGTTCAACCGGATCATAATGGATATTCAGGAGCATAGCAGTAGTTGATGAAAGAAGCTAAAGCAGGAACATGGCACAAGCTTTAGAACAAATACAAAAACGTGAAACAAATATGTGTAGTTAGAACAAACTCTAATAGATGCCTAGCATAGACTTTAAGTTGACACAACCATGATATGATTCTTACGTTCAGCTCATGTGTGAGCATGCTAAACTTAACCTACTTAGCTGAGCATTTAACTTTCGGAAATAACAGACACTGAAACAGCTTGAGCCATATACAACCTGGGACTAAGAGCTTCACACGGTTATTTGTAGGAAAAATCATGCCTCCACAAACTTCTGTGCTACTTTAAGGCAAAGCATATTTTCAAATTGTATTAGGCCTGCATTTGGATACGTACTTGAACTGACATTCATTGAACAATGTACAACTCTCCGTCATAAAGTACCGGACTTTATCCCTCAATGTGTGCCCTTATATTCATTGTCATAAATATGTAAAGTTCAATACTTGGATGGCAAAAAGCTTTCACTGGATCTTGTTCATTGGGTCAAAAGATACTCAAGAAAAAGTACAATTCATGCTTTTGAATAAGTAACAAGGGAATTTCAAAGTACCTTACAGATGAAAGAACTCTTCAGTAGCTTCTCTGGCTTATAGTTAGTACTTATATCATATGACTTCACATGAGGTGCATCCTGAAGAAAAAAAACGGAAACATGACATGGAGAACTGGAGATTAAAAAAGTAAAACTATGAGCCACACATTATGTGACTCGAGCTCTGAAATCAACTTTCATCTAGTCGCAAAATATGATTTCCATATACAGCATCCTCAACTTTAATAAGACGTGCAGGTTCATGTCGAGCAAAGCTTCTTATAACTTCTAAAGAAAAGAGAAAAAGAAAACAGGCGACACAAGGTGTTTCCGGCTGTAGCATTTGCAATGGTACAAAACTAAGATGATAATCTATAGTAAGGTCGCCCCTTTTCTAGCTTGTTCTCTTTGATTTGGAAATATTTGTGTACTGAACTCCTGAATTAATAATAAGACAGAATATTTTACATATGGAAACAATCTAACAATTCTTGGTATCCACTGGTAAGATTTGCAGCAAACTACATGCTTCAACCCACAAATCCCCTATTCCCAATAAAGGAGAATCGGAAGCAAAATTCCACATTGAATTGTCTCAACTGCCTCGAGAATATTTACCAGACATCTTTGAATGCACTTGAAGCCCCCAGAGGAACATTCTTACCTTTCGACCACGAATCAACCTTTGGAGATTGACGATGCCCCGCATGCAGACTAGGGTAGCGATAGCTTGTCGCCTAACTAGGTGTCCACGAATAAGCGCCTGCAGTCTTATTATGCCCTTTAAAACACGAAATGCACGACGCGCCTGCACAAGTTATAGCTAAATCATTTAAGCAAAATGTTGATATAGCTTCCCAACAATGGACTAAGAGTAGAGAGAGCATCACCAAGTAGCCCCTAAAAGTTGCCTGCACTTTTGACGCAGCCTTTTCATGTCTGATTATCTCAGCAGCGCTCATGTCTAATCGTTCAAAACCCACATTATCCCCTCCAGACAATAAGGGAACCAGATTCTGTCCTACTTCATGATTATCTCCCCTTTCTATCTCTTCCGTCCTTTTGCCAGTGAGAGGCAATTCATCTGGAGGAGTGCGAGATTGTGGAGCCAAATCTTCAGTTGACGCATCAAAGGCTGCAATTGGCTCTTTTTCTGTCGCGGTTTTCTTCACAAGAAATTGTGTTCACATATTAGGACTTGATCGCACTTTGCAGGTGACAGTGAATAAATTGCAACAGGGTTAACCCATATCTGCATTTAGAGTTCAGACTACAGAAGAGCAGCTGAGCAACAGTGACATGAAGAAGAAACAGGAACCACCAAAAGCCATGTACTATCACTAAATTGGGTTATAAAATTGAATAATGACCACTGATTGATAATGTTTAGAGAGAGGCACACAATGACAGAGAAATGGATGCTACACACTTGTACCAAGGCTAGCATACAACTTTACTTCAACCAGAAGGACAACTTCTTTGCCATTGTGAAACAGACTATTTCACCAAGAACTTAGTTGAACTAAGGACCGTGCATTGTAACTGAGCCAGAAGCTGATGGTTTTATTTCAATTAGACGGAGATTTCCTAGCCATTGTGAAACAAGTCAACTCAACTGAGAACCTCAGTTGCGATACAGAGAATACAGTGTAGTAGAGCAAACAACCAGGCCACACATGGCAGCATGACAGTCTACCTTACACATCGTTAGGATGCCAAATGTTAAAAATTTCCATATTGTCAAGATACATTCACAAATCGAAAAGGGGAAGAGTGTTTGAAGGGCAAAGACTTTAAACGGACAAGAAGTCTGTTTGTTGCAAATCTGTAAAGTGGACGGATATATGTCTGGTTAAATCAATTTTTCCCTGAGCTACTCATCTAGAATCCTACGTTTCCTATTGTTTTAGGAACTTCTTTTTGCCTACAGTAGGAACTGCAAAAAGTAAACCTTACCTTTGGGACAGTTGGAAGTACAGATCTAGCAAAAAACTGGGTGAAGTAATTCTTACCTTGACCAACCTAGATTTGGATGATTTCTTCCCGAAAAGTACTTGCCTGATCCATTTACCCCCTGATTTACCCATTGAATACAAGTCCTAGTCACCACCAACGAGTGAGCCTGCAAAATTCGACAGATGTGGAGAGCCATGAGAATGAAACAACAAGAAGACTAAACAGACTTAGGTATTGCACCAGATTCTGGAAAAGCACAACCACATTACAAAACCTCTACCCAATAGCAATATCCAAAATAGAAGTTCGCCGAACTGAAACTAGCAGCGTTCCGCAACATGAACAACAACAACAACAACACTTCCTTCACACCCTAATAGGTGAATTAGCAACTCGACATCGCACTACGTAATAGGGAGGAAAGAGAAATTGCAACCTCTGTGAGCTCACATTATGCATTCTCACCTCACTAAGCATTACATGTCAGGGCCAATTAACCAAGTAGAAGTGAAAGATCAAATTCGGGAGAAGCCCAGAAGACAGATCCAACGAGCATCACCCCCTAGAACAACAGGCTCCACTAGCAGTAACCCCTCAACCGTTACCACCGAAAGGACCCCAGCGCAAGAGCAGAAGATCAGAAAAACGCACCTCACCCCCCCCACCCAAAACCCAAGCACAGCTTCACAAACCCAAGAACGCAAACGACGCAGGAACTCAACCAAACAAACAGCCACGCTCCACCAGAAACACACACACACACAAGAAACACAAAAACAACGGGCCAATTCGCAGCAGGGTCGGCGAACTCCGGCATCAAACGCGAAGGCGAAAGCCACGCATCAAGATCCGAACTCACTGGGTATGTGCAGGCAAGGTTTGTGCAGTACCGCAAGCAATGCTAGGTAGATCTGAGACAAACCTGAGAGGTAAGAGAGAGAGAGAGAGAGAGAGAGAGAGCCACTACTGGTGATATACAGTGAAGAACGAAGGTGGAGAGTGAGAAGTGTACCGCTCTCCACGCTGTGAACGTAAATTGCCTCTCGCGCTTTCATGCTTTTCTTTTCTTTTTTTTTTTTGGGTCGGAACTTTGCGCTTTGGTGTTGGATTTGGATGAAAGATTCCGTGTTTTTTTCTTCTTCTTTTTCTTTTGTGCGGGAATTACTGAAAAGCTCCGCGAAATATCGTTCGGACAAAAAACGGTGGTTAAATTATTTAAAACACATCGCAAAATTGAGGAATTAGGAGACATGATGTGTCGGGGGTTTAAAAAAAGAAAGGAAAAGAAGAGGGAGTGGTTGGGAATGGTGGGAAAGTCCACACTAGGATAGGTTGCTTTCTAATTAAATGAGATGCTTCTGAAAATGACTTTAGTGAAATTTAAATAATGAAAAATCTCACCTGCGGTAAGCGGCATCTAGACTTTTTCAATTGGAACACCCACGAGGCAAGAAAGTTTTGCTTTTCGAGCACCACGGGAATTAAATCCTAAAATTTACCGGATGTGAGAGATCGTGTGCTGTTCAGATTGTCTCGAGAAGTGGATCGGTCGAGATGCGCAAGAAGCTCACTTGAATATCACATTGCCGATAATATACCGAAAATGAAAAAGAAATAAGCATTCGAATATTTTCAAGCAAGAAATCCATCTACTCTTGTCGAAAAACAAAAGGCATATTGTCTCGAAGACGACACGACATCCATCCAAAACATGGAAGGAAAGTTCACCTAAAATTTCCTTCACTATTGATATCATTTTATTTTAAGGTTGATACCACGGAAAATCCAAAATTAGTACGCATGTGACAAATTTATCCAAACTTATTTTTTGACGGCAAAAAAATCCAAATTAGTATACATGTGACAAATTTACCCATCGCTAATTTTCGTTAAATTTTACCGTCAAATTGCTGAATTTAATGACATATGACAGTTGACGGATTTACCAGTTTATGGTACGGATTTACCAGTTTATGGTACGGATTTACCGATTTATGTTTTTTCGTGGTATTAATCTAATTTAACGGATGGTAAATTTATTACAAGTATACCAATTTAGGATTTTTGATAGTCAAAAAATTAATTTGAGATAAATTTATCACATGTGTATCGGTTTGGGATTTTTTGTAGTCAAAAAATTAGTTTTGAATAAATTTGTCACTGGTGTATCAATTTGAGATTTTTCATGGTATTAACCTTCATTTTAAATGGCTAAAATAATTATCAACTCGAAAAACTCTCATGGTCCTGACTTTTCAAAAAAAATATAATTCCTCACTAGCTTTTACCACAAGTCGAGTCGAATACCTAGTAATGTCGGCATCATCAACAATAAACTATTTTTCGATAGATAGGTCTCTTTCCCCACGTCTACATAAAGCATAAATTAAGGGATAATTGAAGAATAGCAAAATTCATAATCACAAATATCCGTTGCATAGAAGCCACAAGTGTGGGGTCCAAATATCCATTGGGGATAATCTCTTGCCATTTCCGCCATCACCTCATAGAAAACGAATGGATAATAACACAAATTGTATTTAAACATTAGTCCAATATAAAATGAGGTCTATAAACTTTTAATTTATTTAATATGATCCACGAACTTTATCATAATGTGCAATATAGTCCTTAAACTTTTAATTTGTTCAATATGATTGCTGGACATTTGGTATATATGTTAAATATTATCCTTCCATTAATTCAAATTCAGGGACATGTACCAAAGGTCCAGGATCACATTGAATAAATTCAAAATTCAGAGATTATATTGCACATTGAACTAAAGTTCAAAAATAATTTGTGTCTCCCTTACACGAAAGCTACCGACATCTTTATAATAAATATAATAAAAAAAATAGAAAAGGAGAGTAGGTTGCCAAGTTGAAGAGGAAGGGGATTCAACCTCCTGGTCTCACCATAAACATAGGTCATCTTTGGTTGTAAGATTCTTGGGACCACCTAATTCGTGGTTCACTCAACTTTGAATGTATATTGAGGATTATTATTAATGTTAGATCATTGCATCTATGTCGTGTTCATTAGAAAAACCACAGCTAAAGTTAAGATGTCGCTAGAGACCACCTACAACCTGTTGTCTTCTCTTATCTAATTGGAATAACAATGATGAACATGGGATGTTTTGTAAAAGTAATTTGGCTCATATTTTCTCTTTCCCTGCTTGCAATCAATTTAAGTCAAAACTTTTGCTGGAGGGCACAGTGTGTTGTAAACTGGGTACTGGTTGATAAGTCGGTTACAAGACACTACGCGAAGCACAAGCCAACCAGCAAGAGCCGAAGCTCCCCTCCTATCACTTCCGAGTGTGGGTGGCTACTATACTAGCCTACCCAGAAAGTAACCAGTCAAAATTAACGTAGAGTATATCCTCTCCACCTAAGAGGTCCCTAAGTTTCCTCTCGTTGTTTTTCTTCCCGGGAGAGAAGAAATACAAATATAACTTATGAGGAGATCTATCCACCATACCGGAAAAATTCTTTCTCCTGTCTCCCTTTGAACCTTTTAAGGACCTGTTTAGGTCTACTCTTCCCCTTCTTTCAAATTGATTTTTTAGCGATTTTCTCATTTCCATTTGATATCTTACAAAAACGAGTATTAACAACAATAATGTCGCTGAGGTGGTCGTTTCTCTGAAGGGAAAAAGTTTATTAGAGTCAGAACTCGAGTGGGCAGCATACATATGCGGTTTCCATTTGCGTTTGATCGTGTGGAAAGTTGAATTGAGCATTAATTATTAGCAGGGGTTAGCATGATTTGGTACTTTATTTCTTCTCAATGAAATAGTCTCATCTCTACCTGTTTACACAAAAAATGACCAGTCTGTCGACGCGGGCAAGCATGTGACCAACACATGAACATAAATAATCACGTGACTAATGTACGAGGATTATCATGTACGTAACATCTTGCCGTCGGCCAAAAGGTTAATTTTAATATTTATAAACCAATATTGACGCACATCGGTAATACATATTGACGGAAATTGCCAATCAATTGTTGATATACGATGATGAATGACTATCGATATCAAACTGATGAGTAAAGCGCAGCAAAACATCAGAACCCTTTGATGGCACGAGGAACATGGGAAGATAGTCGCAATACAAGGGGACAAAGCGACTCTAAGGATCGAAAAGCAATTGGCATGTATATCCTTGCATGCTTTGGATAATAATTACTTGGGAGGAGCAAGGTTATAAAGCAATTATCATTCAACGGTAAGATCATGGAGCGACAAGATCACGAGGTAATTGTCGATGAGCAGTTACCACTTGGAGCAAAGTCATGGAACGATTATGGTTTGGAGCAAGATCATAGGATGACAAGGAACAATTGGCATGGTCTTTTAAAGGAACAATTATTTAAGAATGAAAGGGATACGAGCACAAGACTTTCAAAAATGGAGAAGTACGGAGGTAACTATTGAAAACCACTCAAGAAAAGTGCAACCGCTGGAAACCGCTAGGAAGCAGTTACCACATAACCATTACAAATTTCACTAGTCGTCTATTGAAAAGCGCCTCCTCCATACAAATCAAACAATTTTACTATATTTTCAATATTTTTATCTTCATGTACTACACTTTATCTTCCTAGTCATAGATTTTATATTCGCGTTGTCGATTGAATTCTGGCATGTATCTTTATCATGGTTGCTGTGTCGTCCATTAAATTCCAGCATAGGTTTTTTACACTTAGTTATTTCATCGAGTCTGTATCTTCTAGATTATGTCGTTGATTAAATCCCAGCATGCTTTGTGTTTGTATAGCCCCGTTCTAATTCAAGATGCTGGTATCTTTCGCCTGTGATATTTCATGTTCGAAGTTGGCACCAAATCTTAGTTTCCTTAAATAAAAATCGAAGAACGACTTTCAGTAAAGGATATTTCGTCACGGGATAAATTCCAAAGAAACACTTCCATATTTGAAAGAATTTATTTTTTGAAAGATGCAAGGCGAAAGCGCATTGTGAAATATCTATACCACGTCAACACACGCTCCAGCAAATGAACTTGAAGTAATAATTAATTCATACCATAGTCAATTATTTAAAAATAGAATTATGTAGAGGCGAAGCATCATTAGTCTGTCACATGCCAACATGACAAAATTAGTATGGTAAATGGTAATTTTCAACTAATAGTATGGACGAGCTACACTGGAAATTTCACACAATTAGTCATAAATTTATTGTATAAATGCCAAATCATTCATAAATTATTCAATTTGATCAATTTAGTCCTAAATCTTTATAGTTTAAGACTGAATTAATATTCGTACAATAAACTTATGACTGATTGAATAAATTTCCCAAATTGCACTCCGTGCGTTAAAGCTTGTTAGTCTCGTACACGATCCATTTTGTCACCACTACACTCGGTAAAAGCCTCTGGACCGTTTACGAGGCGATATCATCATTGCAGCTTGGCTTTGGTATTCTAATCGTTGTCGCAATCATGGAAAGCCATTATTAGTTGACATTTGGCCTCGTAGTCATTATTAGTCGATATCATTGAAAACACCATCGGTGTTTGCTTTTCTATCCACTCCGAAAGCCCCAAACGACCGAACGTTTTGATACTTCCAAAAAAATAAAGAGTGTGATGGGATGGGAGACGGTGAGCTATAGGGACGTGTTTGTGGTTGAATGTCAGCAAAATAAATCAGGGTTCAATAGATACTTTTTCCCGAAACATAGCGCATTTTGAAAACTTCACATAAGATTCCCGGCAGAAATCCGATGGCTAGCGGAGGCGATTGGCCATGCCGATCCCCTCCATCCAAACTAACTAAAACCGGGAAACGGCTCGGTGTGATGAGGGCATTCGCGCTAAATCTCATGAAAGATGCATGTTTTTGACTAGTAGGAAGTGTTCCTTTGATGGAATGCTAAGATTGGGTTTGTTTTCTTCTAATAGCTGTGCACCGACACCGCTTTTTTGTGTAAAGACTCTGTTTTCCTTTCGGGCTCTTTGATCATTCAGATGACAACCCAGATGGGGCTAAGGTGGGCATTGAACGTGAAGTTAATAAAATAATACAAAAAAGTTGAGAAAGATAAATATGAATAATGTATTTATGCATTGATTGCTGAACTTCTACACGAATAATTCATCTGTTTCGGAAATAGACATTGCTTGTTTTTCTCGTGGAGAATCAAACACATTGTTCCTATGTTCCCTTTTTCGGCATCACTTGATAAAATAAATCACGAGTAAATAATTTCAAAATCAACAAAAAAACATTTATGATCAAATTTCAAGAAGAAGAGTTTCCGCATTTCGAAAATCTAAATTTGCCGCCTCCAAGATCGTCCATAGCGTTTGGATCTTAGGGGCCAAACTTGAGACCCAAGGTACCAGATCTAGAACCCCACGACTGAACTGGTCATATCCATGACCAAGGGCCCCGGACTGCGGGTCCCGCACCAATGACCATGAGAGTCGAACTCCATACGATGGCACCCAGACCTCGGAATCTAGCACACGGACCCAAGACGCTGACGGGCAATCTCAAGATCCAGAAGCTTGGACATGGGACGCTGATACCCGGACCTGGGACGCATACAACTTGGACAGGAGACTCTTAAGGGCTCAAGTCATGTCCATATGCTTGGGTTTCAAGTCCTCGCTCCAAGGTCCCGAGTCAAAGGCACCAGCCTCCTGGGTCTACCCGCAGAATTGTGGCCCGAGCTTTTGAGGTCCCAGACGAAGCGTCAAGGTTCGTAAAGTAGACCGCATAGCCCCAACTTCACGAGAAATTGTTGGGTACTTTCGGACTATGCTAGTCCATTTCGCATATGTCATTAAATCATGTAGTGGGATCAACATGATCTAGTTGCACACGTGAAGTGAGCTAATATAAACTGAAAGTACCCAAAAAAAGCTAATTCAGGGGATTAAGGTCCAAAGTCTAAGCATCGAGATATCCAATCTAAGTGTCATGGCCCAACCCTCAAATGGTACTTGACATAATAACAGATCCGGATTATGACACTTGAACAAGAATTACTAGCCCCGCCCTCAAGATCTTGGTCCAAGTGCTAGGGCACAGGGTCAAGGGGTCCCGGTCCAACCCCCCCAGGGGACCGGGTCTGGCACCTCCCAAGTCCATGGCTTCTGAGGTCGTGCACCAAACTCAGGTCTAACTCTCAAAAACATGTGTATTTTTTTGACAATAGATATCTGCAAATGACTTGCTCGTTTGAAAAGTACACTAAACACCATAAAAAGATAAACCATTTTCCCTGAAGATAACTAATTTGAAGACTCCGACCAAAAAAGAGAAAACTAATTTTAAGACATTCTAAAAAGCTTAAGTGAGATGATCAAGAGGGACATGTAGCATCTGAAAGAAAAAAGCTGAATAAAATTCTTCCTATCTGATTCAAAAAGTTTTTCCACTGAGACTAGAATTAAATGAACCATGAGTTTCTTAAAGGCATCCATGTAATGAAAGTGATCAGTGAAGATTTGCTCAAATTTATCAGGGTAATATTCAGAAACAGTTGGACCTAGGTTACTGCATATCACATAATCTACTACAACAATCTAAAGTATGGTGCTTGGCAAGAGATAATCAAAATGCATGGCCTTCGATCATTAATTTGCAAAACTCAGACCTGAGCAGAGATCTGGCCATTCAACAGCGATACTTCTTTCACACTCTTCGACAGGCAAGCAAATATTGGCACTGCTGAAGTAGACCATTTAGTACAACACCACAATTCCTCAAGAAAGACTGTGAGACCCACACAGACAAGAATTTGATGTTTCGGATTGATCCTAGAGTTGAGAACAATAACTCCCAGAGTACCTGAAATATTTTCACGCCGTAGTACCGCAACTGCAGCAGTTCAATCTATACACTGGCTAAAGGCCTGTCCAACAGTAAGAAATATTAACAAAACGCCGTCCAACAGAGTAACAACTGTGCGTTATTAGAAAATAGAACCAACAAAAAGATGCTAAAACATGATATTGATGACGTATTCAGATAGCAAAAATGGTTATGGCCACAGATCAAGTGCTATAGGTGTCCATAGTTTATAGATAAGGAAACTGAGAAGGGTTCTCACATATAACTCGCTAGTGTTGAAGTTGATCCCAAATCTGATTTAGTAGATCAGATCGTTTCATGTAAGAGAATGGCGACACTTTGGATATCTCTCTGGAATATCTACGGAAAATTTCTATGGGCGCAATCCTAATTTTCAAGCCAGGAGAAGAATAAGGGGAAGGACATTTGGGTTCCTAAAATGACTTGCAAGTCTCTATATGTTAAACCATCCCAGGTAGTGCCTCCGTGAAAGATATAGGGCTCTTCTTCATCCTCAGATCCTAGGAAGTACAGTAGCTTACCAAAAAAGCAAGATAATACTGTTGGTTGTAATTCTCAATGGATGGGTATGGCAATGGTAAATGACGATGCACTTCTCTTAGATAATGCTTTCACTGTGCATAACTCTAGTGATAAAACTCTGTCCATTCTGTTAGGAAAAAGGTTGATAAGCAGGATGCTCTTCCTGCTGTGAATTCTATTGATGCTGATGAAATGCTTAAGGTTGTGTTGTGAATGCAGACAAGATCAAGGAAGACAGAAATAAATGGTAAGAATGGCACTCCCAAAGTGTTAAGTCCATCCACCTCCACACCTTTTTCATGACAAAAATTTCTGAATGCGATATTAGGGGCTTTCCAAGCCCCATAAAATGGAGGGAGGAACAGAAACTGGTTTCTCGTTTGTGGAGGTCAACATGAAGCTTGTCACTTCTCTTTTTTCACATAGATAGCAAACGGTGCATAACCATGAGTCACATGTGCTGGGTAGAATATCTTTGAATAATTTTGCGGTATCGGTCATTGCCCAAGAAACCTTGGTTAGTGGCCAAAGGTTACAATGTGATCCATGAAGATTCCAGCAATGGTGAAGAAACTTCTGGTTTGTTTGGTCACTATTTATTTGGAAACTTCTTTACTAAGATGAACAATAAGAATGACGGACATGTCAAGAAGAAATTTGACGTGGCTCTTATTTCTGGTGATTGGTTTTTCTTATTCCTGCATCATAGTTCATGTTGCATCCCACTTATGCCTGAAATGGTCTCTCGTAAGAAGCCTTTTAGATACTTCCAATTTCTTGACCAATAGTCCGGATTTTCTTGCTGCCGAAGGAATCTTGGAATCAACCTATTGGATATGCTATGTTTCAATTGCTCAACCTTGTACTGGACATCCTACTTTGCAATTTTTCTCCAAGCACATAAGATTAAAGTATGTGCTTAAGAAATTCAACTACAAGCATTTCATTGCATTTCCTAGAAAGTGCAGACTTTGGAAGACCAACAGTTGTCTTTGCAGCTATATCTAATTCAGCTCATTCTCCTGATTCTCATATTCTTAAGTCAAAAAAGAAGATTAAAACAGAATTGAATCAGTTAAATCAAGCAGAGGAGTTGTTTTGAAACAAAAGCGAAGAGATACTTGACTTAAGCTTGGTGACCACAACACCTTTTTCTCCACAAAGTTATCAAGCCTAGTACTTCAAAGGATACTTTACATGGACTCACTACTTTCATGCGGTTACCTCACATGACGGAATTGTCCATGAAGCAGTATCTTTCTATCAGGATTTACTTGGTAAAAAGGACTCTGTATCTACTGGAAGGTGTATTTCTCATCTGCAATCTATTTTTAGTTTTCAACTTGATGAAGCTTCTTGTGATCATATGGTTTCTCCAATAACTAGAGATGAGAAAAAGACTAACTTAAGGGGTATGACTGCAGAAAAGACGGTTGGTGTGATGGATATACAGCTCACTTCTTTAGGGTGGCTTGGTCTATTGATGGTGAGGATTTTGTGAATACTATCCAAGACTTCCTCAGGCGTAGCAAACTGCTTGCTGCCATTAATACCACTGTCATTGCTTCAGTCCTTAAGACTCCTGATGCTTCCAAAATGAGTGACTTCAGGCCTGTGTCCTGATATAATGTCATCTGATGCATCACAACAATTTTACGCAATAGATTGAAGAAAACTCTGCCTGATTTTGTTCACCGAAGGAAGAAATACTGTTGAAAAACATTATATTAGCTCATGAACTTGTTTGAAGTCATCATCTACAGCAAATTTCTTCAAGTCGTTCTTGAAAGTGGATCTCGTGAAGGCCTTCAATAGCATGAACTGGGAACTTACATCAAATTTTCTTTGTGCCATTAATGTTTTTGTTGCTTGTATTGTAGCTTGTAGCTTGCATGTTTTGACACAGCTTTTTTATGATGATTTATGGAAGTCTTGAAGGTTTTCAAGAGGAAAAGGGCATAAGACAGAGAGAGCCTTTGTCTCCTTACGTCTTTGTTTTTTTTTATTAATGTCTTGTCTGAAATGCATGGTACATCTTCACCCTCTTTGTCAGAAAGTTAAACTCACTCATTTGGCTTTTGTTGACGATATTCTGATTTTCACGAAAGGAAGGCCTGAGGACCTTAGAGAAATCTTGACAAGGTGCAGAAATTCAACATTATGTTTGGTTTGAAGGTTGAACCTCAAGAGCGAAATTTTTAACTGCATGGATTTCAGAAAGATAAATTGCAATTGTTGTTTCAGCTCAGTGGAATTAGAAAGGGAAGCTTTGGGTTCAGCTAGGTATCTTGGTTTGCTCTCCTTCCTGGAAAGCTGTCTCTCAAGGATTTTCAGGCTTTAAGTTATGGAATCACGATCAGAATACGCAACTGGACTTGTAAAAGACTCACTTATGCCGGGAGATCAAAATTAATTAAATCTGTCATCCAGAGTATTGCTAGCTATTCAAATAATTTTTTCATCCTTCAAAACAAATTAATGCACATGATTGAACAACAGTGCAGTGCTTTTCTCTGGCATTGCTTAAACCCGATTACTAAGGGAGCTAAGTTCAAATGAGAGGATGTTTGTCTTCCAAAGAGAGAGGGTGGTCTAGGTGTCAAGAATCTATCTTGCTGGAACTCTACTTGCATTACAAAGTTTCGATGGTTGAATCAATGCTTATATAGGCTGAAAGATGACAACTTCTGGATTGTCAAAACTATGCTTAGGGTGAACTCTGGTGAAGATCACTGGAGATGGTTCTGCCACCTTTTTTAGTTTGAACTTGAATGCTGCGGTTTCGGTTATAATCAAAGATGATACTTGGCACTGGCCTATAGTAAGAACTTAAAACATGTTGAGGATTCAGAATGAGGTGACTGATTCGGAATGAAATGACCGCATTAAGTATTTAGCACAAGAAACTCAAAAATAGTTCACAGGGTTGTAGTACTCATGTAAAGCTTCTTTTACTAACTACGATTTTTCTTTGGCAGGGAATGAAAGTTATATCCTTGGTGGTGGAATTTGTAAAATAAAGTAAGCACCCACTCTTTTGCTTCAAGTTTAAATGTAAGGAACCCGATTAATCGCTTATTTTTTCTTTTACAATGACATTGACGACTGTGGTAATTTAATGCATGTATTCTATAAAATAGTGGGAGTTGTTTCAAACAAAAACCTGTGCATATATTAAGTCTATGTGATGATTCTTCAATAATATCCATGCACCGCTCAGATCTTAAATATTTGTCCTTTTATGTTTTAATATGTATTGAGCACCTCATTTTCTAGAATCAGTTCGCATGGTCACTGTTATAGCCCAAGATATTAAGTTTTGACATGAACAGAAAGTGTAAGAGTAAAAAGACATGTTTTCCTCACAACACAAACTGTTGAACTTATACTTTTTTGCTGAGGAAAGCCCATGTGAAGCATCAAAAGAGCACTAGTTCTACTATAAATTCACGAGATCTAGAGACGACTTTCTCAGGTACATGACATGTGGAGCATCAACGAGAGCACTAGTTCTACTATAAATTCAGGAGATCTACAGAAGACTTTCTCAGGTACATGACATTGGCTCCAACGAGCCAGTATTAAAGTATGTGCCAATCCTCAGGCATCACATGTACAAAAGGCCAACAGCTATCTAAAGGAAGGAGCAAACATAATTCAGGTTTAGTTTCTACAGACAGGTGTATGAATTAATGTACAAGCGAATTGTAGAGTGAACTAAACTATGGTTACTTGTATGGTGGCAAAATCTTAATTAGGAAAATTTCAAAGTTGAAATATCAAGCATAGAGTATCAAAATTGAAATTTCTTGTTGCATTTTTTTTATTTTGTGTTGCTGCTGTAATGCCTGAGGAAATACATGTACCATAGCAATTGAACTCTTTTATCACATAAAACCGGTGTCTGCCAATTTTAAAATAAAAAAAAGGCATTTTGAAGTATTCTTCCACATTAGATCGATCTTTAACCACAAAGTACACTGACCGTATATTCTCAATTATTCTCTGTTATTTAGACAATAAAATTTCACAAAATTTTAAAGAAAAATAATGGGATTAGTGATAATAATTAGAAATGATACTCATAACGAAACATTAGTTATTTAGTAATCAAGTGGAATGAATTGTTCATGCAAGGCATTAACTCTGTATCGGCATTTTGGCAATAAAAGAAAAAAAAATCAACATAATCACTGATGTAAAAGGTGTAAGTAGAAAAAATTGAAAAATGCACTTTGCTATATTTATAAGTAATTTATTTGTTTAGGAAATTTTTTTGAATTAATATGCTTTTGAATATATATAAAGATCGACTTAATTGTGATTGAAGAGATAGACACATTACAGAAAAGAAGATATCCAAATGATATTTGTGTAGTGAAAGTCTAAAAATTGCCAATGGTTCGCCTTTTTACAAAAAAACGCAATTAGTATTGTAATTAATGTGCTGAAAATAGCTATGGTTAACAAGGAGAGGTTAAAAAGTGTGGTTAAGTGGGCCCACTTGTGGATGAGAGTTAGTACATAGTCGGTGTATGGAAGATTTTCCCATGTGATGATCTACAAATTTGATATATCTCATGGGAAAAGCAGAATTGTCCACTAGAAACACAGCATTACCTGGATTTGAATGTTAAAACTATTCCAACTCAAAGGCCTCCTCCGAATCTGACAGAGGCAAGAGGATGCAATTTCCAAGCATATGTCCATTCAGGCACACATAGAAGTCAGTTGAGTCTGAATAAGCACCAAGCCTACAGCTGGCACTCTGAGGTATCATTTTTGCTTCCCGCATGCTCCATAGCTTAGCTTTGCAATAAGGACACAACTCTGTCGGGTGAAGCTGGGCTCCCCTCTGAATCAGCATTCTCTTAGCCATTGAAATCGAGAATGACTTGAAAACCCCACGAAAAAATCCCACATCCCCCTCGTCCCCTTGGTCTAGATGTTCGCAAGGATCAGACACATAGAGAACATCGTTTTTGCATTGTGGCATGAGAAAGCTTTTCCCCGATGTCCTGGAAAACCGGGTACGGTAAACAAAGTGACCAGGCACTTGGACATTATTAAAGAGGCCATCCTTACTGCACCCTGAACAGTAGATTAGCAGCTTTGCCAATGCTCTCCAGTTCCCATCAATACTGTGGCTACCACTAGATTGCAAATCAAGCATCATTTTAGGAGCTCTCGTACGACAAAATTCCTTCCATAAGACTCGTTTAGCAAGATCATCAAACCACTTGCACACAAGAGACAGGGTGGCAATTGCTTTAGGATTCCAATTCATCTGTTGGAATACTAAGAAAATCACATCCTCGCTTAGATGTCCTTTTGTGCACCGACAACTCGACGAGTGTATGCAGCGATATTGCTTCACGAGAAACATCTCGTTGACCTAATAAGACGAACAAAGAAAGATTCTTCATTCTAATCACGCACCAAACATATTAACAAATTCCTCCTACAGACCGACATAGTGACTCGCGACTACGACACGACCACCACCGCAATGCATTCACCACGCAGCAGATCACTATTTCAGGCGTTCCCAACGTGAGCTCATAAACCGAACTCGACAACAGTGGACACCATCTCCTCCGAATTCCAAAATGCATACCAAAAATAGCCCGGACCATCGCAACTCTGCAGACGCGACTAAACCCAATTCACCCAGATAGGAAATGAGATGACCCAGATCGTTTACCTTCCCTCCGGCGGCGAGATCGGCGAGACTAGGGTTTGCGAGCTTGAACAAACGACCTCGAAATCTGGGGTCGAATCAGAGAGGCGCAGCGGGGCAGAGGCAGAGGAGAATATCCCGATCGTGCGCGAGGGGCGAACCGGAGCGCGACACGAGAGAGACCCAGCGAAGAAGACGAAAGCCCAGATTACGTGGGCGGCGGGTGCTTCGCCTGCGCAGCATCACATGGCGGATTGAGCTCGTGGGTATCTGCAAGATTCGCACAAATTCAAGCAAGAACGATGGTGGCTGGGAAGGAGGAGGAGGAGGAGCTGAAAGGGAGAGGGAATCGACGGAAAACGTGCAAGCAGAAGGAGTCAAATCAACTGCAGAAGAAGAAGATCAGGAAGAAGATGAGTGCGTCTGCTGCTGCTGCGGTGAGTCGACTCGGTTCAAGTGGCCACTTCGAAGGGGACAAAAGAAGGTGAGTGCGACTGCTGCTGCTGCTGCAGTGAGTCGACTCGGTTCAAGTGGCCACTTCGAAGGGGACAAAAGAAGCGCATTAGAGTAAACAAAAAAAAAAGAAAAATCTATAATAATATCTCAAGAGCTTTTCTTAGGATGTGCAGTCCAGCGATTCTATACCCGAAAATTGATTCCGCTAAAAAATGATTATTTTTTATTCTGTACCGGGGAACTGATTATGAGCATTTGAAGGCGTTTGGTAACGGCCCAAAATTTCTATTCCTGAAATAGTAAAAGAATAAAAATGTATTTGATAACAGTACAAAATTTCTTTTTTATTAATAATATTTTGAATATTTTAATATTTCTTTCTTTTCTTTTTTTCTTCTCCTCCTTCTTGACCATGGGTGATAAAATATTTTTTAATTAATAATACTTTTATTAAAAATTATTTTTTTTATTTTTTTTACCATGGTCGGTAAAATTTTTTTTATTAATAATACATTTATTAAAAAATAATTTTTTATTATTATTTTTGGCCATGGCGGTAAAATTTTTTTATTAATAATATTTTTTCTTTTTTTGGGCCATGGCCGGTAAAATAATTTTTTTATTAAAATATTTTAATAAAAAAACATTTTTATTGAAAATATTTGTTTATTTTTTTTGCCATGGCCTGGTTGCCGGCCATGGCCGATAAAATATTTTTTTTATTAACATTTTTTTATTAATAATATTTTTTATTAAAAAAATTTAATAAAAAATGTTTTTTTCCTTTTTTTGGCATGGCCTGATAGCTGGCCATGGCCGATAAAATATTTTTTATTAATAATATATTTTTTTTCATGGCCTAATCGCTGGCCATGGCTAGTAAAATAATACTTTTCTCATAGCCGATAAAATATTTTTTATTAATAACATTTTTTTATTAAAATATTTTAATCTCGCCAGATACAACGAGGGTGGCCCTCTCGCCAGACATTAGAAGCTACATTAAAAACTAAGAAAAAGAAGAAGAAAAAAAAATTGATTCTCATTTTTATTTCTAGAATCAAGAAGCTACTTTTTTTTTATTCTTGATTTTGCTCCAAAACTGATTTTGGGCACAAATTTGCAAGAATTTATCAAAAAATTTTACAAATGAATTTCTGTTCCAAAATTGATTCTGAAAACAAAAAAATAGAAATTTTCACTATTTGGCCAGTTGTCAAACAGGCCCTTATTCTTCTTTTTCCTTTTTTTTTTTCTAACCTTTTTTTCCTTCTTTCTCTAATAGCGTAAAATCTATATTCTTATAGTTCTATAATTATGATCTGCAATTCAATTTTGAGAATTTAATGTTGGTTTTGTTAATGCAAGTAAAAACACTATCCCACAATAGTAGTGGGCTGATTGATCCAACCAAAATTTAGACTTATGATAGTCATATTTATTATCCACGTATAAAATTAAATTTCTAATCATAATTAACTGCTCTTTTTTTTTTTTCTTTTAGAGTCAGCATTGCCCTTAGGCATGCATAGTTTTCTTTTGAGGCGGTGAAAACGCACCATTTTAGCCGTACAAATTTTGTGCTGCATTACGTCGTAAATTTTTTTTAAATAAATCGAAGGTTCAATCCCAGCCTTTGTCGAGAGATTTATCCTGTCAATTTTGTTGATGACAGAGCAACAATAAGGAATGAGAGGCATCCATGCCTCAAGCCATTCCAACAACTAATAACACAGATAAACACGATTGAGATCTTTCTTCTCTTTTTGTATTTTTGGCCCACCGCCTCCCATAATAAAGCTTATCCACAAATTAGTATGAGAGATAATAAATAAATGGTTACAGAACTTTGAATTAATATATAATATTATCTCTATATTTTTTATTTGTTTAATGTAATCCTTCATTTTTAATTTAATGTGCAATATGGTTAATAAATATTTACTTTGTTCAATGTAATCTCGGAACTTTTGAATTTAATCCTTAAACTGCATAAAAAAAAAAGGCAAATGTCATTCTTCTATTAATTCAAGTAACATTGAACACTTATATATAGTTTATAGACTAAATTAAACATATTTAAAATATTCAGAAACTCAGAGATGACATTGTATATTGAACAAAAATTCAGAAATCACAGTAAATAAATCGAAAGTTCAGACACCAAAAGTTCAGACACCGCATTGAGTCAAATTTTAGGAGGCCATTTGTCTCATTTTCCCCAATCATCCGAATATGAGAATGGCAGGTGCAATGCACGCGCCCGCAAACTGGTCCACTGAAAATACCCATTCGTCCTCGTCCTCGTCCTCGGCCTCCTCCTTCCCTGCCGCCGCCGCCGTCGTCGTCTTCCTCCTCCGCTTCCTTTCCGATGGGCTATTACAGGCGACTCGCTTCTTCGCATGCCCTAAAATCACTGAAATGCCCCTCTCTCCTGTCCAGGCTCTCCCCGTTGCCTGCCAAATTCGACTCGCTCCACCGCCGATCAGGCGCCGCCGCCGCCGCCGCCTTCTCCCCTGGTCTCGGCTTCGGCTTCTGTTCCCACTCTCGCTCGAACCTCAAGGAGAACGCCATCGACTTGAGCCAGTACCCTCCGGAGAGGATCAGGAACTTCTCCATAATCGCGCACGTCGACCATGGCAAGTCCACGCTCGCCGACCGCCTCTTGGAGCTCACGGGGACCATCAAGAAGGGCCACGGTCAGCCTCAGTACCTCGACAAGCTGCAGGTTGTTTTTGTTTATTGCTTTACACATCGTTGCTTTCCTGTCTTAAGAATTTTAGTGGTCGAGGTTTGTCTTTCAATGCCGAAAAGGGAAGGAATTGGAAATGGCCGAGGGTTTTGAATAAGTAGCAGACAATGTCTTTTCTTTTGGGTGGTAGAATTCGATGGAAGCTATCAATTATGGCCTAATTCGCGCAAGTATCGATTGTTCTAGGTAGAGAGGGAAAGGGGAATAACGGTGAAAGCTCAGACCGTGACAATGTTCTATGATTACAACCTCGATGGCCTTAAAGCGGATGAGGGACTTGAAGCTCAACCCTTCCTGCTTAATCTTATCGACACGCCCGGTCATGTCGATTTTAGCTACGAGGTGTCGAGATCGCTTGCGGCTTGCCAGGGTGCCCTTCTGGTCGTGGATGCTGCCCAAGGTGTTCAGGCGCAAACTGTCGCTAATTTTTATCTTGCGTTCGAGTCTGGCCTCGCGGTAATACCTGTAATAAACAAAATAGACCAGCTGACTGCTGACCCTGAACGCGTCAAAGCCCAATTGATGTCAATGTTTGATCTTGACCCGAGTGATGCTCTTCTGACTTCTGCCAAGACTGGACAAGGTCTTGAGCAGGTGCTTCCGGCTGTCATAGAGCGCATTCCTCCTCCTCCTGGGAAGAATAATTCACCTTTGCGGATGCTTCTATTAGATTCCTACTATGATGAATATAAAGGAGTGATCTGCCATGTGGCTGTAGTTGATGGTGCTGTGCGGAAGGGGGATAAAATTTCCTCGGCTGGAACTGGTCAGTCTTATGAAATACTGGATATCGGCGTTATGCATCCTGAACTCACCCCTACTGGAGTCCTTTTAACTGGACAAGTGGGTTATATTGTTAGCGGAATGCGGTCAACCAAAGAAGCACGGATAGGAGACACTCTGTATCATAGCCGAAACACTGTGGAGCCCCTTCCAGGTAGATATCTTTAGCTTTAGCTTCGTATCTTGATTTGTTTTTTCTATCTAGAGAGCCATGCCAGCATCCATTGAAGTCTTAAACTCTACCAGTCCTACACCACACTTTTTTTCATCAGAATTTTTTCTGTGGCTTATAAGTGGTTATGAAACATGACCTGCTTTACGGTCTTGGAAAGAAGATCAGAACCTTTCTGATGCTTTACTATATTGCTGCAGTACTCACTGTATTAAGGGTGAGTGGAACATCTTGATATGCATGCAATGGACTGGATGGTCCTTGACTCTGGGAGAATTAATTTGTTAAAGAATATTATATAATTAAATTACATATATCAACATGTAAAGTCTGGTAATTGCATGATGTGTTGCCATGCCGTGCTTGTCAAAGAGAAGATGTATATTGTGGAGAACTGAGGCTGTAATGTTTATTGGAAGAACATGTACAGAACTTCGGTGGAATTTTCTCCTATTTAAAGATTTCTATGTCTTGTCTTTGAATAGCACTGCTTCTGTTTGGGACTTTGTTTCTACATGAAATGATTAGAGTGCTAAACCATCAGTTGAGAACTTGAGGTCACAATTTGAACTTGTTATGTATCTTTCTTCATCTTTTGGATTACTAAGAAAATTATATGAAAGCTTTTGTACACTTTGTCCTAGGGACCTACAATCTTCTGAAAACCAGACCAAACTGGCTAGTTTACCAGTTTGGTTGGAATTTTGGCTTGAGGTTTGGTGTCACTTGGGCTTTGAACCAACTATGGTTGAAAGTCAGATTGAACCCACATCGACAGTGTCAAAATGGGGCAGTTTAACTGGGTTAAATATCTGTTTGAGCAGGTTCTGTTGAGAAAGAATAAAATGTAATGATGACTATATATTTAGTGATTTGAACCATTGATTTGCCCTTCAGGTTACTTCAACCCCTCAATTTCAGTAAATTGTTAAAATATTTGATGCCGAACACTAATTAAATATAGAGAATGCTTCTGTGAAGATTTAAATGCCAGATCTGGAACCCATAAATTCGTTGGATGCCTATGATCTGCCATTGAGCCACCTCTTTCTATGTGTTGTTGTATTAAGATAGTTATTTGGAAAAAGTCCAAATCACCTATCAGCAAGGTAGTCAAAATCACATTTTTGATTAGAATCGGATGGTATGTCTCCATATCGGATGGTAGTCGGAATCTTAAAATTGTAGGAGAAACATTTCAATCTGGTCAAGATGATCTTTAAAGTTGATTTCACTTGGTTCTTTGAAGAACCATTAGGAGGACCATCCTTTAACTGAAAGACTGTAGGCTAAAGTTTTGAGTTCCTGTCAATTAGAACATTTTTATCTCTCTGAACAGAGAAGTGGACATCACTAGGGAAGCTCTTCAATTTACTTTCCTTTTATTAAACTGATCTTATGAAAAAACCAATTTTGCTTAAGGTGGTTGTCTATTTGTTATTAATCTGTGAAAAAGTCAGTATACGCCAGACTTACTGCTGTTTCAATATAGAAAGCCCATTGCCACATCACGTACCTCAGTAATAGAATTAATCAAACCTTACCTCAAAGTTTCATCTTGATGATATATTAAAATTTGAATTTGAGCGTTTAACAAAGTTTTTCACGTCTTAGATGTAAATGGACATTTTCTTGTAATTGTAGTTTTAGGTGAATTTTGCATTAAAAGCATGTGATATTTTAAACTGTGAATTTTATTTTGCGGCATAAAGTTTAGGCAGTGTCTTTATTAATTTGAAAGTAAGGTAGTGATGGAAATTGGGCCTATTTAGAGGTACATAATCTGTAATCTTTCCCAAATTATTTTGTGGTATATCTTTCTGATGAACTGGTCACTTGAGCAGTTTAAACACTGGTCCAGGAGTGAAAGCATCCGTAAGTAGGTGAGAGTGCAGAAATAAATTGCGTGAGTCTATAGACTAATTTCTCAAAGTAACAGTTGCATTACAGTTGTTTTTTTTTTTTTTTGGGTAAGGTATTGCATTACAGTTGTTTCCCCTCATATAAACTGCAATCCCTCAACTGTGGAATAATCTTTCTTCTAGTGTAATGGGCGCTGTCTTAAGGAATGTGAAGGCAGGTGATATAAGTGTTTCGTGGACTACATATTCTTCTCTGGTTACTGGAAGCATTGGACTCAGTTTGGTGATTTACTTGTAATTGGATCAATGGATAGTCCTGTTTCATGCTCTAATCCATCTCTGTTTGGATTTAGAGTTTCTTATCCTTGCAGTTTCCCTTTATTGATGGTTCTAGTCGGTCCTAAATTCAGGTTTCAAGCCCGCAAAGCACATGGTTTTCTCTGGTCTTTATCCAGCTGATGGTTCCGATTTTGAGGCACTTAACCATGCAATAGAAAGGCTTACATGCAACGATGCCAGCGTCTCAATTAGTAAAGAGAGTAGTACAGCCCTTGGCCTTGGTTTCAGGTATGGAATCAACCCCGACATGACAACATGTTCTTCTGATTGCCAATGAAGCAGCTCTGTTCTACTTTTATATAATTTTATCGGTTCCAATCCATCCAGTGTTTCGATGATGATTCTTTGTATTTCTTGCAGGTGTGGTTTCCTAGGTTTGCTTCACATGGATGTTTTTCATCAGCGGCTTGAACAGGTATTCTCCCTTATTCTTTGTTATTTTATTCTAAAGGTAAACTTGGCAATTTATTACAGTAAACTTACTGGAAGAACATGTAAACTTTGTACTCTAGTGAGATCTGTGAAGTTTGTCTCTTGATGGGTCAATATGGTGCCTCTATGTTCATGGGGAAGCCTGAACATCTTCGCCTATAATCAAATGGGCTGATGGGAAAACACTTCAAAGAATGTTTTGGTCAAAATACCGGGGATTCATTGCTTGCAAATGGAATTCTGCGTTAATGGCTTTAATGTGATTAAAATAGCTGATTTTTAAATGAAGCAATCATTTTATGAAAATAGCCTGGTAATAGTTGTTGATGCCCCAAGAAGCTTGTAAACCAAGCATAAGCATGATGCTTCTTGTGCACTTGATAATTAGAGGTTAATTATCTTACAGTACGTGAAAGTGGGCTTTTTAAGGGGGCTATACTCATCACTATTTATGTGGATTATTTTCTTTGTTTAATCCACTTTTTTTTTCTTGTCAATTGATGTTTTGCATTCATGTTGGTGTTAACAATTCTTTTCGCTTTGTTTATTGCTAAAATAACCTATATCCTATCCGGCATGATAAGAATTAATCTTCATTGTTGAAAACATTCCAAATCTTGTCATTTTCGAGTTAGTTGTGTTTGTGTTGTCCTGATAAATGTCTCTTGTGTCATGTCTTTTTCTCACACCTATCAGAAAATGTTCCCCTTGGCACCGACCCACTCTTGTTCATGATGTTGTTTTCCTCAATCATGTATTTCGTGGTCATAAGTTCAGATAACTTCTCTTTCTTTCCCTTCATTTTTCATTAAAACACTTAATAATTACTCCAATGTTGATTTTCTTTGTCCAGTTGCATCCCTTTCCATTTCATTGTTAACATTTCTTATTTAAAAGGGAAATTACTTATTATATTATGTGCCCTAACTAAATACAAATATTGAGGCCAGAATCTTAGGAAACAAAACATATGATTTCCTCTGCCTGACTCAATAACTTCATTAAATTGGCTTTTTTATCTCCCTTAACTTTGTAGACTAAGTTGATTTTTTTTATTTAATCGTAAGTTATAAATTTCTTAGATAGGCCATGTTATTTGAAGTCAAGTTGATAACTAACACCTGATGAATATTAATGTTTCTTTTAATGAAGCACAAACTAAATCTCATGTTCCTGGAAAAAAAAACTAAATAAACTCGAAGAATGATAGAACTTGTTTAAAAAATAAAAGGATCATTTCATATCTAATAATATGCAATGTTTATTCGACCAAAAAAAAAAAAAATATGCAATGTTTACAAAAATAAAATCCAGATACCCTATGTCATTAAAAAAAAATACAGACACTCTATGAGTTTTGCAAGTTACGTGGTTTATCATGCAAATCCTTTTATGGATATTTTAACACTACATCTCCCTTTCAAGAACATATAAATCACAATTAACTGATCGTACTCTACATAGCAACCTCTGAATCTGTGATGACTTCTTTTTCTCTTCTTTTACTTGTTATTAATGATCTTTACCAAATAGCGGTGTGGTTTTTTCGATGGAACTACATTATATACACTACTAGCGGATATGCTTTGATGGAGATGGGCGTGATTGGTGTGTAGTGCTGGAATCAGATATGACTATTGTCTATTTGATGGTAGATGTGTCGTTAGGTAAAGACTACCTGTGGAATTCCAGATTTTCATTGGCGGTTAATAGAATAGGAGTAAAAAATGGGCAGCCCGGTGAATGAAGCTCCTACGATGCTCAATTCTAGGGAAGGGTCAGACCACTTTGGGTCTAAAGCATGTAGCCTTACCATGCAATTATGTCAAGAGGCTGTTTCCATGACTCAATACTGTGATCTCCAGGTCACATGGTGACAACTTTAACATTTCACCAAGGCTCCCCTTCAGTGGATAGAATGGGAGTGCTTAAAAATTACTTTTTGTCTAGCGATAAGTGCACTAGAATCCTAAAACTTGTCATGAAACTGTAATTGAGTCCTCAAACTTTCAAAAAGTGCAATTAAGTCCTAAAACTCGTCATATTAGTGCAATCAAGTCCTTCCGTTAACTCTGTCCAATTGGGTAATAGAAAATACTGACGTGGCTTTTTTTTTAAAATTATTTTCTTTATCCTACATGATGCTAACATGGCTAAAATAAAATCGTTTTGGTCCAAATCTGATTTTTTAATACAAATTTTATTTAATATATATTAAAAAATAAACGAACTTTAAAATATACAAAAAAAAAAAGAAGAGGAAAACGCAGGCAAGGGCTTGCAGCCCTCGCTGCTACCTCCGTCCCACCATCGCTGGAAAGGGCCGGTGATGGTGAGGGGATGGCCGACGGGAGTCGCCGGGCCTCAGCTAGGGGCCGGTGACCCTCACCGACTGCAGGCAAGAGCTCGACAACCCCCACAGACCATTCCCCCACCATCCCTTCCTAGTGATGGTGGGGCTCGCTTGAGTTTTCCTTTTTGTGTTTTTTTTAATTGGCTTATTTTTAATGTAATGTGAATAAAATTTGTATCAAAAAATCAGATTTAGACCAAAACATCGTTGTTTTAGCGTTATGTTTCATGTTTTAACCACGTCATTGCCATGTAGGAAAGAGAAAATTAAAAAAAGCCACGTTAGCATTTTTCGTTAGTCAAGTTGGATGGAGATAACAGAATGACTTAATTGCATCAATTTGACAAGTTTTAGGACTTAATTGCACTTTTTGAAAATTTTATGACTTAATTGCACTTTTGTGATAAGTTTTAAGATTTCCAATGCACTTATCCCTTTCATCTGCAACAATCTTGGGGCATTTAGTATTGCTTCCGTTAATTTGGAGATTCTGTGTCATGTTGTTCAATGGCCCTATGATTATAATGGGACATTTGAGGTTGATCAACCCTTTTTTATCAAAGTTAATCCCTATTATTATTATTACTCCTTTTTCATATCAATTTGGAAATGTGTCATTTCAGGAGCATGGAGCTCATGTCATTTCAACTGTTCCAACTGTGCCCTATATTTTCGAATATTCTGATGGAAGGTATGAGACTAATTTATTGTGCCTCTTTCTGTTGTGTGTTTTTGCATTTAGGTTAACTGTTTGGTAGACTCATCTCTCTCTCTCTCTCTCTCTCTCTCTCTCTCTCTCTCTTTCTCTCTCTCTCTGTGTGTAGCAAATTAGAAGTTCAGAATCCTTCCTTGTTGCCATCGAATCCCAAAAGTCGAGTGACAGCCTGCTGGGAACCTACAGTTATAGCTACCATTATTATTCCTAGTGAGTAAGCTCTCATACTCCCCTTAAAGCATACTCAGTATTTCTTTCAACATTGGGAAGTGCATAATCATTTGTACTTCTGATTTGCATCTGCTATCTGCCTGAAGCTATGTTGGATCTGTTATCACGCTTTGCTCTGAGAGGAGAGGTCAGCAACTGGAATACTCATTCATTGACAGGTAAATACTGTGCCAAACCATTGCCTTTTGGCTGGATCATGAAGAAAGCCCTTGGTTGTAACATTATCGATATCTGTTGTTTAGATTGCTGTGCGACTGTGTGTGGTGAACTAGTTGAGTTATGTGCAAAAATTGAATTTAAACGATAGAATCTTTCTGCTCCACAGATTAACAAGCCATTCTGTTTAGAGAAATCTACACTGATTGACCTATAAAATCCTGACCTTTTAATTTGGACTTCAAGGGGAAAATAGTGATAGCTTGGTGAATTTTCACGTGCATGCATTGAACTGACAGTAGGAGCAAATTCTTCCACCTCTCTCTCTCTCTCTCTCTCTCGTGCTGGTATGCTATTTTCAGTTCACATCATCTCCTTTTTGGGGAAGGGGGTGAATCACTATTAAATGTTGTAAATGACTGTTTTTAGCACTATTCACCCTTTTATTTATTCTGGAAGATGGTTTCTAGTGCACGTGTTTTCTATTTCTTGTTTTGTCTCACTTTTGCATGAGATTGATCCTTTTGCATTTGACATATGCAGCCAACGGGTCTTTATGAAGTACCGCTTACCTTTGAGAGAGATTGTTGTTGACTTTTATAATGAACTCAAGAGTTTAACATCTGGATATGCTTCATTTGACTATGAGGATGCAGAGTAAGTGAAATCTCTTTATGTGTTTGTGTCTGTTACATGAATGATTGAACTTGTGAGGATCGTGATTTCGAATATTCTACAAACTTTTATTCTGTTAATGTAAATTAACATAATAGAAGTGGTGTGATGGCCCCGTGGGCTCTTTTGGTGCTTTTTTGTTGTCCATTTCTTAGCGAAACATCAAGTTACAACTGCTCTAGATAAGCCTTTGTGCTGCTGCTGTTACTATCCCCAATAAGAATTGGGCATGACGCACATCCCAATTGTTTGGAGTTGGGCAGGGCAGAGGGAAGTAGTGAAGGAAGGAAAGAAAGAAAATAAAGGAGAAAAGGGAGGGAGAGTAGGGGTGTATTAGAGAGAGAATGACGGGGTTGGGGAAGAGGGTGGGGGGGGGGGTGCGGTGGGTGAGGAGGGGGTTGATGGTGCGCTTGGTGAGCTGTTATACCATTCTCCTATGTGAAGTGCTATGATATGGCAAACGGAACCTTGTTAGTGAATTTTGAAAGACCTGCAGCTTGTTGCACAATTACCTCCGTAGTGTGCGGTGTTGCTTAATGGCTGTTTTCCATCATAAAAGGAACATATGGCTAGATTGTATGCTTTAAGGTTTAAATAGTAGAGATATATTAGCTGAAGGAAAAGGTCAAGTGCTAGAGTCTTGAATATGTGTATCACTTTGACGGTTTGACGTCTTTGATGGGTTGGTTCAGCTATCAGCAATCCGATTTAGTGAAGCTCGATATTCTCTTGAATGGACAAACTGTTGATGCCATGGCAACAATAGTTCATACCTTGAAGGCACAGCGTGTTGGCCGTGAATTAGTCGAGAAGCTGAAGAAATTTATAGATAGGTATATGATTTAGTTTTCTTGATTTGCTTTCTATTTTGTTTGGTGGTATTATTTTGGCGCAGTCTCTTATTATCTCAGTTTTGATCAGACAAATGTTTGAGATAATCATACAAGCTGCGATTGGATCAAAGGTCGTTGCAAGGGAGACGTAAGTATTGAAATCGCTTATTACTTCTGATATAGTTGTGGGCTCCCAGCCAGAGGGACTAACCTATGTGTGTGAAATGGGCTTCCAATGAGTAAAATAATATGTGCTTCATTATACTTGATTGTTGCCTTTGTACCTTTAATTGTGACCAGAAAAATATTTTGCCTCTGTAAAAAACTTGCCAAATTTTTTTACTGGTTTACATTATGAAGAACATTGAAACTTGCTTCACAGTAACCACATGTAATAGTGGGTCCTTGCAATAGTTGAAAATAATTAATGAAAACCAAAAGAGACCCAAAAACTAATGCTGGGAGAAGAGCTTCAAGCTGTCAAATGCAAAACAAAAAACACTTTACTTGATGTTCTCCATACCAGGTACGCATTGTTATATAAACCCTAAAGCTCTCTTTTATTGTTAGCTCACTTTGATGGATGAGCAGAGAAGCTTCAAATCCCTCATTGCTATGAGATGCTTTAATGTTCAATCCCACTTGACCCTTCTCAGGATTCTCGCCAAGTGTGGATAGTAATGCAATTGGCTGATTTTTTTTTTGTGTATGTCTGTGAGGTGGCTCTTCACGTGAATGATAACTTGGTGTGGGATTGTGTTGGATGGTTAAAGTTGGTTGTGTCTCAATTGGGGAAATTAGAAACATGAATTTGATTTTTTTTTCAGTTGGTAATGCGATGCTGGGAGTTTAAATGATCTCTTGAGACATGTCTTCATTCTGTCACTTTTTAAAATGTTAATACTGATTGCTACATTACTTGGTTGGAAGAAAGCGCATCAGTATCTGGAAAGTGCATTTGAAAACCATAGCAATTGGTATGACGATTCTAATAGGTCTACTTTTCAGATAGTAATTATGCAGACAAGATGTAGTTTTGCTGTTACAGTAGATAAATAATGCATCAAGTGCATGAAGTAAAATACTTTGCCCCCACTAAGATGTTATCATCAGTCTGTACCTGCCCTGCTTCCGGCTAAAGCTGTCTGAATTTTCTGGCTCTTGCTAAATCTTGATGTCGCAAGTAGCTAAAAGACATTGTTCTTGAGTGGCTTTGATTCATGTAGTGCCAATGTGTTTGGGTATAGGATATCTGCCATGAGAAAGAACGTTCTTGCCAAGTGTTATGGTGGGGATGTTACACGGAAGAGAAAGCTTTTGGAGAAGCAAAAGGAAGGAAAGAAGAGAATGAAACGTGTTGGTTCTGTTGATATACCTCAAGAGGCCTTCCATGAAATCTTGAAGGTGACATAGAGAACCATTGAAGTTATCTAAAGGTAGGAGCCCCCTTGCTGTGCCAATGCTCCCATTCAAGATGCATTAATATTTCTGTTTTCCAGTGAAAGGTTTTGGGTTCAACTTCTTCTCAACAAATTTACCAAGTCTGATGTGGTGAACTGCTTTCAGTCTTTGGTTGCCGCTGTGTGAACACTCCTTGTTTGCGGGATTGTGGCGTGGAGAAAACAAAATGAATGCAATTTCAACAGCTTCTCTGAGATGGAAACTGAAGAGGCAAGTCTGATGTTTGTTTGCTGACAAACACTTTTCTTGATATCTCAGAAGATTTTAACATGTCCTGGAAGGCAGCCACTTTTCTATCCTGTGATCCTACTCCAAGTTTATTTTTTTGACACTCATCTAGCGAGTTTGGCCGGGCAGAAAACTGCAGAGTTGGGTCTTAAAACACCACCTCTGAGGTGGACAGGCAATTTTGCTGTTTAGTCTTTTCTCTCATTCTTGTATCAATTGTAATTGTGATCGGGAAGCATTTTGGGTTCTTTCTACCTCCATGGGTGGGCGATGGTGAAGTCAATTTGTTATTTATCCTGCCCCTATGGTACACTTAACATTTACATAAATCTTTGTTATGTAGCAGGAATAGACTACAGTATCTGTGATGTATTGTATTGTTGGGAATCCAGTAATGCCCATCAACAGAAGAAACGACCGTGTAATCAAATGACGATGCCTCAATTGTACAAAACTTGCGGGCAGTATTTTTGAATATGATGCATGTTTTTGAGAATAAACTGTTACCTAGAGGTGATTTTTCGTAAAATATAGATAATTATTGCTTGCACTGTCACTAGAAGAAAATTTTTCTACGGCCGGCCTTCTCTATGTTCGATTTGGTGGTAATGTTTGCATATTAAGGAATGGCCAAAGTGTTCGTGTAGGCTACAAAGATGTGTTGGCACAATTGCTTTTACGCACGGAGAGCTTTTGCTTTTAAGGTTCTTAAGTACTCATTTTGGACTGAAGCTATTGATTGCGTGCCAAAACCTATCAATGACGACAGTTTGATCGCCCTGAGGTTTTCTTTTTTATTTTGGCTGTTTACTATGTCATATAAACTCAAAAAGGAATTGACATATGCATGTAGATTGGCGTGCAAACAAATTGAAGTTCAGCTTTATTTAGAACTGTGGACTTAAAGCCCAAATTGTTTTTAGCTACTTCATTGATGTATGTGCTTGCGGTGGGTGCAATATTATGCATATCATATAAAAAATAGAACAGAATTGACTTTATCTTGATTTCCCACCAAGGCAAAAATTCTGACACTTCGTCAATTTATTCTTAGGGTGCGTTAGGAATATATAAAATTCATTTCTACAGACAATGGTTAGTTTTAATTTGTTTGGTGGTTTCGGAAAAGTGATTTTCTGCTTGCCGGAAAGAGAAACCATTTTTCCTAAATATAAATTTAAAATACATACGTGAAGCGATATAAAAATACATTCTTATCGTAACTGAACTTTACATTGTGGCAATGTTACGTACCATTTTATTTGAAACTTTGCATATCTTTCAGAAATTTCGATGTGCAAGTTGTAGCTTGGAGTTATAGCCATAATGTCGTCTATTGTCATCATTTTGATCTTTCAATAACTTTGGCACTACATGAACGCGGGCGCGCACCTCATGTTCGTATCTGACTTGTACACTATAATTGGAAATGCCTGCGTTGAGACATCGTATTTTGCTTCCAGTCAAGCATTCGGGGTTCCCTTAATATCAGGAAAACTAACTGAGAAGGACTGTCAGCAAGTAATGGATCGAATGTTGCAAAGATTAGTAGTTGGACTTCAAAGATTTTTATCTTTGCCAGATAGGCTGCTATTATTGGTGCCATGTGCTTGTGCTTCCTTAAAAGGGTTATCAAAGGAATAGGAAGCAAGCATATTTCCTTTTTCTGAAGGGCACTGCTGAAAATTCAGAGGAGGCTAGAGTTGCTTGGAAGTTACATGTTTCCCTAGGAAAGAAGGTGGTTTGCGACTTAAAAACTTAAACCAGTTTTGAATATAACTTGTACTTTAGGATTTGTGTGGCTGATTATGGTTAAAGCAGACTCCATTTGGGTTGTTTGGATTGAAGCTTATAAATTAAAGGGGAAAAGTCTATGGTCACTTCCCAATCACAATTCACAACTGCTGCTTCTTATGCTTGGAGGGCTGTTATGAAAATAAGGAAGTTTCCTAGGCCTTTGTTAGGGCATATAACTGGTAATCGCATGAATACTTTTCTCTGGCATGATTATTGGCATCATGATGGGCCACTTCTTGATAAATATGGTTGGAGGGTTGTTCAGGGTGCCGAATTACTTTGTCAAGCGAAGGTTGCTGCTAGTATTGCTGATATGGGTTGTATGTGGTCAAATGCAAGACCTGACTGCCTGGTACACATACAATATGTGGGATTCTCTTTCCTGGTGATAGAGATGATAAAGTGGGTTTGGAATGCTGATACAGATGAGAAATGTTTCAGTTAGTAGTGCCTGTCTATAATGAGACAAAAGAGGTCAAAAGTGAGTCGGCATCACTAGTTCCAGTTTCGTCTTGATGCGGAAGCATCGGGCTCTATCAATAAACCCTCAAGATCCACTTATGTCTCGTCAATCAGGATTTTCCAAAACAAAACTGCAACCTTCATTAGGGCTTACGAGAATCGGAATGAAATCACGTAAAGGGGCTTTGATAATGTTGGACAATTCAATAGCTGTAACGGTGAAATTTTTCTTCTCAAAGGTGAATACAAACGAGTCGGAGCTTGGAAAATGCATATTGGAATAAAACAAAGTCATGAGGTTTGGAAAAATTTCGTCTCGCATGGAGGAGAAAAATTTATAGTTAAGATTTTAATGCAGTAGTCAACTCATTTGACATGTAACCTACTTCAAACATATCAATTTAATAACCATCTATGCTCATAGTACGACCATATAAATGCGAATAATAACATATCCCGATCCGACATATACAAATTTGTTAATCCCCTAAATTTGAGGTACAATTTAGTCCCCAAATTTACTCCCTTAGATAATTGGTACCTCAGTAATCAAGTAATAATGACTAAAGATTTAGCCCAATCCTCTATTCCCTTCAACTTTAATACCTTTTTTCTTTGGTTGGAAACTTTAATACCTTAGGATATGGAAAATCATACATAGAAAAACCTTGATCACATCTCTTTCTCTCCCTCTCTCTGGGTCTTGGCCTCTGTCACGCTCGCTAGAGGAAGAATTTACGCGACAACCGTTTAAAGGAGATAAACTTACCGATACGAGCAATTTGGTTGACATTTTAGTGAAAGTAGAGTAGAATCAGAATGGTTGACATTTTATTAGCAAGGCCACTAATTAATAAAAAGGCCCTCTCGCTTGCTTTCTTTCTGGACTTTGAGATTTAGAATTGATAAATCAATTAATTAATCAATCAAGTGCCCATCCTAGACATGGGACCGGAAACCAGAGGACGATTCAACTGTTAGAAAAGGTCAGACGAAAGGTGTACAAGAGCGTTGTGAACGTAATTTAGCCGGCCGCCTCCATGTGGCGGGATAACCAATAGGCCGTCTCCGAATCCAATACACATATTCTCACTCTCTTTTGGACCGTCTACCTGTATATATAAGTCCTCACTTTTGAATGTCATACAAGTGGAAGACGATATCAGCTGTTGAAAATGGCCCCTCTTTCCAAGCTTCTCTTGATGAGTTTCATCAGCTGTGCTGTGTTGGTGCCCCACGGAGAAGCGTCTGGTGAAGATCACAAGGCAAAACGAAATTCATATTACTGTGTCTTGGATTTGATTTCGATTGTGTCGATGAGTATGTTTTGTTGATTGAGACAGGTGTATGTCGTGTACATGGGTGGACTTCCCAAACAAGCGGACTTCTTGGCAACATCGGTGCACACCAGCATGCTACAAGAAGTAGTTGGCAGGTTAATATGCTTTGTACTTTCTTATCAAGTTCTCTAGAACATTACGAAACTATATACGTACATTTGATACTTACTACACTTGGTCTATTCTATCAAACCAACCAACAACACATTTTTGGCATTAGTATTATCTCTGGGCACCTCAACTTTCTCCTACAGAATACGATGTAAGAGGAACTTCAATTTATTCGAACGGGTAAAAGATAGGTCTATTCTACATGAGGAATGCCCAAAAACTTACTTTAATGATACCAACCACCTAAATAATTCTAATATCAACCGCACGATTACTAATAACCGATCACACATAATATGAATTCTCCCACGGTGTACAATTTTACTAAACGTCTTTTCTGTGATTGCATTCGAATGATTGCATTTCGAGCTTTACATTGGCTTTATCATTTGTAATAGCGAGACAATGTGGGATTCAAAAGGTCCTTATAGCTAGACATGGGTCATCTCTGTACTGACCATAACCGAGTTTAACCCCGTCATTTGACCATTTTCTTCTGCAGTCGCGCATCTGAGTCGTTAGTTCACAGCTATTCGAGGAGCTTCCATGGATTCGCTGCCAGACTCACTGAAGATGAAATGGCAAAAATCGCAGGTGCAAAATAATACCTAAGTGCCATGGACAATAACAATCCATGCATGACATCGTTCGATATATTGTAATAATTCGTCAACCCATGTATAAATCTCATCAGGAATGGAAGGAGTAGTGTCGGTGTTCCCAAGTGAGAGGCATCAACTTCAAACGACGAGGTCATGGGACTTCCTGGGCTTCTCTCAAAGCGTGCAAAGACTGCCGACTGAGAGTGACCTCATTGTTGGAATGCTTGATACGGGCATCTGGCCTGAAAGTGACAGCTTTAACCACGAAGGGTTTGGCCCTCCTCCAGCCAAATGGAAGGGCACTTGCCAAACCTCCAACTTCACTTGCAATAAGTACTACATTATGCATTGTTATCTTTGTTTATGTAATATAAGTAGTATTTGTGCATCAATTGTATTAGAATTGAATTTACAGCTGCAGGCACTCTGATTGTTGACGCATGCTGTAACGCTGTGTAATGTGATAGTTGACAGAAGCTAATTTCTCTTTCCTGGGTTGATTGTTTTGTTGTAAAATCATTGGAGCCAAATACTACCGGCAAAACACCACGTATTTACCGGGTGATATAGCTTCGCCTAGGGATTCCATGGGTCGCGGATCTCACACGTCGTCAATAGCAGCCAGTGGCTCGGTGAGCGGAGCAAGCCTATTTGGCCTCGGCTCTGGGACAGCCCGAGGAGGAGTCCCTTCTGCCCGCATCGCCATTTACAAAGTGTGCTGGACCGATGGCTGCTACGACGCAGACATGCTTGCCGCGTTTGATGACGCCATCGCAGACAGAGTGGACATCATCTCCATCTCCATTGGCTCAGGCGTTCCCCGCGATTACTTCACGGACTCAATTGCAATCGGATCTTTCCATGCGATGAAGCAAGGCATACTCACATCAGCGGCAGCTGGGAACTCTGGCCCTAAACCGGCATCGACCACAAACTTTTCCCCTTGGTTTCTCTCGGTCACGGCTAGCACAATAGATTGAAAGTTTGTCGATGAAGTTTTGTTAGGAAACGGAAAGTCTTATGAGGTAAAAAAACCCTACGAATGACTAATTGTCACTTCAAATACATATATGAATTCATACATTTCTTCTAGTATATTTGCACTACTAAATGGTAGTATATAGTTAGCACCTACTCATAATGTGATTCTTATGTATAGGGAGTCGCAATCAACACTTTCGACCTCAACAACACGATGTACCCCATGATATATGGGGGAGATGTGCCAAATATTGCACAAGGATTTAATTCAACCCAATCAAGGTATATTACATATACATTGGCGAGAGATTGAATTATCACTATGCATGAAATTAATACGCGTAGTATATATTCCTTGTAGGCTTTGCCTCAAGAACTCTCTAAACAGCTCTTTGGTGAAAGGTAAGATCGTGTTGTGTGATTCCCTCAATTCTGGCAATGCCGCTTTAACGGCGGGCGCTGCCGGCTTAATAATGCAAGGCTTGGGAGTCCTGGACGTTGCGTTTACCTTCCCAGTGCCTGCCTCCTTCTTGAACGCAGCCGATGGAAGTGAAGTTTCTGACTACATGAACTCAACTAGGTGAAGCGTTTGCAATCTCAACTGATTTTAACTTACTGAAACAAAAAATGTGAACCCATTTGTGGTCAGACACTTACCAGAGGATGAATAATGTTGGGAACTTTCTTTTCTTCTTCTACTAGAAATTCTACAGCAACCATATTTACGAGCACACAGACCATAGATTCTTCGGCTCCGGCGGTTGTTTCGTTCTCGTCAAGAGGCCCAAGCCCAATTGCCAGGGACATTCTCAAGGTATGATCGGACCGTGGAGGTGATTTGTTTCATCAATTACGGATTGAGTAGGAATTTGTTCAATTAATTATAATAGCCAGTATCGACATTCATATATGTTGTGTGTAGCCTGATCTCGCCGCCCCAGGCGTGGACATTCTAGCAGCATGGTCACCTACTTCGACCGTGACCGGGTTACCAGGTGACCCGAGGCATGTTTCGTACAATATAGTATCTGGCACCTCCATGGCTTGCCCCCATGCCACCGGCGCGGCCGCATATGTCAAAACGATACATCCGACGTGGTCGCCGGCAGCTATTAAGTCAGCCCTGATGATGACAGGTAATGACTGAAATTGCATTGGAGATGAAGAGTTAACAAAAACCGTGGATGATCTTTTAAATTTGCATGTCACAACGTTTCGTGCAAAGAACCTTAATCGCATTTTATTGCTCAAATCACTACCAACAGATGGACAACATTGAAATTTAATTGCGAGAGATATAGTGGGTCTTAAAATACACAAACGATATATTTTAACCAGCTACGAGTTTTGCATGGATGATTCTCTCACTACACCTTCTGGCTTTTGCAGCTTCTCCAATGAGTCCTCTCAAGAATAACGACGCCGAATTCGCGTATGGAGCTGGTAACATAAACCCTTTGAAAGCAGCGAACCCGGGATTAGTGTACGATGCCAACGAGGCAGATTATGTGCAATTCTTGTGCGGACAAGGTTACAACACCAGCAACTTAAGACTCATCACCGGCGACCAAAGCAACTGCTCAGACGTAAAAAATGCGACCATGTGGGACTTGAATTTGCCGACTTTTGCGCTATCGACTCAGACCAAAGGCTCCAATATCACAGGAGTCTTCCACAGGACTGTCACTAACGTGGGCAATGCGACTTCTACTTAAAAGGCCACTGTGACGGCTCCTCAAGGATTCATTGTTCGAGTCGAACCACAAACCCTCACGTTTGAGTCTATCCTACAGCAGCAGAGTTTCGTGGTGACCGTCGAGGCAATCTTGGACGTGGATATGATTTCAGCGTCTCTGGTGTGGGATGATGGTCTTCATCAAGTGAGGAGTCCAATAGTTGCATTTGTCGTTTCCTCCTAGATTAACATCTGCAGTAAGGTCCTTACCAAAAAAAAAAAACATCTGCAGTAAGGTCCTTACCAAAAAAAAAACATCTGCAGTAAGGGGAAATTTTAAATAAGGACACGAAGTAGAGCCGTCTTTTCAAAAAATAGTCCAAAGTGAAATTGTCTCAAATAAGGATCTGAAATATATATTCAAATAAAGGCTTGAAATGGCTATTTTAGTCTCGAATAAGAGCCGAGTAAGCACTTACATCTCACATGCCTCTGTGTCGGGGCCATTCTTGTCCAGGAACGGGTTTTTTTTTTTTTTACTTATTTTTCTATGTTAATCTTCTTCTTCCTCTTTATTCTTCTGGCCAACTCTCTGGTTCACCTTCTTTGCTGAACAGACCATTTCTTCATCAATTGCACGAGCTGATCCATGAGGATGGCTTGGGCTTGGACGGTAGTAGTGGCAAGCAGCTGGAGGATGTAACAAGTCTAACGACACCGTCGATCCCAAAATCAAGCCAAGCTAGATTTTAGCGGGGATTCGTAACTAGTGGCGAGAAGTTTGTTCAGAATCACAGTAAGTGGGAAAGTACAGACAACTATGTAATCTTTTGTTTTTGAGTTCGGCTCTACTTTTGTGCTTTCATTATTTTTCTGCTCTCTAGCCTCAATCCAATATTTGAGATTATGTAGCATTGACATTGATACGTGACATGTGACACAGCACGACACGACATGATATTGCACGCGACACGTCATTTCTCAAAAAATAGAGGATTCCGACACGTTGGGACACGTTGTATATTAAATATATATTTTTACATATACATGATAAATTGTTATTTTTAAATTTGTTTCAATCCACAAATAAAATAAATAATAATAAAAAGCTCGAATTTACTTTGTGACCTGGAAAAATTAATAATAAAAAAAATAATGGCGTGTGCCGGGAGGGAGAGGAGGAGTCATCTGCCAGAGGAGTTCATGGTCCACGAAAAGAAGGAGAATGGTGCTGGGTTCAGGGTCCGAGGGTGGGGATTCGGGGGTTTGGAGCTTGGAGGATGCGAAGGAAGAAGATGAGAAATGGCGAGGAAATAGATGCAATCGGTGTTTTCCTCTTCAAGGCCTTCCCCTTGGCGGATGTCATTAGTTTGAGCGAAGAAGACAAATCGCAAATCGAGAGGGGAAGGGAGTAAAGAGCGCGAGTGAAGGCACTATGAAGATGAGAACAGAACACTAGGGCTTTCTTTCACCCCTTACTTTCTTTTTTATTTTTTTTTTATAAATTTACATTTTGATCCTTAATTTTTTGAAAATTTATAAAATTGACCCGGTGTGTGTCGGAATAGTGTGTCGGGATTTCGGACTCGTGTGTCGTGAGCGTGTCTGGCGCGTTGACCGCTTGTCGGATTTTCGACTCCCGTTGACTGGGTGCCGGGACGTGTTGGAGCGTGTCAGACGCGTGTCAGCCTCCTGAACGTGTCCGTGCTACATAGGTTTGAGAAGATATGAGTGATTGGACTTTTCCTTGAACAAGATAATGAAATGGAAGAGAAGAGGCGTGCAAATATGTCTCTCTTTCTCCGATTTTGATTTTCTTTATCACTAGTTTTCTTCCTCAACAACTCCGAAAGGGAAAACCGTAAAACTGCACGTACTACGACAAGGCATAGATGCCATGTGAAAGTGAAAAGGCTTTTACAAAACCGATCATCTAAACGAGGACCGAATCTCTACCGGTGTTCTTCCCTTCGTCTCTGTGAACAAGAAACGTCACGAAAGCAACCGTAAGAGCAGTCGTTACGGTGAAGATAGTGAAAGTCACTGCTAAGAAAGTGGGAAAACAACTCAGAACTAGACACACGCTAATACCCAATCATGCACATACCATATGGAGCAATTGAATTATGTCAGTTGAGACGTACCTCCCGTGCTCCAATTCAACAGCAAATGTTGCTAATGTTGCTACGCTCCCAACGAGACCCTTAAGTGATAATATAGTCGGAATTCTTCCAACCTTGTGCATTTCATCGAATATTTTCTTTTCTGTGTGTTGAGTGACAGATAAAAATCCGTTCCTATGCTCGATCCAGACCTATACTATTAGACAGTTTCTGATCATGCTCAACTCTTACAAAGTGTCGTGCCTTGACCGAACATCCTTAAACGTGCTGTGCGTGTGATCGGCCATGGCCATGCTTGAGAGCTCGGAGACACGGCGGCCATTGCCGCAAGTGAGAAGAGAGAGAACGGCCACAACGTCGATCCAAGGATGGATAGAGGATCGGTCATCAATGATGCCAGTATAAAGGCTCAGCGGTGACTTCATGAATACATATTTTACATCCATTTGGAATAGAGACCAGTACCTAACTGCGACAACAGTAAGAAGACTGCGGACAAGCTTTGCATCGGCCCACATACTTTCTACCTTTGTTTTAAATCCATGCTCCTTTTGTTTGGCGCACATTCCTTGGGTATGTTATATTGCTTTTATATGGGGAGGACATGATTATTCCTAGCGATGATCATAATGGCATTTCAAGAAATTCAAGTAATTTCTTAATCAACAACAATTTGAGATGAAAAATCTTGGGCGTTTTCTACATCTCTTTCGAAACTCAAGTTGATCTCTTTTCAAATCACCTTAAATTTGAAGGAGTGTTAAATATATATATATATATTGTAAATTTGATGGGGATGTTAAATATATTTTTAGGAGATTCTGTAAATTTCCTCCCTCATCAGTCAAATCTCACATGCCATGGTAAAAAAAAATTCTCGTGCTGCTTTTAATCCATCTTGCACGTGAGAGGAAGTGTTGACATATTGTCAACATCATTTGACAGTGGGTTGTATATACTCTTTATATTCTTGTGGTTTCTCTCATCTTATAAGTTTGAGCTTTTAGGTTGGACTTTTTAATAGTTTGTATTATTAAACGTGGTTGGTGAGTATTAATCTTTGTGTTTCTCTATACCTTAGTGCATGTGGTGTCAATTATCATGCACTCGCTTGGTGTATCCATATGTACACTCAAGTGATCCATTGAAAGTAATAATTCTTTAGTCCCATCTCATATAAACCTATTTGTTATAATGACACTAGGAGTACATGTAATGACGAACTCTTATCGAAATCTCATAATATAGCCTACTTGTTAGTAGACATTTTATAGTTCGTCATGCATGACCACTGACATGGCATTGGTCAAATTTAGGAGAGAAATTACTATATGAATGTGCTGGTGTACTCAATTGAATCCGGAACATCGAGCACGGCGGACCACAATTGAGTCCAACATTTTGCCCATCAAATCTGACAATCTAGATTCGATTCAGTAGACATATACTTGATTAATTAAACAATTTCCCCTTTTGATAAGTCTGTTAATTTTGACCAACTCTTAGTTGGCGTACACAAAGATTTCTATAAGTTTAAATTAGTGTAATTGATCTTGAGTTTGCTGGAAGGTTTAGGATTTTGACGGCTATGCTCATCCATTGCCAATCTGGTGTGGAACTAAGAAAAGGCATTATTCGAAGAACAAGAAACGTTGCAGGGTGCAAAACTATTTGTCTTTTTATTTGGAATGTTAGTATGGACGTTAATTTTTGCGAGAAAAATAAACTGCGGAAAATTCTAGGAAAATATATATTCACATCATCCGAATTCTCACTAGAGCATACGTGAATTTTTTTTTCAAAGTGGACCCAAACTCCATTGTATAGGTTAATTCTTTGGCTAAAAGAAAACATAAGACTTAAAATTTTAATATGAAATATTTCGAGCGCGCATATAATTTCAATCAATACGAAACAAACAAGTATAAAGTAAGAATGTGAGGAAAAAAAATGTTCCCTCTTTTTGATAACTTTTCTCTGTTTGGAGGTGATGTTTTCAAGATCATTTGATGTCTATCTTTTTATTTTAGCTAGAGTTGATAGAGTTATTATCATTCACGACAATTTATTACAAAGAGAGTTATTGGCTATTTCACGAAAATATGCCATATTTAATTTGTATTTTAAAGAAATTTGCAATATTATTTTCCTCAAAAGGTATAATTTCCTAAAAACTTCAAACTTTAAATCTAGTCCCAATTCCGCCCCAAACTCTTTTTTGTCTCGGAAAAAACCCTAAATTTTAGGTCCGGTCCCAAATTTACCCCGAATTTATTTTATTTGATGAAAATCACCAACTTTCAATCTATTCTCAAATTTACCCCTATGGTCCAGTGCCAACTTAACTTGGCATTTTCCCATCAATAACAAATCCACATCAACAAGGTGACATGGAAAATTATCTCTACAATGAAATTATTCTAGGATATGAAAATTAGGGACGACTAATGGTAATTTTTGGAGGGAAAATTACCAAAAAAGTCCTAAACCTTTTGTAATTGTGTCAATTTAGTTCTAAACTTTTTTTTTTGTTAATTCAGTTCTAAACCTTTTGCAAACTAGCCAATTCAGTCCTTTTGGCTAACCGGCGCTGAAGTGACCACCGGTCGGCGTCCATGTGGTAATATTTTTTTTTCTTTTTTTTTCTTTTCCTTCTCCCCCCTAGCCTGTCCGGCCAAGGGGGAGGCTCGCCGGCAAGGGCCCAGCTCGCCATGGTTGGGCGAGCTCCGCCTCGCCAGATCTGGGCGAGGGCGGAGCTCACCCAGCCATGGAGAGTTCGCCCAGCAACGGCGAGGGCCTAGCTTGCCATGGCTAAGTGAGCTCCTCCCTTGCCCAGATTTGGCGAGCTTGCCCAGCTCCGGTGAGGCAGAGCTTGCCTTGGCTAGGTGAGCTCCGCCCTCGCCTAGATTTGACGAGGCGGAGCTCGCCCAGCCATGGCGAGCTTGCCCAGCTCAGGCGAGGCTCGGCCCTCGCCCAGCAGCGGTGAGGGCCCAGCTCACCTCGCCGAAGCTAGGTCCCCGCTGGTGAGCCTCCTCCCTGGCTGGACAAGCTAGGGGGAGAAAGAAAAGAAAAAAAAAAAGAAAAAAAGGAAAAAAATCAAAAGTAATAAAAAAATATTAAAACATTTTCACATGGACGCCTGCCGGTGCCATGTCAATTAGCCGGCGGCCACGTCAGCCCCGGCCGACCAAAAGGACTGAATTAGCTGGTTTGTAAAAGATTTAGGACTAAATTGGCTAAAAAAAGGGTTTAGGACTAAATTGACACAATTATAAAATGTTTATGACTTTTTTGATAATTTTCCTAATTTTTGGACATATGGTTAATGAGGGTAGATTTGGAACTAGAGTAAAAACTTCATGAATTTTTTCTTAGACAAAAGAAAAGTTAGGAGTAGATTTGGGACTGGACTTACAGTTGGGGTTTTTTTTTAAACAAAAAAAAGTTCAGAGCAGATTCAGATTGAACCTAAAGTTTGGGGTTTTTTTCTAGAAAATAAAAAGTTCGGGGCAAAATTAGGACTAAACCTAAAATTTGGGATTTTTAGGGAATTAGACCGTCCCCCCAAAAAAAAAATCTACAATTCCCTTGATTTATTTTCATGAAAAGATATTCACATATTCCTTTCTCTCTTGTGAAAATTTCATTGCTAATAGCGGTTTGTTAATATATTTTATATTCATTGATGCTTCATATTTTTTTTTTTCCACAAATCCGTAAATTTTCATTTGGTTGTATCATGATTGTATTAATTAATTCATTTTGCTTAAGTTACTATATTTATATGCTATATACATATGAACATTCATGTCTATGAGAAAAAAATCGATATTAACTTAAAGGAGCACGAGATATTGTTTAGAAGTGTGATGCATACTATATTTAGACTTGTTGCTGCTACAAAAATATGCTTTAGAATTGTAATATTAGCTAAATAAGAGACAATTGAAATAAAAAAAGAAATCATCACTGGAACTTATTTATGCACATAGTTCTGATCGGTCGCTTTTTGCAAGATCATTATGTGAAGAAAACCCTTTGCTTAGTCCCCTCTTAAAAAGGGTTAATACCACAAAAAATTTCAAATTGGTAAATTTGTGATAAATTTACTAAAAACTATTTTGACTATAAAAAACCACAAACTGGTATACCTGTGATAGATTTACCCTAAACTAATTTTTTGACCACTAAAAACCTTAAACTGATATAGTTATGACAAATTTACCATTCATTAAATTAGATTAATGTCACGAAAAACCATAAAATGATACACATGTGATAGACAGAGGATAAAATTCCAAACTGGTATATCCGTTAACTGTCATGTGTCATCCAACTCAGAAATTTGACCGGAAAATTTAACGAAAATTAATAAAGGGTAAAATTACCACATATGTACTAGTTTGAGGTTTTTCATGATTAAAAAATTAGCTTTGGGTAAATTTATCACAAGTGTACTAGTTTGGAGTTTTTCATGATATTAACCCTACATTGCATTTTGAGGGATATACGGTTGATCATGGTTAAAGTAGGCTCCTTTTGGATTGCTTGGAATGAAGTTTATAAATTAAAGGGGAAGAGTATGGTCACTTCCCATCACAACTGCTGCTTCTTATGCTTGCAGGCTAGGAAGCACGGACACTCTCCGGGGGCCTCTGCGTCCGTGTCGGATGTGATCGACATGTGGTCAATAGGTGTCAAACATCCAACACGTGTTCAACGCTCCGGACACGCCAGTGACATGCGAGGCCAACATCCCGGCATGCCATTCTGACACACACGGGGTCAAATTTAAACAATTTCAATAAATTAGGGGTCAAAATGTAAATCTATCAAAAATATATATACTGAAGTCATATACCCAGCCAACCCCAAAAAAACCTAATCATAAATTAGGTGGAATGTGGGTTTCTTGTTTTTTTTCCTCCAAGTTTATGGATTATTGGAGTGGAATGTAGTTGAATTTATCAATTCGAAACAATGAATGATATTAACAAATGGTGGATTGATGTTTTTAGTGTAAGTCTAGGCTCTTTTTGATTATTTATTTATGGATTTGAATCAAATTAATTTGATTGAAATAATCATAAAAATGATAATTTATCATGTATATAAAAATAAATATTTAATATACAACGTGTCTTAACGTGTTGAAATTCTCTATATTTTGAGAAATAATATGTCGGCGTGTCGTGTCTTGTCGTGTTACGTATTTGTGTCAATGTCGGTGCTACTTAGCTTGCAGGGCTATTTTGAAAATAAGGTGGTTTTCTAGGGCTTTGATTGAGCATATCATTGGGTGTTGCATGAATACTTTTCTCTGGCATGACTATTGGCATCTTGATAGTACTTTTCTCTGGCATGACTATTGGCATCTTGATAGGCCTCTTCTTGATAAATTCGGTTAGAGGTTGTCCACGATGCTTGATTACCTTGTCAAGCAAAAGGTAGCTGCTATAACTGCTGATATGGGTTGGATGTGGCCAGATGCAAGATCTGATTGCCTAGTACACACATTCAAGCTACTATATGTGGGATTCTCTTTCCGGGTGATGGAGATGATAAAATGGTTTCCAACGGTGCTCGAGATAAGAAATTTTCCAGTTAGTAATGCCTACTCTGTATTGAAACATAAGAGGCCAAAAAAGTGAGATGGCACCATCTGTTCTGGTTTTCTCTTAATATACCTAACCACTCCTTTTCATGGCTACTCATCCATAATAGGAAGCCTATAAGGATATAATGGTGTCTTGGCATTTTAATGTTGATCCTATCTGCTGTCTTCGTGGTGCTACAGATGAAACAAGGGACCATCTGCTCAATGACTGCCCCTTCTTGAGAGCTATATGGGGCCTATGTTCTTCAGCTGTTCATCTTTCCGAGGCAGGTTCATGGGAAGAGGAACTGGACTCGTCATCAGTTCATTTTAATGGCAAATCCTTGGGTTGATTCTTGTATAAGCTAGCTTGAAATGCCTTTCATTACCTATATGGAGAGCTAGGAATCTAGAATTCATAAGTCTCATAGCTATTCAAGTTGTGAGACTGTTCATGCTGTCAAATTGGATGCGACGTATAAATTGTCAGAAGGGAGGAAGGTTGCTGTTCGTTCTAGTGCTCACAATTGTCTTTGCTTGAATTGGGGATTGTAAAACCTTGTAATCACATAATGAATTATGCGAATGCAAATGATCATGTGTTAAGTTTTTATTTTTGGCAAATATTGTTAGATATATGCCCTAAAGTAATTATGTAATCATTACATGTTAGGGATTGCAATTGTACTATTTATTTAATGACAAAGATATATTCATTCATTTTCCCATTTATATGAATGAGTCTATAAGATCAGTCGCAACTAAACCTATTATAAGGTATTAAGAATATGTCTAACAGGTTCAAAGTTAGACTAAAGTCTTTAAACAGTTTCCGGTCAATGGATCATTTAGAGGATATTGAAGATCCTATTGAGATCCGTGTGTTCACAAGCCTCACCATTAAGTATTAAATACTTAAGAGAATGATGAGTCACAAGTCATTGGATATTGTAATACTCGAGTTAGAACATAAGTACTTGTATCAGACAAGTTCATTGAACATGATATACTTAGAACAATTAGCAACATGGAAGCTTTTAGCGGGGTCAATGACTAATCGTTCAGGCTCTAGTCTTGTGTAAAATCCTTAGACCTGAGACATAATGTTGACTTGTATTTTGGATGGCTATGGTTAATAAGTGCGCATATTGACGCTTTGTTGAATTGTCTCTATATTTGATGGTAATAGTTTGTTCATATACAAAGGCACATGCGTGCGCAATATGGAATCTATCTTCTTGTTATATACAATATACAATAATGATATCCCATGTGATCTAATTGTGACATTGTATTGAAATCCTTGGCTGGGGTTGTAAACAAGAATAAATGGTTCATGTTTCGTTGAAATACATGTCGATTAGATTTGAGCATATGATCAAATTGGTGGCTTGACAAACAATTCCATGGCCTTTGTTCGATTGGAACATAGTAAGACAAAATGATTGAATTACATGATAGTCAAAGCTAACAGGTTTATTATGTTTTTAAAACATTTACATTGTCTAGGTAGCCATGACATATTGTTAGATGTCACTTATGGTTTGTAGGACTTAGAGATTGATTGAGACAATAAGTTCTCTTGGTTGTACTAATGTGTTGGTACAAGTTTTACTGCCAGCTCACTAACGAATCTAGGAATGTCACACACCATAATCAATTCAAAATGATAGGAGAGATTTAAAGTTTTGGCAATCAAATTGAGTCGGGCAAGATTAAGGTTATGAAATGAGTTCAAAATCAATGGCTAGATTAAGGTTTTGAAACAGGGTTCAGAATCAACGATCAAATTAATGTTCTGAAACGGTTTCAGAATCAATGGGCAGTTTAATAATCTAAAACAGTTTCAGAATCTACGGCCAAATTAATGTTTTGAAACGGTTTTAGACTTAACAGTCGAATAAATAATTTGTAATGGTTACAAAATCAATTCCCAGAATAATACTTTGTAACAGTTACAAAATTAATGCCCAAAATAATACTTTGTAACGATTACAGAGTTAATACCCAAATTAATGTTCTGAAACGGTTTCAGAGTCAACATTCAGATTTGGACTGTAAAACAGGTTCACACTCAGGGTTGAATTAATGCTCTGAAACGGTTTTAGAGTTAATAGCCGAATTGATTTAAATAAATTGGATTTGAGATTGATAACATGTGATGATTTAGATCAATCATTTTTATTCACACATGAAAACAATTGATAGCACAATTGAAGTTGTGAAAATCTCTTAAATTTCTCTTTATTGTTTGACGTGTGATTGGTGGTTGATTGGTGGTGTGTTGAACAAAAGGTCCGACATTTGCGGGGCTAGAACTAAAGAACGTTAGAATCAGACTACTTTAGGCACGCTACGAGGATATTAGCTATGAGAAGATCAGATATTTATGATCTGGAATTGAATAATTTCAGAACCAAATTGCTTTGCGCACAGTACAAGGTTAATGTGATTAGCCCCCTTTGTTTTCGAGTGCTTCTTGTTGATTGGAGATACAAGAAATGCATGGTTTTTACTTCCGCTGCGATTCCAAATTAACTTTAACCATGCATGTTTTCGCCAAAAAATCTCAACAAATGTAATCCTTGTTAAAATTTGTATAGATATGCATCATTAGATTAAATAAAAAGGACAAATAGACAAAGCAAAAGAGTGAGGCCGATCGTTCCTTGCTAGTTGACAAAAAGATTCTTTTTTACATGTATTTGCTATCAAATATGTAAAAAATTATTAAACTAAAGACGGCCAGGAAAACAAGGCAAGGAATTAGGAAATTGGTAACACAATCCAAGAGGCGGCAGTCAACTAAACAACTTCAAAAATATTAACGTAAAAACCATCAATGCTCGTAGTACGACCATATAAAGACAATAATCACATATCCCGACTCCCACATACATAAATTTGTCGTCCCAAAATTTGAGATACAATTTGGTTCTTAATTGTATTCCTTCCAGATAATTAATACATCAGTTATCAAGTAATAGAGAGTCAAGATTTAGCCAAATCCACAATTAATTTTTTTTAGTATCCTACGATTTGGAATATTATACATAGAAAACCCTTGAACACGTATCTCTCTCTCTCTCTCTCTCTCTCTCTCTCTAAGCCTTAAACTCCATTGCTAGAGGAAGAATTGACGTGACAACCATTTAGAGGGGTTTAATACCCTCAAACTATAGCTTTTGTCCTAAATTTATCATTTGTCTCATAAAAAATCTCTAATTTTGGGTCATGTCATAATTCTACTATAATCGTTTTTTTTTTGCCTCATAAAACACCCTTAACTTTAGGTCTTGATCCAATTATACTCTAAACTTTTTTTTGTCTTAGAAAAACCCCTAACTTTAGGTCTTGTCCTAATTTTATCGTCCAATCCCAATTTTACCTTAAAATTTTTACTATCTCATAAAAACGACGAATTCTCACTTGAGTAACAAATTTGCCCCCATTAACCCTCTATCTAAAATTTCTCGTTAACAATCAAGAGATGAAAAACTCTAAAGCACAAGCTGTTTGAGCGTACTGAGTGCAAGAAATGGAATATTCTCAAGCATGAAAGATCGACGAGCGCAAAATCACTAAGGGCGATTTTGACGGAAGGTTAATGAAGTGTAGATTTAGGACTAAAGTAAAAGTTGGTAATCTTTTATAAGACAAAAAAATTAGATGAAACAATAATTGAATCTAAATCTCGGATATTTTTACATGACAAAAAAAAATTAGGGTAAAATTGGTATTGGATCTAAAGTTAAGGATTTTTTATGAGATAAAAAAGTTTATGATGGAATTGAGACTACACCCAAAGTTGGAGGTTTTTTACAGGATAAAAAAGGGGGAAAAGTGCCAAAAAAGTCCTAAATTTTTTGCATTTATGCCAATTTAATCATAAACCTTTTTTTTGTGCCAATTCAGTCATAAACCTTTTGCATTTGTGCCAATTTAGTTCTAAACCTTTTTATAGTACCAATTCAGTTCTAAACTTTTTATATCTGTGTCAATTCAGTCCTAAATTTTTTGTTTTTGTGCCAATTCAGTCCTTCCGGTCAATTTTGGCCGAATTTTGCTGACGTGGATGCTAGCCATCCAGCGTCCGATCATCGGTGCTGACGTGGACAACTTTAATAATACTTTAATATTTTTTTGAATTTTTCTTTTTTTCTTTTCTTTTTTTCCCCCTCCTCTTATTGAGGTTGATGATTTGTATTCTGTTATCCGAGAGATTATGAGGCGGCTCCGAAAGGCCTCCTGACGACTGGACAGCATGGAGGTCCCGCTCTCCGGTGAGCGGGTGAGGGTTTGGGGGGGTCGCCTTGACGAGGGTCACGAGGGCAGCGCCCCCGAGCCGTCAGAGGCATTTTATGTTCAATCATAGAAGGATTTATATGGGAAAACTAAATATTTTAGGCTATGTGAGCAATTTTGTAATTTGTGCTATGTAAGGTTTCGCTATATATATTTAAGGCGAAATGGGTCTCTAGAAGAGAGGCAAGAGGTGAAAAAAAGTGGCTGTACACTTTTCTACGTTATTAGTGAAACTGATCTCTTCTCCCCGTGGACGTAGGTAAGCGGAACGTCTCCCCTGTTGAACCACGTAAATTCTTGTGTTATATGAATTTCTGTTACTTTCTTGCATCGTTGATAAGATCGAATTCAGCTATTCGACACCCCTCCCTCCTTCCTCAAGTCGGTCGCCGGACCAGTGACTAGAGGTCGGCGCCGATGAGGTCGACCTTGCTGGCCGCTAGTGATGGTGAAGGCAAGCATCGCCAAGGCTGGGTGAGGCCCGACCTTGCCGGATTTGGAGAGGTTAAGCCTCACCGGTAGCTGAGCGAGGCACAACCTCAGCATGGTTGGGCGAGGCACGACCTCGCCAATGTTGGCCTTTGGCCTCTAGCCTATCACCGGTCCGGCGACCGACTGGAGGAAGGAGGTAAGGAGGGGAAAAAAAAGAAAAGAAAAAAAGAAAAAAATTAAAATATTATTAAAATTATCCACGTTGGTACAGGTGACTGGCCACCGACCGGCCATCGTCTATGTCAACAAAATCAGGCCAAAATGAATCGAAAGGACTGAATTGGCACAAAAAAAAATATTTAGGACTGAATTGGTATCAATGCAAAAGGTTTAAAACTGAATTGGCACCAAAAAAAGATTTAGGACTAAATTGGTACAAATGCAAAAGTTTTAGGGCATTTTTGGCACTTTTCCCAAAAAAAAGTTTATGGTAAAATTAAGACATGACCTAAAATTAAAAAATTTTTATGAGACAAAAGGTAAAATTGAGATAATAGCTAAAGTTGGAGGTTTTTTTAGGGTATTTGCCCCATTTAGAGGGGATAAATTAACTTGTGAGAGAAATTTCGTTGAAGGATGGTCGAGTAGAATTGAAATGGTTAACATTTTATTAACAAGGCCACTAATAAAAAGGCCCTTTTGCTTGCTTTCTTTGCGGACTTTAAGAATCAAAATTGAAGTATCAATTAAGAAATCAAGTGCGTATCTTAGAAGTTACTAATAATAATAATGCAAAAGACAGATTTGAAGATTTTGTGTATATTTTGATTTATATAAAATAAGATTACATTAGCATACTTATAGGCTTTATTAAAGACTATTTGAGATAACGCACAATCTTAAGAGACATATAGAATTGATAGAATTATTGAGGGTCCAACTCCGTACTGCTACACTGCATTTGTAACGGTGCTTTAATAGCCACAAATCTTACATTCTGTTAGTTGGACTTAGCTGGGCAACTGAAGTACAAAATTTTCAAAATTAATTGTAAAAAGTGGCCCTTATGTAGAGGTGGCCACGGATCGGTTTTGGTCCGGAACCGGCCCGGTCAAACCCTGGCCCGCGGTTCGGAACCGGAACCGGCCCGTGGCATATGGGCCCGGTTCCGGTTCCAGAAAAATTTGAACTGGCCCGGAACCGCCGGTTCAGGGCCTATTTTGCGAAAAAAAAAAAAAAAAAAAAAAAGGCTGTAGCACAGCTTGCATTGCAGGCCATGCTGCAGCAACGGGCCGCCAAGCCTCCAAGGCCAACGGCCAACGCCAAACCCAAAAAAAAAAAAAAAAATTTATCCGCAGCAGGGCTTGCACGTTTGCAGGCCCTGCTACGGGCTGCAAGGCTTGCGGCCCGTTGGGGCAACAGCTACACGCCTACGCCCCAACGGGCGTTTTTATAAAAAAAAAAAAAAAAACACATAAGCATAACCGTTGCAATTTTGCAACGGTTATGTTTTATTTTTTTTTAATTCTAAATTTTCTTCTATTTTTTTTCTATAAATTCTCTCAAATTCTCACAATACACACACAAATCTCCTCAAATTCTCTTCTCTCAAGTCTCAAATTTTCTCAATACTCAAAATTCTCTCAAATTCTCTGAAATTCTCTCAATTTTCTCAATCCATACAATTCTTTCTTAATTATCCCAATTAATCCACTCAATTCTCTCAATCCATTCGAAAATGGCAAGTGGAAGTCGAGTGCCAACTAGCAAAGGTAAGAATATCGCGACGGAATCCCATCATTCTTTTGATCCTCGTGAATATACAGATTTTCAAGATGATGAAATCAACATTTTTCCCGATGTGGAGCGCGTCCCGACGCAAGAAATTTTTCATCCTCCTGTCGAAATATCTATAACAAAGGAGCGAAATGGGAATTTACATCTGACATTTGGAATCACTTCACGAAAATGGAAAGGTTTGATGTCGATCAAAAAAGGTATGCTATAATTTGTAAATATTGTGGAAAAATATATAAATATACAGGTGGACAAGGATATGGAACATTTAAACGACATCTTAGGAGCAAACATCCAACCGAAACGGGAATCGATATTAGGCAACAACAAATTTCCGGGTACGTCAATCCTAACACTTCTATTTTATTTCGTTTTAATGAAAAAACTTATAAGGAAGAATTAGGCAAATTTATTTCCGTTGAGCATTTAGCATTTAATTTTAGAGAAAATTTTGGTTTTAATGAATTTGTACAAAAAGCAAGTGCTCCACAAGCAAAACGTGTTCCTAGAAATTCAATTAAACGAGTAATTAAAGATCTTTACAAAAATGGAAAAAAAGATTTACAAAACATTTTTATGCAATTTAATGAATGCGTGCATATAGGTAGTAATATTTGGAGTGATCATTGGCAAAATCATTATTACATGGGCATAACATGTCATTGGATAGATGGCGAGTGGACTATTCAAAAAGGAGTTATTGCATTTAGAGTTTTCGATGATCATCATACGGAAAATAATATTTATAGAATAATTAGGCAAGTTTTAGAAGAATATTATTTGCTTAACAAAATTTTTTTAATTGGTTTTGATAATGCCGCAGCAAATACCGCTTCAATTGCCGAGTTAGAAAATATTTGTAAACCCGCTTTTGGCGGAAAATTTTTTCACATTAGATGTACTTGTCATGATTTAAATTTATGTGTACAAGATGGTTTGAAAACTCTTGATATTTTTCTTCAACCAATAAAAACGGCGATTCAATTTTTATGGAAACATCCCCAAAAAATGAAAGAATTGGGTAAATTTTGTAGAGAAAATGGCAAAAAGCCAAAATGATTTCCAAAAGATGTTCCAACTCGTTGGAATTCTACTTTCCACTTGCTTAATGAATCTTTAGTATATAAAGATTTATTATGTGCATTCATTTCTAATAATATACCTCAGATTAATTTATACCCACAAGAGTGGCATATTTGCCAAAAAATTTTAGATGTTTTAAAGGTTTTTAATGATGCAACTTATACTTTGTCCGCTATTTATTATCCTACTACACATTTATTTTTAGTAGAATGTACTAATATTGTCGGAACTTTTGATGAATATGAAAATGATGTTGAATTACAACATACTATGTTGCAATGAAAATGAAATGGCTTCATTATTATAACGAAATTCCCATGATTTATTTAGTTGCTTGTGTTTTTGATCCGCGTTGCAAATTGGATGGCTTAAATGATTTTTTGCGTGCGTATTATCAATGTTTACATTATGATGTGACAAATGTTACAACCATAGTACGTGAGGTTAAAAACGTAGTAATAGAATTATATAATGAATTTTATACTAAATATAATTTAGGTGATATTAGATCTTCTCAATCTATGGAGATACAAAATGACAATACAGGTAAAATTAGTAGAGGGCACCAACTTTTATTACATAGACAAAAAAAAACAAAATGGAGTAATAGGAAATATTTCTGAATTAGAGAGTTATCTAACCATTTTATTTGAGTTTACTGAAGCCGAAGGTGGTACAGATTTTTTAATTTTGGATTGGTGGAAGAGGCACGCAAGCTAATACCTAATCCTTTCTGTTATTGCAAAACAGATTTTTTCAACCCCTTGTTCCACAGTTGCGGTCGAACAAGCATTCAGTGCCGAAGGTAATATTTTGGACGAACATCGTTCAACATTAGCTCCAGAATCAGTGGAGATGCAAGCTTGTGTTACTGATTGGATGAAGGCTCAATACCGGCAACAAGAGGTAGATCGGAAAAATGAATCCGAATTCTTTAACGACGGAGATAATACCGCTACCAGTATCGGTACTGGAACGGGTAGTGACGATTGAGGGTAAAAGAACTATTGGAGTTGACAAATATTTCGGGAACTCTTGTTTCTCATACCGGGTACGCCCACGTGAGCTTAGGAAAATCGAAATATAATATGACGATATGTGATCTGTCACCTCTGGTCCCCTGCACACGGAATGCTTAGGTTTTGGGATAATTTTAGGGTATATATATTGTACTCCTTTTTTTTTAAGAACGTTGTAACGAATTGTAATGTGCTTAATGATAATTTATTAAGTCGAAGCCCTCTCTTTCTTTCGTCTTTTTGTTCCCAAATTTGAGTACAATTTACATTTTAATCACAATTTATATTGAATAATGTTCTATCACAAGAATAGTATTTTTTTAATTTTTTTTATTTTCATTTCTGTTTTTCCTTTTCTGTTTTTCTTCTTTTCCTTTTCCTTTTCCTTTTCTGTTTTTTCCTTTTTCTCTTTTGTCTTTTTTCCTTGTTTCTGTTTTTAAAAATTATAATTTATATTTTAAATTTTTTTTCTTCCTCCGCGGTCGGCCATGGCCGGGGCCGACGCGGAGGTCACCGGCATCGGGCGAGGGGGCCCTCGCCGGCGTTGGGCGAGGGCGGCCCTCGCCTGGGCTGGGCGAGGCCGGCCTCGCCCGACGCCGACGAGGTCGAGTCTCACCTGAGGCCGGCGACCTCCGCGCCAGCCCCGGCTATGGCCGGCCGCGGAGGAAGAAAAAAAAAAGAAAAGGAAAAGGAAAAGAAAAAAAACAGAAAAAAAAATTGGAACCGGCCCGGAACCGGCCGGTTCCGGTTCACACTTGGCCACGAACCAGAACCGCCGGTTCCGAATCGGAACTGGTCAGTTCCGAACCGTGGCCACCTCTACCCTTATGCCGCAAAATTCCAAAAGCAAAACCCTCTAAAAGAATAAGAAAAATCAGAACCGTATCAATTAGCACAATGTTAAGCACCTATAGGGAACAAAAGTTAACATAAAATTCTGACTTTCATATTTATTTTAAGTTTCATGTACCAAGATTTATTAGTAACATGTCACGCACAATTTCCAAAAGAGAAACGGAAATTTTAATTAAATTCAAGAACTAAAAGTTATATGATTGTATTGCTAGCTATTTGATAGACTAAAGCGCGACAAAATACATAGTGATGGTGTGCTTCACAATGCAAATGAAAAGTTATAGACCAAAGAACCTGATAAAATATTTTGTAAACTTTAAATCTAAGGTGAAATATGTGAAAATTGGTAGAAACTTAGTAAAAGATAACATTTATTCGATTAAGATTGCATAATATGAGGGAAAAGTGCCAAAAAAGTCATAAACCTTTTGCATTAGTGCTAATTTAGTCCTAAATCTTTTTTTGGTGCCAATTCAGTCCTAAACCTTTTGCATTTGTGTCAATTTAGTCCTAAATCTTTTTTTGGTGCCAATTAAGTCATAAACTTTTTAAATTGGTGCCAATTCAGTCCTAAACCTTTTGTTTTTGTGCCAATTTAGTCCTTCTGGTCAATTTTGATCAGAATTTACCGATGGAGATGCCTGCCGGCCGACGACTGGCCATCGGCGCCGATGTGGACAAATTAAATAATATTTTAACGTTTTTTGAATTTTTATTTTTTTTCCACTTTTTTATTTTTTGGTCTTCTCCTGGCCGGTCGCCGGTCCGGCGATCGGCCAGAGGCTAGAGGCAAGCGAGGCCAGCCTTGCCGGCCACTAGCGAGGCTGGCCTCGCTTTGGTCGAGCGAGGCTCGACCTCGCCAGATCCGGCGAGGTCGGGCCTTGACCAACCATGGCGAGGCTCAAGGCCTCATTGGAGGTTGTGGCGAGGGCAAGTCTCACCATGGTCGAGCGAGGCCCAACCTTGCTGGATCTGGCGAGATCAAACCTCGTCCTGCCATTGGTGAAGGCTCGAGCCTGTCAAATCCGGCGAGGTCGGGCCTTGCCCAACCATGGCAAGGCTCGAGCACTCGCCAAAGGTTGCAGCGAGGCTCGAGCCCTCGCCGAAGGTCGCAGCGAGGCTCGAGCCCTCGCCAGCGGCTGGGCGAGGATCGACCTCACTAGATCAGGCGAGATCGAGCCCTGGCCGACCAAGGCGAGGCTGCCCTCGCCAGTGGCCGGTTTCCGGACTGGTGACTGGCCAAGAGAAGACAAAAAAAAAAAAAAGAAAAAAAAGGAAAAAAAATAAAAATTCAAAAAAATATTAAAATATTATTTAATTTGTCCATGTTAGCGCCATGTCGGCGCCGGTGACCAGTCGCCGGCCGGTAGGCGTCCACATTGGCAAATTTCGGTCATAATTGACCGGAATGACTAAATTGACACAAAAATAAAAGGTTTAGGACTGAATTAACAATAATTTAAAAGATTTATGACTTAATTTGCACCAAAAAAATGTTTAGGACTAAATTGGCACAAATGCAAAAAGTTTAGCATTGAATTGGCATAAAAAATAGGTTTATAACTAAATTAGCACTAATGCAAAATGTTTATGACTTTTTTGGCACTTTTCCCCGTAATATGATGAGTCAGATTTGTCTCATGTTTGAATCGTTGCTTTTGTGACTAGCAAGTCACACCAAAGCCTCAAACTAGTAACACATATTTTAAAACTGTATAGATGAGTTGTTCATAACTAGAGCAAATAATAGTGTGCTGGTGATAAGTCTGAATGAGGATATTTACATAGTGTAATATAGTAGTCATGTATGCGATTATTGTGCCTCTTATACATTATAATGAGTTAGCAATAATGATTAAGCAAAACAATGTTTCTTTAACTCGCAAAAGGATTGGCTATAATCTAGTAAGTTTTTTTTTTCTTTTGATTTGATTATACGTAAAATTGGGTAAATAATCCTCCATATATTATTGTAAACAACGCCACTTTCCAGTCATCCGGTTCCCAGGAAATGCTTTTGTTGTCAAGTGTTGACCGTCATTCTCCCATAAAATGACAGTACCGTTAGTTAATCATTTTCTCATTTATTAAATATCCCTAACAAAGGAAACTATCCTATAAAAATCTTTAATAATTAAATGGTGGCTATCTCTTCGTTCACTGAGCAATTGTTAGAGTGCGGGGCGAGGTCCAGCTGTCTCATATACATTCGCAGAAAATGGAAATGGAAAGCATAACATGCATGGAAAAAGTAATCCAATCTTCGAAAAGGTCCTTATAAAGACGAACACCTTTCGCTCCAACGTGGAAGCTTCTCCTCTTGTTCTCTCGTGTTCTTGCTGGAGTCCCAATTCGCCCCGCTTCTTGCTCTCCCTTGATCTTCAAGACCCTGTTCAAATTCGATTCTAGGTTCGTCCTTTCCCGCTCTCTCTCTCTCCCTCTCTCTCTCTCTCTCTCTCTGTCGTCTTCTTGTTCTTGTTCTTCCAATTGGTGTTTCCTTTCATTTTTCGCTTGGAACTGATCGGGAAGCAGTCGCATACGTCTCGTTTAGCCGGTGAGGGAGCCACCCGGCCATCCCCAGATCGGCTAGATGTTCTCCCCTTTCTTTTCTGGTTTTCTGAGTCGTCCTCCCTTCTGAGCTTCAAAGGCAACTATTCGTTCTGCGCTTCTCTCTCTTTCTCCATTGATTACGACGACAAGGACAAAGCGAGTTGAGCTTCGGGGCCCTTTTTCTATCTCATTCTAGTCTCCGATAAAGAACGCAAAACGATTATTCAAAGCCATCCTTGCTTCATATTCAATTATTAAATCTGCCTCTTTCAGTCAACCATCATGACCTCGATTCTGGAACCACCATGCAATCCAATCGTTTTCGTCGTTAAAGATCATTGTCGTATTGATGGGATTTGTCTGTTTCATCTTCAAAGCTAGCTTTGCTTGCTTTTCTTTTTCATCATAATTTTGGTTATGACGGCCATTTGCTTTGATTATTCTTATTCATTGATTGCAGTTTCTTGATTTGGCGGTCGTCGTGTGCATTCTGACTCTGTGAGACAAAAAAAAATTTATTGGGTTGCTTTCGACTTGTTTGTGTACTGGATGTGCACGTCGAAGACAAGATGGAGTTGTCGTCAACCGGTCTGGTTATGAGAGCAGTACGCAAAGTTCAAATTGATTAGGCAACCCTACAACTTGATCATTTGTATTTTGGACTCTATAATCTGTAAACCATCATTTGATTATCTTACTACCAATGGCGGAGCAGGATTAAGACGCGCAATCCGAAACAAATCTTCTCTTAAAATTCTTGTTCTCTATGTATATGAATAAGCTCCCACTTTTGATTGTCATATGAACAGGAAAACAACATTAGCTGTTGAAAATGGCTACCCAAATGGCCCCTCTTTGCAAACTTCTCTTGATGAGTTTCATCAGCTGTGTTGTGTTGGTGCCCTTTGGAGGAGCGTCCGGTGAAGATTACAGGGTAAATACATTCTTATTACTGTGTCTTTGAGTTGAATTCAACGTTAGCAAGTTTTCATGTTCATTTTGATTGTGTCGATGAGTATGCTTTGTTGATTGGGACAGGTTTATGTGGTGTACATGGGGGGACTTCCCAAACAAGCAGACTTCTTGGCGACGTCGGTACACACCAGCATGCTACAAGAAGTTGTTGGCAGGTTGATATGCTTTGTAATTTTTCATCAAGTTCTCGGAAGCATTATAAAACTATATACGTACATTTGATACTAACTTCACTTGGTCTATTCTATCAAAGCAACCAACGACACACTTTTGGCATTAGTATTATCACCGGGTATCACCGGTAGTGCCTAACGTGCTCTGTGCAACTCAACTTTCTCCTACATAATACGGTGTTAGATAAACTTCAATTCATTCAAACGAGTAAAAGATTGGTCTATCCTACAGGAGGAATGCCCAACAACTTAAATTAATAATACCTAGCACCTAGGTAATTCGAATCTCAACCATACGATTGCTAATAACCTATCACATAATATTAATTCTCTCATGGTGAACGATTTTACTCAACGTCTTTTCTATGATTGCATTTCGAGCTATGCATTGGCTTTATCATTTCAAAGTGTGATACAATGTGGGATTCAAAAGGTCCTTATAGCTAGACATGGATCGTCTTAGTACTGATTATAACCAAGTTTAACCCCATCATTCAATCATTTTCTTCTGCAGTCACGCATCGGAGTCGTTAGTACACAGCTATTCAAGAAGCTTCCACGGATTCTCTGCCATACTCACAGAAGACGAAGTGGCAAAAATAGCAGGTGCAAAAGTAATACCTAAGTTCCATGGACAATAACAAGCCATGCATGACATCATTCAATATATTGTAATAATTCGTCAACCCATGTATGAATCTCATCAGGAATGGAAGGAGTAGTGTCGGTGTTCCCAAGCGAGAGGCATCAACTTCAAACGACGAGGTCATGGGACTTCCTGGGCTTCTCTCAGAGCGTGCAAAGACTGCCGACTGAGAGTGACCTCGTTGTTGGAATGCTTGATACGGGCATCTGGCCTGAAAGTGACAGCTTTAACGACGAAGGGTTTGGCCCTCCTCCGGCCAAATGGAAGGGCACTTGCCAAACCTCCAACTTCACTTGCAATAAGTACTACATTATGCTTTGTTATCTTTGTTTATGTAATATAAGTAGTATTTGTGCATCAATTGTATTAGAATTAAATTTACAGCTGCAGGCACTCTGATTGTTGACACATGCTATAACGCTGTGTAAGGTGATAGTTGACAGAAGCTAATTTCTCTTTCCTGGGTTGATTGTTTTGTAGTAAAATCATTGGAGCCAAATACTACCGGCAAAACACCACATATTTACCGGGGGATTTAGCTTCGCCTAGGGACACCGAGGGTCACGGATCTCACACGTCGTCAATAGCAGCTGGTGGCTTGGTGAGCGGAACAAGCCTATTCGGCCTCGGCTCTGGGACTGCCCGAGGAGGAGTCCCATCTGCCCGCATCGCCGTGTACAAAGTGTGCTGGGCTGACCACTGCTACGATGCGGACATCCTTGCCGCGTTTGATGACGCCATAGCGGACGGAGTGGACATCATCTCCATCTCCATCGTCCCATTTGAAACCCGCGATTACTTTATGGACTCAATTGCGATTGGATCTTTCCACGCGATGAAGCATGGCATACTCACATCAGTGGCGGCTGGGAACTACGGCCCTAAACCAGCGACGACCACAAACTTTTCCCCTTGGTTTCTCTCGGTCGCGGCTAGCACGATAGATCGGAAGTTTGTCAGCAAAGTTCTGTTAGGAAATGGAAAGCCTTACGAGGTAAAAAAACCTATGAATGACTAATTTTCACTTCAAATTCATATCTGAATTCATCCATTTCTTCTAGTATATTTGCACCACTAAATGGTAGTATATAGTTAGCACTTACTCATAATGCGATTCTTTTATATAGGGCGTCTCAATCAATGCTTTCGAACTCAACAATACAATGTACCCCATGATATATGGAGGAGATGCCCCAAATATTGCACAAGGATTTAGTTCAACCGAATCAAGGTGTATATGTGTGTGTGTGTATATATATGTTAGAGAGAGATTGAATTATCACTATGCATGAAATTAATGGACATAGTATATGTACTTTGTAGGCTCTGCGTTGCGAATTCTTTGGACAGCTCATTGGTGAAAGGTAAGATAGTCTTTTGTGATTCCCTCAATTCCGTCGATGACGCGCTGTCAGCGGGCGCCACTGCACTATCAGCGGGCGCTGCCGGCTCAATAATGGAAGGCTTGGTAGTCACGGACGAGGCGTTTGCCTTCCCAGTGGCTGCCTCCTTCTTGAACGCAGCCGATGGAAGTGAAGTTTATGACTACCTGAAATCAACTAGGTAAAGCGTTTTGCAATCTCAACCAGTTTTAGCTTACTGAAAAAAAAAAAGTACGAACCATTTCGTGGTCAGATGATTACCAGAGAGTGAATAATGTCGGGAACTTTTTTTCTTTTCCTGCTAGAGATTCTATAGCAACCATATTTAAGAGCACAGAGACAATAGATTCGTTGGCTCCGGCGGTTGTTTCGTTCTCGTCAAGAGGCCCAAGCCCAATTGCCAGGGACATTCTCAAGGTATGATCGGACCGAGGAGGTGACTTGTTTCATCAATTACGAATTGAGTAGGAATTTGTTCAATTAATTGTAATAGCCAGTATCGACTTTCATATTTGTTGTGTGTAGCCCGATCTCACAGCCCCAGGCGTGGACATTCTAGCAGCGTGGTCGCCGGCTTCGACCGTGACCGAGTTATCAGATGACCCAAGGCACGTTTCGTACAATATAATTTCTGGCACCTCCATGGCTTGCCCTCACGCCACCGGCGTGGCCGCATACGTCAAAACAATACATCCGACATGGTCTCCAGCAGCTATTAAGTCGGCCCTGATGACAACAGGTAGTGCCTGAAATTGCATCGGAGTTGCAACTAAGAAGAGTTCACAAAAATGGTGGATGGTCTTTTAAAATTGCATGTCACAACATTTCACGCAAAGAACCTTAATCGAATTTTATTGCTCAACATTGAAATTTAATTGCAAGAGATATGATGGTTCGTGGAATACACAATCCATATATTTTAACCACCTACGAGTTTTGCATGGGCGATTCTCTCAGTACACCTTCTGGCTTTCGCAGCTTCTCCAATGAGTCCTCTCAAGAATACCGATGCCGAATTCGCGTACGGAGCTGGTCACATAAACCCTTTGAAAGCAGCGAACCCGGGTTTAGTGTACGATGCCGAGGAGGCAGATTATGTGCAATTCTTGTGCGGACAAGGTTACGACACCAGCAACCTGAGACTCATCACTGGCGATCAAAGCAACTGCTCAGATGTAAAAAATGTGACTGTGTGGGACTTGAATTTACCGACTCTCACGATATCGGCTCAGACCAAAGGCTCCAATATCACAGGAGTCTTCCACAGGACTGTCACTAATGTGGGCAATGCGACTTCTACTTACAAGGCCACTGTGACAGCTCCTCAAGGATTCACCATTCGAGTCGAACCACAAACCCTCACGTTTGAGTCCGTCCTACAGAAGCAGAGTTTCGTGGTGACGGTCGAGGCGATCTTGGACGCGAATATGATTTCTGCGTCTCTGGTGTGGGATGATGGTCTTCATCAAGTGAGGAGTCCAATAGTTGCATTTGTGATTTCCCCCTAGACTTACCTCTGGATTAATTTAATTTACATGCATATCATGTGTGATAATTTCTTACACACCGTACGTTCATCGCCATTGATCTTTTAGGTGCAACTGAACTTCAATAGAAGAAAGTGATGGGCCAGATAATAAAAGGAACACTCGTCTTTTATTGTAGAGGAAAGCTCCTTAATTAGTTACAATTAAAGCTGTTGAAGAATTAATTCTGGTTAGGTGTTTTTAACTTGTGCTCTTACTAGTTTTCCTAGGAGGTTTGTATATTTAAGGCTACGTTTGGTCGTCCGGATTTCTAAATAGGATAGGATATGATAGGATAAAATAAGAAATTTTGGGATTTCTTCATATCCTGTCCACTGTTTAGTGGACTACGGATTTAAAGTCGGATAGGATAATTTTTATTTTTATTTTTTTGTTATTCACAGGTCCGGAAGAGTCGGTGAAGGAAAAAAGCCGAGAAATTTTTTTGGTGAAAGCGCACGAGATGTGAGAATGAAGATGACGACGAGTGGAGCGTAGGGTTTCTGGAAAAATAGGCATTAAAAATCCTATCTGGGTCTATCCCTCCTCCCCCTTGGATTTTTTTATCTGGAATATATCTGGTCTATATCCGACATTATCTTATCCTAAACCACCACCAAACACAGGATAGGATAAAACATATCTTATCTTGGCTTTTATCCAGTCGACCAAATGCAGTCTAAATGTGGTTGATGAGTATTAACCTTGGTGTTTATCTGTGGGCTTGTTTGGTTCAATTTTCCCAAAAGATTTGGGCCTTGAGCCTTAGGGAAACTTTTGAGTATTTGGCAAACTATTTTATCACATCTTTGGCCAAATATTGATGTTGGGAATGCTCCTCCACCAATTAATGTAAATATGCCAATTGTCTTTTTTGCCCTCGAAATCTTACTAAAAGTCCACTTTAGCCCCTTTAAAAGATAAAACCCTACTTCTATTCCTTCCTTGCTCGCTCGCCTTGCTCTATACCCTCAACGCTTTCACCTTGCTCTGTACCCTCACTTGCTTGCCACCCTCACCTCGCCTGCTTGTTTGCTTCGCTTGACTGCTTAGTTCCCTTCGCTTGCTTGCATCTCTCTCTCTCTCTCTCTAGTGGATTTGCTTTCGCTTCACTCTATTCTTTCATTCTTGTTTCTTTGATTTGTGTTTCTTTGATTTCCTGCTTTAGTGTGTCAAGAAATGTTGCCGATTACTTGAAATCGTTGTGTAGCTTGAATTCACTACAATAGTTCAGCAACGATTTCCCAAGACCACCTCATTTCCCTCCCAATCCACCATTAAACCCTATTTTTTAGGTGGTTATCCTTCGCCGTCATCTTCCTCATCATCATCACTTGCCTCTACAACTCCATTTTCCTCGCAAGCTTTAAGCTCCATTAATGGTGAGAACTGGCTCTCTTGCATTCTCTCTCTTGCTCCTCAAATTTCCCTACAATACTTCAAAGTTTCTGGGCAAAGCTACGCAACTTGTGGTGTTGGGAAATCATTGTAGGGCCAACAATAGTTCAATAATAATTCAAGGATATCACCCACTTAGCTGAAAATTAGGGGGAGCCGAATCACAAGAAGCAACATTTTTAGGGTCTTTGACAATGGTTATTTGTGTGTTAAGAAATGCATGTGTACGTTCAAATGTGTTCATGGTAATTCTTGTTTGTTTGTGCCTCTCAAATTTGTTCATGTCACTTTACAAGTAGATGGCAAGTAAGGCATTTTGGAGCTCGGAAAATAAAGAAACCTTTCATGAGTTGTGCATTGAACAAATTGAAAAAGGCAATCGTCCAGCAAACAATAAAAGGAATAAATGGATAGTCATCATTAGCAAGCTCGAGGAGCTAACAGGCAAAAAGTATGATAAAAATTAAATGAACAGTAAGTGGGATAATCTTAAGGAAGAATGGAAAAGATGGAGACATTGGTTTATAGTGAAACAGGACTAGGATGTGATTAAGGGAAAAAAATTGTTGATGCGAGCGATGAATGGTGGGAAAAAAAAATTTGAGGTTTTATCTCTTCCTCTTTTACCCAATGATACAACTTATGCAAATTCTATATTTTTACAAGCCAATCCTGAGTTTAACGTTTTTTGGATGAAAGGCATACATCCTGATTTTATAATTTTGTTAGATAGAATGTTCACAGATACAGTTGCTAATGGAGGAATCACATGGAATCCTAGACAAAGTTTATGTATTGATGAGAATGTTGTTGAAGCCACACAACCTGGTATTGGCGATAGTGTAGGATTTACTGATGAAAATTTAGAATGTCATGCGGGTGAAATCATTGTTGAACCAATTGGAACTCAAAGCCATTAAAGAGCGGCGCATATTTCAATAAGGCAAGCTCGAGGAAAGAAATAAAATATATTGGCCATGGCACAACAGCTAGGAACGCAAATTAACATGCTTTGTTTAGCTATTAAATTAACGAGCATTGTTGTTGTTGCTACATCTCAAGCAAATGAGGGATTCGGTCTTTACAAGGACCTCGTAGATATGCTGGATACCATACTTGAAACTGTGCAAGATGAAAACTTTTTTGTAATCTCTCATTTTAAGGAAAAGAAAGACAATAGGGAGGGCTTCATGAGCTTGAAGAGCAATGCACTATAAGTCAAGTATCTAAAGTATGAGTTTGAAGAGAGTCATAACTAGGATATTAGCATCTTTTATGAACTCTTTAATATGCTACTTTGTTTTTATGTGAGATCTCTATTTGCATTATGTGTGAACCCAATTTCTATTATGTTTTAATGTGATAATTGTTTCTAGTTGGTTTTCTCTTTTCGTGGTTGAGTTTGCACATACATACATACATACATACATACATACATATATATATATATACATATATGATGGTTGATATTGTTTCTTTTGATAGATGATCAAGATTATTCATTGTTTCTCTTATACTCTAATAACTCTATATCTTGTTACTTTAAGCAATTATGGATGGTTATCTTGAAAGGGAAAATCGTGAAAAAGAGGAAAATGGATATTGGGATCTCGTCTCAATGTTAGCAGCTTCAATTGGTTATCAAGCAATATACATTGCGGCCCCATATTTTCACATATCTATGAAGAAAAATTGACATAAAAAAGGAGCATGAAATATTGCCTATAAGTGACAATGAAGATCCAATAAGATGTGTCAGGACTATTCATGCAACTTGTTGCTGCTGTAAAATATGCTTTAGAATAGTAATATTAGGTAAACGAAAAAAAAATTGAAAGTATGAAAAAATCGCCAGAATGCCAATAAATGGTTAAGAATATTTTATGCGCGTTGAAAATTCTACTAGTCCCCACAACAATACCATTTTTCCCCTTTTTCATTCCATTTTTTTTTCTTTTCTTTCTTTCTTTTTTTTTTTTTTTGGCTGTGACTAGCAACCCTTGTTAGCCACTAGATAAGGTCGAAGAATCATGGCCCCTCGCTTGTGGTTGGCGAGGGTTGCCAGTATAATCCCGAACTATTTGGAGATCCGCATCATAGCTATCCGTGTCAGGTAGGATAGCCAATGAATTTTAGGACTAAATATATAAATCATCAAAAAGTTTATGACTAAATTAACTAAATTAAAATGTTGAAGACTTAATTATTATCCATACAATAGGTTCAGGACTTTTTTGGTAATTTTCCCACTTTTATTACCTAATGTATAGTCATAATGAACCCTATATAATGCCATTAAGAGTGAAATTACATTATCAAAAAGTTGATGTTTTAGGAGTCTAATTGAAGAATGTGTTATGGAATGCTTAGAATAATTACAGTCTATTGCGCGATCTTTTCATTGTAGTCTAAGATTGTGTTGTTGTCAAGGAGTGAAATTTGTTATAGAATGCTTCGAATGGATAATTGAATCTCACCTAATGAACGATTTCGATGCAATTTAATTCAATTTCACTGGGTTGTCCCCTAAACACGTATGATTCTACAAGCCAAATTCCAATTCTGATTACATTGCCCGTAATGCTTAACCTAAAAACAGAATTAATTAAGAATTAGATGAGATTCCATTTTCGTGTCATTATAGATTTTTTACTCTCATTTTCATTCAATTTAGATCATCATTGCTTCTATTTAGGCATCTAATTTTCAAAGAAATTTCAAAGCTACTCTTAGATAGATGGAAAATTACAAAAAAAAAGTCTTAAATTTATTACAATTTTGTCAATTTAGTTCTAAACTTTTTTTTTTCAATTGAGTCCTAAAATTTTTGCATTTCTACCAATTCAGTTCATCCGACCAATTTTGGCCGACCGGCGCTAACATGGATAAATTTAAATAATATTATAATATATTTTTTAAAAATTAATTATTATTTTTTTCTTTTTTTCCCTCCTTCCTTTGGCCGGTCGCCAAATCAAGGCGAGGGCCAACAAGGTTGACCTTGCCAGCCACTGGTGAGGTAGACCTCATCGGCCAAAGGAAGAAGGAAGGGAAAACAAGGAAAAAGAAAAATTAATTCAAAAATTTGAGAAAAAATATTATTAAAAATTTCACGTTAGCTTCTGCCGTGCCACGTCAACGCCGGCCGGCTAAAATTGGCCAAATGGACTGAACTGGCACATATATAAAAGGTTTAGGATTCAATTGGCCAAAAAACAATTAAGACTAAATTGATACTATTGCAATAGGTTTAAGACTTTTTGGTAATTTTCCCCTTAGATGACCCACATTGACTAAACTAGTAAGATTTAATCAAGCGAAGAATCCGTAGCGTTATTGTCGCGTGATCTCTTCAACGTTGGTAGGCCTTGTTGACGTCCTACTCTTATGACCATTATGTGAGAACGGTAACTCTCTGATGGCTCATGGAGCCCTGAAACTTTCGTCTAGACAAAAGACCTTCATTTCGTCACCTATGTGGCTACCCCATCGAGCGATGTGCTCCTATAAAGATGAAATTGACAAAGCAGTCAATTTGTTCGGATAATGTTGACCATTACACTGTCGATATGCGCAAGTCGAGGTCAACATACGCAAAGCTTAGATTTACCAGAGCGAGTGATTGTGAGCTGCTCTGGCCTTCACATGGACCTTCGGCCAAGTCGAGGTCAAACACACATAGTCGCACTGACCAAATTGATTAGACAGTGAGCTCAGAAATTGCTGGTCAGGATCTTTTCGACTCATGGCCCGGCTTCGAAACCGTGCGTGGCTACTTCTGCAGCTGCGACCTATGCATTTTCAACCAAATTTGCAGGAAGAAGTATAACAGAAACTTCCCCTTTGAACTCATATGTACTCCGCAGCAACCTCAATACGGACTCTACAGGCAAGATGATCTCGCTCCAGTCATGCTAGAAGTTTGCTCTCCACACAAGCCACAAATGACTTAATCTGCAATACTGTAAAACAAATTTTTCGCCGATGCATTGCCCGTATGTATTAATCTGAAAACATGGACACTAGATGCAAACCAAGACTAGCCTGAGGCGACTAATATAGAAAGGAAAGGAAGAAAAGCTCAAACGCAGCACGTCGTATGCAAATGTTCCAGCACCGACCAAACAACAGCTTGACGAAAGCAAGCTAAATCAGGAGAAACCAGCAACTAGCAAGCTTCATGCAATAGACCCATAGCGACCCGTCAATGTAAGAAAGCATTGGGGTATGATACAACTAGTTACATCTAGCAGTTAGCAATATACAATCATCTAGAATCAACTTGTACAGCTTGCAGGTGAATGCACTTTTACAGGGGCGACATTAACTTTGCTGCTCTACCTAAGAAAGAATTGACTTCATGCTTATATGTATATGATACACGTACCCCTACGTATATACATATACATATAACTTAATGGTCGAACGAACTGCTAACCTAACAAAACTGTGCCAAGGCTCCAAAGAATGTCCATAGAGAGTTCTCAAGTGGGTGACTCCGATAAAAGTAGAGTATGCCACCAGCCGCATGCAACCTTTCTTGGTATATAATCTTCCATGTTGACTTGCGAGGGAATATTGCGATCAATCACATCACCCAATCCAAGCTGCTTGGTTTATTTAGTCCATGGCCAAAGTAATGGAAATCAACACATTAGACTAGAAGACGAAGAAAACTACTACAAATGGCACTCATCAATAAAACAATTCAAAAGGGAAGCTGCGAAGTTACCTGACCATATTTGTTCCATCCCCAGCAAAACACTTTTCCATCCTCTTCAAGACAGAAGCAAAGATAGTCATAATGCATGCTATGGCCGAAAGAGAATTATATAAATGTATAAATTAAATAGGCAAGTATTTAGCTAGAGGCAAAGATAAACATAGTGAATGCAGTCTTAACAACAAAGGATGCTGAATTAAGAGATGGGCATGTAAAGTCACTGAAATAACAGGGAAGAAAAACCCTTCTCAACATATAAAATTCATAAAAGGCCTGATATCCTCTACCAGTCCCCCAGTTACATCCTTGGTTTTAAGCCACTGCTTAGTTAGTACTCAATAATGATGGAAAATAGACCAGAATGGCCAGTTAAACCAATTCGACTTGAAACCAGAGCCTAGTCCAGTCCAGATCATCTTATATATAACGGCTTGAGGTCAAATCGGTTAATAACTGTGCCAACCCGGTTCAAACCGTTGAACTGGTACCACATCGGACCAGATCTGTTTTTGGGGAAAAGTATTAAATGGTTGTGTCTCCAAACCAGAAGGCGCAAACACCTGACCTTTAGGATGTTGAGGAAGACACTCAAGTTGTATCCACTCTTGAGAAGTTATAGGCAAATAATTAATTTTCAAATGCATTTCCTTTCCTGCTTTGGAAAAATTGCTACATTGGCACACAGAGAACTCAAACACTGGAACTCTAGTTTAAAAACACAGGGCTTTACCATAAGGCATGCTTGTTTAACCTGTTCAGGTTAACCATGTACAACTGATTTGTCTGGTTTGGTCTTCAGTATGGTTTTCAAACATTGGCACTTAAATTGAGACCCTGACGTTACATGGACTTCCACAACACTTTCTCTATTCTTGTTTTTTCATCATCTCAGGATGGCACCACAGTCCTATGTCTTGGTTAACAATTGTGACAGAGATGGTATCAGGAGTTGAAACCACACCAAAGGAGGCCAATTATGCAGTCCCACCACGAAGAAATCCATGCAGGACAAAGAGGAAACAAAAATATAATTCTAGATCATTAACAGAAGTGACCAAATACTTCCTACTTCCTTTGTTTGATGAGATCTCAAGGGAGAAAGAATTGAGGGTCTTTCTAAGAGCAAAGATAACATTCAGTATTTGCGACATTCACTCGCTATTGACTAGTGAAATCCTACACCTGATTGTCTTCAAAATTCATCTGAAAGATTACCAATTTGTTTGTTCGAAAAAAGAAGAAGAAGAAACAAAGTCACTGGTCAATTAACCTGTAATTAATGCAGTATGACGAGCTCCACAAGATACAGCTTTTGCATTGATATTTTCCAAACTTGGAGCATCCAAGAGCCTGGGGAGAGTCTGATTTAGAAATACAGGAGACAATTAAGATCATATTTAAGTATGTCCACTAGTTGAAGAACAATATAAAACTTGGATTGGGGCTTTAGTCAGCTAAAATGGAAGGTTCCCCATACACCATGTCAAAATGCCCGGTGGACTGAAAATATCATTTTGCTTATATGATAGCTACTTGGAACTCCATTAATCAGTAAGTTAAAGAAATTAATATATTTCTATATAGAAAACAAACATTCATTTAACCAATTCTAGCGTACCTCAGCTTGATCTACCCCAGTTCCCAGTTGCCCAAACTGATTCCCGCCAAATGCATAGACATCACCATCAGCAGAAACACATACAGTATGCCAGAGCCCTGCAGATACTCTGACTATTCTGATGCCCAATAGAGAAGATACGCACGTTGGGCTCAATTCATCATCAGTACTCCCTTGCCCACACTAAAACCAAATAACATAAAAAAGAAAGAAACATTAATACTCTAAAAGACTAAGTGAAAAAGTCGCAACCAACTTATTTACATCAGACTAAACAGAGCTGTATATTCAAGAGAAATAGAACAAGTATTCCCTTTTATAGTGGTCCTCATCTTGAACATATAGTGTGCTTTTTTCTCCACCATTTTCTACTTTACCTGCATGTTGAGCCCAGAAACAGTTAAGACTTCCTAAAGTGATGGCTACTTTCACCATCATAGCTGGAAGTGCTACGCACGCCGCTATACTTAATGAGATCTGTATAAGTAGCAATGGAATATTGGACTCCGAATAAGACCATATAGTCAGAAACACCAGAACCTTTTAGAAGTTTCTAAATTCATTCAAGCATAGCACATGTGAATATGTATTTGTGACAAACAGAGGCTTTTCCAAAGCAGAAAATCTATCCTCTTAATACAGAATAAAATTGCTGAAAGAGAGAGAACAAGACGTAAAGCATTAGTTCATAATGACAACTATTATAAAAGAAGATATAACACATCTTATACAATCATCCCTTTCAAAAGTGATTAGCGTTCATGTACTATTTAAAGACTGCCATTTAGCTAAACTTCATAGTAAAGAAGGGTCAAACACATGATTCCCAAAAACAGAGCAACATGGGAAATTCTTTTAAAATGATGTCCGTGCATAGCCTGTCATAAAAGATCTACATACAATTCAAACAGCTAAAGCTTATTCTCAAGTTCATAGTGAAGCATGCCATTACATGACATGGACCTGGACCAACCTCAAATTTTAAACTATTTAAGAAGGAGGAGGAGGAGGAGGAGGTAATTAGGTTAAAAGCATCATTGAATACAGAGAGAGAGAGAGAGAGAGAGAGAGAGAGAGAGAGAGAGTATCAATTCTTTCATTATCGACAATTCACCTGTCCGTAGAGTCCCCAACCAAATGTAAGCAGCGCGCCAGCATCTGTTAAAGGCAATAAACAATATCCATGTCAGTGTTGTAAAATTATGCTTACTGACAGGAGATCATGGACACACATAACTTAGCACTCACTCACATTGCCAATACATAAGACAAGGGCCAACAACGATCTAGATGGCAGATGCTACAGTAGTGACAGCAGATTAACTATCAATCATATAAATTTTTCAATATCACGACCATCTCGGTCACAACTAAAAGAGCTACTCCTACGTAATTGGCCATAGATTTAAATCACGATCTCACTGCCAGCCCAAGTCAACTAGAATATTGCCAACTCCAGATGAAAATTATTTTTGTAGGTTTGTAGAATGTGTTGACCACCTTTAGTCTTGTTGTTCCGTACATACTTGGACTTTAAGTCCCATGGCTTCAAGATGATCCCAGTCTAATAATCTGACATGATCACTCTTTATCTGTTAAAAGAACCAATGCTTTCTCTGTTTTTCCAGAACTTATTGAGCACGCACCTGTTATTGCTGCACTATGTCGTCCACCACAAGCAATTTGCTTCACATAGCTCCCAGGAACTCTATAGTTCTGCCCCTCAGAACTCATGTTTCCTCTAGAAAAGCCCATAGATCTGTCTTTTACATATGAAGAAGACTCAATACAAGGCACAGGATGTGGAGAGGACACCATTCTTATCCGAGATCCAAAACCAAGCTGTCCCTCGCCTCCATATCCCCAACCCCATACCTGACCTACATCTGGAATTTTCAGAACTAGGATTATGAGTATGGCAGTATAGATAATGGAATTCCTAAGATCAATTACTATTTCAATTAAGAAAAAAGTACAATCAAGATGTCATCGTGGGAGCCCAATAATGCCAGTTCTGCACAATTACCTGACAATGCAAGAGTATGGCGCCCTCCTGCAGCAACAAGGGCAATCCTCACTCCTGGACTCAATGACACTAAACATGGCAATGCTGACAAAGTCTCATCAGCAGATGATGAGCTTTCAGCTGCTTGCTTAGCTGTTGATATTCTCCTTCGCTTTGTACTTTCTTCTCTAGCACTTTTACTGTCTACCCCGGATGAGCTTCCCCCACTTGACTTCGAGCCTTGAGATCGAGGGCTCACTTAAAAAGTGTCAAACCAAATATTAGTATATAACAATCCATATACAGATTGATTGCGCTGACAGAGAAATCACCTTGCTCAGTCAAAAAATAAGTTTGCCTCTCTAGAGCTTCCTTTCCCGGGTTCCCCCCAAGCGTTGGGTCACCAAAAACCTTCCCGGAAGGAACACATTCTTTCCACCCCCATGTATAAACTTCTCCACTATCTGCGCTTACCAGCTTAAGATGTTAATGAACTGAACCGCACACATAAGAAACACCAAGAAACAGGGCAATCAAAAAAGCAAATATTTGGAAACTACTCATGTACCAAAACTCCTGGTGGCTTGCCTGATATTTTTTGAAAATTTCTGAAATATATTAGACTAACAAGAAGGGAGAAAAATTTATTACCTGTAACAGCAACACAGTGGGCCCAACCAGCTGCAGCATTTACTACAGCGGCATCAGTAGGAAGAGGAAAAGGCTCTGGTGTTTCCTTCTCGAATACAATAGCAGAAATGTAGTCTCAAGATAATCAGGAAATCAAAGATTAAAGTCAATGAACTAGAGCATCAAGTATTCGCTTTAAATACCCCATGCTTCCCAGATGTCACATAGCTCTGACCGAGATCATCTGTGGATCCCCACGTTATAAGCTTCCCCGAATCTGCTTAAGTGACAAATGTGAGAAAGAAACAACACAACTTACTCGGAAGAAATCCAAGAATCGAGCCGAAGCACCCATTGTGAAGATGTTGAGAACATGGTCCAAAATCTCATCAACTAGAATACAATTCAGGAATAGAATCGACCAGAATTAGGGAGGTTGACCAAACTAAGTAAGGAGTAAGGCCTGCTAGGTAGAAATAGTCGGTTTCCGATGGGACTTCAAATCATAAAACAGAAGCAGACATTGGGGGACAGACCCAATTCACGTGACCAACTTCCGTGAAAGGTCATTGACAATGCAACCAACAAAAAACGAAATCAGCAACTTCCTAAAGAGCCAAAGCAGACGGAGAAAACTGTGAAGTTAAAGAAACTCCGCATTGACAGTTCGGGAACTAATCCTCAACGGCAGAGTCACGCGCAAAGTTAAAAAAAAAATCATCACTTTATCAAAAATGTGGCTCCCGAAAGGGGAAAATCTCCAAAAATCAGCTATTGCAGCTTCTTCCCCATATCCCAGCAATCAAATTCCAATAGAACCAAATCCCAAAGGAGAGAGAGAGAGAGAGAGAGAGAGAGAGAGAGAGAGAACAGATTAAGAAGATTCGTCTTCCTCCAACTCCAATATATCATTGATTACCACTGCGAAGAAGCTGTTGTCCTCACACTCCACAGAGAGAGAGAGAGAGAGAGAGAGAGAGAGAGAGAGAGAGAGAGGGGAACCTGAAATGGCCATGGCGAATCCACAACCTCCGCCGCAGACGTCCCTCCAGGCGGCTGCGGCGGCGGTCCTCACCGGCACCGGCGACAGGAGCGGCGCTCTCTGAGGCAGAGCTCCGGGCAGGTAGCCCCACATGTGGACCGCCCTCTCGGGGACCTCCTCCATCTTCACGACTCCGTCTCCTTCGCTCGTCCCCTCGCCGTTCATCTCCCCAACGCCCCGCTCCATAGCGAGATGGGGACGGCAGGGCACGAGGACGACGACGACGAACTCAGCGTCTGGTTCTAGAGAGAGTGTGTGTGTGGAAGTGAAGAAGAAGGAGGAAGAGAAGGAGGAGTGTCGTTGGTGGTGATGGTGTCGCTCGTGGTGTTTTTGTGAGCGCGAGGAGGAGTGCCCTAAAATCGGAAATTGGCCCCCGCCGCTCCTCTCTCAGCGGTTTTTTCGCGACCTAAGGGGTGCCGTATCATTTTCAGGAACATAGGGGACGCCACGTCGGATCGCTCGCGTGGGTCCCCCCTCACGCACACGTGGCGGCGTCCTGGCCGGTAGAACCCCTCGGCGATTCTCCGCCACGAGTTACCAGAAGTTTCTGGAAGCGCACGCCCCCCGCCGCCCCCTCCTCCGCCCCGCAGAAAGGAAGGCGAGAAAACATTCCCGCGCCGGAGGACCGCGCGCCCTTTGAGAGGCGTGGCCCGATTGCCGCCGCGACACGTGTCCCGTCGCGCCCCCTGGTTTTGGGCCAATCATAGTGTTGCGCCACGTGTCCGCATCAGCGTCCTCGGGGGTCTTCCTTTTGTTTTTCCCTTTTTTCTTTTTTTGGAAGGGCACCGGGGACACGCCATCGGTGGGACCCAGCGATTACTCCCGGCGTGCTTTTGTCGTACTTCCTTCTTGGTTTTTTTTTTTTTTTTTGGGTCCGGACATTTAGTGTACTTCTGGAATGCACACTATTGGTGCGTGAACTTTCACGGCTGCTCGATTCGAGCCTTTAAAATTTCTCTTGCACTGTTCATGCCCTTCGTATCGGGAATTTCTTTCCACCAAAAAAATAATTTGGGAATGTAAGGACAGTCTAAGTAAAGAATAAGGAAAGTAGGTGTTGATTGGCAACACTAATCCGTCGTGCCCGTGAATCCGTAAAGTTTTACAATAAAGAATTTGACTATTATCATCTCATTTCCAATTACAAAGCTCAAGCGTTTTTTATATTAGTGAAAAAGGTAGGAGAGGCGATTAATGCGGCTATTCTCTCTATGCATCACTATAAAAGAATCATACCCTTCACAAAATATTATGTTCAAGACATAGCTACTTAGTACAATAGGTGTACAAGCGCATTACTGCAATCCCGCCGCATGTCACGGGACGGGAAGTGAGAAAGCAAAAATCCAAAACACAAGTTAGTTAGAGAATCACTAATGATATGATTCGAATTTGTGACATCATGAAAGATAATGCGACTGTTTTAGTAATATGGTGTAAAATACCAGGGCAAGTTATGAAAAGCTAGTCAATCCATATAATTGCTGAGAATTCTCTTTCCAATTACAATGAAATGTCATAAAGTCCCATCTCTGTATTTCCTATTTGGACCTCCTGCACGCCCATGTGAAAGGTTCTCTGAGTCTGATGTACATCTCCACTCTTGGGATAACCAAATTCCAATGCGCATATTTGTTGGCTTTAAAAAGTTTATATTGTTAAGTTCTATATTCTCTAACCAAAAAAAAAAAAAAGTTCCATATTCAACGTACTGAAATTAAAGAAAATGAGTACAAAAATACAAAGAGATAATGACATAAATAATCTCTAAATTTTGGCCTAATGTATAATGTGGTCCCTAAACGTTTAATTTGTTTAATATAATCCTTGAACTTTAACCTAATGTGTAATATGACCCATGAACTTTTAATTTATTCAATGTGGTCCGTGGACTTTTGGCATATGTTCAATGTAGTCCTGAATTATATAAAAACGTTCAATGTAGTCCTTAAACTTGAATTAATGGAAGGACTAATTGAATATTTCCATATAGTTCAAGAACTTAATCGAATATGTACCAAAAATTTAAGGATGACATTGAACAAATTAAAAATTTAAGGACCACATTACACATTAGATTAAAGTTCAGGGGCGACATTGAACAAATTAAAAGCTTATGGACCAAATTCCACATTTAACCCAAGTTCAAGGATTATTTTTGTCATTTTCCGAAAAAGAAGATATGGACATCAAGAAGAGAGTGGATGGTGAACAAACTATGGTGAATGGTAAAATGATCGATTTTGTGAGACACCACTCCTCAAATCTCTTATTTTATTGGTAGTATAGATAATTACGTGATCATACATGTCACTCGAATGTGTCATATGCCATTGCCATATAATTACGCACGTCATTCGGACAAGTCCCATTTGATTGACACGTCATCTCGCATAGTCATTCCCACATGTTGAATTCAATTGCCAAGTTATGACACATATCTTTTACTCATGTCATATTCGATTTCCATGTCGTTTTACATGTCATAAGCATATGTCCAATTAGGTACATACCTCATACACTCAAGTGATATTTGATTGCCGCCTGTAATTTGCACATAGCACATGTCATATTTAATTACCGCATGCCATTTGCACCTATCATATTTACCACATGTCATTCGTGCACATCATGTTCAATCACCGCATGTCATCTACGCATGTTATATTTGATTGTCGCATGGCATTTACACAATGTTTCGTTCAATCTCTGCATGTCATTCGCACTTGTCATACTTGATTATCACATGTCGTTTGCACATACCATATTCGATAGTCCATGTCGTTTGCACATGTCATATTATCATTCATGTCATATTCGATCACCGCATGTCATTCAATCATCTTATTCAATTATTGTATATTCGATCTTGAATTCTATGTCATTCAATCATGCATTTTCAATCATTAAACATTTCTCATTCGACGTTACACATAATGTGTATCATATTGTAAAAAATACAGTACGCAATGGTGTCACTCTAGTACGCAAGATGATGCGATTTTTTCAACCTGATTACATATTGGCCAAAATTCAAATGTTCAAAAGTTTTCAATTGAATTAAGAAAATTGTAGGATAAAATGGGAATTGGGGTTTAATCAAAGTGCTGTGGCGCCGAAAGGGCATTGTGCAATGCTAATAAGTCCTTCGCATGACTCAACCCAAGACTTTGGCTTCTTGTTTAAGCACTATGACTAGTCATTCTGCATAACTCACCTTGGTAGTTTATTTTCCTTGCAACTGCTTAGGTGACTATATAATCAACCTAGGCTAAATGAATCGATTGGTTGCAACTCCTCCATGGTTTAGATTCATGTATTTGGGTTCGCAGCTAACTCGACTTAAGGTTTGGGAATACCCTAGGAATCGAGTCAATTATCCCGATTTGCAAAATTTCAAGGCGCTAAAGCAAGCCAAATCAAAGATGGAATATTTTGAAATTCAAATGCAAAGTTGGCCGGGATGCACATTACTTGGATAATGTTATTGATTGGTTGCACCACATCAATCGCGTAACAGCTATATGTATATAATAGTTTCTCTATCCTTAAGAGCCCTAGATATGTGAAAACATTTTATAGACTATATGTTCTTTTATTCTTTACTCCCTCCAACAATTCTTATGATTGGTGGGTTTAAACATTATCACCACAACATATGTACAAACTTAACTAACTAATAATTGCTATGATGCTCATTTTCCTGACTCATTAATTAGAAGATTTTCTTCCGACCAGAGATTAAGGAAAACATGGACCGTTTTTTATCATCTAGGATCAAGATTTTTGCAGGAGGCTCTTTAAATATCCAACTAATCTCCACCAGACGTGACAATCCGTCCCGCATAATGTGACATTCAAGGTTTTTGAATATATAACTAATCCTGATTACATGTGGTAATCACCCAGTCTCACACATACAGATAATCGCCGGAGACATAATTTTGTGCCACAAGGGTTGTCCAAGAGGATGCACAAGTACGACCATTGGAGGGCCGTAGGCGAACAAGACGCTAATCGCTACGTTTGGTAAGATGGAGAATTTGACATACACATTGAAAGACTAAGCTACAGGCGCTTGTCAGCGGACACAGAATTTGCATACAACATAGAAAGAAAGGTGAAATGGGGACACCTCCTGTACTTTGACTCATTTGCGAAGTCCTTCCTCGTGCTTTCATTTAGGTTCACATATCTCCGGCAGTATGCCGATCTGTACACAACGTACTTCACACGGGGTTTTATAATGTTCAGGGCCTCAAGATATCCACTGCATCATACATTAGCAAATAAAAGAGAATACAAGTTTCTCGAGAAGCAAAAGACGGGTTTGGGGTTCAAGTGTATCATTGGTATTGGGTTTCGCGCTCGCATTGGAGTGGGGTAGGGGTGATGGGCTTGCTCAATGAGCGGTAGTGTGTGTGACCAGCTCTGCAATCGAAACCAAACACTTGCCCTTTTAGAGGGTATGTCGAGTGCGTGCAAGCCGAACGCACCGCGGCTGCTTGATTATTCGGGATCCATGTGAGATCCGCCGAAATCAAGGGTTGTGGTGGACTGGGCTCGCATGCATCCGGCGGGACCTAACGAAATCATTTTCCCTAATTTTTCTTTTTTGTTTCCGGACGTCCGAACAGCTCTGGGCCAAGTGCCAAGTGTCCCAGCCACTAGATGAGCCACCCGCAGTGATTGGACTTTTGACCAGTGATGAGGGGCACGTGTGGCCCCCAAAGCCCGGCCCATTGACAAGTGTCCCTGGCCGAACCGAACACGCATCGGCAATTCAAACCATATCTTGCAAGGCGTGAACAGTGACATTCAAAGCCGGAGCAAACCCTAAGCCACTCGTTTTTCGAGTGGTGAACTGAGGCCATTCGTTTCATTTGGCCCCCAACGCCAAACCTGTGAACTTGGGCCTCGTTTTGATATGAGCCCAGAAAGGGAATGGGGCCATAGGGGCCCCACTCGGGGAACACGTGTCTGCCTGCTCAATCATCCCCCATGGCTAGAGGAGGCCGGGCATGTGCGGTGATTGGGGGGGCCTCTAGTTGCGGGGCCCACACTCGAGAATTTGAGCGGTGGATCTTGCGCGCCGGGGTGATCCAACAGTGTATAAAGAGATTGGCCATTCAATTCGGGGGAGTTTCAATGGTTGGAAACTTTCGTGTTTCTCATTCGCCGTGAAAGAACTCTGTACGTGGGTCGCATCATCGTATGGCTAGTATTGAATCACTAAAAAACTTTTTTAACTTCTATATTATACAGGGTTAGTATCACAAAAAACTCCAAACTGATACATTTATGATAAATCTATCAAAAATTAAATTTTTAACTACCAAAAACTCCAAATTTGTACACCTGCAATAAATTTACTTTTCGTTAGTATCTGTTAAAATTTACTGTCAAATTGCTTAATCAAATAACATGCGGCAGTTTACGGGGTTTGGGGTTTTATCCTCTGTTTGTCACAGTGTACTAGTTTGTGATTTTTTTTTTTGTATTAATCTAATTTAACGAAGAATGAATTTATTATAAAATTACCAGTTTGGAATTTATTGTGGTAAAAAAATTAGGTTGGGATAAATTTATTACATGTATACCGGTTTGGGATTTTTTATGATAAAAAAATTAATTTTTGGTGAATTTACCACAAGTGTACCAATTTGAAATTTTTCATGGTATTGACCCTTTTATTTATATAGCTTGTTTGTTTGGGTCTTATTTTAAGAAAAATGTATGTATGTTACTTTCCCATAAAGAGTATGTTTCTTAATTTCAGAATAAAAGCATTCAACATGATGTTTTTTTTTTTTGGCCAGAACATTCAACATGATGTTAAATAGCCTTAAATATGCCAAAGTGGGTTGGCTCAGCTAGTGAGATTTGAACTCTCTGCACACCATGCCCATGTTTGAATCCTGCTACCAACAATCTCCTTAGCTAGGCAATTTGTAAATCCAATATAAAACCCACCATGCCCATGTTTGAATCATGCTTCCAGCAGTCTCCTTAGATTGGCGATTTGTAAATCCAATATAAGACCTACTAGGCGTGTGGTATGCCTTGGCCTAGGCATGGGGCACTACACACCATGCCCATGTTTGAATCCTGCTGCCAGTAGTCTCCTTAGGTAGGCGATTTGTAAATCCAATATAAGACCTTCTAGGCCTGTGGTTTGCATTGGTGTCGCGACCTAAATTTCTCAAGCTAATAGATTATTAAGACTATGCCTAACTCGGGCTCTTCCAAACCCTACCAATTTGCAACTTAGGGTTAAGTTTTTAACATGCAAAATTTTTCATATTTGGAGTCGTCACTAATCTATTTGTGATAGGTCGATTAGAAACCTAAATAAAACATAGAGATATATGTTTTATTACTACGAACCAGAAATTCTAAGTTCGGGAACTTGATTACGCTAGATCTTGTCTAATGCCATTTCAGTACATTTTCTTTTCAAAAAATGTCTATGCAAGCAGTCTGAATCCATTTTATTACCTAATCACTAACATATGAGATGTTTATGCCGGTGCGCAAACCACCAATTTAACACTTAAGAAAGCAATAAATAAATTACAAGATTAGAAGAATGACGTACCTTAGAGCAACGCAAGCATCTACATTGTTAATGGAAAATCACACAGACAATTCTAATATGATTTCTAATTAACAAAGCAAGGCACTCAAGATGTTCTTTAGGGTTTGCGTTTTATTAAAATAAAAACTAACCCATATGCAATGATGTGCAAAAAAAAAAAAATGACATGTAATTAATGCTGCCTAACATGCGAACTATATGTCATGTGACGACATAACCTAATTCTAATGATGGACAAATGATTTATTTTTGGTATTTTTTAATGAAATTTGGAATTAAAAATACTCAAATCAATATGCAATCTGTCCTAAAGAAAATGATTTGATCTATCCTAAAGTGATTCTTTTTTGGGGATTTTTATTAAAATTCGAAATTATTGAATATCCTAAATAATCCATTAAGATTAAAATAATCTCTAATTTAAACTAGGAAATATGCTACCCTAGATCCCAATTTAAATCAAATAATTATCTTATTCTTTTAGATATATTAAGGATTCCTTAAGCATGCAAAATTTTTAATTTAAAGCTAACTAACAAATTTTTGGATTTTCATTATTTAAAAGAAAAATAATCAAACAAAGATAACAATCACATTCAAACAATCCACATAATCTGCAAGATTCTTCAAATTCAGATAAGGTAAAGAAATCAAATTAATGGTTATATCTATAGAGTTATAAATATTGACAGAAAGTTGATTGTTTAAATTTGGAAAGCAAATAAAATCTATTATTGTATTCAAATGATTGTGGATAAGATAACGATTTTCCGTATCGCCGCGTATTGTATCTTAGGGATAAGGTCGGATAGTCATCCAGATACGTTGCCGAATTAGAAAAAAATTCCTAATTTAGGGTCAATCACACAATATTTACAGAATATTCAAAATATTCAAACTAAAAATTTAAATATTTTGAAAATATATCGAATAGAGATTTTTATCTGATTTGCGGATTACTTTTCAAATTTGAATCACTGGCAGATCGGGATGATGGCGAGTGGACAGGCGGCAGTGTGGCCACGAGGATGGCGGTGGCACTATTTGCGTTGGTGCTCGTGATGGTTCACGGTTCTCGACCGCGGATGAACTCGTGTGGCTTGACTGAACACGGCTAATGGTCTGCAAAGCTTCTCTGAGATGCACAAAGCAAGTAATCGGCAATTTTTTACTCCATGTTCTCGGTTCTCCCCATCATGTGTTAAATGTTGGTCAAGCGTGGGGAATCAATTCTTGCCTTTCTCCGTTCATAGCTACTTCTCGACGACGCTTGATGAACTTTGCTGGAAAACCCGAGTGCTTAAATCAATTTGAGGATGTCACAGGTGGTGGTTGAGGAGGTGAAACACGCTGGACTACTGCAAGTGATATTCGATCGGACGTGGCAGAATTCTCCGATTGCTGCAAGTGATATTCGCTGATCAAATTAAAAGTACCGATGCGGTCGGGACTGGGTTGTTCCTCTTGGACTACAGGGCTAGTGAAATTGGTGGTGCTATTGTGTGCTCGGAACAGCAGCAACAGCGGGTTGGCGACAGTAGCGGCAGGAGTCACAGATGTCGAGGAGAAGCGACAACCAGCTCGGTGTTGGAGTGGGCGACACGGACATAACAGTGTCGACTTCGGGGCAGCAGTGACTCACGACCATAGGTTTAGCCGTGAGTGTGCGCGATGTTAGTGGAGGCGTGGCGGTGAGGCGGCACGGACACGGCGTGGATGATGGCGGCGTGGCAAGTGCAGCCGTCTTCTTCTCTCACTTTCAATCTCATGTGTGTCTCTCGTGCTCTCAAAAATTGTCTTCTTGAAAATTATTCAACCCCTCTTGTCTTTGATAAGTTTTATTTTATAAGCAGGGAAGACTTAGGCTTTCAGAATAAAGGAGTCAATATTCTTTCCTCTTAAAAATATATTATAATTTTGTTCTTCCCCATTCCTCTTCCACCTATGGACACATGAAGCTCCTTGACAGTATACTCTTTGGATGCGTTTAGTCTTTCGGATTTCTAAATAAGATAGGACTGGATATGATAGGATAAGAAATCTTAGGATTTCTTCATATCATGTCCACTGTTTGATGGACTACGGATTTAAAGTCGGATAGGATAATTTTTTATTTTTATTTTTTGCTATTCACGAGTCCAGAGGAGTCGGTGAAGGAAAAAAAGCTGAGAAATTTTTTTGGTGAAAGCGCACAAGGTGTGGGGATGAATATGATAGTGAGTGGAGCGTAGGGTTTCTAGAAAAATAGGCATTAGAAATTTTATCCAGGTTTATCCCTCCCCCCCTCAGATTTTTTTATCCATGCTATATCCGGTCTATATCCGATCTTATCCTATCCTTGACCACCACCAAACACATGATAGGATAAAACATATCATATCCTGGCTTTTATTCGGTTGACCAAATGCAGCCTTTCTTGTTTTGAGAAAGATATATTGCTCAAAAAATATATGCCCGCATGTGAATATTTCTTTCCTAGTTGCTCTTCTTTTTTTGCTATTTTCCATTGACTGACGAAATCTTGCTTGTTCCACAAATATCCGAAAAAATAAAGCTTATGAAATCATGGACATCTTCAGGAAATCATGAAAGATATTTTTGCAAATGTGCCTAACCAAAAATATATTGACCGAGAATTACACACCAAAATTTGGAAAAGTTTAACATGCACACAAATAGAAATATAGGCTTCCCTACGAGATTTCTTGCGTATTATATATTCCACTCATGATCGCATCTCCTGAACCTCCATCAATATATTCCGAAAATTCTTCATAACCTTTCTAAGTGTAGCATCCCACATGCAAAAATTTCAGCCATGATAATGAATGGGTTTGGCAAAAATCTTTATCCATGGGCTCAATCCACAATTTAGTTCAAAACCTTTCAATTAAGTTCATTCCCCGCTGATCTAATGCAAATGCAACTATATGACCCGATTACTATAAATGCTCCTAAAATCTATATGCAGTTTAATTATTATTTTTGCTAGGTGTCAGGATCGACCTCTAATTTTTCTATGCAATATATATCTAATTGGATCGCCAAAATTTAGGTATCAACACTTGACCTGGGCATAAGGTAACCTCCCCTCTTTCTAAACTTCCATCATACCAAAAAAAATAAAATAGCCATAAATATTTATACATATGATTCTTTGCGTGTTTATTTAGATTCGGGTTCTTTTTTTTTTTCTTTTCTTTTTTGCCACGAGTGATTCGAGGTATTATATGAAATGGTTGATACCATAAAAAATTATAAACTATGAAATGGTTGATACCATAAAAAATTATAAACTAGTATATCTCTGACAAATTACCCCAAACTAATATGGATTTTCACGTGGACTTATCATGTCAATTAGTTTATTGCCATGTATCATCTAACTAAACAATTTTAAAGCATAATTTGACGAAAGCTAAAAGTAGAACTGAAACTAGAAAGCGGAATCATTTAACTTGCTTTTTATTTCTTTAAACATTTCTTAATTAGAAAATCGTTGATTACATCAAATAACAAATGTTTATTCATCATGATTTTCTCTAAACGGTGTTTGTACTTCTAAATGCTAGTTATGCTTTTTACATATTTTGTTGCTCCATAAATCATGATATGTTTCATTGGAGAGCCATTAGTTTTTTTCTCCTCTTTTATGTTTAAAACTTAAAATGGTGAGAGGGGTGACCGGTGCTAATGATCCCTTATGGGCAATAATTGCTCTATACTACCTGCAATTTGAAGGTCTGGGAGCAATGATCTCGTCACTATAGACCCTACCAAGATCTTTAAAAGTCAGAAGTCTCTTTACACGAGGAATGCCATGATCAGGCAATGCAAAACGAGCCAGTTAAAGGTTTGCTTACGGTATAAATTAAACTCGTGATCTCATGGGAGCCATTTCGTGAATGAATATGAACTTAGTAAGAATTAACAAAAGCATCATATACTCTTTTCTCAATTCAAGCAATATCGTTACTGTTTATAACACGTGAGTAAATTCTAATCATGGAAAGATGAACGAAAATTTCAAACGGTCTAACAGTTCTAATGACATAATAGGAGAGGGATCACTATTAATGTTATTGATATGTAGCTATAGTTGTTCCATTTAAATCCCTTGCAACAAAAAATGTAGGTTTTAAATAGAAGGCCGCGGTCCATTAGGCCCAAAATTTCCCGCAATTAATCCTCTCGCAGGCCAGCGGGAACAGAAATTTTACATTGTTATCAAACGAATTTCTGTTCTGAGAATATAAATTTTGTGTTGTTATCAAATGCTACTTTTTACTCAGAAACTAGTCCGGAAAAAAGACATATTTTTTTCTATTTCTAACCAGAAATAGGACCAGGGGAGAGAAATGTTTTCATTCGCACCCTTCATCTCTCGTTCAGATGAGAACAAACTAGATGTTAAAGGTTTGAATGACACGAACAATATGGCTACATAATTGACACGATATGAATATATTACGCACCTATATGTAGAAAGAGAAAAATATTTCAAAATTTGAATTTTTTTTTTGGAAAAGGTTATTTGTAAGATAAAAAAAATGATTTACATTTTACGATTGAAATTGTAATAGATGAAATAAAATTATTAATTTTCATATTTTTCCCATTAATAGAATATTCATTAAATAACTAATTGACTTTTTATTTTTTAATTTTTTTGGAGGGGGGGAAGAAAAAATAAGATTGCAATTCCCTTTTTTTTTTTTTAGGGGGGGGGGGGGAGAGGGGGGTCAAAGCAATTCCCTTTTAAAAGTAGGAAGTGTTTGTTTCCTTTATAATTAATACCACAAAAAATCTCAAACTAGTACCTAAAATTAATTTTTTTACTAAAAAAAAATACAAAAATAGTACACTTGTGACAAATTTACCCCAAACTAATATTTTGAACACTAAAAATCCTAAATTAGTGCATTTGTGATAAATTTACCTTCTATTAGTTTCCGTTAAATTGGATTAATATCACAAAAAATCATAAACTCGTACACTTATGACAAACGGAGGGTAAAATATAAAACTGGTACATCAGTCATCTGTCGTGTGCTATTTAACAAAGCAATTTGACAGTAAAATTTAACGGAAACAAATGGAGGGTAAATTTGTTACATGTATACCAATTTGAAGTTTTTGGTGATCAAAAAATTAGTTTGAAGTAAAATTGTCACAAGTGTACCAGTTAAGTGTTTTTTGTGGTGTTAACCCTTTGCTTTACCTAAGTGTATATATCGAAGTATTTTCCGTACTTTTACACACGTGTGCCATTTTGGTAGCATTGGAACAAGAAACTTAATGTTATCATAATTAGAGTAATTCCTATACTTGGGCTCCATTTGTTAAAATGAATTATTTGAAAAACATTATTGTAAAAATAATCAATTGTATCGATTATAAAAATAAATGAATGAAATTTTTCTTCATCGCCCATTAAAATGTTCATACATAAATTATTGTAGATAATGAAAGTATCTTTCATTGATCAATTATTTCAAACCATGTAAGCGATTATTTTTGGGATAATATTTTCCAAATCATTCATTTACTACGAAATAAACGAAGCCTTAATCGACTGATAATTCCAAATGCTTGGTATTTATTGATTGGCATGTGATTTGTCGGTGATCCACCCGACTCGACCTGAACTGGAATGAAATCATGTTTGACCTGACCCAATTCTCGAACCATATATATCCCAAGTTGTCGGGTTGGGCCGGGTTTTTGGTTTATTGGTGTTGGTTTTCTAGTCACTCGCATCGTTGACTATATTGATTTCATGGATGAACTTGATGTATCTAAAATCACACTGCTCTTTGCTCGCCATTAATGACATAACACACGAGTCTCTGCATCATTCTTTATAAGGTAATTAATATTCTTTTTTGCACAAGGCTTGTGAATAAACGAATTGTTTATAAACAATACCGCAAGTGTGTCGTGTGCTTTAGAAAGATTATGCCGCATATAGTGCTTTTTTAAAATTCTTGAGAATGCAAGTGAGAAGGAAGACAACAAAGAAAAGAAAAACCGAAACTCGACCTCACCCGACCCGACCCGGAGAACTACCCAAATTTCTTTTATTAATACCCAAATCAAATGAGACCCGAACCCAACCGATTTTTTCAGGTATTTTCAATTTGGGTTGGCCAGTCCGATTTGGATCGGGTAAAATTGACACTCTTGTAATGTGGAGCTCAACATAATTTCACCTTGTTGGGACTACATGGCAGGTTGAAAACAGGGGGTTGACATTGCCAACCCCGAAGCAGCAAACCACCGGATTTTTAAGTGGTGGATGGCTGAGGGTTCGCCGGACCGCTCTTTCCCGTTGAGCATTGACCGGCCAATGCAAAATGCAATTTGAGCCTTGCAAAAGCAGTCGGACGGGACGACGTCGTACGCCACGCAACATGATTCGGGAGGCCATGGGACGACGTCGTACCCCACGCAACATGATTCGGGAGGCCCTCCACTGACCTACGCATTGCTCTTGTTCAATCATTGGGATCGTACGGTTGCCAAGCTCGTGTGAGGTCCCAAACAAACGCCCAACGATCTGATGTGATTGCCTTGTAGCCGAATCAGATGGGGAAAACATGTCGATCTTCGAGTGTACCGATGAGATCGGGCCAATTATGCCACTCTATTTGATCCTCCCCTCCATAATTCTACGTGGGACCTTATCTTCACCTTCTTCTACTACTCTTTTTTATTTTTTTCATTTTCTTAATTTAAAATATCAATGCGCATTCACTGTATGAGCGCCAATTTTTTCTACTGACAAGGGCTGGTTGCCCAACTTTACAAGCTGATAGTCCTGCATGCCTGGTCACGAGTTCAAGTTTTTATTATTAAAACTTAAACGGGCAAGAGGGGCTTCCAACATTAGCGATTTCTTATAAGTAGATTATAAAGGTCCAACACCGTGAAATGTTTGAAATGAGCGATAGTCACACCGCACCACCGGCGACCCAAATATTCGAGGTTAGCGAGCTCATCACCGCAGTCTTACCAAGATGATAGCAGTCAAGAACCTCTCTAACGAGGTATGCCACAGTCAAGCAACACAATATTAGTTGTTTAGAGGTTTGCTCTTGACATGAATTAAACTCATGACTTCGTGTGGGCCATTTATTGAATGGATATTAATTAGTAGAATTAACAAAAGCATCCCGTTTATTTCTTAATAACTCATTGAAAAACTCCTCTTAATTTATACAATATCAATACCGTTTATTAGATGTAAGTAGATTCTAATTATTGAAAGAGAAAAAATATTAAAGGCGATAATAGTTCTAATCACATAATATGAGAGGGATCACTACTGATGCTATAGAGATATGTGGCTACTATTGAGTTGCAGTTTCATCCCTCACAGTGGAAAATGTAGGTTTGGAATAGAAGAACCAGAGGTCTTTCAGGCCCAAAATTTCCCTCTATTAATACGAAGTTAGAAATAATCATAATCACGACAGACATAAATTTTTTGCTATCAAAATAGTGGATTGTGTTGTTTTTCTTTGAAAATAGAATATTACTAATTTTCAGCGGCTTTTGACCAAAATTGAACGGAAGGAAGGACAACATTGAAAGTTCGCATAAAGTTTTAAGACTAAATTGGCAAAATTTAAAAGTTTATGATCAAATTAGCATTCGTACAATATGTTTATGACTGATTATATAATTTTTCCTATATAATTGAATATATTATAGTATTTCCCATGTTTTTACACACAATTTTTTTGATCGGAATACACACATTTAAGTGTGGCGGCATTGGAATGAGAAGCTTAATGTTACCATCATATGTATAGTTGGCTCATTATATGATTCCGAATGCTTGGTATTTGTTGATTGGTGTGTGATGGGCAGCTCTACATGACTTCTTTTTGATTGGAGATGGATGTTGGCTTTAGCATTGCCAAAGTCTTTTGGGGCCCCAAATTCCCATTGGCAAATGCAAATGGTGTTTGATAAAATTTTTGGGAGAGCTCTAAAAACTCTTTAATGGCCTTTAGCGTAAGGAAGGTCCTGGAGTACTTTGGAATGCTGTATTTTCGGAATGCAAACACAATTTTTTCTTCCAAATTTACCCTTACTCAACTTTCATAATTCCCGAAATATCCTTACCTAATGCGACGTCACTGGCGAGGTTTTAGTCCGCGGGGGAGGTGACCAGTGAGACTCCGGCGAGGTCAAATGTGGCTACCACAAGCCAAATCTAATGTCGGCAACCTCACCTAAAGTCGCCCAATACCAGTCGATAGTCACATGAGGTTTGGCAACCTAGGCGGTCGTTGCCTAGGTCGTTTGACCCAGGCGTGGCTGTCGAGCCAGATCTGGCTAGTCGACAACTAGATTTAGTCTCACCGGCCACTAAGCCCATGCCTGTTTTGATATTAAAAAAAAAGAAAAAATGCTTTTCAAAATGTGATTTTACCAAGCACAATTTAAGCCAAAATTGTTTCTCAATACACTTTAAAATTACAATTTATCAAATATTATTTATATTTCAAAAAATCATTTTAATTTAAAGGCCTTTACATTTTTCCAGAGTCATTTTCCCAATATCGAAACATACGCATTAGGAGGTGAAAACAGGGAGTTGACAATTGCTGACTCCGAACCAGCAAGCCAGCAGATTTTGAGTGGCAAATGGATGAGGGTTCGCTGAACCAACTTTCATGTCGACCATCGAACGGCCAATGCAAAATACGATGTGACCCTTGCAAAGCAGTGGTACGGCGTTGTACCCCACGCAACATTGGGATCATGTGGCCAAACGACGACCAGCAATTTGATATGATTGCTTTGTAACCGAAGCAGTTGGGGGAACATGTTAATCTTCAGGTGTAGGGAAAGATTGTGCCAATTATGTCGCTCTATTTGATCCTTCCCTTCTATCAAATCTTTGTAGGACCTTATCTTTACCTTCCTCTCCTTTCTTTCTTTTTTTTTGATTTTCTTAATTAATTATTGATGCGGATTCATGGTATGAGCGCTTATTTATTTATTGACAAGGGTAGTTCCTCAGCGGTATAAGCTGATAGTCTTACGTACGACGTCATGAGTTTGAGCCTTACTTGCTTTGATGAATGGGTTTGGCACTTGTAACATTTTGGTGAGGCTATTGACATGGAGTTGGCCTTTATCGAGCTAATGGAGCCAAGGTGGTGCTGAGTGGCAACGGCGGGTGCGGCACCCTCGAAATAACGTATATATAGGGCGATCACACATATTGACTTTCCTCCCCTTTCCCTTCTTAATAAAAAGGAAATTTCCATTTTTTGATAATCTTTGTCATGGAGAATTGATATTTTTTAATCTTATTCACACAATAATTTGATTAATGCCACACAAAAAATCTTCTTGAGTGAAGTTTTTACTATTTCCTAAGTTATCATTCAAATTCAGCAAAAGGACACTACAAGTGCCATAAGTTGTATACGGAGGGCACTTTGGTGCTATAATTTTTTTTTGAATCACTTTAGTACAAAGTTAGAGGAAAAAAGATCACTTAAGTGCCAATTTAGCCGGAAATCCGACGTGGCATTTTTTATTAATTTCTGACGCCGACGTGGCTCGCCGAATGATGAGTCAGCGTGTACAGTCAGCATTTTTTATTTTAAATAATTTTTTTCCTTTTTTTTTTCTTTTTTTTCCTCTTCTTTCCTTTTTTCTTTCTTTTTTTTCTTTTCTCCCCTCGCTGGCTAGTTGCCGATGGCTGGGCCGGCCATCGGCGAAGCCCGGAAAGGGCTGGGCAAGGGCAGCCTTGCCCATGGCCGGTGAGGGGCGGCCTCACCAGATCTGGGCGAGGCGACCCTCGCCGGCGACAGGTGAGGCAATCCTTGTCGGTGATTGGCGAGGCTGCCCCTCACCGACCATGGGCGAGGCCGCCCTCGGCCAGCCCTTCCCGGGCTTCGCCGGTGGTTGGGCCAGCCACTGGCAACCGGCTGAGCGAGGGGAGAAAAGAAAAAAAAGAAAAGAAAGGAAAAGGGGAAGAAGAGGAAAAAAAAGAAAAAAAATTATTTAAAATAAAAAATGCTGATTGTACATGCTGACTCATCCTCTGATGAGTCATGTCGGCTTTAGAAATTAATACAAAATACCACGTCGGAAATTAGCACTTAAGTGATATATTTTCCTCCGACTTAGCACCAAAATGATATAAAAAAAAGTTATGTCATCAAAGTGACTTCTGTACACAACTTATGGCACTTGTAGTGTCCTTTTGCGGTTCAAATTCTATCACCATGGCCGATCACTCCAACTTCTCAAGAGGTTTGAAACTATTGGTTTACCATGAGTGTCTTCTAACAATGACGTTGGCGACAAATGAAGGACAATGAATTCATTTGATTATAAAGTCAGAACTCAAGGGCATAGTGGTTGCAATTATTTTTCCATTTTTAGGCTAATTTTCAAACCAAATTTCTCCATACCTAATTACAATGAATGATTCCGCCAAAAGAAAGAAACGATTACACTGCGAAACATTTGTGGCTGCTACTGTGAAAGCATACATGCCAAAAAGCCATGCTTGTGCATCAAAATTCGTTAGTTCAAAGGTAATAACTCCATCCACAATTCTCTCCCTGTTATATAATGAATTCTAGTAAGCTGACTTCAAATAAAATTTTGTAATCTTGGCAAGTGGTGTTATTGGAAAGTACTATATATTTGTTGATTACGCAGTTGAACTAATGCATGTTGAGTTCACTTTCAATTCATGTTACTTTCAAGTTTATCATATAATTATGTATAAACATGCCAATTTCCATCAGAAATTGCCAATCCTAGAAGAGAAGAGGGAAAGGAAAAAACAAAAGCCATACTAAATTAACATGCAGGTGACCAATGCCCATTTAAAAACAATGTAAAAAATACCTATTAAACTTTCTATCGCTAAAATGGGACAAATTTTAAAAAAATTCTATATACTAGTCTAGGTGACGAGTTAATGGAAATAAATTAAAATAATGTATGAAAGGATATGATAACTATGCTAAAATCTTTGAGCCGTTCACATTTTATGTAAATTGTTTACCATATGTTGTTCTTTAATCATATGAAACAGATAATACTTCGACTAAATTAATCCACGGATGCCAAGGCGGGACCCCTTGCAGTAGGTATATAGTTTGGGGATGAACTAGGTGAAAGTTTGTGGACCTGTAACAACCCGGTCCGATAAGGGTGGATAGTGGTCACCAAGGCTAGAGGATTTGGGTAATGAATGGCTCTTAGCGGGTTTCTAATATAGCAAAATGAGTAGGAATGAACCGAATTATGCACTGAACAAGGATGTGATGCCTCATGAGTCAGGATGCCCTGGGAGTATTCGGGATGTGTCATGAGTTGAGATGAGTCCTAACCAGTTACAAGTATAAAATTACCTATATATATATATATTTGTAAGCTTCACAACGAGTAGGGAAATATTCCCTATGTATAGTGGTTAGCCATTATATGATATATGTGCATCATGAAATAATGCCATTAGCTTGCATTTGACTTAACGATCTTATGCAATGTTATTAATGATTTTTATCGGTAAATCATGATAAGAAAGATAATGACTCCCGAACTTGCCATACATGTGTATTTTATATTGCTTTGAATTCACGTTGTTTGTTGGTACCAAGTTGAGTGGTAAGATGATCTTTTACCTTAGACTTAGAGATTTCATTTATTGAGGTTTGACTCACCCCTTATTTATCAGTTTTGTAAGATGGATCACTCTTTACTATTGCGGTTTGGAGTTCCCGTGTATTTTGATCACTCTTTAAACAAAACAAAAATGAATGCAACAATATTGAACAAGCTTGTCATTTATCAAAGAGAATACAAAAGACTAGTTTTCACAATATTACGGTTCAAATAAATATAACCAAGATGATAAGTCATTGCGTGAATCGATACTAAGGTAAGCAGTTTCATGTTCCGTATGGATTCCACCCATGATACTAGGTTCCTCATTTTTTGGAACTTAGAATCTACCCTATCACAGATTCGAGGGTCAGTTCTAGAGTCCACTCAGGTTCCACTTGTATTATTAATTGAACAATTGCAATAAATTATCACATTTAATAACTACCACTTATTGTTATGATCCACTAACCACAACTTACATTTAGATACACGAAAAATATGAAACATTAACAAATCATAAAATGAAAGCTTAGACTAGTAGTTCCAGATCATACATTCATAATCTAATGCCATAAAACACCACAGGATTACGAGAAGACAGGTTCAAGTTTCACCTACCTAGAACCTGAAACCTATCCATTAAAACAAGTTTCCCAATTTTTGGAAGCTAGAACCTATCCTGCATACCTTGAAACCTAGAATTTATAGATTTCCATTAGTCAGGTTCTCAGGTTCTAGGGTAGAACCTGGAACCATGCTCACCCCTAGTTTTAGGAAGGCCAGCCACATTGACTCATGTGATGTCGTTTAGGATGTCCATGTCGACTAATTTTTATTAAAAAAAAAAAAAGCCAACTTATGTTATAGGTTTTATTATAGGGTTAATACCACCAAAAACCCCAAACCAGTATACGTGTGACAATTTTACCCCAAACTTTTTTTTTTACCACCAAAAATCCTAAACTGGTACACATGTAACAATTTAACCTTAAACATACCCCAAAAAACCCAAAATTGGTACACTTATGATAATTTTACCCTGAACATATTACAAAAAACCTTAAATTAGTATACATGTGATAATTTTACCATGAACTAAAATTTTAATATTATTTTTTTGAATTTATATTAATTTTTTGTTTTTTCTTTTCCTTTTTTTTTTCTTCATCTTCAACTTCTGGCCGGTCGCCGGACCGGCGACTGATAAGAGGCGGAAGCTGGCGAGGTCAGCCTTGTCGACTATTGGCGAGGGTCGCCCTCACTAGCGTCGGGCGAGGGCGACCATCACTGTCGTTGGGCGAAGCCAGACCTCGCCTAGGCAGGCAAGGCCAATTGCCTTTCGCCCGACTCAGGCGAGGATAGTTTTCGCCCGATTCAGGTGAGGGTCGCCCTCACTTAGGTGGGCGAGGACAGCTCTCGCCCAACGCCGGCAAGGGCAACCCTCGTCTGAGTCGGGAAAGGGCCGACCTCGCGTCAGGCGAGGGCTGCTTAGGCGAGCGAGGACAGCCCTCGCCTGACGCTAGCGAGGGCCGACCTCGCTTGGGCGGGGGAGGACCGACCTCGCTTAGGCGAGGGAGGACAGCCCTCACCAGATTCGGCGAGGGCAATCCTCGCTTGAGTCGGGCATGGGCGGCCCTCGCTAGCGCCGGTGAGGTTAAGCCTCGCCAACGGTCGGCGGGGCCTACCTCGCCGACTTCCGCCTCTAGCCAGTCGTCGATCCGGTGACTGGTTAGAGGTTGAAGATGAAGAAAAAAAAAAAGGAAAAGAAAAAATAAAAAAATTCGAAAAAATAAAAAATATTATTAAAAATTTATTAGTTCGGGGTAAAATTATCATAGGTGTACTAGTTTGAGATTTTTCATGGTAAAAAAAAAAGTTTAGGATAAATTTGTCACAAGTTTACCAGTTTGGAGTAAAATTGTCACATGTGTACTAGTTTGAAGTTTTTTGTGGTAAAAAAAAAGTTTGGGGTAAAATTATCATAAGTGTATCAGTTTGAGGTTTTTGGTGGTAAAAAAAAAAGTTCGGAGTAAAATTGTCAAACACATACCAGTTTAGGGTTTTTGGTGGTATTAATCCTAAAATAAAACCTATAACATACGTTGGCAATTTTTATTAATAAAATGCGACGTCGTTTAGGATGCCAACGACTAATTTTTATTAATAAAAATTGTATGTTATAGGTTTTATTATGAAAGCCACGTAATATTTTTTTGTCAGAATTCTTATCAAAGGCACTTAAGTGATCGTTTTCTTCTCCAATTTAGCATTTATGTAAGTCGGTGAAAACTTTTGGCACTAAGTAAGCACCATAGAAACTTTTGGCACTTCTAATGTCTTTATGCCCTATTTCGCTATAAAAACATATGTTGCTCAAGTGATTATATTATTATTTTCTTCATGTTGAAGACAATGATTCGAATCTCCAAATGCGCAAAAGTGTCTTTTTAATATAACATGTTGATCCGCATTTACCACAAATAAAATCCTTTTACCATATTTAGGACATTTATACAAAACAAATGAGTTTTCTCTAGCATAATTCGACACACATTTCCTCCATAATTAGTCTTTTTTTAATCATATTTACCACGTGCTATACACACTTGCATCAAAACCTAACTACTGAAAAGTACCAGAAAAGAGGGGTGGGTGATGTTTCATGGACAAATTGAAAACATGAGAACATTTATGTGTCTCTTTTGTTTTGATTTCTTCCTTGTTATTCAAGAACACATTTAGTACTTGGAGAGGACTCTTACCACATCGATGATACATGTATCGTCGAATTAGGTTCAATACAACATTAATCATGTGATGCATTTTTAAATCGGTGAACATTGGGATGCTAGTCCGATATTGAAGCTGAGAACCAGATTGGGAACCAATCAGTTCTAGGTTCGCGGAACAGGAAAACGGATTGGTTTTCTTGGGAGACGGGCCGGTTATCCCCAGAACCAGACTTGATGCTCCCCCACTAGTTGTCGATCTCTTTTAGAATACGTCGTGGAAATAAATCTTCCCTCTGTGTACAAGCTGCCATGGAAATTTTTTGCCTCTGCAGAAAAGCCAACATGGAAAAAGCTTTTTCCACTCCATAGTTGCATTGTTCGGCCGTCATATCAACTCGAATTGCTTGGAATAATTATCGGAGATACTTGATTAAAATTGACGAAAGTTCCAAGGCTCGATTAGATAAAATAAAACTTGAAGGAGTTAGATCGAAAAATGTGCATCGGCTCGGAGAAGAAAAGTAGGACTTTACTTGTTCCATATGTGTAAATAGTGGGACCCTTTTGGAAGGGTAAAAAGAGAGACAAGTTAATTTAAATTACGAAAATGTAAACATATATAGCACTCACTCAGCAGTGGAGATCAAACCTAAGCGCGGACTTTCTCTATGAAGTTGGGTTTAGAAAATAACGATTACATGCAACTAATCTACATGTACAAACTTTTACTATTCTACACAGAAAACTGAATTAAGAAGGATATTGGGAGCAAACTTTGTCTAGGAAATCATCTCAGCACACATATGTCCACTTCCTGTGCGAGAGCCACGTTTAGAAGACCTAAGTAAACTTTATGTTTACAGATATGCCCTGATTCATGTCTTCCCAAATGAAAAGCACAAAGCAATCTGCTAGAGAAAGTTCAAAAAATGCGTCGTAAATTGTGAGACACATCGATAGCAACTCAACCTTTCGATCCGAGCAACTATCTGAAGAAGCGTGGCAAGGCACTTTACTTTCATATCTTCCGCATCCAGCATTTTCCTTTGATAATTTCCTACTACTCGTCTTAATTTTCATAAGCTAGTGAGGAGGTGATAACAGGCTTCATGGGTTCCTGCACGGTTAGACTTAGGGGTGAGCATCGGTCTACACAAAAACCGAATAATTCTGGTTGGTTCCTGCAGAAACCGATGTGATTCTGGGTTCCAAAAATTTTTATATGACAATAATTGGTCCGGTTTCCGATTCTTTGTACGGAATTGGACCTAATTTGGACTGACGGAACCGGCCCATCTACATACGTGTGTAGTGTTGGTATTTATCCACCTATACAATATCAAATTTTCATTAAAAAAAAAAAACAGTTACATACATAAAGATGACACTCTGCTAATGAGAGGGAACGTAGGTGTTACTGTAGAATGCGAGAGTTCTGACTTTATAAATCCAGTAGCGGCTCATTTAGGCACAATGAAGTCCTACTGTTGTATTGGTATTACTTTTCAGGTGAACTCCGGAGGAGTGTGAGTTAAAGCGAACAAGAGCATGATGCAAAGAGAAATTCTGCATTTCTTTGGTAAAATCACTGGATTTTTGTTGTGTTATTAGGTCGACTGCAAGTCAAATAGTCGCCCCAGAAGAAAATCTCAGCTGTTATTTCTTAACTCTTGCTTTGAACCCCTTTTTCTTTTCCCGGTTACAACAGTGGTCTGTGCACTTCATAGAGTTGATCAAGTGCTCTACAAGGGTCCTTTAATGATAACTTCGATAGAGAATAACCTAATAGATAATTTTCTGTTATGGCAGATAGTTTTTTGAACACTTGCTCGCTGTAAACTGAATAGAAAGCCTTTATTTTTTTGACAAGCAAAATTCAAAGAAAAAAATTAAAGACAGGAAAATAAACAATGCACGGACTGGCCTACATTTCTTGCCCAGCAGGTCCGGTCTAGTTTTAGGGTCAACAGAGTTGGCTCTCGGTTTCACAAACTGGGAATCCACCTTGATTGGGTTGGGTCTGAATTCCAGAATGGGAACGGACCTACTTTGAAACCGATCACCCATAGTCAGACTTTTCTGGATCATGTCAAGGGGTTGCGGAGTCATGTTCTGAAATTGCTGTTGTACTTGTGATGACGAGGCAACGTTAGGGACTACTGAACAGTTCATCTTGCTGTGGTTGACACCATAACTCCCTACTCTAGAAGGCATCCTCCCAAGAGCTTTCACGACGCGTGGCCTGGCCAATCCAGGAAGCAAAGAAGCCTCAGTTTGATTGGTTGATGAAACTCTTCGATACGTTGTCTCAAATGCTTCAGATATCTTCCTCATAAGGCTTGCTTTAACAGTCCTCGCAGCGTTCAACGGTTGCTCAAATGGATCCTCAATCTAACCAATCAGCAAAAGACAACCAAAAAAAAAAATGAAATGATGATTAAGAAGTGATAGTAGTAGCTATTGGTGTTACTATCTGTTTTTCCTTTTACAAAGAAACAGCAAAAAACGGTAATTACGAAGATCGCATGAGTCTGAGGCACCCAGTTGCTTAGCGCTTCCCACTTTCCTGTGCAGGGCAAATTCCTAGATCTTTAGTCTTCCGACTTATGTCTGAAAACTGCCAAAAGACATGCATAAGACGAGGCATGATGCATATCAAAGTTTCCATGCAATAGTCATATTATATCATAAGAACTAACATCACATCAGCCATTGGTCAAAAGCAAAGCATCAGAAAAACATGATCTGAAGAATGAAGAAGTAACATAGGCAGAGCAAATATCAATCCTATGTTATTTTTCTTATCTCCAGAACTGTATAGAGTTTCGTGGGGAATAGAATTGTCAAATATTACCGTAGAAAAGAAGGAAATTGAAAGTTCAGACAAGGAAAAGAAGGAAATTGAAAGCTCAGACAAGGAACTTCGGTTAACCGGCCTGTATCTGTTGGATTTCCACTTGGCTATGTTAGCAGCGCAAGTTTCTGTAATTTTCCGGACTACGTCAGCTCTTACACCTGCCACATTTTGCCGACCAAGTTAGCCACAGGATTGGCTCATATTTGACTCGCATAAATCATCAAACTATAGCAGACAATGGTTTAACTAAAACCCTTGGAACCTCCAACATACAAACAGTAACATTTGAAACGGCTCTTCGCATGTTTCATTTTGTTAGCAGTAATGGACAAAGCATAGATTGTTGTTATTTGAGGCTATAGGAGAGGAATATAATCAAGAGGAAAAGTGTTATGATTTGAAAGAAAATGTTCGGGGTTATGAAAGTACTCATGAAAAGGGGAAACTGCGAATTGCCTTCGGACCGTGTAGTGGTGGCATTTTGGATTCTTAAGCCTCAAAATGCGGTTTTTCACTGAATAATCTAACATATGTTTCACTGAAGTATCACGTTGGCATATTTTGTTAAATTTTAAACCATTTAGGCGCTACGACGTGACAAACGAAGAGTTCAGGGTCCAAACGGAAACAGAAGGAATACCTTACGGGACAGATAGCTTCGATTTTATTTTATTTTTATTTGCTGTCCTGGAGTTATTATACACTAGCTCGATAGCTCAGAGGCAAAATGCCGTTTTTTGAGAACTGAGAAAGGCATTTTCCCAAAATAAAATAACAACACCAACTAGGATGATATTCTGGTAGAGAAGAAAGAGTGGAAATATTTAGACATGTTAGGATAATAAGAACCATTATGTAACAACAGCCCTCGGGTAGGATATGATGTCTTGTGTAGGGAAAACTAGACATGCTTTTGATGATAGAAAGTACCTTTAACTTTTAGATCTCTTCCTATATCTCCTGGATATAAATCTTCTAGAGGAGGTAAAATTGCAGGCACACATGTCCGCAAGAAACCGTTAATTCAAGTTATCAAAACAATTCCGAACAATCCATCCTGATACATCAGAATAGCTGAACTAAAGAGAATTGTTTCGCTTTCTCTAGGAAAGTGTTGTAAATAAATATTGTTCATTAATCAACAACAAAAAATATATAGTAAGATCCCTCTAATCTAATCCCTAATTAACGGGAAGTTTCTAAATAAGAGCAAAGGTCGAGCCTGTGCTACAGACTCGGCGACAACGATGTCCATTCCTTAATATGGTGCATTCACAACAGCTATTAGGAATTAGGAAGTTCTGCATTAAATTATTTATTTTGTTACAAAGCTTACCTGAAAATGAAAAATCACCAGTAAAGTGAGACTATATGAGTTAAAGCTCCCACACCTTGAATTGTTAATTTGCTGAGCCTTGGCCCATTCTTTAACCTATCAAAAGAATGGCGTCATGTAATAAGATTGGAGCTAGCCCTGCTTCGCGCAAGAGAACAGACCAATAAGGCCATATCGCCAAAGCGTTCGTCTATGCCTTTGATCCATAATAAGAGCTTGGACTTCATCTGGCCCGACAGATTGTCAATTGAAACATCACAGGAAATGCCTCTGCTCCTAAACTTTACTATTGGAACTTTAACAGAGGGGACGAATTCCAGCCTGTGAAATCGACCTGCCAAACATTGTTACGATGTTTAATGATTATTGAAACTCTTTTACTTGAAATATTAAACCAATTTAATAAGCAGAAACTCACTATGCCATTCGTTTCTGGAAACAAACTGCGTCACAAAATGTCATCTGAAATTTGCTAATGTTAATTTTAACATCTCTCTCAGTCAGAAGAAGAGTGACTTGGAGTCAAGAAGCGCCATGGGAATGAAGTGTAAACAGCAATACTAGATATTTGGCCCCCGGACACGTTTTATCTTGTTGAAACGTCTACTACCAAATGAAGGTAATGGGTTCTTGCGCAAAGCTAACACGAGTAGGCGGTTAAATGAATCTCACATATCGTGTTTACATGTATGGCCAGGCAAGGTTGCAAAGTGTGAGATGCATTAGAGAGAAGCGCAAGAGTGAGCATAGAGCAGCGCACGGAAGTGACACAGACAAACTAGTACAAAGCCAAAAAGACTTGGTGTGAGAGAGACTCCAAAAGGTGGAAAGGCATGTTCGTAGAAGGTGCAAAACTGAAATGCCCTAAAATTCATTATTTAAATTGCTAGAATCTTGTTGATATTGGTGCATTGTGACATCTCGTTCACCACAGTAGAGAGAGAGAGAGAGACAGAGAGAGAGAGGAAAGGGGGAGGAGATTCATGAGAGATTAGTGGAACTGCTATAAACCTGGAAATCATGAAAAACTTGCTGTCGCATTTGCAATCCTTTTAGAAAATATATATGCGCATAACATTACCGATAAGTATCCACAGCAAATTTGCCAACATACGCCGTTTCTTCTTTTTCGCAGCAGTTGAGGACATGTGTGAATCGTTGGGTAACTCAATGGAAATGTCCAAGTCCCCCCATCTCGTGGAAACACCAGAGACAAATGATCCAAACGGTTCCACAATCGCACCTCTTTGAACAATGTCATAAACCTTTAATGCCCCGACATTCTGTATTTGTAAAACATTCAAATTCTACTCAGTACTCATTGCACCATCAAGTAAGAGATTCCTTTTTCAGCGCACTATGAAAATGTTCAATTTCAAAACCTAGCCAACGGGAATGTGAAGACGCCCTAAACATATAACTATAGTACAACTTCAGAGAAGTGCAAGCCTTCAAGAGAGGGGTCACATTTGGCAAATATAAAGATATGGATATCGTTAAATTGAAATGGAAAACCTGGGGAGAACTTAAGCTCTGAGATGCATTTGAATGGTAAAATCTGCAGAACAAGCATGCACATGGTGCAGAATTTCCTGCAAGAGGACGCGAACTATACACCAACACCATAAAACACACCTACCCACTAGATTTAGCCAAAATACCTCGAAAAATATCCGTGGAATGAACGATAGTTTGTAGCTCGTCAATAATTTGGTTTCGAGTTATCAGGTCCTTCTGTGATGGTTTAATTGCAGAAAGAATATCATCTAGTGTTTGCTCCAAAACTGTGCCGGCACTCATCTTTTAGCACTGCGGATCAGTAACGAAGAAGTTAAAACATGTGGTGGGAGTCGTGTGGATGGGCATGGAAACTACTCAAGCTCAGCCTCATGGCTGACTCAAACGAAGATAGTACAAGATCAATGAAAACCAACTCAGTCAGCTTCAACACATGGATTAGCGAAGGAGACTACATTTCGGCTGAAATAAAGCATCCCAGCGAATCGGACGTTACCTGGTTTATGGACGATGACGAAACTACAATCTGTCACGGGATCAAAGGAAAAAAGCCTTGGTTTATCACAGCATTGGTCGGAATCAAAGTGAACGAATGAATTTCGAGTGTGATTTCCTTTACGGCGAGATCTTGGACCGCTGGAGCAGGGTAGAACAGAGCAAATCCTAGGTCTCTTCCGGCGCCATCATCGGGCGACGATGAAAAACAGTCAGCTACCTCCGAGATGACTAACAAGCCTGGAAGATCAGCTTTCAATAAACTTTTTTACTCTCAGATTCTGAACTCTTTCCGCGTACGGTGAAATGTTTCCGAGAGCAGCATCAATGGATGAGTAGAGAAAGAGAAGCAGCGTGATGAAGATCCATGCCGCGGCCAATGGCGGAGGATGGAGATAGTCATGGCCACGGTTCGGAATTGGCCGGTTCCGGTTCTAGTTCCGAACCGGCCGGTTCCGGTTCTTAATTTAAAAATTTTAAAAATAAATTATGAAATAAAAAAATAATGAATTATAAAAATATGAAATAATGAATTATTCAATATAAATTATAATCAAAATGAAAATTATAGGGGTGATCAGTTCTCGGTTCTGACCGGGAACCAAACCGGTGGGACTGGTCCTTTAATTTTAGAACTAGGAACCGAACCGGCAAATCATAGAACCGGAAACCGAACCATTGGTCTGGTTTTAGGCGATACAATGGAACCCTTTGCTCTTAACTAGCAAAGGATTGTAACCACAAAAGGCATACAACTTCATATGACTTGGCTTGGGTTTTTATAAACAACCCTTTTGATGATCTCTTCATTCTCATTTAATATGGGACTCTTGGCATTTACATAAAAACAAGCCAAGAGTCTCACATTGAAGGTGTTCAAGGCAAGCCGAGAGTTCCACATCGAATGGGAATGAAGAGACCATCAAAGTAGTTATTTATAAAATCCAAACTAAGTTTTGTAATTAGAGTTCAATACACCCAAGCCAAGCATTGTGTTTGGAGATTAACGTACTTACAATGCATGGCAATTAGAGTTCAATATGTTTTATAAAATAAAATAAAATAATAATTTTTTTAAAAAAAATTCATTATTATTTTAAAAAAAATTATTCGGAACCGGAACCGGAACCGAGCCCGTATGCCACAGGCCGGTTCTGGTTCTGAACCGCCGGCCTGGGTTTGACCGGGCCGGTTTCGAGCCGAAACCGGCCCGTGGCCATGACTAGATGGAGATAATCATGATGGACAACAGAAGTGTGGTAATCGTCCAGAGAGATTCGATTCCCCCCCGCCCCCCTCGCTCCCAAGTCTGTGAACTCTGTCTGCTTCCTCTGCACGCCACGATCCGACTCCGTCATCCCCTTTTTCCAGCTCGGCGTTTCCGAATAGTCGTCCTTCACCTCTTTGCCCTGCTCGCTTGGCATGTTCGCGTCGGTGTTTTGCGTTGCTCCTCATGTGACCTCCCTCTTTGGACGATCCCTGCTTCGTTGGCGTCTATTCTCCCGCGTTCCTCTTCCGTCCTGGAACAACAAGCACGAGCAAAAGGAAAGAGGAAAAGAGACTACCGGCACTGGGCCTCCTTCCTCCGTGGCTCTTTATTATTTTATATTTATTTTTTTTTATGGGCTTGAATTGGTCAAAACTCCAAGTGATGGGCTTGATTTGATAAGCCAATTATGCATCATGGGCTGATTTTTAGGTGAATTTGGGCTTAGTTTTTTTCTTTTTCGGGGCTCATATTTTGTTATGGGCTGCATTGAGATATGGAACGAAGGCAAAACTTGTGGGAAATATTCAATTTTTTTCTTACCACCACGTTGTCGTCCTATACGGCGTATCTAATCTTAGCCAGATCCATTAAAAGGTTGACACGTGTTCAAGTGACGTCGAAATTCGAAGATGAACAAAGTAAAAGCTTGTAGGCTTGTCAGCAAAAACAGCCCTCTCTCTCATCATTAATTACACACTTTCTCTCTCTCTCTTCTTTCAGTGTCTTCCCCCCCTCTCTCTTACTTCATTTCAAATTTCAATCCAAACACCTCACATTTCTCTCTCTCCTCTCTGTCTCGCAAAATTCGACGGCCACCGTCGGACGCTCTCTCCCTTAGCTACTAGAAAACGACGGAAGCTTGGTGGAGTCAGGGTCAGAGGGCCCGATTGCATGAGCTTCCCTCTGCAGAAGGAGGTCGTCGGAGAGAGAGATAGATGACGAAACGTTCGCATCTATGCAATCGCGGTTCTAGCCGGACGACCCAGAAGGGAGGTCAAAGTCAAGACTCCTTATCGACGTCCTCGTCGCCATCTCGGCGTTCACTAGCACTAACGTCTTCTTCGTTGCCTGCTCGTCTGCTTCTATCTCTCCTCCTCCTCTGCATCCGACATGTTGCCTACGTCCAATGAGGTGATTAGTTGAGCAGCTCCTTGGGAACGTCACCCGCGAGCATCAGTCGCCATCCTTATCTTCGTACGTGAGAACATTTTCAAAACCATTGAGAAGGGGCTCTCGTTGAGGCTTTCTTCATTCTAAGAGAAAAAAAAAAACCAAAGCAGAAGAGACCGTCAGTGACTAAGAAATTACACTCGATGACCACTAGTCGAATTCTAACATGGAAACTACATTGATTAATCTTCATATTCAATAGTAGAAAGTATTATTTCCCAAATAAATCTCATGAATAGTTGTCGAGCGGGTCATGTGCACTATCAACAAAAGTCTCATATTCGAAATCGATGCAATTTATTAATCCGAACTATGAACAACAATCACGCACGGTATTGACTCTTCAAGGTTTTCGGACACAAAATAGAGAAGAACAGGGATGGTTTTGCACCCTCTCGAGACCCGAACGACAACCGGCGAAGGTGAGTGACATTTGATGGCGGTGAAGAAAAAGGATCCGAAACTTGAATGTTCAACTTTTTTCCTCAAGCTATTTTCTCTCTCCTGGATGCGCAAAATCAAGGGCATCTAAATGTCTCATAGTTAAGGGCAACAAATTTCAAGCACTAGTCAAGAGCAGCGGCAACGTAAGCTTACCGATGGGTGGTGCTGTGCTCGACTAATCACCTAAGTGGATGGAGGCAAGGTGGCAGAGGCAGAAGAGGAGGAGGAAGAGGAGCGATAGAAGCAAGACGAGTGGGTAACAAAGAAGAAGTTAGTGCTAATGAATGCGGAGATGGTGGCAAGGATGGGGATGACGTCGACAGGGAGTTCGACTTTGCCCTCTCTCATGGGTCGTCCGACTAGAACCACGGGTACACGGATGCGAACATTTCATCGTCCGTCTCTCCCTCCGACGACATCTTCTTCAAAGGGAAGCTCGTGCCATTGAGCACTCAAGCCTCCATCGTTTTTCCAGCAATTGAGAGAGAGCGTTCGGCGGTGGCCATCCAAAGGTGGTCGTCGGATTTTGTGAGAGAGAGAGAGCACAATTAATGAGGAGACAGAGGACTATTCTTTACTAACAAGCCTGGAAGCTTTTAAATTTTCATCTTTTAATTTCCACGTCACTTGGACGCGTGTCACTTCTTTAATGGATCTAACTAAAATTTTATATGCCACGTGTGATAATGACGTGGCGACTAGTTTTAAATTTTTCATCTTTTAATTTTTACATCACTTGGACACGTGTCATTTTTTAACGGATTTGACTAGGATTATATATACCACGTACGTTGACGACTTGACGATTTGAAATTACCGAATATTTTTTCCAAAACCTACCCATCCAAATTGGCTCCCATTCTTACTTATTTTTGTCATTATCTTGCTATTTTTATTTAATAAAAATCACGTGTCGAACATTATCTTGCTATTTTTTTAATCACTACATATTAAATTAAAGTCAAGATTTAAAGGGAAAGGAGAATGACGAAAAATAATTATAGAGGATATAATATAACTTAAGGATAATTGGGGAATGTAATCAAGAATGTCGTTTGGAAGGTTTCAAAATTGTGAATCATCTACGACTACGGCTACACTTGCAATTTTTTTTTTGTAACAGATCTTAAAATAACGAAACTCAATCGCTTAAGTGGAAAGCCCGTTTTTAGAATTTCAAGGAGTTGCTTAAAACTGAAAGTCGATTGGTAATAATTTTTTATTTTACCTATTTATCCATACGGTAAAATTCTACTGCTTTTATCCCTGAACTTACGCATTTTTTCCAATCCTGGAACTATTAATTTATACAATTAAGTCCTTGGACTTGAATAAATTTTTTTAATCAAAACCCTGTGGCACTGGTATTGATCAATTTGAGCTAATGTGGTTATCGATCTCTACCGTAATATGGCGCGGAAGATTTTTTTGCCTGTGTGTACAAGCCGCCATGGTAAATTTTTGCCTTCGCAGACAAGCCACCACGGAAAAAGCTTCTTCCACTTCATACTTGGCATGGTCCAACAGCCATACCAACTTGAATTGACCGGAATTGATATCGGAAGGACTCGATTAGAAAATGCGTGCGAGCTCATGAAGTCAGATTGTAACATGTGCATCATTTCAGGGAAGAAAAGTAGAATTTTACTTGATTCATACGTGCAAAGAGAGAGCGGCTCCTTCACAGAAGGAGAGAATGACAATGATCCTTCTTTTGCTGAGTGAAAGAAACATAACACTCACTCAGGAGTCGAGATCAAACCTAAACATGGATTTTCACTTTGAAGTCGAGTTTAGAGGATCAACTGCATATTAACATGCAACTAATCTACATGTACAATTTGAAATTTTTATGATTTGGGCACATAAACTTTAAAGGAAACTAGTCATACACATCAATTTCTTTCAAGAGAACTTAGCAGAACTCATCCTCGTTCTTTTTACTATTCTACACAGTAAACTGAATTAAGATGGCAGCAAACTTTGTCAAGAAAATCATCTCAGCACACAGAGTCCACTTCCTGTGGTGGAGCCATGTTTGGAAGATCTAGGTAACGTTAATGCTTACAGATGTGCCCTGATTTATGTCAATACCAAACGAAAAGCACAAAGCAATCTGCTAGAGAAAGTTCAAAAGTACGCTGAAAATTGCAGACATATCGAACGCAAAGCAGCCATTCGATGCAAGCAACTATTTCAAGAAACTAGGGCAAGGTACTTTACTTTCATATCCTCCAAAGTCCAGCATTTTCCTTCAATAATTTCCTACGGCTCATCTTGATTTTCAAAGCCAATGAAAAGTTGAGGGTTTCTGCGACGGCTGGCTGTTCTGGACCTCGCCACGGTGTTGCAGACTCATGTTCTGAAAGTGCTGATGTACTTGTGATGACGAGGCGGTGTCAAATACAACTGAACTGTTCAATTTATTGCGGTTGCCACCCGAACTCCCTGCTCTAGAAGGGGAAGTCATCCCAAGAGCTTTCAAAACGCGCGGCCTGGCGAGTCCAGGAAGCAAAGAAGCCTTAGTTTGATAGGTAGATGAAACTCTTTGATAAGTTGTCTGGAATGCTTCAGATATCTTCATCAAAAGGCTTGCTTTAACCGTCCTTGCAGCATTCTCCGATCGCTCAAATGGGTCCTCAATCTAACCAATCAGCAAAAGAAAAAAAAAAGAAAAAAGAAATGATGAATAAGAAGTGATGGTAATAGCTATTGGTGCTACTTTTCTGTTTTCCCTTTTACAAAGAAACAGTGAAAAAATGGTAATTACAAAGATCGGATTAGCCTGAGGCATCCATCTCATATTGCTCCTTAGCAATACCCAATTTCCTGTGTAGGGGCAAATTCCTAGATCTTTAGCCTTCCGACTTATGTCCGAAAACTGCCAAAAAAATGCATAAGACGAGGCATGATTCATATCAAAGTTACCATGTAATGGTCAAATTATATCATAAGAACTAACATCATATCAGCCATTGGTAAAAAGCAAAAACATCATAAAAACATGATTCTGAAGAATGAAGAAGTAATTTAGGCAGAGCAAATATCAGCTCTAAGTTAGTTTTGTCATCTCCTGAACTGTATAGAGTTTCATGGGGAATAATATTGTCAAATATTACCTTAGAAAAAAAGGAAACAAAAAGCTCAGACAAGGAACTTTGGTTAACCGCCCTGTATCTGTTGGATTTCCACCTGGCTATGTTAGCAGTGCAAGTTTCTGTAATTTTCCGGACTACATCAGCTCTTACACCTGCCACATTTTTCCGACCAAGTTAGCGACAGAATCTGTCTCATAGTTGGCGTATGAGTCCTCCAACCATTACAAACAATGGTTTAACCAAAAACCCTTGAAACCTCCAACATGCAAACAGCAATCTTTGAAACGGGGTCTTCGCACGTTTTATCTTGCCAACAGTAATAGACAAAGCAAACATTGCTGTTATTTGACGCTACAGGAGAGTAATATAATCAAGAGGAAAAGTGTTATGATTTGAAAAGGAGGATGCTCGGAGTTATGAAAGTACTCATGAAAAGGGGAAACTGCAAGTTGCCTTCAAACTATGGTGGTAGTGGCATTTTTGATCCCTAAGCTTCAAAATGTAACTTTTTACAAAATAATCAACATATTTTTCACTGAAACATCATGTCAGCAGATTTCATTAACTTTTAACTCATTTAGGGGCAAAGATGTGGCAAATGAAGTGTTCGGGGTCCAAATAAAGACGGAAGGAATACCTTAAGGGTCAAATAGCTTCCATTTCTATTTTTAAAAAATAAATAGCTACATATGCTCACCTGGAGTTCTTATACATAATTTTTTTTGTTCGAATGGAGTTCTTATATAAACAGTTCAAAAGCTCATAGGTAAAATTCCGCTTTTGAAAATTAAGAGAGGCATTTTCCCGTAATGATATAACAAGACCCTGTAGAACAATTGTCTGATAGAGAAGAAAAATTAGAAAAATTAGACACCTCTCGATATTAAGAACCATAATGAAACAACAGCAGTCAGCTCGGATAAATTGTGTCGTAGTGGGAAATTTAGACACGCTTTTAATGACAGAAAGTACCTTTGAGATCACTAACTATATCTCCTGGATATATATCTTTTAAAGGCGGTAAAATGGCAGGCTCACAAGTCTGCAAGAAACCATTCATAAAAGTTCACAAATCCAGAAGAACAGAGTATCCTGATAAATCAAAAGTAACCGAACTAAAGAGATTGGTTCCGCTTTCGCTAAGGGAAAGAACGTAAACAAATAATTTTCATTAATCAACAACAAAAAATATGAAGTAAGATCCCTCTCATCTAATCACTTTTTCAGTAAGAAGTTTCTAAATATGAGCAAAGACTTGGCCGGTGCTACAGACTCAAAGACAACAATGTCCATACCTTCTATAGTGCACTCACAGGAGCTAAAAAGGAATCAGCAAGTTCTCCATTAAGCAAGTTATTTTGTTACAAAGATTACCTGAAAATGAAAAATGACCAGTAAAGTGAGACTATATGAGTTGAAGCTCCCAGAAAATGGATTGTTGATTTCCTGAGCCTTGGCCCATTCTTTAACCTATCAAAAGAATGGTATCGCGTAATAAGACAGGATCTAGGCCTGCTTTAGGTAAGCAATGTATATCCAGTATTATTTAGAACGGACCAACAAGACCATATCGCCAAAACGTTTGTCTATGCCTTTGATCCATAAGAAGAGCTTGGACTTCATCTGGCCTGACAGATTGTCAATTGAAACATCACAGGAAATGCTTCTGCTCTCAAACTTCACTATAGGAACTCTAGCACTGGAGATGAACTGGAGCTTCTGAAATCGACCTGCCAAACATTGTTTTATGATGTCTAGTGAGTATTGAAATCTCCCTTAGTCACAACATCTCAAATTACTTCAATGCCCTTTGTTTCTGGAAAACAAAACGTTATCTAAAAATTGCTGATGTAAATCCAACATCTCTCTCTCAGTCAGAAGAAGAGTGACTAGAAAGTTGAAATCAAAGCATACTAGCCATGGGAATGAAGTGTAAACTGGAATACTAGATATTTGGCCGCCGGAGACGTTTTATCTTGTTGAAATGTCTCCTAGCAAATGAAGCTGTTGGATTCTTGTGTCAAGCTAATCCAAATAGTTGGTAAATGAACTTCACGTGCCATGTTTACATGTATGGCCAGGCAAGGTTTTGAAGTGTAAGATGCATTAGAGAGAAGTGCAAGAAGCACAAGAGTGAGCATAGACCAATGCACAGAAGCGACACAGAGAAACTAGTGCAAAGCCAGAAAACTTGATGTAAGACTCGAAAAGGTGAAAAAGGATAGTTGCAGAAGGTGCATCAATGCCCCTAAAAGTTATTATTTAAATTGCAAGACTTGTTGACGTTGGTGCATTGTAACATCTCATTCACCATAGTGGCAATTTAAGCTTGTCTTGTCAACTTTCACTTTTCACCATATGGAACAGAGAAGAAAATCAACAAGATATCAAGTGTCATTGTTAATTGTTAGTGCTTAGACTCTCTAATTACAAAGGTCAATCACAAATTCATAGACTTAGAGTTTCTCTCATATCACATATCAGTGTTGACCATTTGAAGTAATAAGTTTTGTTTTGCTGGTAAATATTCTCCTGTAAAATAGAGAGAGAGAGAGAGAGAGAGGGGGGGGAGGAGTTTCGTGAGAGATTAATGAAATAGCCATAAACCTGGAAATAATGAAAAAACTTGTTGTCGCCTTTGCAAGTTGTTGCCAAATGGATAAACTTGAAAGCGCATATTCAAGAAACGAGACAACTACAAACTTTCTGAAAGTATATATGCGCATAATATTACCTATTAGTCTCGACTGCAATAATGCCAACATACGCTTTTTCCGTTCTCTCGCGGTAGTGGAGATGTATGAACCATTGGGTAACTCAATGGAGATGTCCAAGTCCCCCCATCTCGTGAAAAGACCAGAGACAAATGATCCAAATGGTTCCACAATTGCACCTGTTTAAACAATGTCATTAACCTTTAATGCCACAACATTCTGTATTTGTAACGCATACAAATTCTACTCAGTGTCATTGCACTATCAAGTAGGATTTTTTATTCAGTGCACAATTACAACGTTATATCTCAAAACCAAGCTAAAGGCAATGTGAAGAAACCCTACATACATAACTATAGTACAACTTCAAAGAAGTGCAAGACTTCCAGAGATGGGCCACACTTGGAATTATAAAGATTTCAACACTGTTAAATAGAAATGGAAACCTGGGGAGAACTTAAGCTCTGAGATACATCTGAATGGAAAAATCCACAGAACAAGCATGCACATGGTGCAGAATTTCCTGCAAGAGGACATGCGCTGTACACCAACGCCACAAAACACACCTTCCCATGAATGTGAAGCAAAAATACCTTGAAAAATATCCATAGAATGAACAATAGTTTGCAGCTCATCAATAATTTGGTTTCGAGCGATCTGGTTCTCCCGTGACGGTTTAATTGCAAAAAGGATATCATCCAGCGTTTGCTCCAATACTCTGCTCGCACTCATCTTTTAGCACTGCGAATCAGTAATGAAGAAATTTAAACACATGGAGGGAGTTGTGGATGGGTATGAGAACTACTCAAATAAATGAAATAACACATGTACCCTGTGCCTTGCACAGCAATGTTGATATCTTTTATCTTCAATACATGTAAAACGAACACAATGGCACCAGTTTTTAAATCATTCCGTTTAAGAGAAGCTCAAAAGCTGCTGGATTGATGGCCATTGCAATTAGTCCATAACAAAGAGCGGCAAATCAATAATACTAGTAGGCACTCATCCTAGCAGTATAGCGAATTCCATTCTTTCCAATCAAATCTTTCAAAGTAAAAGTGCTCCGTGGAAAACTCAAAAGCAGCCATTGACTACATGAAAAAGGAAAATTTTCTTGAACTTTGTTACTGTCCAACATATATGTACAAAATCCTTCAAGTGCAATCCCTTTTGCTTTTGTAACTGTAACTTCTAGCATGATAAGCACAAATCACTTGTGTGCATGACGTGTGGGAGAGTGGCTCTTGAAAAAGAGGACGGTGGAGAAAGTGGGGATGATGGAGATGATGTTATGATGAAGGTAATAGATCCATCAAATAACTATAACAGCCTCGTTGTGCTAGCCAAAATGCATATTTGCAGCAAGAAAAGAGTAATCAAAACTAATTCGCTCCCGGTCTTTTTAATTACCAGTAGACCTTTTTGTTACCATGAACAAATTAGTTAATTACGAATCATCTCATCATAGAACCCAAGAAAAAAGGAACCAGCAACTTGCATTTGTCATGTTCATGACATTAAATAAATCAAATGCGAAAGACAACCAGCCCCATACAAAAAGGGTAAACCCCAATTATGTTCTTCAATGGAAATGACCATAATTAGCAATTATCACAGAAATTACTCATGAAATTCTCAAAAGAAGCTCGAGAAACAAGTAAACGCCAGACCCACATTTTTTTTTTTTGCTGGGTAGAATCAAACCACACCGAGGAATGAACGAGTGATCCGCCAAAAGCAGCTCGAGTGCTTACAAAAACACGATCATCTACTCAATATGGGGACTGAACATTAGTGAAAGTACTGGCCACAGGCAAAAGAAAGACAAAGGAAAGAGAGAACAACGTAAGCCGAAGCAGTACCTGAGAAGCAGGAGCGTGTTGCTTTTGAAGTCAAGTTTGCAGGGTGACCCTTCCACTTCCTCTGCAGAAGGAAGACGAGCACTGGGTCAACGAGTAGTCAACAACCGTTCGATTGGCCAAACCAATCAGAACTAAGATCAGGGAAGCTACTTTGTTATTAAAGCGGTAAAAGCCAAAAGGGGACCGCGTAGCTTAGCGAACACGTTTCGTGTTGTCCTTTTTCGGGAAAATTACGCCCGTTATTTCTCAGTGTAGTCACAATTCAACCTCAGTGTTTCGATATTTGCAAATTTCCAGCAATATTTTCGAGTTTGGTTGCGATCTTCTCTGGTTGACTCCACCGAATTCTCTTTAGAACTTTGGTCACGTGCTCTCACTTAATTGGTTCGTGCTTTTACTATGAAGGGCCAAATCGGTGCACATGCTGCACAATTCCCTGCAAGAGGGACATGAGCTATACACCAACACCACGAAACACACATACCCACTAAATTGAAGCAAAAATACCTCGAAAAACATCCAAAGAATCAACTATAGTTCGCAGCTCGTGAATAATTTGGTTTCGAGCTATTTGGTCCTCCCGTGAGGGTTTATCGCAGAAAGGATATGATCCAATGTTGACTCCAATACTCTGCCAGCACTCATTTTTAAGCACTGCTGATCAGGAACGAAGCAGTTTAAACATGTGGAATGAGTTGTGGAATAGTGGGGGAACTACTCAAAGAAATGAAATAACACACATACCCTGTGCCTTGCACAGCAATGTTGATATCTTCTAATTTAATGCAAGCAAAACGAACAAACAGCACCAGTTTTTTGGATCATTCCATCTATGAGAGGCTCAAAACTGCTGGATTCATGGCCATTGCAATTAGTCCATAACAAAGAGAGGCAAATTAATAATACCAGTAGGCACTCATCCTAGCAGTAGAACAAATTCCATTCTAAAGGAAAATTTTCAAAGTAAAAGTGCTCTGTGGAAAATTCTGGAGCGGGCATTGACCACATGAAAAGGAAAATTTTCTTGAAATTAACTACTGTCCAACGTTTATGTACAAAATCCTTCCACTGCAGTCCCTTTTGCTTTTATAACTTTAACTTCTAGCATGATGAGCACAAATCACTGGTGTGCATGATGGATGAGGGAGAGTGGTTCTTGAAAGAGAGGATGATGGAGAAAGTGGGGATGATGGAGACTATGGTATGATATGTTGGATATATTATTAATATAGTCCAAATAATATGTTCACATATAAGCCTAATAAGTTTAAAGCATGGTTGTTTTGGGACCATATGGGCTAAAGCCCAATAACTTACATATAAACTTTAGGGTTTACCTACGCTGGAGGTAACACTGTTGAGAGTTCCAAATTTGACATCTCTTGATGTAATACTTCAAGCAAAACACTATTTTTTCTCTCAAATCCATAACCTCTAACAATCTTGAAGTGTTAGATTCGTATGTTGGATTTGAGCAAGAAAAGTGTCTACTTGAAGATCTCGTTGAGACGAACTCGTAGGTTTTATTTATTTTCGATTTCGAAGAGAGGGTTGGCTGGGATTTGAGTTTGAAGATTCGGTAGCCGAAATCTTTTATACAAGAACCCAGAAATTATAGCCAATTTCAAAGAGTGAAACCACTTGGGTCTTGTTCTACTCATCGATATGAGCATTTTGAGTGGGCACTCACATTGAACGGAGTTCGAACGGCTGAGATACGACAATTGGAAGTTCGGCGATTTTTTGGCTTCCTGCGAATTTCGTGATTTCTCGACTTCTAGCAACAAGTGTAGTCCATCTTAAGGTTTTTGGGTACTTCGGATTTGTTTTGGGGTCTGTTTTGGCAAACTCCACCTCTACAAAGCAGTTTGACCAAGGTTAGGGGCTTTATTCGACCTTGTGTGCTCCACGGACTTCAAGGTGCACTCTTTCTACGTCTTTGCTCTGATTAAAATGGCAAAATATAGTTCCTATGATATTATCAAGCTGCAATCATTTGATGTCATTGAATTTCATGGTTGGAAATTGCATGTTTAATTTTGCATGAAAGAACGTGAAATATTCTACACTACTGAGTGATTTTGCATCTACCATTGAAGATATTGATGAATATCAATGGAACAAAGATGAAGATTTTTCTAGAGATTACTTGTTGACCTCTTTAAATCCTCGTCTAGCTATGACTTATAGTGAGTTTAAGACAGCGAAAGAGATATGAGATCACTTGAACGCTCAGTTCCAAAAACAAGAGAGGCTCTTTAAAACTCTTCTAGCAAAGAAGTTCTTTGACTTTAATTCAATGTTAATTCGAGTATCACCTCTCAATTAATTGAACTTGAGAACATGAGGAACAGGTTGAAAGAGGATAACTCTGATATGTCCGATAATCTCTTTGTTGGTCTTGTGTTGAGCTACCTACTGAATTGAGTTATTTTAAGACTGAAATGCACAAACAGAAAGAACATATGAGACTGGATGAATTAAAGAGGTATATTCACATTAAAGATCAAAACATATCTAGAAAGAGTTTGAAACAAGAAGGACAACAAAAATCAGTTGCAAATTTAGTTTTACATTCCAATAAACCTCATAAAAGGTTCAAGTCATCAAAAGGTGAATCCTCTTCACAATTAGAGGCCAAAAAGAATATATTCAAAAGGAAGAAGAAGGGCAAGTGCCATAACTATGGAAAGTGGGGTCACTGGGTAGCAGAGTGTAAGGTACAAAACAAGCCAAAGAATGACATATCACAAATTGCGACTAATATGTTAATTAGTAAATCTGAGCTTTAAGCCTTCATTGGAATGATGAAGAATGAAAAGGACGGCGTCTCCTCTGAATGGTGGTTAGATAGTGGCGCTACTTGTCATGCTACAAATGACAAGAACTCACTCATTGAGGTCATATAAGTGAAAGACACCGTAGAAAATTGTAATAGTGGTGAGGTAGAGGTGACTCATGCTGGAACTGCAAATTTGGTGCTTTCTTCAGGTAAATTACTAACTCTGAAACATGTTAGAGTAGTACCTTTACTTAAAAAGAATTTAATATCTATGAGTTTACTTGATAAAGCTGGTATGTCCTTTTCAACTATGAATGGTAGAATAACTTTATCTGTTAACTCATGTTATTTCGGTTGTGCATTCATGGTTAATGGTATGTATAGGTTGAGTTTAGATACTGATAGAATCAACCATATGAATTCTACTTTGATTGATCCAAAGTTATTACACAATAGACTTGAACATGTGAATTATAGGAAAATGCAACATCTAGCTAAAACTCACAACATTCCATTGGATACATCTATTTGATTTGACAAATGTGAAGTGTGTGCACATGCTAAGATCACTAGAAAACCTTTTAAGTTGGTTTCTAAAAGCACACAACTTCTTGAGTTAATACATTCTGACCTTTGTGACTTCAGAAATTACGTTACTAGAGGTGATCGGAAGTATCTACTAACATTTATAGACGATTTTTCTTGATATTGTCATGTTTATTTGTTGAAATTGAAAGATGAGGTTTTTGAAAAGTTTAAGATTTTCAAGTCTAGAGTAGAAAATCAACTCAACTTGAAAATTAAGAGGTTTAGAAGTGGTAGAGGAGGAGAATATACAATGACATGGTTCAAGGACTTTTGTGCTTCAGAGGGCATAATACTTGAAACCACTGCTCCTTACTCTCCCTGATCAAATGGTGTTGCTGAGCATAAGAATAGAACATTAACTGAAATGTTAAATTCCATGTTACTTACAGCTGGCATGCTTTCCTCCTACTGGGGAGAAGCACTTCTAATTGCTAATCACATCCTAAACAGGTTACCGCACTCTAAGTTGTCTATGACACCTTATGAGATATGGCATAAGTGTCCTTGTAGATATGATACTCTTAAGATTTAGGGCTGTGTTGCTTATATAAGAATACAAGATCCTAAAAGACCTAAAGTGGGACCTAGAACCATTACTTGTGTATACCTAGGTTGTGCGAAAGATAGTGCTGCAAATAGATTTTTAGATTTATCTACTAATACAGTGATAGAATCAAGAGATGCAGGATTTTTTGAGAACAAGTTTTTCAAAGATCATGGCTTGAATATTTCTAGATCTACAGATATGATTTCATAGTCTCCTGTAAAAATTGAAGTAAGATCTTCTGACTCTAATTCCCCATAATTGACTGTTGAACAAGTTTCGGTTAGAGTATCTACAAGAGATAGAGTTCTCAAAAGTTTTGGTGAGGACTTTGTTACTTACAATCTAGAGAATGATCCATTCTCCTATCAGGAAGCAATGAGATCTAGGGAATCCCTATTGTGGGCAGAAGCCATAGATGATGAAATGAACTCTCTGCTGCAAAACCACACTTGGCAGCTAGTCCATTTGTCAAAAAGGGCTAAGGCTATAGGCTGTAAGTGGGTATTGAAGAAGAAACTGAATAGTGATGGATCAATAACCAGATACAAAGCACGTTTAGTAGCTAAAGGCTATAAATAGCTGAGTGGAATAGACTATTTTGATATCTATTCACCTGTGTGTCATCTATCAACTATAAAAATTCTTCTTGCTTTGGCATCTATTCAATACTTTGTAGTGTATTAAATGGATGTAAAGACAGCTTTCCTAAATAGAGAGTTAAATGAGGAAATCTACATGGAACAACCGGAATGATATGTCATGAAAGGTTTTGAGGACAAAGTTTGTAAATTGAACAAATCTTTATATGGTATTAAACAAGCACCTAAGATGTGGCCTCTTAAATTTGACAAAGTGGTAAAGAGTTATGACTTTCAGTCTAGTTATTCAGATAAATGCCTTTACCATTGTTCTATGTCAAATAAGATAGTCATCATTTGCGTGTATGTTGATGATATGTTAATTCTTGGTTCTGATCATTCTGTATTGAGTGATGTGAAAGCTACTTTAACTAAAGAATTTGACATGAAAGATCTTGGTATTGCTAATACCATTCTTGATATGAAAGTAAGCTTTAAAAGGCAAGTCATCTCCCTTAGCCAGACTCATTATATGGAGCAACTACTTTCTACCTAGAGATACAGTGAGTGTAAACCGAGTGCGACACCATGTGATTATAATAAAGACTAAGTCCTAATGAAGGGACTAGTGTCGATCAGTTAAAGTACTCGAAACTAATTGATAGTTTTATGTATGCTATAAGTTGCACTAAACCTGACATAACTTTTACAGTTGGCATGCTGAGTCGTTTTACTAGTAATCCTAGTAAAGAGCATTGGGATGCCTTCAGTAGGCTGATGATATACCTTAAAGGTACTAAAGATTATGCTCTATATTATTCTGGTTATCCTTCAACAGTGGATGGATATTCAGATGCCTCATGGTGTTCAGAAATTGGAAATAGTAAGTCCATTAGTGGATATGTATTCACTTTGGGTGGAGCTGCTATTATTTGGAAATCCAAAAGACAGACTTGTGTTGCATTGTCGCCTATGGAATAAGAACTTTTTTCCTTAGCCTCGGCCGGTGAAGAGGCACAGTGGATAAAGAATCTGATTATGGATATTCCTTTGACTCAGCTAAAGATTAATTTTTTTAAATTGTTCTGTGATAATCAAGCCATTGTCCAAGTCGTCAAGAATGCTCTCTTTAATTCCAAGAGAAGGCATGTGAGACTGAGACATGCGTTGTTGAATTATCTGCACGAACAAGGAGTTATCACCTTGATCGATGTGCAATCGACGGATAACATGGTCGAAGCTCTCACGAAGAGTATGCCTACAGATCGATTATTCAAAACAGTGGGGAAAATATGGTTAAAGACTATGTAGATACATCTTAATTATCATTTACTTACCTTCTAATTGTTTGTTTTGCATTATCAAATCTTCCTTTGTTGGCCACAATGATAAGCACAATTTATGTGTTTCATCGATGTTCATGGTTGCTAATTAATTTGAAAAGGGTGAGTTGTTTTATTCCAAACTTGATAAAGATGACATTAACCTAATTCAAAGGTTCTATCTGGGGAGCTAGTGTCATTCCAAACTTGATGATACAATCCAACTAAGTTGGGCTATTCTTTTGGTTAAATGATCTCATTCCAAACTTGATGCTAGATTATTTGACTTTAAAGAATTAGTAATTGTGATATTCCAAATTGAAACATAGAGATAGTTGTTTTGCATAAGAAGCTTGTTAGTTATTGTGAGTGACATGACTATTGATCCTGTTCTTTGAAACTAGACAATGATTATTCACTTACAAATAAACTAAAGTTGATGGCTCTTTGTAATTCAAACTGTTTAAGCTTTGTTCATAATTTATGAAACTGGCTTGATGCTTATGAACATGATATTATGATGCTTTATGACATTAATATATGTTCTTCTCTACCTGATTGAATTCATAATAATATGAAATTCATATTTGACATTCTATAGGGGATGGCAGAGATGGAGGAGAGTTTACTGAATGTGGATGATTCATATTTGTTTGAACATTACACTGATCACTGTATTGAATTGTGCTGTATGGTGAACATAGGAGGAGATTGTTGGATATATTATTAATATAGTTCAAATAATATGTTCACATAAAAGTCCAATATGTTTAAAGCATGGTTGTTTTGGGCCCATATGAGCTGAAACCCAATAACTTACATATAAACTTTAGGGTTTACCTACACTGGAGGTAATACTGTTGAACGTTCCAAATTTGACGTCTCTTCATGTAATACTTTAAGCAAAACACTATTTTCTCTCTCAAATCCATAACCTCTAACATGATAAAGGTAATCTATCCATCAAAATCACTATAACAGCCCCGTTTTGCTAGCTAAGTACAAATTAGCATAAAGAAAAGACTAATCAAAACTAGAATAATCGAGAATTACGAATGAACTCATCATAGAGCCCAGGAGAAAAAGGAACCAGCGGTTTGCATTCGTCATGTTCATGACATTAAATAAATCAAATGCGAAAGATAATTAGCTCCATACAAAAAGGGGACACCCAATTCTGTTCTTCAATGAAAACAATCATTATAAACAATGTTCAAAGAAATTACTCTTGGAATGGTCAAAAAGAAGCTCGAGAATCATCTTGATGTCAGACCAACTTTCTTATGCTGGGTAGGATCAAACCCCATTGAGAACAAACAAGTGATCCGCCCAAAGCAGATTAAGTGCTTAAACAAACACAATCATCCAGTCATTAACGGGACCGTGCATCAGTCCAAGTACTAGCCACGGACAAAGAAAAACAGAGGAAAGAGAGCACTGTCAGTCGCATCAGTACCTGACAAGGAGCGTGTCGCTCTTGCGGTCAAGATTGCAGTGCGACCCTTCCACGAAGACGATCACCAGTTCAATGACAGTCAAACAGTCGGTCCGCTGAAAAAAAGGAACTGTCAAGCTACTTAATCATTGAGGATTACGTCCAAAAAACACATTTAGGAGCATATCTATCCCAAAGTAATTTTTATATAATAAAACATTTCAAATTAATTTAACCATACCATATTTATTCTAAATTAATTTTTGAATCACAAACACAAAAAACCGTAAACTGGTAATATGTGTCATATTTAACCAAAAGTAGTTTTCATGTTATCAAAATTCTCAAAGATTAGAGTAAATATGACACAGATATATTAATTTGGAATAAATCTAGCATGGGGTGGAGTTTGAGATTTTTTGTGACTCTAAAATTATTTTGGATAAATATGGCACGAGTGTATCGGTTTAGGATATTTTGTAACGCGAAAGTTATTTTTGATAAATGTTGCATGAATATACTAATTTGAGCTTTTGGGTGGTATTAACCTTATGAATCTCCCATAACTTAGGGGAAAAGTCATAAACATATTGTGCTTGGTGCCAATTCAGTCATAAACATTTCTATTATACGAATTTAGTCCTAAACCTTTCATGTTTTGCCAATCGAATCCATCTATTCAATTTAGGCCGAAAATTACTGACTTATATATCGACTGTCTTGCGTGGCACGGCTAGCACTAACGTGGACAATCTACTTGTAATTTTCCTTACTTTTTTCTTTCCCTTTTCTCTTTGCTAGTGGCTAGTTGATAGCCACAAGCCATGGTCGGTGAGAGCGGCCTCACCAGGCGTCGCCTAGGCGGGGGTCAACCTTGTTAGCCATGGCCTGTGTGGGTGGTGGTCAGCGACCAGCCATCAACAAAAAGAGAAGGGAAAGAAAAAAAAAAGAAAGGAAAATAATTCAAAAAAATTATTTAAAAATGTCAATGTCAGTGCCTATTGCTCCACTTAGAACCGCTGGCCTCCACATAAGAGATTTCAAGCCTAAATTGGCCAAATGGAATCAATTGGCAAAATGTAAAAATGTTTATGACTAAATTAGTATAATTAAAATGTTTTAAAATTGAATTTGCACAAATACTATATGTTTAAGACTTTTTTGGTACTTTTCCTATAACTTGATCAACGGACTTTATGCGGTCTTCTCCAGAAGAGCTACTACACCCCTAATTTCCTAATTTCTCTGTGCTTTCGCAATCTGCCCTCAATGTTTCCATAGTTTCAATTTTTCCGTAATTTTTCAAATTTATTTGCAATATCCTCACATCTATCCACCGAACTCTCTTTAGAACTTTTGTCACATACTCTCACTTAATTGAATTATGCTTACAATGGATGTAAATCAATATGATCAATTTGGGACAAAAAATAACCGTCTTCAATCTTCTCTTACCAGAAACTCTGCTCCTACTTTGTAAATGACATTGTACAGCTTAAATTTAGAGAACCTACACTTGAAAACTATTTCTTTTTACAATCAAAGAGAGAGGCTGCAAAGAATAAATATTTTTAAAGTTAATGGGCAAAACAAAGGATTTTTAAACTAGAAGTATAGGTTTTGAGTCTAGAAGATGAAAGTGTAACTAAAAGAAAAGCTGAGGAAAATTATGTTTTTAATTTGATTTTTATATTTTAGGCTTAAGATGATTAACTAGTATCATGCACACGTACTACTCGTGTGCCAAATTATGATAAAGTAAAATTGATCGGGCATGCGAGAAGTGTGGTTGTTATCTTTCGTTAGGGAAAAAGCTACCCAATATTCTAAATTATGTCAACTGTGGCATATTTATCTTAATTTTTTTGGTGACACAAAAAATTCCAAACTTGTACTTGTATGACACATTTACTTTCTATCAAATTTCGGTCAATGTGCATTGTTAAAAATCTTCTTACTTGGATGCCGGAAGGCAAGCGATGTTGACATGGCTTCCACATGACTTAAATAAAATGAAAACGATATTATTTTAATTGAAAAATCATTTGATAGGATATTGACAGATGAAGGTAAATGTGTTGCATATATACAAATTTGACTCTTTTATGTCGCCAAAAAAAAACGTTTAGAATGAATGTGTCACAATAGGTATAATTTAGAGTTTTTGATATCACAATACACAGTTCACTATGAATGTGTTATTATGTGCATAATTTAGGGTTTTTGGTGACTTTTTCCGTTTTTGTTATGTTCCTTAGTTTCATTGTTTAGATCGGGAAATCAACCTCCTAACATTTATAGGTTGCTATGACAGATTAAAAGAAGATGTGAAGATCAATGGGAGACAATCTCGAAAAGAAATTAGCAGGGAAAAGTGTTGAAAAAGTCATAAACTTTTTGCATTGGTGCCAATTTAGTCATCAACCTTTTTTTGGTGTCAATTGAGTTCTAAACCTTTTGTTATTGTGTAATTCAGTACTTTCGGCTAATTTTGGCTGGATTTTGCTACCGTGGACACTGGCGTTGATGTGGACTAAATCTAATAATATTTTAATATTTTTTAAATTTCTATTTCTTTATTTCTTTTCCCTCCCTCTTCCTCCAGTCGGTCGCCAGATTGGCGACCGGCCAGAGGCTAGCGAGGTCTGGCGAGCTACGCGCTGGCCTTTGGTGAGCAACGCCGGCCACTAGTGAGACTCACCCTTGCCGGCAACGGCGAAGGCAAGCCTTGCCTAACCATCGTCAAGGCTTGACCTCGCTAAATCTGATGAGGTCGGGTCTTGCCCAGCCATGGCGAGGGCTCTTCCGGCCCTAGCCAAAGGCCCTTGCTGGGAAGCCTCGCCTTCGCTGTTGTCGACAAGGACAAGCCTTGCTAGTGGCTGGTGTTGCTCGCCAAAGGCCGCCACGTGGCTCGCTAGAGGTCGGTCGCCGGTCCAGTAACCAGCTGGAGAAAGAGGGAGGAGAAACAAAAAAAAAAAGAAATAAAAAGAAATAAAAATTCAAAAAAATAGTAAAATATTATTCAAATTTGTTTACGTTAGAGCCGGTGACCGACAATCGGCCGGCTGGCGTCCACATTAGCAAAATCCAGCCAAAATTAGCCGGAAGGATTGAATTGTTACAAACACAAAAAGTTTATGACTTACTTGGCACAAAAAAAAGGTTTAAGACTAAATTGGCATGAATGCAAAAGGTTTGGGATTTTTTCAACATTTTTCTCGAAATTAGCAGATGCTCATACTAGAAAAAGAAAAATGCAAAAAAAAAAATAAAATTACACGTATCATCAGTCAAATTAATGCAAAAACAAGCGATAATCAAATAAACAGAGAAGGAAATAAATCGATACTAAGTTTACTTGGTTCTGTCGATGAGACTACTCTACGGGAGAACAACATAGAATTTCACTATACAATGGATAATATAACCAAACTTGAGTCACTTGGATGCTCTAAGTGTTTTCTAAAATAATCTCAGACCGGCACACTTGTGATAAATTTACCTCAAATTAATTTTTTGATCACAAAAAATTCCAAACTAGTACACTTATAATAATTTTACCCTTTGTTAATTTCCGTTAAATTTTATCGTCAAATTTCTAAGTTGGATGACACTTGGCAGTTGACTGGTCTACTAGTTTGAAATTTCACCATTCATTTGTCACAAGTGCACAAATTTATGATTTTTCATGATATTAATCCATTTTTTTTGTATTAATCTAATTTAAACCAGTGTGGGGTTTTTAGTGGTCAACAAATTAGTTTGGGGTAAATTTGTCACAGATGTATCAATTTAGGGTTTTTCGTAGTAAAAAAATAAGCTTTGGGTAAATTTGTCACAGATGTACCAGTTTGAGATTTTTCATGATATTAACCCTAGAAAATAATGGATTCAAAATACGAAATCCCTTTTAGGAGACCTACTCAAATTATGAAGTCACTCAACTAAGAAATCTACTTGGATTGATACCTTTACAGGTTTAAACTCAACACACATCTTCAACAATAATGCCATACATGCAATCAAGGAATATAAGGGTTCATTTATTTTGTGAAAAATGTACCATTTCTGGAAAAAACTTTTCAAGAATTCAATTTCCAAGAAAATCACTTTATGTTCTGGTGTTTGGTTAAAACCTAAAAAACACCTGGAAAGTATTTTCAGTCGTTTGGTCAGAAAAATCTAATGGGAGAAATTATCAAAAAATTAATATTTTTAATTAATTTTATATTTTTTCTTTTCCTTTTTTCCTTTTCTTCTTCCTTGGCTAGTCGCCAACCACAGCTACGTGGCCAACGACCATCCATAGGCGAGCGCAAGCCTCACCCAAGGTCGGTGAGGCTCGAGCTTGCTAGCTCGAGGCAAGTCGCTAAAGGCTGAGCCTGGCGAGCTTGTTGGTAATCGCTATGGTTGGTGATCAATCAAGGAAGAAGCCAAAAGAAAAAGGAAGAAAAGAAAAATAGAAAAGAAAAGAAAGAAAAAAAGATAAGAAAATAAAATTTTAAAATAATAATTTTTTTTGATTTTTTAAGAAATAAATAATAATTAATAATTAAAAATCCTATATATTTTTTAAAAAATTCTTTTATTAGAACGAACATTTCATTAAGTAAGGATCCGAGCTCGAGCGTCGAGAACTTCTACACGGCCTTTGTCGAACCAGGCCTGAGGGTTGGGACCAGAGCTCGAGTGTCGGGAACTCGAGCACGGTCTTTATGGACCCGAGTTTGGGTGTCGGAGCATCAAGTACAGGCACCAAGGGTTCAAGCTCAGACACCAAGGTCCCAGGCCCGACCTCGATAAACTCGAGCTTGGCCCCCCAAGACCTGGTCTTGAATGTCGAGACCCATGAATCAACGTTGGGATTTCCGTGCTTAAAGGTAGAGTTTCGGGTCCAAGCGTTGATAGCTAGTCATATTTCGGAAAATGTTTTCCAATTCTTTCAAAGAGGAAATAATTTTCCTGATTTTAAGTTTTGGTAGTAAAACCTTTTCCGTAATTAGGAAAATATTTTCCGTTGATTTATTTTCCTATACAAACCAAATGCCAAAAAATGTTTTTTACTAAACAAACGGACCGTAAACCTACCTTGAACACAATTAGGAGGGTTGAATTAGATACATAATATATGCAATTAGTTGTTTTCGATAAAGCTCATAGATTTATTTTTGTACCCAATAAGAAGAAAAATAAATGTGAAGATACTGATAGTGGTAGTGATCTATTAGCCCAAAAACCTGGGCATGGGTGATGCGATGAAAGATATCTACAACACCTAATGTTTCAGCCTTGGCCCGGACACCAATATTGGCAACTCCATCGAGCAAACCGCTATTATGAGATTGTCTCCCCTGCCTCTCTTATTGTGCCCCAGCCAAGCCCTAAACGACTTTAAAATGCGTCCAGCTAATTTTCAAAGATGCACAAAATCTCTCTGTCTAAGCATCAATTTAAACACGAGTTACGTAAGATTAGGAATATAGATAATGCCCATGACACTACCTAATTCTTAGACTCTGGTTTTCAGATAATAGCTCTGTATATCTCTATAAATGTCCATGAGGGATAGGATTAAATATTTGAAAGCACAAGCGCAACACACCAAATAGATAGGGTAAGTCTACGGTTCCCATTAGGCATCGTGCTTCTACAAATCTTCAACATTCGATCGAAAAGCAAAAAATTACAACTCTACGTCCAAGTTGAGATCTGTTAAACGACAATGATTTGCTATATCTTAATCCAGAGGTAAAAGATTGTGAGGGCCGTGTCATGTGGGGATTAGAGCCTAACCCATATATAGAGAAGAAAGGCTGAAGAAGTTGGAAATGTGCATTCATTCTCTTTTGGAAGGTGAGCTTATGTTGTGCCTCCACTGAATTTCGTATCATTAGATGGAAAAGTCAAAAATCAGAGTCATTCAAGCTTAGATCTATCGAACGGCTGAAATGCTTTGCATACAATTTGGGAATGTGCATTCATTTTCTTCCGGAAGGTGCAAGAACAGAGGAAAAGAGATATCATATGACCATGTGCACCTTAAAAACCTGTGTCAGACCAGGCTGCAGGCAGAGCACCCTTTTGCAGACCTCGCTGGCTGGAGGGCTGCTGCAAACAAGAGAAGAGACACGAGACACCCCTTCTCTCCTCCCCCCTTTAAACACCCACCACCCCCCCACGCGCGCCGACCCCCCCCCCCCCCCCCCCAATACCAGACAAAGTCCAGCCAACCGTCCTTAACTTCCCCTTACACAAGCCAGGTTCTTCGTAGAAACCCCCTATTCCTTTGCCTCAGTTTCCATCTTTATTCACCTGTTACATCTCTCCCCTCTATCTCTCTGTGGATAGAGATTTATTGCACAATTGACATTCGAGTTGTTCATATTCTGTGAGCCTACAGCTAGACTTACACTTTATATTGTCCTGAAATAGAGTTTCCTACCCATGATGGACAAGACAAAAAACTCTTATGGTCGTACCACTAGTGGACCGGAAGTAAACAAAAAGAACTTAGTTGTCTCCGTTATGTTCACTCGAATCTATTTGCACCTTTTACTTATAGTTAGTTTATGTATGCGAATTACAGTGGGCTGGAAATTGGCATAATCCTTAGTCATTTTTCTGTACTAAGGCACGTCTTCACATGCTGTGTAAATAAAATTCACGAGTGTCTGTGAGCCTACGCAGAAGAACTTAAATGTCCAGCAAGTGGGTTCTCTCTGTCTCTCTCGGAACCCACACGGAGGAAACTAAGTCCCCAGTACCTCAAGAACCACGTCAAGAGCATCGAGAGCAATCTGAGCAAGTTTCACATCCACGAATGGATAAAACTTTTATGGGGTAACATAAATTCCTTCCCATGCACAGCAATGTCTCGCTTTCGTTCCCTGCAATGCGAGCGTGACAGAGACACCCGTAAAGTCGAGACTTGGGTCGGTGGATGGTTTCTTCCTCCTAATCAAGAAAAAAAAGTCGAAAAACCAAACAGCCCCACTTTGAGATCGCCGTGTATTCTGGAGCAACCGTTGGTATCACAAGGTCGTCCCCACAGAGACTCTCTCTCTCTCTCTCTCTCTCTCTCTCCCCACAGTGTGTGTATGTAATAACGTTACTATAATTACAAGCCAAGCTCTAGGGTTTTCGAAATTGATTTATTTAATTTCAGGATATATATATTGGTAGGGTTGTAGGTTGGTCGTCGTGAGTGTGTAATAGCAGCTACATGGCAAAAGTAATTGCAAGGAAATAAAAAATAAACACGGGACGCATAGGTAGTGGCCGCGATGTGTAATAATTAACGTGGTTCTCTTTGGCTGTGTGATTAAATGCGGATACAAATTGATTTGTATAATAATATAAATATCTTGTCTTGAATACTTAGTCAACTGAGCTGATTCTCCGGAGTTGGTGGCTTTGCTTGGAGTCGAGAGAGAAGAGGCCACACATGTTTTTGGAACTATTTGGGAGTTGGAAACCAATCTTGTCCTCATTTTGTTAATGATGGGACAATAATAAACGAAGGTGAAAAGGGAATACACGTTGTGGTGTGTTTATCTTCTAGCTATTAGTCTTGTATGGGGCATCATTATATCTTGATTCCATTCAAGTTACCAAAGCCAAGTCCTATATGATCTGAAGATGACAAGATGAAAATCACTGTGTAAACATGCTGATCATGTCCATCTGTCTTCAATATGTTCCGACTGTGAAGAGCAATCCTCAGTACTTGTGTCAAGTTGGGTTTTGTGGAGATATGTTATAGGATTAATTTATAACTAGATAAGAGGGGTGTGATTGGTTTTTTGCAATTTTCATTGTAAGATCTGTAGTTAGATCCACTGACATCGATCTCTCGATGAAACTTTATTTCCCAGATAACATGTATGGCAAGAGTGCAAGCTAATACGCGAGTTAGAAGAGAGCTAAACTCAACAGCGTAATGAGCACAAATTTACTTCTTGAGAGATTAATAGATCTTTCTTGGAATGACTAAATTGAGAATCAATCAATATTCCGAAAGAAAGGAGGCTTTTGCCCAACAACTATTAGTTTGAACACATCATAAAAAAAGGAAAAAGAAAATCAAAGCATTCAGTGAGAGTTCTTCTTTCTTCCAGCTTTCTCTTACGCTGTATCATTCTATTTCACCTTAGGAGGATCACCAAGTCTGAGCTCAAGGTCCAAGTCCTCCATGGAGCTAATCTTGAGCCCAATTTGAACATCTGATTTCAGAGGATAGCCACCAGTGGATGAACACGGATTAAGAACAGTTAGCCAAGATGATTCTGTTGTTTTCGGCCTTTTGAGACTAATTGCTTCATTGCCGCAAGAACTGGTGGCTGCTGGACGGCGGCCAAAGTTAGAACTCAACCCCACAGATAAATCGGTCACGCTGGACGAACCGTCAAAACACTCATATTCGTCCTCCCTTAAAATTTTTTGCATCTCGAGCCGGTTCTTGTCTGACGAGCAGTGAACCTTCATGGTCTTCGGATCAAAACGAACCTTATGCCCTTCCTTGACAAGGACAGAATAATGAGAATGGACCAACTCTTCAGTAAGAGGTAGTTTTTTGTCGGATGATGATAAACCTAAAACCCTAGCTGAAAGGGATGCTGTGAAATAGTCGCTAGGGTTTGAATTGAGGTCATTTTTGTGATCCAAACATGAAACAGCTTCGGACTGGAGCTGATAGGGACGAAGGGTACTAGAAAGACCCGGGTTCCGATTCTGGCTCGGGATTTCGTCGCTTTGATTGCCGAGAGGCGACTGTTTGAGCCTTGCCCTATCCCTCCGGTGCACATTCATGTGGCCTCCTAAAGCTTGAGCAGACCTGAACTCCCTATTGCAGAAGCTACATGAGTAAGACCTTGGAGGCCACACGCACCCGAAATCCTCGGCAAAAGCCTTCTCCTCCCATGAATCACCGCCGATCGGTGTCATTGCCTGCCCATAGTGCGACTTGAGAAGTTGTTGAATCCCTGTGGTCGACATCGAACACTGAGCTTGCTTCATCAATCGGCGGATCACAAGGAGAAGAAAAGAACAGACTATCAAAGAGAGCTGTGTAATCTCGTTGCAAGAGTCTAGAGAAGACTCAGTTAAATATAGAGATGATCAATAAAGGAGAGGGAGTTTATTGTTTGTCTGTGATCATATTGAATGCCACGAAAGCTACCCTCTGTCTCTGTCTCTGTCTCTGTCTCTCTCTCTCTGTGGGGAGAGAATCTGTTAAGAGAAAAGGCTGAGATGCAAAAGTCTTCTTACTAGCTTTGCGGTGTGAAATTGCTAGTTTGGCTTTTGCAGCGAAGCTATGTCTGTTGGATTTTTTTGGTCATTTTGGCTATACCGTCATTGTTATATGCATGATTTAGGCAATTTGCTGAAAAGGGGGGTCCCATTCGGAGCAACTGTCATGCACATGCACTTGATCCACATGCTCGGGGAGCGAACCGCCCAATCAATCATCTGCGCTTAAAACATGTAATCATCCGATAACTGTCATTCTTGGACTTAATTATAGTTTAATTAAGTTTCCGTGGGTGATTAGTAGATGGGGTTACTTAGAAGACTCAACAAGCTGCTTTGAACTTGGGGGTAATTGCTAAATTATTATTTTAGGTGGGGAAAGTAGACCACTTAGTCAAGATCTTGCACGGGACAAATCGAGGACTTGGGCATTATATTGGATTTAACTCTGAAATCTTGACATAAAGTATCAAACACACAACAGGTTTTTCTTTAATTCCCACCCGATAAAAGAAAACAAAATTAAAGCACTTCTAATTCTTGGGGTTTTGCGTTCTGGCCGAAAAAATTTAGGGTTTTGTTTTAGATCATGAACCACGGTTGGTACAGTAATTAAGGTTGTTAACTGTTATATATTGTTTCAATTATCAGTATACATACACGATTATACTATTGTGGTAGAGGGAAAACCATTCTAGAATAAAAATGAACAGTATAATGTATTGACTAGTGTTTGTGTGCGCATAATTTAAGGCCTAATTTTGACAACCTAATGTTTGGGAGGCGTTATCGAAGCACAAGGGCTATATCTGATTGTTTGGGAAAATTGCCAACAAAGTCCTAAACCTATTGTAATTGTATCAATTCAGTTTCAAATCTTTTTTTTCTTTGGCCAATTGAGTCACAAAACTTTTTCGCGTTTGTGCCAATTCAATCTATCTGATCAATTTTGATAGGAAATCACTAACATTGATGCCGACTGTTCTACATGGTGCGGTCAATACTGACATGGATAATTTGTAATAATATTTTAATATTTTTAGAATTATTTATTAATTTATTCTTTTTTTCCTTTTTTTCTCTTTCTTTTTTTTTCTTCCCTTCTACCTCTTATTGGTCGCTAAGGTTTGGCAACTGGCCAAAGGCAAGGGCCGGCAAGGTTGACCTCATCGGCCCTTGGCAAGGCTCGACACTATCGTGGGCGAGCTTGACCTTGCCCAATAACGACGAGGTCGAGCCTTAACCTTGTAGTGGTAGGTGAGGCCTCGCCTCTGGTCTAGCAATCGGCCAGAGAAAGTGGGAAAGAAAAAAATGAAAAAGAAAGAAAAGAAAAAAAGTAAAAAAAACAAAATAAATAAATTTTATTAAATTATTATTAAAAATTGTCTAAGTTAGCGTTGGCCACACCATGTAAGATGGACTGAATTGGCACAAATGCAAAATATTTAGGATTCAATTGGCCCAAAAAAAATTAGAGCTGAATTGACACAATTGCAAGAAATTTAAGACTTTTTTGGTAATTCTCCCTTGATCGCTCCTAAAAGTATGAGATCTAAAATTGAAGTTTGATTTAGAGGGTTATATATGTGTGCTTCAAGTGTCAATAACTGATGATGATTCAGCAGTTCTCGACAAAGTTTGAATGTAAATTTTGATAACAGGATTTATAATGTCACTGGATAATAATCCAAGAACTACAATTTTAACCAAATAATATAAAAGGACCAAACTTGAAATCACTTAGGCTTCTTACACTTTTATCGACGGTTAGTTTGGGTGTATGTATTTGGCTATGAATTTTGCAATAATTAACTTCTATTTTAGTCCAATTCCAGTCTTTTCGATCGAGGCATTTGATCCATCTCCACCCTTCTTGATGTGAATTCAAGTTAGTGCACTGCTAACTAATTAAATTTACCAGAAAAGATCCATTGCCATCTTCATTAATTCCAAGGTCGATTGATAATTAACTTACGTCCTCTACATGGATATCATATCGGTCTCTCATAAATCCAATTTCTTATCACTAACCACAGACGAAATCCTCATTGATAATAAGCCCCCCTCTCTCTCTCTCTCTCAAATTATTTCCACTGGAAGCTTCTGCAATGCACGAAATCATGAGAGGAGGTGCTAGAAATTATATAGAGAGAGCGTTACTTTGCTGTCGAGATGAAGAATGTCGATGGTTTGAGGACTCGATTAGTTTAATTATCTCTTAATAATTTATTGGAGCTCAATAAATTGTGTGAACTATTTCAACGATTTCTTCAGACGGTCATCTTCATGATGTCACGCTTGAAGATGAACATTCCAATTTACTTGTATGGAGCATGTACAGTTAATTTGACAGTCCAATTGTTATACATTCAAAGGGTTTGGTTTTTTTTTTTTTTGCAAATCAAGAGTTTTAGCTTGCCAAAATCTAGCGCAAGCCCACACATTTATACATGTGTAGATATATTTTAATAAATATTTCTTCCTCAGGGCTTGAAGCATATTTTCTCTCCCTTGCCAAACACAGAGAACTGAAGATGATGATGAGACAGGTTCTTAGTCATCCTTTTGTTGTTCATATACCAACATTAAACTATTCATACATTCACATTCAGCATAATTTACTAAGAAAACATGACATAAGCGCTGACTAAATTCAAACTTGCTCGACCCGCATGATCATGGTGGGTCAGTACCGGAATGGAATCATCTGATGAGAAGCCTCTAAAGCAACTTGCAAAGAAAATGATTCCCTTTTTCATTAATGGACAGAAACCCTAGAATTCCAAGAACTAATTTTTTATAAATCGCATGGTTCAAACAGCATAAGGGACAAGAGAGATGGACCACGTGATTTACTTCTTTGCATGTTTGAATCTCTAACCACCATAGGCTAAATTCTTTTATGGCTAATTAAATATTGCTAAGTTTTGTCTCATAACAGATGGATATATTCCACCTAAAATGTCTCTATTATCAACTAGTGAAAGAAGGAAAACATATTAATTGGGACATAATGGCTCCCCCTCCCCCCTGAATTCTATGACTTGAGCACAAAGCAACAAGGAAATGACCATTTAAAATGACCCTTTGGAAATATGTGACTTGAGAATTTCTTAAAAAACTATTTGTTGAATATGACATTGATTGAAGTGCTTTTGTCAAATTATTGGACAAACTTCTATCAGTTTGATTGGCTTTCTATACGACAGGTAGGGAAAAATCACTTAACCGGTCCTAAACTTATTATACGAATGTCAATTCAGTCCTAAATTTCTCCATTTTGTCAGCTTAGTTCTAAACCTTTGCACAAAATTTCAATATAGTCATTATGATTAAGTTTTACGAGAAATCGCTAACATGACGGTCTAGTAATCCGTATAATAGGTTTTTGATTGATTGGACAATTTCCATTGATGGGTTGTGTTCTAGACTCATATTGTCGATGCATCAATGGTCAACTTTGTGTATCGGAGAAGATACACGAGATCTAGATGCATTAAATTATACGTTTTTTTCTCTTTTTTGGTGTTTATTTTTTCTACGATGATTATGTGTACGAAACTATTTTATCGTGAAGGAGCTCAAAATGTCAATAGCTACACTACGCCTAGTATAGTAAAGGGTGTCGCACAGATCAATATTCTGGACGAATCATGTACAAATAAGATATCATTTGGAAGTGTGGAGAAACATTCAAAATACGCGTATGCCCTCCCTACGAAAATAGGTATTGTTCGTTTATTCATCAAAGGGTCCTACTCCACATTAATGCGGAATTTCGAGAGACCGTGTTCTAATATAGATGATAAACCACATCATTGATTGACGAATAATTTAAGCATATATCACAAGCGGTCTTATCTCCTATAGATCCAATCTCTTGCTCATCGTATAATTTAGGGTGATTGAGGCCGCTTGTGGGAAATTTCTTTTACACTGATGGTGTATTCTATAAATACTCTTTTGTCCAAGCGAATTAGAAGTAGCGTAGGGTAAAGGAATACTGTCTTTGTTTTAACCCGTTTTTGTTGCTTCCCTCATTAACTCGTTTCAGTTCCATGTGTAGTTGAATTTAATAGTGAATAGGGTCTTTCTTTGTCCTTCGATCGTTCGTCACATTTAACATAAATTGGATAATGAGACATGATATTCTAAATTCATTTACTGAGTTGATCATGCGAATGGTCAGGAAGTTATCTCCTTCAGGCAGTAATTTTCATTTTCCAAGAGTGCGAGAGAATGGAATGATAGTAGAAATTTTAATAAGATAATGTGACACTATTACCGAAATTAGAGATAAAAACAAATGGTACATATGAACGGTCGAAAAAGAAATGCTTAACTATTTGAATAGAGCCCCGACAGTTGGTGCATTTGGCTAGAGTATTGACGAAATTTGAGCTCAGAGATTGGAGATCACCCGTTCGAATCCCACCAACTACTTGCAAACTGCTCAAGATCAAGGCCATTTGCATGAGCCAAATGCTTGTTATTAATTGGTTCATGGGGTTAAGAGAGTGTCCCATGGCCTTTGGGTAGCCGGGTCTACATGCCTGTGCTCCGGATAAAAAACCGAATGGATAGATATCTCAAGCTCGACATAGCGTTATGGTGCCAAAGAGAAGAAAACCATGTAGTTACTGCCGTTGTCGTGCCAAGTGAATGTCAACGTGAGCTCATCCAACGTGTATATATGGGATTGGCTCAAATAACAGCAGGACTTTATTTGGTGTGGACTATCTAGTGAAGTTGGAGGGTACGAAAACCCTTGTATAGTACTAGCAAAGTTCCATTTAATTTGGGATAGTAATCTAACCGAGCCCAATAGCTAGTGATTATGATATACAAGAACCTTCATGTTTGGTTAAATCTATAACGTTACATTCAATCATCAGGAGAAGGATTAAGATAGGATAATAAATCCTCTGTATTACTTATATCCTTGTGTTTCGGGAAAATACCAAATATAATGTTGGATCGATATAGTTATATCCGATCATATTAACTATCTGGTGTACCTAGGTTAGGAATGAAAAGAAAATAAAAGAATTCCATTAAATTATTGAATAAGGCCAAAATGAAAAAAGAGATCTAAGAAATACACGGCCACTACCACGATGGTTGAGGTTCACACCTCAAATTTTGCATATATTTTTTAGAATCTTTTAAGTTTGACTTAAGGCTGATGAGTGGTTGAGCTAGGTTTGACAAATGATATAAGAGGTATAAAACCCACTTTAAAACCACAAAATTGGATTTCTCTCGTTAAGACGAGTCTTTTGACACTTATATTATCATCCAAAATCAACAATTAATATTTTACTCCTTGAGATTGATCGCTCTTTTTTTTTTCACATAAAGGAAGTTTGCAATTTTTGAAATTTAATTGCAAATAATGAATCTAGAGATCGCAACCTTCCAACACTACAAAAATCGAGATGATTGGATTTAGGCTTACGAGTTATTAGTTGTAATTAGTTAAGCTTCAAATAAATTTTCTAACACTTAAAAAGGTCAGGGAGTCCAAAACCTTACCAAGAAGTTTTGGAATCAAATGAAACTTTCCAAATCTCTAAGTTATGATATATAATGATTTATGAAAATGTCAAGTCGCTGAAACAAGATCTAATTCATAAACCCAAGCCTTAGCCCTCAACAGGGGCCAAAACCTTAGGTCTATGATTTCATGATTTACCTCTCAACATTGGGTTTGCTAGAAAGCTCTAGAGACGAGCATTCCAATGCTGCAAAAATCATACAAATTAGACAGTCGGATTTGAAAGTTATGGGACAAGACAGTCACATCCCTCTGGTTGAGGTGCGTACACCTCCGGTCGATGAATGCAAGGCTTGGCTCGAGTTAGCATTGCCTACGCCGAGCCGATCCAGCATTCATTTTCGGTTATGGCAAGTCTTTGAGTTGTTCGTACTCTCTTGAATTTCTCTCACTTTCCAATGTTTGGTATAGGAAAATTATGAACCACATATTTCAGAAAAAGTCTCGAGTATAACCTCAAGTCTCAAGCTCAAGAGCTTGGGTCTCAAGCACAGGTGCTGCAATCCCAAGACCGGTTGCTAGGGTCTCAAGCTTAGGTGCTAAGGACTTGGGCCCAATCACCGAGAGGCTGGCACTTGGTAGGTTATCCCAAGTGAGGGAGCCGGGATTTTGAGCTTGGCTATCAAGGGCTCAAGCACGGAGCTAGGTACTTGGGCCCAGCTTTGAGGCACCTGGGTACCTAGGGCGAGGAGCTGAGGTCCTTACCCTAACCTCGGGGTACCTAGGCCCAATCACTGGGGTCCTTGGTCTGAGTGCCGTAGTCCACTCCAAGTTTGGAAAACGATTATTGATTTTTAAACGATAATATCATTCTCTTTAATTTAAACATTGGTTTTTCCGTTGATTACAAAAAATTTTCCTTAAATTAAATTTTCTAAACGATCCAAATACTGAAAAATGAGGAAAATGTTTTTCGACATTAAATTTTCCAATGAAAAAAGAAAGGACCCAAATGCTCGATTGAATCTGGAACGATTTGACAATTAAAAGGGCCTCATGGGTTCGTGGCCCATGTCAACCTGCTTTAAATTGTGTGAGACACCGATTCATCATGTACACAACCAATTTTTTTCCCCATCTTGTAAGAGAAGTGTGACCAAATAGGCCAAGCCTAATTGGCTTCTAATGAATTGGGAACCTGAACCCATCTTGTCTTTTCTGAGTTCTAACTATTATAAGTTTAAATACATTTTATAGACGATCATCAATGGCAGTCCAATCAATAGTATTCTATAATTAGCTTGTAAACCCGTAGTTGATAGTAATATCCAATTTGGTATTCATGAACAAACCTAGCTTGTCCAATTTTATTTATAGATCTAATTGTCCTTCATTGGGAAAAAGATAGGAATATATTTAGCTAAAATCATTGTGAATTACCTCCAGTTAAGAAAGGTATGATTTCACAGTTGATGACGTAAAATGGAATGAGATGTATGAGAGGTCAAACCTTTTCCAAGCCATTGAAATGAAATCAATACTCAATTGCTTAACCAATTAGTTGATTTATGAAAGAGACAGTAATTTACAATGAACACCATCTCCCGTGCCACGTACCAACTACCGGAAAAATCAAAATCCACCTTAATAGATGAACCCATCCATAACATGTACGGAACAAGGGAAATACTAGGGGTGTGTAACCAGTTTGGTTCAGCCAGTTCAGCATGCCGAACTGGTCTTACTCGGTCGGTTTTAGGCTAGTTCACATGGGGACACGGAAATTAGTTTAGTTCCCTGGTAAGAAATTTAGGAACCGGCCTAGACCGATTTGGCCCTTAGTTAGAACTGGTTTCAAGGCCGGTTGATCGATTTGCCAACACATGTTCAAGCACTATCGAGAAAATAAAAATGCTATGTATACCGCATGGATCCTCTCTTATGTTGGAAGACAAAAACAACCTACATATCGTAAAACACTATAAAAAAATACATGTTTAGCGACGAATTTTGCGACGAAAAATTGGGCAAAATCCGTCGCAAATCGAATTTGCGACGGAAAAAATTCTGTCGCTACTAGGTCGTCACAAAAATTTGCGATGGAAAATTTAAATATTCGTTGCAAAATTGCGACGGAAAGAAATTCATCACAAATTACCAACGAACACTTTCCATCGCAAAATTTGTCGGAAATAATTCGTTGCAAATTTGCGACGAACACTATCCGTTGCAAAAATTTGTTGCAAAATTCATCACAAATTTCGTCGCAAATTTACATCGAACAATATCCGTCGCAAATTCATCACAAATTTCGTCGCAAATTAGCCACGAACATTTTCCGTCGCAAAATTCATCGGAAATAATTCGTCGCAAATTTGTGACAGACAAAAATTCGTCGCAAAATTCGTTACAAAATAATTCGTCCAAAACTAATCACGAACATTATTCATCGCAAAATTTGTCATCAAATTCGTCGCAAATTTAACACGAACTTTATTAGTCGCAAAATTTATCGCAAAATTCGTCGCAAAATTTATCGCAAAATAATGAAATATCCAAAGTTGCAAAATATAGAATGATGCTATTTGATATCCAATGTTATAATACATTCTAATCATTCATAAAAGGCGGAACAACCATAAATTCTGCTTACAAATCATGAAAAATCAACAATCCATACACAAGATTGGACAGCTGTTGTACTCGGCAGGACATCAAAAACAGTCACTTTTGTCGATACCTGATAAAAAGTGGATATATAAATGAAGATACTTTAATTAGTCCAGAATATAAAAGAAGCGTTTATGCATGGATGTGGAACTAGGGATAAAAAAACAAGTAAGAGGGTTAACTTTATTAAGTTTCAGGACGAACATCAATGTTCTTATATATGAATATGAGTTAACTTATGTCATGAATCACCAGTTGTGAAGCAAGCTTACTCTCGATTTTGGGATGGATAACTAGAGAGGACCGAGAAAATCATCATCATCAATCTCAGCATCATTGTCTCGCTCATCATTGTGCGTATCACCTATTGGATTGCCGGGATGCACAGGAGGAAACCCATAGTGATTGAGGTTGATGTGTCGCATAACGATTTCCATTTGTTGTTGCAAACAATTGATTTGTTCGTCCTTCTGCACAACTATATTTCTCAGATTGTCCACTTCTTCGGTCAATTGCTCGTTATATCGTGACCTCCTTCGACCAGTCGCATTGAATGATGAAGTTCCAGCATGATGCAGCATGTACATCATTAACAAGGATCTCATCTCAAATATTTTTCCTTCTTTTATCCTACCCGTTGCCTCCATCCATAATGCCATAATGTCACCCAATGGCTCAAACACAGCACAACCATCACTACCACTAGCATTGCTCATTAAAAGTTCATCATATTTGTCCTACATTAATAATATAGATGCAAATAAAATAACTTCATATATATATCTACCATAAAGATTGAAAATATTCACGGTTTTCATTCTATTTTCCATAAAACTCAAAGTATAACCATACATACCTTAATAGCTTTTGCTCGATCGCCAGTCCATATCTTATCTTTCTTTTGAAATGTGCGTTCAAATGTTGCTGCAAATGTCGGTTCCGTTCCCAATTCTTGTGCCTACAAAATGTAAACATAAGTAATTGAATTAAATTAACTTATAACTTATTTAACAGATTTACCAGTCATTTGCGATACTCTCCAATGTTGATAAAGCTCTCAGCATATGTGGCTGACCTTTCACTAGAACTAGAAGATCGATTCTTTTTATTCTGCTCATCGATTTACCGAATCTTTTCAGTTTTTCAAATTCTATTAATTTCCGTCCAATTGTCAGCAGTAATGAAAGACGGCTTCACTTTCTTTATCTTCGCTCTATTCATCACATTTCGTATAAAATCACCGATTTTCTTATGAAAAATTCTTCTCACTTCATTCTCTTCCTCTTCAGGCCACCTGAACTTCCGCTACAATAAATAAAAACAAAACTAAAAGTTATTATGATGGTAACATATCCATACCATGCACCAAACAATTCTGGATAAAGATTTTGCAAAGTTCACCTCGGGGAAATTATCTGGTCCCTTAGGTACTGAAAACTACAGAGTTGTTATAATCCATTTTCATCATTCTTGACAATCAATATACTACACCGAACTTAGTTGATGAAAAAATAAAATATGTAACACTTACCTTGGTGAGGGCGACCGAACTTAGTTGGCGAGGCGGCGAGGGCGACCGAGGCTAGGCAGTTCAGCGGGGACAAGGACACGCACGGGCCAGGGGCAACGGGACGACAATGGCGACGGCGGCGCGGGGAGGTGGGAGTCGGCAAGGGGCGAGGACGCGCGACCTAGGGCGAGGACGCGCAACCTAGGGCCAGCAAGCCACAAGCGGCGACGGCGACGGCTGGGAGGCAAAGATCTGGGCTGAGTTCGCCCAAATTTGGCCGACAAGCTGCGAGCCGGTGCAAGGCAGGTAAGGAGGCGCGCGGGGCGACGGCGATGGCGACCTAGGGCCGGGGGGTTGTGCGGCGACGGCGGCGGCGACGACGGACGAAGCAGAAGAAGAAGAAGAAGGGATGACGCAATCCGGGCTTGGGAGGAAGAAGAAGTCGCAATTTGCAACGGATTTTATGAAAATTTGCGACGGACATAAAAATCCGTCGCAAATTTCAAACGGAAAAAATTCTCTCGCAAATTAGCGACGAAGCATATCGTTCCGTTGCAAATATGGGAGGGAATTTTTTTTTCCTTCCAAATTTGTGACAAAATTGACCATGCTCAATTTGGGACGTATTTTTTTCCAATCCAAAATTTTGCATGTCATTTATTTCGTATTGCAAAAAATAAATTATATTTTCAAAGCGGTCGAAAAAGGCAATAAATAAGTCGTCAGTCGTTAAGGTACCGCATGAAAACCATTCTGGTTCTGTCCAAAACTGGTTTTTTGTTCCTAGAATCAGTTATGGACCAGAAACCCGTTTGGCAACGCAATTTCATTTCCTATTTCTGGGACAAGTTTTTATTCCATAACCGATTCTGAACTAGAAATCAGAACAAAAAAAAAGTAGGTTTTCTATTTCTAGACCAAAAATGAGAATCATTTTTTAGAGAACTATTTATTCAAAACACATGTTCATATGAAAGTCACGATATTTGAGGTGAGAAAAAAAAGCAAAAAATCAAAATTTCAAAACTTAACATAATGGTTTACAATCCGTGGCTACCCACTTTGAGTGAAATTTAAATTTTCTTAGGTGCCGAAAAAAAAAATAAAGTAAAAAAAAAATAAAAAATTTCAAAATTTCACAAAATGGCTTAGAATACCTATGGCCACCCACTTTGAGCAAAATTTAATTTTTTTTAGATGTCAAAAAAAATAAAAAATAATCAAAAAATCTAAAAATTAAAAACTTCACATAATGTCTTAGAATATCCGTGGCGAGGCAATTTGAGCGAAATTTTATTTTTTAAGGTGCCGACAAAAATAAAAAAGAGAAAAAATTTGAAAACTTCATAGAATGGCATAGAATACCTGTGACCACCCACTTTCAGCGAAATTTTTTTTAGGTGCCGAAAAAAATAAAAAAATTTCAAAACTTCACAGAGTGGCTTAGAATACATGTAGCCATCCACTTTAAGTGAAATTTAATTTTCTTTAGGTGCCAAAAAAAAAATTAAAAACCAAAAAAATCAAAAATACCATTTGGGCACCTAAAAAAATTAAATTTTACTCAAAGTGAGTGGCTAGAGGTATTTTAAGTCATTCTGTGAAGTTTTGAAATTTTTGATTTTATATTTTTTTTGCACCTAAAAAAATTACTCAAAGTGGATGGCCACATGTATTCTAAGTCATTCTGTGAAGTTTTGAAATTTTTGATTTTTTGCTTCTTTTTCACCTCCAAAAATTAAAATTTCACTCAAAGTGGGTGGTTACAGGTATTCTAAGCTATTCTGTGAAGTTTTGAAATTTTTGAATTTTTGAATTTTTTTGGGCACCTTAAAAAATTTAAATTTCACTCAAAGTGGGTGGGCGCTTGTATTCTAAACTATTCTATGAAGTTTTGAAATTTTTGATTTTTTGATTTTTTTTTGGGCATCTAAAAAAATTTAAATTTCACTAAAAGTGGGTGGCCATAGGTATTCTAAGCAATTCTGTGAAATTTTGAAATTGTTGATTTCTTGATTTTTTTTGAAAAAATTCAACAAATTTCCTATTTTCCCGAAATCTAAATTTTTTTTTATTTTCTCGACATTTTGATGAGCTTTTCTGGAATTTTTCAATTTTTTGGGATCTTCTGAATTTTTTTTAAGATTTTTATGAATTTTTTATTATTGTTATTCCATTTATAAAAAAATGGATGTTTGTTCCTAGAAATAGAATTTTCTGTTGTTTATTAAACGGGTTTTTGTAAAAAAATGGATGTCTGTTCCTAGAAATAGAATTTTTTATTATTGTTATTCCATTTATAAAAAAATGGATGTCTGTTCCTAGAAATAGATTTTTCTGCTTTAGACGTCGAAAATTTTTTGTCGTTATCAAATAGGTTTTTTTTCTCAGAAACTCATCTAGGAATTAGAAATAGAAAAATCTATTTCTGGCTCAGGAACTCATTCCGGAATAGAATGGTTGTCATTCGCTCCTTAATTCTTCGATGAATAGTAGCGACAAATAAGTTGTTGTTTACAAATGAGCGACGAAATTAGCAATGATCCAAATGCAATGAAAAATTGAATATCGCAAATGGCATCGCACGAATAATATTTTACTTGTCATCATTTAACGATAAATTTTCCAAAGATCAATTAAATTAATAACAATAATCGACAATATAGCAATAACAATAATAACAACAAACTTAACAATAATAATGATGACAATCAAAATAACACTTGTCGCACTAATAATTACACATGTTTAGTATTTTGTCACAAAAATGTTAATCTTCCTCTTCGTCTTCATCTTCGTCTTCGTCCTCGTCTTTGTCTTCGTCTTCGTCCTCGTCTTTGTCTTCATTATCCGTCTCAAAATCAGATTCTGAACATTCTTGTACATGTAATTCGCAAATTTTAGTTGGATCCACATTCATCATTGCTCCACAGGGATTTTGTAAAGTAGGAATGTTATATTCCTCAATTTCAACCGTGTTACACACTTCCTCTTGTTGGTAGGCTCTATCCTTCCAGTGTTGCTCGATTTTTTTCCGTGCTTTGATTTTACATGCAGTTCACCAATCAGATTTGTCACGTTTCAAACTAGGATAGGATGCATAACATACCTGAATTGCTTGTTATGCCAAGATAAATTGTTCATATTTCATATACCTTTTTTTGTGATTTATTTCAACCATACTAAACTTTGGATGTGCCTTCATTCCTTTCACTAGGTCAAACCACGTGCACTTAAATAACACAACCTGCATCATTAATGGGTCAGGGTACTCTATTTCTATGATTTCATTCAACAAGCCATAAAAATCATCTTTAGAACTACCACTATTGGATGAGTGAACAAAAACACCACTATTCATTGTGACTTTTCCCATTCCATATTCTTGAGTGTAAAAATTATATCCATTTATGAAATATGCTGGCCAACTTCGAACTCTTAATTGTGGATCCCATAACAGATAATATAGCAATCCTTGCTCTCCAAGTTCATAATGATTACTGTGCACCTAAGGTTACACATGCAAAGGCAATAATATACAAGTTATTTAAATGCTGTACAACATTTAAATAACTTGATTTTGGTTCATAGGCAACTTACATATGTCTTGAACCATAGTGCAAATTGTTCATTGCAAAAACGGTCAAACTCATTTGGTTGTAGTCCAGTCATTGAAGTTTGGAAAATTCTAATAATAAAAACCATGTATATATTAGCAAATATTTGACACACAATACATATATTTGCAAATTTACACTTACTTGAAGTATGGCACAACTTCTGGGCAGTTCGGTAAAATATATGTATGGGCTGCATGAAATTCTTCGCCAGTTAAGTAACGAAATTGACATGCGCCGCTTGATCGACCCAGATAATTGAAAATGGAGAATGCTTTTCAATTGGGATCAATGGGGCCCTCATCATTTTTGCCTGCTCTCTGCCTCTTACACTGCACGTGCGGCTCAAAATAATATGATGCAAATGTTGCCACTTCTTCCACAATATATGCATTACAAATTGAACCTTCAACACGTACATTATTCTTCACTTTTTTCTTCAAAGAAGCTTATCGAAACATAATATATAATAAAGTAATTTGAATTTTATTTTTAAAAAAATTTACCTCTCAAATGGATACATCCATCGAAATTGGACGGGATCTATAACTTTGGCCTCATAAGGCAAGTGAACTAAGAGATGCTCTATCGAATCAAAAAACGATGGAGGAAATATCATTTTTAAGTTACAAATAATAATTGGAATATCTCTCTCTAGTTTCTTCATGTGCGATACTTGTAACACTATCGAGCAAATATCATGCAGGAAATTGCTTAACTCTGTAATGGCACCCCATATAAAGTTCGGTAGAACTTCCTTCAAAGCTATTGGAATGAGTTTTTCCATCAATATGTGACAATCATGACTTTTCAAATCTATCAACTTGCATTCATTCAAATCAACACATCTCCCGAGGTCCGAAGCATAGCCATTAAGAAACCGCACAGATTTCAACTATTGACAAACGACTCGCCTCTGGTCCTTATCCAATGTATAAATTGCTTTTGGTTTTGGTCCCCTACTGCTTGCATCCACATCTAGTGTTGGCTGATCACAAATATCTCTCATATCTTTTCTTGCGTTCAAGTTGTCTTTTGTTTTTCCAACCACATCCATCACAGTATTTATGACATTGTTGAAAACATTCTTTTCTATGTGCATGGCATCAAGATTATGATAAATAAGATTGGTCTTCCAATATGGTAGATCCCAAAATATACTGCGTTTTGTTCACTTATGTGTACTTCCGTACCCAAAAGTCGTGCCGTTCGGGTTCTCAACAACAGTTAGAAAGTCCAGCACACGCTCCCAAATTTAATCGCCGGTTAACGTTAATGGTTGACGTGTTCTTTCAGTCTTATTCTTGATGAACTCTTTTTTGTTCCTTCTGAATGTATGATTCGGCAGCAAAAATTGTCTATGACAATCAAAATAGCTGGGTTTTTTACCATGCCTTAATCTGAATGACTTCGACCTTTCTAAACATATTGGGCATTCTAAGATTCCAGCTGTACTCAATCCAAATAATATTTCATAAGCTGGAAAGTCATTTATTGTCCAAAGAAGAGCAGCCTTCATTACAAATGTTTGATCGAATGAAACGTCATACGTAGTGACACCTTCAACCCATAGTTGTTGTAACTCTTCAATCAATTGTTGCATATAAACATCTATAAACTTTTTCGGATTTTGCGGGCCAGGCACGATCAATGTCAAAAACATATAAGGTGTCTTCATGCACATACCGAGTGGAAGATTGTACGGAGTTAAGATAATTGACCAACATGAATAACTTTTTCCTGATTTCCTAAATGGCGCAAATCCATCAGCGTAGAGACTTAACTTGATGTTTCGAGACTCTATTGCAAACTTTGGGTATGTTCTATCAAAATATTTCCATGCCTCTACATCTGAAGGATGACACATTACACCCTCTTCTGTTTCATGATTTGCATGCCACGTCATGTGTTCAACAGTGGCTTGAGACGCATAAAGCCTTTGCAATCTGGGGATTAAGGGCAGATAAAACATTTGTTTGCATGGTCTACGCTTCTGATTATGACCCTGCCTCTTGTTAATCTTGTATCTAGGTTGGCTACAGAATTTGCAAGATTCTGCATTTTTATCATCTCTCCAATATAACATACAATCCCTACTACAAACATTAATCCGTTCAACTGGAAGACCTAAGTTATGAACTAACTTTTTCACACCGTAAAAATCATACGCCATAATGTTGTCACGAGGCAATGTTTCCCGTATTATTTCAACAAAAGAGTTGAAGCAATTCTCAGACACGTTATGCTCTACCTTGATATTTAACAATTTTACTGTCCCAAATAACTAACTGTGGTTGTCACAACCTACCCATAAAGGTTTATCTGCTGCTTTCAACACATCCCAACACATCCCAAAACATCATTGAAAATCCGCAACCTAAGAGTGAATTGAAAATAGTTGAAAATCCTTCCCATTTGAAAAGCTTTTATTTGAAATCTTCCCATCTTCGATCGGTTCCTCTTGTGCATAAGACTCAAACCCTCGACCACTGTAGTCAGCAAGCAACAATCTCTAGGAAGTCAACCTCGGAAGCATGATGACTCTCAATATACATGAGTTCACAAAGTTTTGGTACGACCTTGTGAACAGCGGGACGCACTTCCTATGGATCTTGCGGCCGGACTCCATCGCCGAAGAAAGCAGCGATGCTATCTCAGAAGATTTGAGGGAGGCGACAATGGTTGAGGGGTGCAATGTGGGGTGGGAGCGCAAGAGGAGATTTTGCACCACAGGGCCGTTGCAACATACTTGATTCATTGATAGGTGGAACTCGATGCCCGAGAGCATGGTCACAAAGTCGATGGTGTGCTAGCTGTTCTTCGTCAACCAACAAGTGAATAGCCACCTCATGAGTCACGCATGAAAGGTCGGGCTTGACATGATGGATGCATGCGATAGGGAGGTTGTGGAAAAGATGATCTATATAAACCTCTCACCATTATCGTCTTTAGACTCATTTTCACCTGCACTTGTCAGAACACGATCGCCGTGCGGCGGTGATGATTAGCATGGTCAGAGGCGACAACTATCATGCGGTGGTTGGAAGTGATGATGATCGGCTATCTCAGTAATGGTCCTTGTGTGGTGTCGGCTAAGCAATATCCGAATGTGTCACTCTGTTAGAAGATGACAAGAATTCTTAAAGTTATTTTTAAATTTTTTTTGTCTATTTCGAGTTTATCCTACTCCTTATGCTGAATTTCTTGTTCGGCATTTTATCCGGATGTGTCTAGGTTTATCTAGTCCAGTTGCCAAACACTATATAGGATAATATGTTATCATATCCGATCTCAAGTCCAGACTACTAAACACAGCCTAATAGTTTTAGCATTCTTGCTGTCGGATTGGGATAAGAGAAATCATCTTTAAAGCTCTTTTTGTTTCATGAAAAACAACTTCCAAAAAAAACGTTGTTTGAATTTTCCAGCATTCGTTTCATGGAAAATAAATCAGTCATGGAAAACATTTTCTACAAATGAAATAAACACCCTCAAAAGTAAGGAAAATATTTTTCCGCTTTTTAGAAAGTGCAAAACATTTACCATATCTTTTTTCACCTCATTTTCTTTCAAATAACATATTTTCCTTTTTTATTTTCTAAAAATCGAGTTTTTAATTTTCTTTTTCCTTTTCTTTCTTTTCTTTTTGCTTTTGTCCCGGCTAGTCATTGGCCACAGCGGCGGCCTACGGCCAAGGAAGAAGAAAATAAGAAAAGGAAAAAAAGAAAAAGAAAAAGAAAAAGAATAAAAAGAATAAATAATAAATAATTATCCTTACCAAAAAAAAAGAATAAATAATTAAAAAATTCGATTTTTTTGTTAATTTTCCCTAGAAAATCAAATCAGAGACCGAATGGCAAAAAACATTTCCAGTTCATTTTCAAGTCTCAGCCGAATACCGGAAAATATTATGATTTTCATGCAAAATGACTTTACGAAAAACATTTTCTAGTCACATTTTCTGCAAAACGAACGAACCTAATATTTAATAGTTTTAGCATTCTTGCCAGCGGTTGCTTGAGATTGGAGTCACTCAACTGTTATGCAACCTCATCTCTATTATTGGTTTTATGGGTAGTTTACCATTGCGTTGGCTCTTGGGATCTTGATTGCTATTATTCATAAAATTCAGATTGTGTTAATGAACGTGTTGAACAAGTAATGTAATGATGAGAAAAATATCATCCCATAGAGATTGAAGGTTAATAAACTAATTAAATATTAAAAATGGACTAATTCTAAAATTTATCCTTACCAAAAAAAAATTATAAAATTTATCTAACATATCAAAATAGAATTGAGAATAAATAAAAATTAACAATCTCATAAACTAAATTTCGAAACTAAAGGAAAAAAAAATAATTAAATAAAATTATGTTAGAGCATCTGATTTCACGATAACCACTAAATATGAATTTCATATCATTATGCTTACAAGAATAAATTCAAACATGTGATAGCGGAATTTCCTAATATATTTACTATCACGTCTCTAAGTATAACAAATCTACTCAGTTTATCAATCCACTATATCTCTATGTAAATTTAAATAAACATAAATACATTAAAATCTGTGAATATTCTTGGTTTACGTTAAATCTTTTGAACTACTTTATCACTGCAAACCATACAAATAACATGGTATATTTCTATCCACATTTAATTCATGCTTATAAATTATAAGGATCGATTGCATATTATCGCTTCTCAATCTCAAACATGCATATCAAATCAGTCAAATGGTGGCAAGTCACTTAAAGGCATTAAGCACAATAATATATAACTCACATGAATGAAATCACTTGCATCATATAAAAAGCATGAAATTCATATCATTATAGTCAAGCTACATCGTAGCCCTAACAAAAAAATTTAGAACAAAATAGAAGAAGAAACAGAAATATAAAGAGAGAAGAACAGCAGAAGTGCCAAAAGTTATGTATGGCGTTCACTTTAGTGCCAAAAGTTTCTTTTATGTCACTTCAGTACCAAATTTTTTGAAAAACATCATTTCAGTGCCAACTCCAATATGTTTGGCCAAAAATCTAATGCGACCTTTTTTTATTAGTTTCTTAAGCCGACGTGGCTCATCAGAGAGTCTAGTCAGCATCTAATCCCTAAAATGACGCCATTTAGTACTCTTTCGTCTAAATAAGAATCCTAAATCCCCAAATTAAAAGAGAATCCCCAATTTGCAACCCTAACCATGGGGGAAGAACACCCAATTGAAACCCTATTTAGATTCGCCCCCAAAATTATGAGCTCAATCTTGCAAATGGAGAGCAGCGGTTTCAGCAGCAACTCAAATTCGTTTCAACAAAGCGAACAAGAGGGTGAATGTTACTATTTTTGCGGGTTACCGAGTCCAATAAGAACATCTTGGACTCGATTGAATCTCGAAAAAAAGATTTAATGATTGCACTAGGTATAAAGAATACTTGAAGTGCAAATATTTCAAATGGGTTGATGTGAAATTCTCTGGTCGAGCGATAAAGGTAATCTTGGAGCTACTTGACGGACGCCATCAACCTCCACCTACATTAATGGATGAATTGGATGATGTGGATTCAATGCAAGCTGAAATGAAGGATTTAGCATCTTTAACCAACCACTTAAAGAAGAAAGTTTCAAGGATGAAAATTAAAAAGAAATGTTATTGAGCATTGATTGTGTTGTTATTCTGTTGTGTAGCCTATTTTATGGTCAAATGTAAAGTGAGTGATAAGAAGAAGTTTCTCAGTCTACCATAGTTGAAGATGAGTGGAATATGTATTTGTATTGGGTAATTTGTAAGTATAGTTGTATTAGTCTATTTTTGTATGGAACAAAAGTTTGCTGCAATCTATGGTGGAATGGAAGGTTGAAATTCATTGGTTGTGAGCATTTACAAGTTCTATTGCTTAGTTGCGTATTCTTAATTCTTATTTGCTTAGTTTTGCTTGAGATGTTTGGATTTTTGCAATGGTTTGCTGGTAATTGTTCGTTGTAGTTTTTGCTGGTAATGGGATGTTAGTTTATTGCAATTGTTGCTGCAAATGCTTGTCAAATGAAGGAGTGGTACCAAGTTCACAAGTCATTATTTTAGTATCATATGTTGTAAATAGTGATTGTTTGAGTGCCAAGTTTTGCTGAAACTGATCACTTAAGTGTCAATCGTGATGAAAACCGATCACTTAGGTGTCAATTGTGGTAAAAAATGATCACTTAAGTGCTAGTTGTTGTTAAAAAGTGATCACTTAAGTGCTGGTTGTTGATATGTTCGTTTCACTGGTACTGCACTAACAACGAACACATAGTTAGTGTACTTGCTTGCACCAGCTACGTGTTGGTACAAAGTGCATCTTGTGCTTGCACCAATATATAGCTAGTGCAAGCATAAGATGCCTATGTGCTGCACTGACACATAGCTTGTAGACTAGTGTACCAGTAGCTTGCACTTGCACATATAACTGCTGGTGCAAGCCTTGCACCAGGCACCAAGTACCACCAGCACCAAGTCTTGCATAAGCCAAGCACTAACAACACTTCCATTAAGCCCTACACCAGCATAACCACCAGTTCTAGCACCAAACCCTACATCAGCCAAGCATCCTAAACACCTTCACCAAGCCCTGTAAGGTACAACCACCAGTACCATTATACCACCGCCGCACCACTACCACTACTAGCACCACCTATACCAAGTAAACACCACCACCACCACCACCACCACCGTACCACTACCAGTGCACCACCACCTCTACTACACCAGTACAACTACAGCACTACCACCACATATACCAGCCAAGCAACACCACCACCACTGCATGAGCATAACCACATCATTACCACCACCACCACTTATACCAGCCAAGTAACACCACAACTACCACCACCACTACGATAGCACCACCACGACCTAGACCAGCCAAGCAGCACCACCATCACTATAGCACCACCACCACCTATACTAACTAAGCACAATTAGCATAACTAGAACATTCAGCAGAACTAGCATATCGGTAGCACAATTAACATAACTAATAACAAAATATGGAAATTTCAAAAGTATAGAAAAAATAAATATCAGTCCATTGACATTACACTTAGTTTTTATATTTAGTCAATATGAATAACCAACTAAAACATCAACATCCAAGGAATGGCCTCCTACTAAACAAAAACATTCAACTAACTCAGCATTGTACAATGTCAATATCAACAACCTCCCAACCAAAAATAAAAACTATCACATTTAGCACCCTCCCATCAGTTAATATACATAACCCCTCAGTTCTTTTTCATTTAAATGGACATTTGGCTTGATTTATAATCCTTGCACTCTTTCTAACTGGACATGCAGGTTCTTCAACTGACCTTTTTGTCCCATATACCTTCTTCTTAGTAGCAGCAGCCATTTTCTTTGTAGACCATGTCATTTTATGAGAGCTCTCAGTAGGGTTATTGTTTGTGTTAGGATCACTTGGTTGAGATGCAACTGGTGTTGGGTTCCTTATTGGTAGTTGTTTTGGAGCAATACCGGATGTCTTCTTCTTTGGAGCAATGGTCTTTGGCGCCGTCCCTCTTGTCTTTCTTCCTGCCACTTAGGTTCTTATTTTGGATGCAGCCGTTGACTCTTGAGTTGAGCCACCTTGAGAGATAAGCACTTTCAAACTTCTCCCAAGTTATAACAACATAATCATATTGTCAATAAAAAGAAATACCATAAATAAATTAGATGCAGAAATCCTATAAAATTTACATTCAAAATAGTCATTCCAGTATACTCGTCTGTAAAAAGATCATAATCATATTATCTTAGCCTTTTCCCGAGAGCCCCTATTGTTCGTAGTGGCACCTCATTTTCAATAACTTTTGCAATTGGTCATTTTCTCACATGATAAAGACAAATCAAAGATTTTTTTTTTTTGGTAAGGAAGACAAATCAAAGTTAAACTTTAGCAAAAAAAAAAAAAAACACAAACACCAATTATATAGCTTATGGGATATTTTCTCCTCGTTTGTTTAATAGTCTACTTATTGGTTGGCCCTTGGGCTAGCCCTTCAGTTGGCCCTTGCGCTGGCCTTTCAGCTAGCCCTACATCAGTCCTTTGAGCTGGCCCTCTAACTGACCCTATATCAACCCCTACACCTAACTCTACAGTAGGCCCTTTAATTAACCCTTGGGTTGGCCCCGCATCAGCCCCCATATATGGCTGTTGTTGATGTTTTTTCAATGCATAACCCTTTTTTATTGTGCCTTTCCTTTTGTCAATAAGAGCACCTCATCTTTGCACCAGTCTTGCTTATTCTCTAAATTGAGATCTCTCCCTCCTACATTCTTTGTCTCTTTTTTGGCCTTCTGATTTACTTCTTTAGTGGCAAAGGTTTAGGGGTATGGCAACCTAACCTCCGCAGTGCACCACGTGTACTACCTACGAGTTTGGTTAATGAATTAATAAGCCTAAATCTAGCTCGGTCTCTCCCAAACCTATATCAATTCGCGACTTCGGTTCAAATTATTTAACATGCAAGATCATTCCATTTAGGAGTCGTCATTAATTTATTTTTGGTGGGTCGATTAGAAACCCAAGTAAAGTATCGGGAGAATTACTTTACTCCTATGAACAAGAGATTATAAATTCGGGGACTTGATTACACTAGATTACTCTAATGCCCTTTCGGTACCTTTCTCTTTTATTTCAAAAATAATATTTGTAAGCAACTTGGATTGATTTTAAACCTATCCACCAATATGCGAGGTGATCATGCAGATGTGCAACCAATAATATAATACTCAATAAAGCAAATCAGTAAATAAATTGCAAAGATAAGGAGGAAAACTTATCTCTTAGCAACGAAAGCTTCTGCAATGTTAATTAGATAATCACATCAACAACCTTAATATAATTTCCAATTAACACGCAATTTCACTCAAATCCTTTTTTAGGGTTTTCTCCGATTCAATGAAAACTAAACCTTATGCAATGACCTTACCCCAAAAAAAAAAAAAAAAAACCTTATGCAATGCATTCTATGTCTAACAAGACATGCGACAAACGATTTATTTAAATATCCAAATTCTAACAACAATTAAATGTCCTAAATCCTTAATGTGGCACACAAATGAACCTAGACGTGAGATTTCTAATGACGAGAATCAATTTATATGCAACTACTCTAATATGACATGCACGTGGTATTTTTTTTGTTTAAATTCGGAATAAATAATTAACCTAATTTAAACATGTAATAATAATATCTAAGAAAAGAATCTAATATATTCTAAGAAAATAATCAAAATTTATCCTAAACGTGCAATATATTATCTACTCAAATTTTATCTAATCTTTTTGTATTTTTTTTTTTTATGGAAAGACAATCAATTCAATTCAAACAAAAGGTGAAAAAAAAATTAGCAATGAACACGACACCCAATCACAGGAAATATTATCCATATCCATTTAAATTTAGAAACAATAGATTGATGAATCATTTCTCAAGCATAAGGCTCAGATTGGTCAATCTTCTATACAGTCGCGAATCAAATCTCGGGCGGGAGATCGGATCGACGATTTTCCGTGCAATCGTGAGTTATCTTTCGGGCATGAAATCGGATTGGCGATCATATACATGTTGTGAAATTAGAAAAATTTCCAAATCACAAGTTTCGAAAATATTTTTGGATATGAAAATATCGACATGACATAATTGAGATCACAATAAACTCAAATTAGGCAACTTAATACATCGAAATTGAATCGAATAACATATTACCTAATTTGAAATATTGCACAGATTATATTTCCAAATTTGAACAATGGATGGCTCGAGCTCAGTGAGCGGCGGTAGTGGCTCACGGCAATGGATGCTCGCGGTGGCTTCTCAATGGTTGTCTAAGGCATTAGAGGATTGACTGTGATACTGTAACAATTGAGGATTCTCGGTTTGCGGCTAGCAATGGACTCAGTAGGGCTCGTGACTTGAAGTGGTGGAGCTCGTGATTTGAGGATGAGGGTGTCGGGACAACATTATTGTCAAATTTGGGCAAAAATCAGAGAGAAAACCAATCCACCGCTTGGACTTATGACTTTGACCAAAGATTAGCCTCTCTGTCTCGCTCACAGCAAAGTTGGTTTTTACAAGATAGGACACGCCAAGGAACTTGCAAAATAGAGTAATTCGAGCACGACAAAGACGACGACCGATGATCTTTTGCTGCTGTGAGCGACTTAATTCAACGGGGGCCAATATCGAAGCTGATTAGCTTGACGGGAACTGGAAATGTTTGTGGGGAGTGCAGATCGCCACAACAACAACGACGGAAGGAGATTGGCCTAGTGAATAGCAACAAAGCTTGCAGGACTTCCAATGTTGTGGACAATGAGCAAAACCCAGTGGCTGACGTACGGCAGTGATCTGCAGCCGCGGTGATGAAGCTTGGACTTGCTCGAGTCGAGCTCGCTGTTGGTGAGGAGCCAAGCTGTGGATGTGGAGTTTGCACTGAGCCTTCACGACTAAAAGCCAGACTTAAGCAAGTCACGTGTGGATGCCGTCTCTCTCGATCTTAATACGTGCAGTGCTACTCTCCTCTCTCTATCTTTGACCCTCTCTTCTCTCCATTGTGTCTCTCTATATTGTGGCCGTGTGTTATGAATTGTGTAGCCCCCTTTATTGCGAACCCTAACACATCTATTTATAAGAGTTAGTCAGGGTTATCTTGCAAGAGCCAAGATATATTATTTCCTAATTCTGATACTCAACTTAGGTAATTTTTTTATTATTTCCTCTAGCTAAATATTCATAGAATAATATGAACTATCTTCCAAGTATATTATTTAATAATTTGATAATTCAATTATTCAAACTTGCTCTATAATGCAAATTTTGACCATATATGTATTCAATGGGTTTGGACAAACATTTAATCTTTTAGGCTGAGTCCAATCAATTAAGCTCAAAACCATTCACTAAAGTCCATTTGCCGGTTCAATGTAAATGCAACTATATGAGCCTAATTACTTATGCAAGTGCTCCTAATCTATATGCAATTTAACTAATATTTCTTTTGTCTAAGGGCTGAGATCGATCCTTAATTTTTATGCAATGAACGATTAACTGGGTCACCAAAATTTAGGTGTCAACAAGGGGCTTCGTGATTTGTTGGCTCTTAGAATTTGTTACTTTTGATAGGTTGCATCATGAATTGGTATGAAGCAAGATATGTGTTTTTCTTGTACCAATTATCTAGGTAATCCTCTGGGTTTTGTTGCTTCAATTGGATGGCACAAATGGCATGTTCACAAGAAATTTCAATTAGTTGCCAAGCTTGACATGAACACTTTCTCCTCTCTAGATGGATGACATAGTTATCAGCATTGTTCATGATCTCATATCCATCATCTTCATTCCAAATTGCATGACAAAACTTACTAGCAGTTGTGTTCTCATCCATTCTCTTTGCAATCCTGGACCACATTGTCTAGTCCACTTTGTAGCCTTATCTCTTTGTCTATGCAGCCTAGTCATGACCATAACTCATATGTCTTCAAGCATGTTGATGATGAGTTTGCACCTAGCCTCCAGTACTTTGCCATTGAAAGCTTTGCTGAAGTTATTGTCAATGATATTGCATTTGAATTCTTTGTTGAAGAAGGCCCTACACCAATACTTAGGTTCTAATTGGAACAGTGCTTCAAAACCTTCATTTGACAGCTGAAACAGCTCCTATTTGGTTATTCTAAAATTAGTCGTGTTTGTGCTCTTTGTTATGTGCCAAAATTCCTTCTGCAGCTTATCCCCTCTATAATTCTTTGCCCAGTCTGCATATATGTGCCTTGCATACATTCTATGTTCTGTATATGACATCAACTCAGGTAATGTGAGAATAAGGCCTTACAATAATTCAAATCAAAAAATACTTGTAAGAAAAAAATATGCGACTAATATTAAAAAGCTAATAGTTTAAATGGCATTACTTTTTGTTGGTCGCTCATAAATGTCCAACCTTCCCCATTGGTTATCTTAAGGTCAGCCATTATATTTTTTAGAAACCAAGACCAAGTGTCATTGCTTTCTACCTTGACAATAGCCCAAACTATTGGAAACATTTGGTTATTGGCATCTCTCCCAACAGCAGCCAACAACTCTCCCCTGCATAAACCCTTCAAGAATCATTCATCTAATTCTACAACTTTTCTACAACCAACAAAAAATCCCCATTTGCATGTATCAAAGCAAACATAAAACCTATTGAACTTGATCCTAAAGTCAGGCAATGGCCTCTTAATAACCTATACATATACTCTACTGGATGGGTTTTGAAGAATATATTCGCAAGCATAATCCCAAACCTGGCCATATTCTTCCTTGCATCAATCCAATAGTGTATTCATCACCTTCTGCTTGGCCTTTTTGCATTGATTTCTTGATACATTAACCTCTACCTGCTCCTTCACCAACTGCTTCAACTGAGGGCTCTTAATCTCGGGGTATTGCCTTGATAGTATTGAAGAAGTGCTTCGATAAGTATATACTTGATACCCTTTTATTGTCAAATATAATGGACTAAGTATGTTCCTCTAGTAATAACCTAATTTGGAATGACGTGCTTTTCCTACTCAATACACCATAGATCTTCCATGAACAATTTGGTTGCGAACACTTAGCTCTCACAAATTCTTTCGTATTTCTAATAAATTCAACACTCTTTTATTCAGCAAATGAGTTCTTGACAATAGCTTCTTTAAACAGTTTCTCATTGTCAAATTTCATTCCTACGGACAAAATAGAATATACAGCAGTCAAATCACAGGAACAATGCTTACTTTTCCTTCTACGAACAGGTACTTTGTCATCTTCAAGCTTGTTTTCAAAGATAGCACTCTCATCTTCACCGCCACTCTGTTCATATTCAGTCTAATTACCATCGGCTAGACTTTCTTTGTTCCTATGTATTGGTTGTGGTTTATGCGATTCTCTAAATGATGTAAATTTATTTCTCACAAAGTCTTTCTGCTTTTGCCTTGACAGTGCAAGTTCTTTATCGTCATCATCATCACTTAGGAAATTTATATTTGCCAAAATTTCATCATCAGATTCACTAGATTGAGTAACTTTCCAATTTAATCCAATCAAATCTTCATCGGGTATGTTTTCACTAGAAACTTGGGGACATCTTCCCGTTTGCTCAACTTTCTCTATATGACTTGCCTCCGTCTCTAGCCTCAGCTGTTGCCCTTCGTCCCCAACCTGAGTACATTGTCCTACTTCTCCTATTTCGGTGCTCTCATCATCTTCATCATCTTCATAGTCACTGTAATACTCAACATAGACATTAGCTTCCTTGTCATGAAGATAATAGTAAATAATATCCTTAGCACCATTATCATCATTGCAGAATCTCAAGCCATCCTTCAAGCTCTTCCTAATAACACAATAATGCAATTTATGTATTGTGCATTGTAAATAATGCACTATATCCCTCATAAATTCAATATATGATGGCCTTCTTACATCGAAAAATATAGTACCTTCATTTCTACCAGCATATTCCTATTCCTCGGCGCCAATAGCAAATTTCCCACTGTAGCAAACAATGGCGGTGACAACATTGCCTCCCATGCCTATGTTGCACTGAAAGAAAACAAAATAATTAGCTTTCGGGACTATAACGCACAAAAGCCAACAAGTTGCTCTAATTGTCTCGTTAGACTAAGTCAAGACCTTTGCAAGCTGTTTCAATGTACAGTGACATAATGAAATTTACCCAATGAAGAAGCAGATAGCTGAGTTATAATGCACTAGATCAAAAATGTTCACATGTCTGCCGAATCTCGTAAGATGTGTAGGAGTACATGTGAGTTCATAATTCATATGCTTGTGCTAGAACCTAACAAATAACATTTAGACTTGCAGTTTTTGAGCATGCTCTGATCATTCATGTTACTCAAATTAAACCCTCAGAACATAGCCAACTTTTGACAAGATTTTTTGTTATTAAATAGGGATAGATTGACACTCTTGTGAAGTTCAATTAGATTTCACATGTCCTTGGAATGCATAGCCATTCTAGAGAGACCCTATCCACAAGGAATCCAATCCTTCCGTCGCCTACAAACTTGCTATTTGCTTGACTAATTCTTTGTTGTAACACTACAAGGGTGACAATTATGTACATGTGGAATTTGCTGCTTACTTGGCCTCATGTGAGTAAAATACAAGAAAGAGAAGTGTGTATTACACTCAGGAGGATCCCGAAAGAAAACAAAATAATTAGTTTTTGGAACCACAATGGACAAAAGCCAACAAGTTCACATGGAGGATCCCACAACTGCAACTAAATGATTAAACAAATTGCCACTGTCGAAATAAAATAATTTCAATCGATGTCGTTTAGTAGAAACGAAGTAACATAGCTAGCATCGAGGCTTAGTTTTTCCCTCACAATTAGAACTTGAGGTCCCCACAATTATTATTTCGCAATTCCTTCTCTACTACTATCATGCCTAATTTATCTCTCCTCATGAGCCCTAGTTTTGCTCTCGGAGCTATAATTATGCCCTCGAAGCCCTAATTTTGCCATCCAATTGAGCCATGGTGAGAATATGACAAAACCTGAATGACTAAGAGTAAGAGATGACACATGAGTGGTGGCCAACAACGATGGCGACGGAGCAAGTGACGACGGCAACCGATCGAGCAACTACAACGGGAACTTCATTCGCCTAAATGACGACCACACAAGACCTAATTTCATCCTTCATCGTGCGATGTTGTTTAATTAACTGGGGGGAAACGATGTCGCATTGCACATCCAAGCCATGTAGGTGATGCAACGTCGTTTTTGAAGTCCGCGTAGACTTTATTTTTTAAAAAATTTGCCAAGTCATTTACAGGATTTAATTAAAAAAGCCATGTATTAATTTTGGCTAGAATATCTCGTCGTTGGCACTTAAGTGATCGTTTTTCCTCCGATTTAGCACTTAAGGGCCTATTTGGCAATTTGCAAAATAGTAAAAATTTATGTTCTTTTGTTCCTAGAATCAATTTAGGATCAGAAATCCGTTTGTCAAATTTTTTGTGCCCGAGCACAATTTTGCAAAATATTGTTTTCAAAATCAGTTTTTTAACAGAATCAAGAAGTAAAAAAAAGTAGCTTCTTGATTTTGGAACAATTTTTCCATTTCTAATTCTTCTTCATTTTCTTCTTTTTTTTTGGTTTGTTGTTGTTCTTTGGCTTGCCACTCGCCACCCACTGGCCATCAGCGATCGGTCGTAGGCTAGGGCCGGCGAAGGCGTCATGGCCCTCGCCGCTTGGGCGAGGGCGGCTTGTGGCAACGACGGCGAGGCCTCGCCTAGCCAAGAAGAGGCCGATGGCAAGGGCAGCGGCGAGGGCCGCAACGCCTTCGCTGGCCTTGGCCAAGGAAGAGAAGGGAAAGAAAGAAAAAAAAGAAAAAAAAGAAAGAAATATTAAAAAATTCAAAATATTATTAATAAAATGAAATTTTGTGTAGTTACCAAACACATTTTTATTCTTTTTCTATTCTAAGAATATAAATTTTGGATAGTTACCAAACGCCTTCGAATGTTTAGAAATTATTTCCGGGCACAATAAAAAAGAATTATTTTTGAGCAAAATCTATTCCCGAGTACAGAATGGTTGCCATGTGCAGCCTAAGTAAGTTGGTGAAAAATTTTGATACTAAAGTGAGTACCGTATATAACTTTTGGCACTTATAGTGTTCTTCCCCTAAAATATAAATTAAATAAAACATCTTGAATTAAAGAACAAGAATTCAGTCACAATTTTTGTCTTCTCTTCAAAATACTTGAAAAACTCCCATAATAATAAAATTTACGATCTAAAAGAAAACTAGCCGTCCCCCAAGCTCTCAATGTTATCCTATAAATATGATAGTATTCAAGACTCTTATCACAAGGCAATTGCTTCTTTTTTGCATAAAATTAGGGAATAAATCACGGAATTCCCGATTTGGTATCCACATTCTAACTTTACTCTAGGTGGTGTCTTCCTTTCCTTTTTTTTTTTTTTTTCCATTTTTTCCTTATTTTCTCAATGTCTCATTATACTACATAAACAAGGAAAATTTGAGTAAATAGAAGGAAATATAAATATTTTCTCACAATTATTACATTATTTATTGCCTAAAATACGTAAAAAAAACTCTATATTTATAGAGTTATCAGCTATCTAGAGGTGTCAGAATCGAACCGAAAAATCGAACAAAACTAAAACAAAAATTTCGTGTGTTTTGGTTCAATTTAGTTTTCGATTCAGGTAATGACCATGTGTGAATGAACCAGAACCATATGGTTAGACCTGAGGATAAACTACAATGCCTCCCCACAAAACTTAACGAGGATCGACAAGTGGGTTAACAAAAAATACATTGCCTTACCCAACTCACTCAAGCTAGAAGTGATCGGAGACCTAATATGGAGAATTTGGAAAGCTCAGAACTAGCTGATATTCCAATCGCGTCAGTCGTATCCAAGACAATTTGTGGACAATCATGGGCTCGGTTGTTGCCTTATCCAATTTGTTGGCGGTGCACCTTAAAGTTCTTTATCCTTGACTGATAGAACATTATTTTATACCTAGTGTTGAACTGTTTTATCCCAAACTTATTCTTTCACAAACACAATCATCTTTAAGAGCATATCTCACCATCATCCATGTTAACTCCTCAACATCATGACCCAAAACTCAACATTGGCAGGTGCAATTTGCGAGCAAGTTGATTGATGATCTTCAGTGACAATACCAACGAAATGGCACGTGATGACAAGATCAATAATTCTTCTATTTTTATCATTACCCAAAGACTTGCAAGTACACTAGCTTGATCTAGGTACCTCCAAGCCGCCATGAGATACCACTCACATTGATACTTGTTCACCCTAACTATCATAGCCTCGTTTCTTGTCTTTGCTGACACAAATGAATCATTAATAGATGCATAACTAATTTACCATTTTGCATTTATCATGATAAATATTAGAACTAAATTTGGAATCATAAAAAATCCATGGGGATGTTTTCCCAGCACACTATACATTTTCAAAATTGTGAAGATGAGTGACCATGCTTTCTCTCTCTCACTAGATTTGGCATTAGCTAAATGATATATATTGTCAACGAGGTCTCACGTCATCCCTAAAACAACTGAGGCTCCTTTTATTTTGCAAAAAATGTGACATTTCTAGAAAATATTTTTTGTAAAGTCATTTTCCAATGTTTTCTGGTGTTTGGCTAAAATATGAAATGAACTAGAAAATATTTTATGCTATTTGGTACGGAAAATCTGATTTTATTTTCCTTTATGCTTTCATTTGAATAAAATTTTTATTTTTCTTTATTTATTTTATTTTTTTTAAAAAAATCAAAATCAAAATCAAAATTTTTTTCTTTTTCTTTTTTTTTCCTTCTTCTTCGGCTAGTTGTTTGCCACAACGACGATCGATGACTAGCCATAGGCCATGGACAATCTCGCCCAAAGCCAACGAGGCTCAAGCTTGCCTATTGGCGACTGGCTAAAGAAGATGGAAAGAGAAAAGAAAACAAGAAAAAAAAAAGAAATAATAAAAAAAAATCAAAAATTCGAAATTTATTAAAAAGAAAAGAAAAATAAAGGAAAAATAAAAAAAAATTATTTAAAGGAGTGCACGGAAGAAATTGTGCGGGTTATGGGCGAAAGAAAGATGAGAGAAAATGATTTTTTCCTTTTAAAAAGAGGAAATCATTTTCCCCATTTTGAAGGTGTTTTTTTCTATTAATGAAAAATGTTTTCCTCGACTTCTTGTTTATTTCCTATGAACTAAAAGCCGGAAAATTTAGAAAACCTTTTCCTGTAACTTGTTTTCTGTTAAAGAAATGGAACCTTTGAAAAAGTTGTTTTCTTTTTTTTGGACGGATGAACCTTAGAAAAAAGTTTAAAAAGCTGAAAAAAGTCATAAAATGTAAAAGGGAAAATATATGTGGAGGGCTAACACCGCTAGCTGTTGCATAGCTTCGTGTTGCCATCTAAAAGGCAAGAGTCGGTCACACAAAACTGTAGTTGCGAGCATAAGGTCCCACAACCCCAGCCCTGTTTTTCTTTTCTACTTTATGAATTTTTGAGTTTTTAAATTTTTTGAGTTTTTATCAAAGCTTACGATATCCGCTTGGAAGTCATGTCAACGGTATTTGTCCTCAATTTACGATTTGACTTGAATCTGTGCATCAATTGCAAACACAATAATATTTTGTTGAACTGAGTGATTGAAATCAAAGTCCGACAAGCAAATTGTAAATACCAGCTCAATTGAGTGACCCCTACACAAATTTAACCTTAGCCTTTAAACCAGGCATATCTACTAATCGGCCAGTGCCCTTTTTCATCCCATATTATGAGCCAGGACTTTATTACGTGATACGGTAGCATCAAATTCCATTGAAGATCCTTCGATATTTATGCAAGTAAAGGAATATTTCAAACGAGAAGATCGGATGGGTTCAATAAGGAGAAAGCTCCCAAGATGGAATTTCTATATATTGAGGAATAAATGCTCATTCAACTGAATCAGTGGACGGAAGGTTAAATCCTGAATTAAGTATATTTCTTAAAATAAGTAGATGCCCTAGTTCAAGTTGGTTTCCTAATTCGGTATTTCCTAGTTTAGTATTTCCTAGTTCGATGGTTGCTAATTTAAAGTTTCGTAGTATAATGTTTTCTAGTTTAGTTTCGTAGTCTATTTGTAAGGACGCAATATTTAGTTCGTTATTTTCACTCAAGTGAGTGATTCCTTCGATTATCTATCCAAAGTTCGATTTTTTTTTTCTCCAATTTGTTGATTGTGAACCTTAAAGTCCCTGATTGGTAATACATCAAAACACTCCCTTGCCATCAAACACGTCCGGCAATCTCATCCAAACTTTTCAAGCATCGTATTACATGGTCCCATCGTGTGCGTGTGCACTGGTCAGAGGGGACACTCCATTGAGTGCATGGACTGTTGCTGGAAATTTAAACCGCGCGAACCTCATCCTTTTACTTAACTTCTTCCCATGTAAATTGGTGAAAACGTGTCGTTCATCCGCAGCCTCTCTCTCGACTGTAGCGATCTCGTCAAATCAGTGGAAAAATTTTCCACCATATCCGCACTAACCATCTTCGCGCGACACATGCCCTCTCCCCACCCCATCTGCACTGTCTCCTCCCATCTTTTGGAAGCGATGGAAACGGCATAGAATCTGTTGGCGGAGGAAGATACATCCCATCGTCGAACCATCGTCTCCAGTCTCGTCTCGTTGATCCTTCAATCCGAGCGAGCGAGCGAGCGAGAGACCGCGAACATAGCCAGATGGAGTGCAGAGTTTCCAGCACCAGCGGTTTGTTCTTGGGTGTGTTCTGGAATTTGGTCTCCGTTCGATCTTGACCGTGATCTGCCGATGATTTCTTGCGTTCCTGGGGGATTACCGGAGACTGTTTATCTCCGAGCAGGGGTCTTCTCCGATTTCGAAATTCTTTAGCCGCTGTTTACCCGTGCAAGAATCCATCTCTTCTGGTTTCTCTCTTCGTTTTTAGATGAGTCGGGCTCGGATGGATCCAAGTCACGACCCTGTCAAACCCTCCAGCACCAAGTTTCTCTTCAACCCGGATGCGCCGCGCGAAGTTCTCGCTCTCTGCTGGAGAATTACGTTGCTGAGTTGCCTCGCTGGTTCAATCTCGCTCGTCCTCTACTCGGCCTTCACCACCCGGCATACTCACTGGCTCCGGCTCCCGGACCTCCCCCGGCCACGAGCCCGAACTCCAGGACCCGACGGAGCCGGACCCATCAACATCTCCCACATCCTTTTCGGCATCGGAGGCTCCCTCCGCACCTGGCACGACCGCAGCCGCTACTCGTCCCTCTGGTGGGAGCAGAACTCCACCAGGGGATTCGTGTGGCTCGACGAGAAGCCCGCGGAGAATTACTCCTGGCCCGAGGGCTCGATCCCGTACCGGGTGTCCGAGGACGCAACCCGGTTCAAGTCCTTGAGCTCCAAGTCCGCCCCTCGCATAGCCCGGGTTGTCCTAGAGAGCTTTAGGCTCGACCTGCCCGATGTGAGGTGGTTCGTGATGGGGGACGACGACACGGTATTCTTCACGCAGAACTTGGCCATGGTGCTAGCGAAGTACGATCACCGTCAGATGTGGTACATCGGTGGCAACTCGGAGAGCGTGGAGCAGGACCTGATGCACGGGTACGGAATGGCCTTTGGCGGCGGCGGGTTCGCGATTAGCTACCCGCTGGCGGCCGAGCTGGCCGACATACTCGACGGCTGCCTTGACAGGTACTCTCATTTCTACGGGTCCGATCAGAGGGTTTGGGCGTGCGTGCTCGAGGTCGGCGTGCCCCTCACCATCGAGCGCGGATTCCACCAGGTACGTTCGTTTCCTTCACTAAGGCCTTCCTTTTTGCCGATGTTCTGATTTAATTGGAGGCTTTCGCAACTTAAGTGCACCACTGTTTAGCCACTTCGAGATTATGAGGATGGTCGACAATTGCTTGAAAGTGATATGGACATGGCGCCACCGCGCATCAAAGTTGGTCAAAGGTTTTAACCAATTGGCCGACAGTTGAAAGATCCATCATGAAGGTGTTATTTTGCTGGTGATTATGGATGCACCCACTTTGCGTGAGCCCATTGGATGATAATCGGGAATCACGTTTAGTCTGGGAAAATCGTCTAAAAGTACTAAAGTTATTATACAGAAATCAATTCAGTCATACATTTTTAAATTGCGTCAATTTAGTCTTAAACCTTTCGACGATTTGCCAATTTAGTCGTAATATTTTCAATTGTATCAATTTAATCTTAAACATTGTAAAAATTTGCTAATTTATCTTTTAGCAATTTGCCTCCTTTTGGCCAAATATTCAAATAATAGTTTTATGACTAAATTAACACAATTAAAAGATTTAGGAATGAATTGATTGTCGTACAGTAAGTTTAAGACCTTTTAAATAATTATCCTTATTTAGTGCTAAATTAGGAATCTATAATAATTAATGGTTGTGATGGTGTGATGCATTGGTGATTGTTTTGTATGGGTTATGATGTGTTGTGGGTGGGCCCAATTTTGGGGGAAAATTGCTCGGCTAGTCTTATTGATTTTACTAATTTAATTCTAAACATTTTCATAAACTTTCAATGTAGTCTTTCAAGTCAATTTTCGTTATAAATCGCTGATGTGGCGGTCCAACCATGCCAGCCGTGTACCTTAAATACCAATAGATAGAAATGGACAAACAAGTCTAAATTTCTTTTGCTCTTCTCTAGTGAGGGGAAATGTAGGTGAAAGGGGGACATTGTACCTCAAATGCCAACTGGTCATGCATCATTGGATGGTCCTCCAACATTAAAGCATGTCCTTTCCTTTGGTATTGCCTTCCTGTTTTTCTTTCTGACTTTTGTTAGGTATTGATAGAAAGCAAAGCCCTAATAACTACAAGCTCACCCAAAAGGGTGTCCTCTTCACGGATTCGGGATTCTCATTTTGTCTCAATAACATCATTTACTCAAGCCGAAAGTGAGTCGATGCACCCAAAAGCAGTCTTGAAATTTGAAGGAGTTGACCGCCATGAGTCACGTCCATCTCACATGACCTATTTCGACGTCGAGCTCTAATTTCCATATGTATGTTATGCTTTGTCTTAAAACCGTAACCCTATCTCAATATTTAGAAAAGAAAATGGAAATTTTATTGTTTTAGTGAACAAGGAGAAAGAAAGAAGAATTTCCTTTGCATATTAGTTTTTTCTTTGAAAAGCATAATTATAGGCTGAGATTGTTCCAATGGACTGAAATGCTTGAAAAATTACACATGAAGTTTTTGTCGCTAGCCTTCTGTGTTAGCACTCCCTTTTATTTTCTTACTTATCAGCGGAATTGCCTGGGTTCTGTTACATTTCTGCACAAATATGTTGTTTTACTTGGCCCGATAAAAGGCATGTGAGATGAACGTGACTTGAAATCGTCAAGATTTCTCAGAGTTAAGTTACTTTTGGTGCACATTTGACACATCTTGGGCGAGTAAATGAGGTATTTTGAGACAAACGGTATGTGAGATACTATGAAAATTTCAGAGAGGATGTCCTATCTTGTGAAGAATCGTAGGTTGGAAGCTTGTGTGACTGGCTCGTATAGTTATAGGTAAACCCATTAGTTATGCCTTAAACGAAACATTCGGTGGATGGTATAGAACCCTTACTGTAACACAAAAAGGAACAGCTACACTAGTTTCCCTTCACTATTCTTGTAGTCATAAAGAACAAGCTTTGAGGACACTCAGTTTTGCAGGGTATCAGCATTTGGCTATTTCTCTCGTTGTGTCCCCTAGAATGTCTTGCCTAGACCCGGATCCATCGATCTAGAATGATAGCAACTATTGATCATGTAGTTCCCACATGTGAGGCCAACACGATCAACAGTCATTATAGACCTGGTCCGTGTGGACTCCGGTCCAAATGAATATTTGCCAGCTAAGCTCTTAGATGATCAGAACAAGAAATTGACGTTACCTTTTTGTCATTTCCATGCATGTAGCCAAACGATAACCGTAGAAATGAGTTTGTAAGATTACTTTCCCCAGCATGATATAGAAAGTTAATCCCTCTTAAGAAGTTTCACGTATGTCTCGCGGTTTCTGAACTGCAAAGAGAAAAGTTAGACGCAACTAATTCGTTTTGGGAAAAAGTTTTCAGATTGACATTAGAGGGGACCCGTATGGCATTTTAGCGGCACACCCAGTGGTGCCCCTCGTGTCGCTCCATCACCTGGACGATGTGGATCCGATATTGCCGCAGCAGACCCAGATCGACTCGTTGAAGGCCTTGATGGACCCGTACCGGATCGACCCAGCCCGGATTCTCCAACGGAGCCTTTGCTACGACCCAAAGCGAAAGTGGTCGATATCTATCTCATGGGGTTACACAATCCAGATCTATCCGTCACTGGTGACGGCAAACGTGTTAGAAACGCCGTTTCAGATGTTCAAGACCTGGAGGACTTGGGGCGATGGGCCATTCACGTTCAATACCCGGCCTGTGAGCTCCGACCCGTGTAGCCAGCCGGTTATCTATTTCGTGGATACGATTCGGGAGGTGGGTTGGACCGGGTCTTTGACCACTTATAAGAGATCCGATTTGAAAGGAGGCAGAGGCTGTAAGAGAGCAGATTACGATCGTGTGTCGGCAGTGCAGATGATTACGGTCTCGTCCATGAAGATGGCCCCGGACTATTGGAATAAGGTAATCCTTTTGGCTCTCTTCTTCCCAAGTACATAATAGCATACAGCCTGCAAACGCTCGAGCTTTAACAGACATTATACCCATTGAATTTCTGCTGAGCTCATTGACTCATTCACATTGTAACCAAGAGAAGCTGAGATAATGCACTTACTATCACTTACAATTGTTGTGGGAACTTGTGTATGCAGGCACCACGCAGGCAGTGCTGCGAAATCGTGGATTGGGGAAGCATAAGGAGCAGCATGCACATTAGGATCAGAAAGTGTAGAGCACATGAGATGAGAGCATCGCCGTTTGACCCTTAGCAAAACAGGTTGATCCTATGCTGCATATAAAGATGAGTCAGAGCTACTTAGAGAGATGTCGAGAGAGCAATGAGATGTATGCAAACTCGGCCGATTGTTAGGACACAAACTTCTCAGACTGATACCAGAGCAAAACTGACGCGGAGCACTATGTACTGAGCGGACAAATAGATAAATCTCCTATGTGATGAGTGATGGTTACTTAGGAGTATTGACAATGTTTTCTATCACATACTGTTCGTCCTTTCATCATAGGGAGTTCCTGTTCCGTCAATGCCCGATCCCTTTCTTCGTCGATGGTCCCTTCCACTCAATTCTCCAGAAACACAGAAGTAGTACAGTACCTAGCAGACATCGAATGCTATCTTTTTACTAATTAAATAGACAAGAAGTTGATTAATTTTCTGTTCAGTACTCGGATGTTCGCAAAGCATATGTGCTCACCGGTAATTGCAGCTGCCGCCGGAGCAGCTACCGACTGGCGTAATAAACGGGCTTCTAAAAGAAAAGGAAATAAGCTGAAACCCAACCACATTGCTTGCCCCAGTTTCTTTTGCAAGCCCATATACTCAATTTTTCAGCCCAAATGCCTCATTGTTGCAGCTGGAGGTCTTGGAAGAAGAACGCGTAGGGTTAATATGTTCCAGAGTGCTCGATAAGAATTCGAAACCTTAATTAATTCATCTATTCGAAGAAATGTTCTTGATCAAGCTATAATTTTGGACCAGTTTGGGTTTTAAGGTTTCCGGTTTTTAGTAGTTATTGAGCTGGCAAATCGATTGAATAAGAAACTTTGCGGTGTAGCAAAACCATAAGATTTTACACCTTGGTTATGCAAACAGCACGCGAGTGCGAAACGTATTAACGGGGACGAATCAAATCAAATCCCGACGAATGCGTTGTCCAATCAAACGGGCAAGAATTCAATGTTGAATTAATCAACACACCGTGTTTATGCGAACAACAAACGTGTGCGGTAAATGGGCAGTAATTCAATCCCATCAAAGTAGTATTCAATTCAACCGCATGATTCCAATGCCAAATCAATTAACACATCTATCTATGCAAAAAGCATCCTAGTGCGGAACAACTAATAAGGATGAATCCAATCCATCAAAGCAACATCAAATTTCAATATCAACGTGCAATTCCAATCGATATACCATTTCATCACATCAGCACCCACATGAAAATCTTAGCCCGCAATTCTAATTGATGTCCCATTTCATGCAATTTTATCACGACAGAGAATAATCCGAAGCAATGTACAATGTAAGTTCAGCGTGTGATTTCAAAGCAATATGCATCTTAATGACCGTGTGCAATCTAAGAAACGACGAGTATATTCATGCATATACGTGGTGCAATTGTTCTATCAATATACAAAATCAGGACATGCTTCATTATAATGCAACATTCATTGCAAATAAGTGCTTCAAAAGTTCAATTAATAACATTAAATGCATAGATCGAAATTTTCGAAAGATAGAGTTAGTTTAATCATTTTCGATAATTTCTACAATTCTTTAGAAAATACCTATCACACACATAAGACCTCACTTCACGGATTGACGACCTTCGGGTGTCTCCACCCCCCACCCCTCCGATTCGTCGGACTGATCCCATCAATGTTTGAACCAAGGATTAGCTTGTTTAATGAGATTATCTACATATATAGACACATCGATTTATTCTTCTCAATCCCCATAACTTCAATTTAAGTTCAACAATATAAAAGCATCGCCTCAATAATCAAGAGGATAATAGCATAAATGGTCTATGAATTTTGGTCTAATTTACAACGGCATAACTTTTAATTTGTGTAATGTAGTTCCTGAACTTTGGTCTAATATATAATATCCTTTCTAGACTTATAATTTGTTCAATGTAGTCTTTGAACTATTAGTAAATGTTTAATATAGTTATTAAATTATATAAATATATTTAAATGTTCATGGATGACATTAAATATTAGATTAAAATTCAGAGACCATATTGAACAAATTAAAAGTCAAGGGACAACACTACACATTGGATCAAAGTTTAAAAACCACATTAAACACATTAAAAGTTCATGGATGACATTGCTCATCAGACCAAAATTCAGAGGCCATTTGTGTCATTTTTCTATGATCAAGATAGTAGCTACACTTATTTCAGTAGCACAACCACTTATTTTCTAACAAAAACATGCTATTTTATGAATTAGTTTGGACATAGTAATGATTTTTTTTTCTCACAAAAACTGTTTCAACATTATTTCAGCCTACGCATGCAAATTTTCTAATTTTAGACATACCTTGCCTAAAGGAGTTTAGACACTGCAAGAAAATCACCACAACCCGAATGAACTTCAAGTGAGAGAGGTTTTCTATTCAAGAAAGCCAAAATCACAAAAGAGAGTTAAGAGAAAACTTACATTTAAGTGCAAATGAAATGAACCCTATATATTAAAAGAAAATGACCCTTCTATTTACATGGAATTATTTAAGCCTAAGGAGAAGCTAGCCTTGTGCAAAGCCTTGCAAAAGGACATTTAGGCCTTGCAAACAATCAATGGCCTTGCGCCACGTCCGCTTGGTGCTGACGCAGGAGAAGGCCTCTCTTGCGACTACCACGCGGTGCAAGTTGGCGGGCCTCAAAATAGCAAAAAAAAAAAAATATATTTTTTTTATAAATTCAAATATGCAATTTTTTTTTTCTTTTATCCACGTTCGATCACGGGATTCTCTCTCATCCAACATCCAATTTTTGCATCCACAAAAAGCTCACGACTCGAATAATTTTGAATTTGGCCTTATGTAGGGTGAGCGGTTTTAAGTTCCTTATAGGTTTCTCATTTTGTGGATACTAGAACTTACCAGTTGGAACCTGCGACCTAGAACCTATCTTGTCACAGGTTCTAGGGTAAGTTTCATGGTCTAACAGATTTTTTTATTTATTTCATTTTTAGTTAAACAAAACAAAAATGAACATAACAATACTGAATAAGCTTGTCATTCACCAAAGAGAATACAAAAGACTAGTTTTCTTAACATTATAGTTCAAATAAATACAATTAAAATGAGTAGTCATTGCGTGAATTGATATTAGGTGTGAGTGGTTTTATATTCCGTATGGGTTCCATCTAGAATCCACCCATGATAATAGGTTCCTCAATTTTTGAAATCTGGAACCTATTATATCACAGGTTTGAGAGTCGATTCCAAGGTCTATCTAAATTCCATATGTATTATTAATTGAACAATTGCAGTTGATCATTATCTTTGATGACCATCTCTTGCTGTTATGATCAATTGATCATAACCTATATTGAGAAACATGAAGAATATGAAACATCAACAAGGGAAGAAGAACACTAAAAGTGTCGAAAGTTTTTTACGGATTACTTAAGTACCACATTTTTAAAAAAATGATCAGTTAAGTGCCAACTCCGATATAGGTCATTGGAAATCTGACGTGGCTATATATTATTAATTTCATAGTCTTACGTGGCTCGCCGGCATGTCCAGTCAGCATAAAACCTCTAAACTACGTTGTTTTATTGTTTTGCCCAAATATAAACCCTAAATTAGACAATCAAGCTTTTTCCCAAATTCCCAAACAAAAACCCTAATTCTCAAGAGCCACAAATTAGCTGAGGTCCACTCATTACACTCAAGGGCATGGAGGAGAGTCCGGGTCTGGAGGATGTTGGCGAGGACGGATCGAGCAAGGGAAGACGCGACCTTTGGGTTGGTCAGGTGAGGCGTTTGGTCGAACAGGTTGTGGGCGTCGTCGAGGGGAGGTAAGGGCGAGAGTTGGGGTCGATTTGGTAGAACAAAGGCAAGGAGTCGTTTGGTCGAACAAGTCGTGGGCATCGTCGGGTGGGAGGTAAGGGCGAGAGTTAGGGTCGATTTGGCAGAACGAAGGCAAGGAGTGGGTAGTTCCTCAGGTCTGGATCCATGGATTTGTGGGTTTAGGTTTGATTACGGAATTTAAGCAGAGGAGAACATATTTTGTAAAGGAAATATGGTCCACTTTGAGGGTAAACTAGAGAGCTGGACAGAAGAAAGAAAACTTGTTAGGCGTTGCCACCAACGTCGATTGACACCGTTTGTTGCTTCCAAGTCTTGCCGGCCGTGCCTCTCTTCTCCCTTGTTTTTCAGATCTAAGTGTTCGAAGTTTCTCGCACTTGCTTGATCCTCCTTCGCTGGCACCAATCACCAACGCTTGATGTTTTGTTTCAAGCCACGACATCTTTCCAACCAAAGATACTCGAGAACAATGGCTACTCTTCAAACCACAAAACCTGCTTCAAATTTGTCAAACATGGCTTGAATGAGAGAGAAAGAGAGAGTAGATAGAACGAGAGAGAGAGAGAGATGAAATTGCTTTAAAATGATGTTTCGTGATTAAAGGCCAACTCATTGTCCATTTGGACTTTTTTTTTTAATGAAAAAGCCACCTAAGCATTAACATTTAATTAAAAAAAGTCATGTCATATTTTTGGCTGGAATTTTTCGCTAGAGGCAGTTAAGTGATCTCTTTTTTTTTCGATTTGGCACTTAAGTGAATTGGTGAAAACTTTTGGCACTAAAGTGAGCGTCGTGCACAACTTTTAACACTTTTAGTGTTCTTCTCTCCATTAACAAGTCATAAAATGAAAGCTCATATTAGTGGTTCCAGATTATACACTCATCACCTAATGCCATAAAATATTGTAGGATCACGCGAAGACATAGACCAAGAAAAAACACAAAAATCTTTTTTAGGTTTCAAGTTCCATATTCAACTTACCTAGAACATAGAATCTACCAATCAAAATAGATTCCCTAATTTTTGGAACCTGAAATCTACCATACATATCTTGGAACCTATGGGTTTTCACCGGTCAAATTCTCAAGTTCTAGGTTCTACCCTGGAGCCATGCTTAGCCCTAGTCTTATATATGTCCAAAAAAGTATAAGGATCATGGATTTTTGCGAGTCGAGCAAGACGAAACATCATGATAATTTCCTCGAAAAAACTCATATCGAAGTGATTCTTGTTGGAAATCTCACGTCCATTCTTGTTACAAAAATTGTGATGTTTTGACTCCATTGAGGTCATTTGGTCATGGTTAAATATCCTGATATCTTGCAATCCGATTATCTTATTTGATCAAATTTGGTGTCGTTGGAAAAAGTTGGTCAAGATCTCGATAAAAAATTAGTGTCTACACCAGAGATGAGTTTTAGTTGCTTAAAGTCGATGAAATTAGTGCGCTAGCATGAAAGTTTTATTGCAATGACTTGAGAGAGCAAGAGAAGGTGCATTTGCAGCCCCTATAAGCTTGATGCTCCCCAACATTGTGAATAAAACAGGTGACAAGCTGACAACCATTTCGGAGTTATGCCAAGGGTTGAAGTTCGGGAAGGTAATTGCTATATTATCCAGTGGATCTCTTAATTCGCTTGGTGCAAACTCTTTCAGGATCAACAGCAACAACTGAACGCACCTTTTCAGCAATGAACATTGTTAACAATAGGCGCAGGAACAAGATGGAGGATTGATGATTCAGCAGATTGCCCTGTTACTTACATTGAGAAAAGACTTGCTGAGAAGCTCTATACATACTCGATTATTGTTGAATTCTAGGATATAAAAGAGCTCGCAGACGACTTCAATGATAGGCGCGACAATATATGCATGCTTTTTATTGATTGTTGTTTACTTGTAATTTAGCAATTTATATGATACTTGAGATTTTGCTTTACCTCTAAATTTCTATATTGATCTCTAGTCAAAAAAGTTGTTGGGAGCACGTGGTAGAAATCCGATACTTTCACTTAGGAGATTACTAAGAGGGAGCCCACATCCAATTGTCAACATATTCAGTTGGATCTAACTTTACTCAAAATTTTATGACAATGAGTTATGGGTCATTTATGATATACTGATTACTAACATTTCTCAACCTGAATATCCATCAACGTCCACCATTTTACCTTTAGTCGGTTTCTTCATATCAAACCATGCAGTCTACCACTATGGCCCATATTGCTACACCAAAATCGGTAGCTTCAGCATAATCTCTTTCATCAAGCAGGAACCATGAAGGCTGTCATTGGAAATCGCATTGGCCACGAGATTGCTTTCTTTAGATATTCATCAATCACCAGATCAGATTGGAATAGATTTGGGATGGAGCACTGATCAACCATAAATTATGATGCCATTTGTTGAGAGTGCACAGTAGAAGCCCAAATACCTTTATCTAAAGAGATTGTTAAAAGAGAGCATAAATCCAAGCTTATCAATATATCTAATTGGTATGACAAAAAAGAAACATATGTAGTTTGATCCATATTTACTAAAAAATATATGTGGGTGATGAATCAATTAAGATATATTAAATGCTTCGTGCTATATTAATTATTTAGTGTGTGACTTTCCTAACTTAATTTACACGTATATTTTAACAAAAAGTTGATAGTGGAAAAAATTCTAAGGTACATCACTGTGTAATATGGTTACAAGCACTTCAAACTTCGTTATGATGAGAAATACCTTCACGACGTTTATGCACTATGAGAATGGTCCCAAGGTCGTAAAGTTGGCATCGTGTATTTTGGCAGAGAGCATCTGGCGTTGCTCAGAGAGATAAGAGTACACGGGGAGACTGGTCAAATACGGTGCCCGAGAGAAAGGCTGGAAGGGCTCGTACTTTGGTGGGAAGGGGGGAGAATAAACTGAGCAGAGCAGTATCGGTAGTCGACACTTCTTGTCGGGACTCGCGGACATCGACGTCTTCCCCCACCACCAGCCCACCACCCTCTCCCACCAATGCGCACGCTACCCAACGCCACTTCTTTCCCCCAAGAAATATATTCAAAAGAAAGCAAATTGCAGGAATTAGGAAACTTCAAAAGAACTCTTCGAAAATGGCAAGAGCCGCCTCCGCATTTGTCCTTTAGGACCTACTCCCGTTGATTTTTAACACTCTCGACGTTATTACAAGATCAAGGGAAAAAAGTTAAAAAAAAAAAAACTCCAAATTATAATTATTGTGATAATTTTAATTTAATTTTTTTTGTATTATCAAAAGCCTTCAACTATATCAACGGCGACACAGTTATCCTAAACATATCTTTTGACATAAAAAAACCCCAAATTTAATTTTATGTGACAAATTTATCCTCAATCAAGATTTTGTTTGATGATTTGTCAATTAAAAAAAGTCATTTTTATTTCGCTTAGGGTGCCATGTCAACACTGCTCGCTTTCTAGCATCAATGTAAGTAGATTTTCAATAGTTCTTGTTAATGAAATTTTAACGAAGGATAAATATATCACACATATATAAGTTTAGAATTGTTTGTGTCACAAATTTTTTTAATGGTAAATGTGTAACAATGGGCATATTTTATGGATTTCAATGGTTTTTTTCTCTAAGATCAGTTGTAATTTATTATTAATAAATAAGGTCAACACTTATTCTTTATTTGAAAAATATAAATGATTTGAAAAATATATATTTTTAAAAATGATTGTTGGTATTACTTACAAAAATGAATGCAAGAAAATATTTTCATGCGAGCACAACGTCATTTATGTGAACAAAAGATATTTCCATGTCAACTATTATAAAAGTTTAAACTATTAGATGAAAACGTATTTTAATATTTAAATAGTCTAACACTAATATCATGTGAGTGCAGCATCATTGATGTGGATGCAACTTCTGACAATCAAGTTTTTGAATGGTTCAATCAGTAAACTTCCAACAATCAGGCTCGCAAATAGAATTAGCATGGTATTATGTTGATGTAATGATTTTTTGTTCAGATGAAGTTACTAGGTCCACAATATCAATGTTAGGATGTGTAATAGTGATATACACAGCTGTCAATACAGATATGGAAAAGGAGTCCTACCTATATCATCAAATTTGGCATTAGTCTCAATGGGAGTTATAACAATATTGTTATCAGTGAGTCCCATTTGAGAAAGAAGATTAGTGACACGTTTTGCTTGAGAAAGTAATAGCTTGAGGAATATGAAGAAATCTCTAAAACCTAGAAAATAGCTGAGTCACCTAAAATTTTTCATTTCAAATTATTAACTGAAATGATACTGAGTTATGTAATACTAGTATGATTATCTCCAGTAATAAGAATGCCAGCGACATGTAATAATAGAAGAAGAATATACCCACGAGATGTTTTCCAAACAAAGAGAACATTGTCATAGCGACTGGATAAGAACAATGAATGATAATACCGTTTTGGGAAACAAACGTGAGAAACTCTATGTCTTTATATTTCATGGCATTATTAGTATGAAAAATCTTGATGTCTTGGTAAAAATGCATTTTGATCATGACAACAAAATCACGATAGATATGAACAAGTTCAAATCGATTTTTCATAAGATAAAGCTTGTATAATGAGAATGATCATCAACAAAAATCACAAAATAGCGAGATCCTCTCATTGTGGGAGTAGAAGATGGTCCCTAAATGTCAGAATGAGTTAGATCAAAGGGCGCATAAGAGATAGATTCACAAAGATCAAACCATAAAGCATTATGTTTTCCCAACTTATATGGTAAGCAATCAAAATGTTTATTGTCAACAGACCTAAATGACCACTTGAAATTAAAGGACCTAATCTAGAAAAGGAAGCATAATTTAATCAACAATGCCAAGTTTTAGATCATGCAATGACAACATTGCTACAACGAATTAGATCAAAGGGAGCATAAAAGATAAATTTGCTACCTTACCAAAAAAAAAAAGATAAATTTGCTAATATCAAATGGTAAAGCATTATGTTTTCCCAACTTACATGGCAAGAAATTAAAATATTTATTATCAATAGAATCTAAATGACCACTTGAAATAACTAATCTTAAAAAAGAAGCATTATCCAATCAAGAATGCCAAGTTTTAGATGATATTATAGTAGCACAGCTAGCAAAAGTGTTAGGAAGCTTTAAAGAGATAAACTTGAATGCGTCCCACTTTATAGCGTAACCCAATTGCGATATTCAGCAAACTTGCAAGCATCGGAAGCCGCTTCCCATTGTGGCTTAGATAAGTATTGTTGAACCTAGACATCATAATGAAGGATAACAAGTTAATAGTAGACTAACCTATCTCTTGATGCCTCAGATCCAAATTTTCTAATAGCTGACACTGAGTAGTAATATTTGGATTGGAGTATCGACTAACAAGTAGATCCTAGGCTTCCTTTGCTATATTGAGGCAACCAAACTGAAGTTTGATAAATCGAATTGAAGCGTTTCGAAACAACTTGAGAATATGATGGTTCTTGTTATACCACTTCTCCAAGTCTGCATATAACAGATTATGTAACGCCAAAGTCTGCATCCTCTAAAAAAAACTAGATATTTCTTGAACCCATAATATATAGCTTGATCCATTCAAAATGATCTAAATAGGTAGTGAGACTTCCAATTTGTTCATAACGTGCACTTAATAACTGGTAGGAAATGCCAAGAACTAGTCGAAAATGGTCAAACACAGTCAACAGTCAGTGGTCAGTCAATGTTCAATGATCAACGATCAACTATAGACATGGACTGATGACTTGGCGGTAATGTCAACGACTGGCTAGCACGTGAGAGATGACATCAATGACATGCAAGTGACAACGCATATATCTCAATCGCAGTGGTGCATGTGTGCTTGTGCGGTGATTTGCAGAAGAGTCTCCAAGATCTGACTCGTTAGAGGACGTCGAGGCTGATGTTGGTGTTGATTTCAAGAAACAAGCCACCGAAAATGGAGGCGTGTGAGGCGCTTGAGTCCCACTCGTTAGTGGTGCGTGGATGTGCATGAGGGCGTGTGCGACGGCCATGAAATTTCAGGATGTGGTTGGTTTGAGGACTGTGAATCTAATCGCAGTGATGATTTTTAGAAACAAGCACCTGAAAGTGTCGGAACATCACTCAAGAGTGATCGGTTCGAAGGAAAACGGACACAGGCACGGCTGACATAATGTTGCTATGACCACCACTTCGTAAAATATTTAATGTATGTTTTTTCATATAACAAGAGCTCTGATACCAATATAAAAATAAAGTGGATAGTGTCTTATAATAAGTATAGATGCGCCCAATTATAGGTTTTACGGTAAGACTATAAAGTAACAGAATGTTACAATATCAATCATAATCAATCAAGATTGTCAAGAAAGATAATTCATAACCCTGATAGATAGATGAAATCAAGGAAAATATATCTCTAGTAGTGTATAAATGTTTGTTTTTCGTCCTATGATCACTTAAACTGTCATCTTAATAATAGAAACGACGTTAAATTCCAAAGCGACGCTGCTACTCCTGTTAAAGTGGCATTCCAAGCGAAACATTGGACGGAAGATCATTATTTGCAGCTTAATGAACGGTTAATTATCATCGAAACAATTTTAAAAGGTGAGGGCTTCTTGGAATAAAGTTAGGATATGATACGATAATCTAAAAATGGGTAAAAAAGTGAGGCTTGTTAGAGTTGGCGAATACTTTGAGGACTCTTGTTTTTCATACCGGGTATGCTCATGTGAGCTTAGAGAAATTGAAGTGTTATTCGACGATATATGACCCATATGTGCGGAATACAGGGGTTCGGGGGCAGTGTCCCCGACACAGGTGCCCCGCTGCCCGATCAACGGGCGGGGGTTGGGGGCAGTGCCCCCGACGGGGGTTCCGTTGACCGGTCAGCGGACGACTGCCTCGCTCGCCGGTGAGCGAGCGGGGGTTTGGGGGTAGCACCCCCGAAACCTCAACGAGTTTAGGTTTTTATTTAAACTGGCCCGTATGGTGCGAAATTAAGAGATTTCGTATAGGTTTAAGTTTTGAGTCTGTTTGGGGCACATATATATTTTGCTCTTTTTTCTGATCATTGTAATGAGTTGAGTGGCTGTAAACAGAAAATATGCATGACGTATCCCTATTCGAGGGTGAACCTAGGTAAATTCATGTATCATCTATATTCTTTATCTTCTGCGTGATCGTTCCGTTTCGGTTCTCAATACATCCCTTCAAGACTTCTCCTGCATATATATATATATATTATTTGTGTTTTTACAAGATATAATTTTCGTTTCACGAGTCTGACGAAACTTGTGCCGCACAGGCCGCTGGCTACGAGACACCCGCGAGAACTAGGCCTTTGTGAAAGCTTCTCTATTAAGAGTGTGGCACGAATCTTCATAACGCGCCCCTAGAACTGGAACTAACACTGGCTCCTCCTTTGACCGATGTACACCAGCTAACCTTAGTCTCTTACACACGAAAAATTCTTACACGCCGCTAACAAAGCAGCCGCAAAAATGGAGTTATGTCATAACAGCAGCAAGAGCTAAAAGTGAAGCTGACCTCTGATCGTGTCTGAGGTACAAAAGCTCCTCTCTCTCTCTCTCTCTCTCTCTCTCTCTATAGATGCTCAGAAACGGTGCCAGAAACCGAGGTGTTCTTCGTGCGTTTCATCATTCTGCTTGCTCGGTCATGAAATCTCTCAGTTTCAGGTGCGTACCCGCTTTGCTTGTGACTATGACGAGCAGAGATTTCTTGTCAGATCTGAGGTTCAGGTGGGTTCTCTAGCTCATGAGCCGAGGGTTTCTCTATCCTGGGTCATGCTGGATCTAGAAATATCTGAAGAATAGGGCATCGACGCAAGAAAGAAGAACAAGAAACACCCATGTCTCCAATGTCCGATTCGAGCAACATGCACGCACAGCTGGGTTTTGTGCTGTAGTGGGTAAGGAGGAACAAATTAGGGAGATAAGGTATATTTTTTGGATTTTTATCAGTTGGATTTTTGGGTTCCTCGCATTTACATCTTTGACGCACCTAGCAGCAAAGTAAAGCGAAGAAAAGGGAGGCAGCTGTGTGCAGAAATAATCTCTCTTATCCATTTTCGGAGATCCTTTTTTTGGTTGGGTCTACTGGTCGTTTATCGTTGTCTGACTCATCAGCGACCATAAGAGGGGCTTAGTGACTGTTTATTTGCCTCTTCTTGCGATTGAATTCGGATGGCGAATCGGTGGTGGGCCGGGAACGTGGCGATGAGGGGTGCAGATCCGCCGCCGTTCCAGCTGAGTAACGCGGACGATGACCGCAGGGGCGGTATGAGCAGGGGCATACCTCCGATTAGAGAACAAGACTTCATGGACAGCGCCAATAACGCGAATGCCACACCCACCAACAGCAGCGGCACTAGCAAGACCAATCCAAACCCTAGTGAGGCCGACTCTCAGGATGACGACAGCCACGACAACGATGGAGCTGGCAATGACCCGGGAGGCTCCATCCACGAGACTCCTGAGCCCCGCAGCGGCAGTAGCAGTGGCGGGAGAAGTGGGCGAAGGCCCAGAGGCCGGCCTCCTGGGTCGAAGAACAAGCCAAAACCCCCTATTGTGGTCACCAAAGAGAGCCCTAACTCACTGCGTAGCCACATACTCGAAATCAGCAGCGGGAGCGACATCTCTGAGAGCATCGCGAACTTTGCACAGCGCAGACATAGAGGGGTTTCCGTGCTCAGCGGGAGCGGAATCGTGACTAACGTCACTCTTAGGCAGCCCACTGCACCTGGAGGAGTGATTGCTCTTCAAGGAAGATTCGAGATCTTGTCCCTGAATGGCGCGTTCTTGCCCGCCCCATCGCCGCCGGGGGCCACTGGGCTGACGGTCTATTTGTCGGGTGGGCAGGGGCAGGTAGTTGGGGGCACAGCGGTGGGCCCGTTGGTTGCGTCGGGGCCGGTAATGGTTGTCGCAGCCACGTTTAGTAATGCAATGTATGAGCAGCTGCCGGTGGAGGATGACACGGAGGAGGCAGCAGTGGGGGATGGTGGCGAGGCTATGCAATTGCAGCCGACATCGGTGGGATTTAGTCATCCTGGAAACAGCGGTAACCATAATTCTGGATCTCAGTCTTCTCAAGGATTAGCAAATCAACATCACGTATCGTCTTCCATACCGATGTTCAATTTGCCTCCTAATTTGATGCCTAACGGACAAGTGCCTCATGATATGTTCTGGGCCGCTCCTCGTCCCCCGCCTTCTTACTGAGTCATTTAGAGAGAGAGAGAGAGAGAGAGAGAGAGAGATAGACGGGGATGTTGCAGCTTAGGTTCATTTTCTTTGTTTATTTGTAATTTCTGCCTGTTGTTTGAAGATGGTCGACAAGATCTTCAAGGGAAATTGTCAAGGAAAGGCAGGACCCTTTGTCTATATTACTTGCAACTTCGTTTTTCTAGTGCATGTAATTTGTACGTTGCCTTATTCTTTTTCCTCTCTGATCTATGTTGATGTTCTTTTAAAGAGAGAGAGAGAGAGAAAGAGAGAGTCGTATGTTCAAATTAGATTCAGGAAACGAAGTTGGATTGGAAAGAAAAGGCTCTCAAGTCTCAACCACGAGGAAGTACTCCCTGCAAACTTCTCGACTGCCTCTCTGTAGGTATGTTTTCTTGGCTTCTTTGCACTTTGTTGTTACCGTGTGGCTCATGCGCTTATTGAGCGTTTCAATTCCTTTTGACTCAGAGAGAGGAATAGTTTTGGTTCATATGCATCTCGCCCAAGTATGTCACTTCGTTCTTGTTTGTCGCAAATGCCTTGTCATCATTGCCACTTGCTGCACTGATGTTGCCACTGCGAGGGTTGGGATTTGCAACTGCAACTTGGGTATTGCATGGTCTACACATGCTGGGTCATTTCGGGTATGATGGCAGTACGTGGCGTAAAGGCTCACCACTGGGTCGACAGATCTCACTGACATCTGTCGTGAGAAAGCTTCTTTCTTTGTCTAATCTTTGTTATTTGCCTTTTAAAAAGGACCTTTAACAACTTAATGCTACATGGAAAGTACTGATCCTCCGAAGGTTCTATGACGAGAATAATCGATTATATGACCTTCGTGGAAGGAAAATCATCGCATAACATCATTATTAGCAGACAGATTAACACCATGTATATTTTAGTAGATGTACTTTTTAAGATGATGCATCTTTTATGAAAGTAAAAATTAGTCAAATGAAGTGAAAGCACCATTGTCTTTTCAACTGAGGAATTTTATTCAAAGAACTATTGATGGAATAACTTCTTTAGCAAGCAATGGAGAGTTTGAAGAAATTGAGGTAGTTACTTCCCTGATACATTAGCCACTTAGGGTAATTACTTAGCACATACTACATATAACATTGCTTGGTATATATGATTCATATTATCATCAGTGAAACTGTTACTCCTAATTTATCGTATGCTCGAGCGAAGATAAACTTTTGACCATCATCCTATGCTATAATTTCCTACATGTTTTAGCTATCAGATAAAGCCATACTATTACTATTGTCCCATTGCTATTTTGCATTGTTTCCTTATATGTCGATCGGTTACAAATTGCAATAAATTTAGTTTCTTCATGTGTAAGAACTTTAGCTGCTTTTAATCTTGGTCACACCCTCGTTATTAAATTGTTCATGAACCATGATTTCTCATGCATTTTTACCACTTGTACTCAAGGTCCTACAATTTGACTTAAAGACCATGCTTTTACCTCCTAGGGGATTCTCAATGATATGCTTTTTTGCATATAGAGACTGCAACACTCCTTCCAAAAAATCTCGTAGCTTATGTGAAATAGTGATGCATACTTGCTTTAGCATGAAAAGGCAGGTTCAATTGGGTCTACATTCCATTTGATTGGACACTTCCGCAATTTTCTCTTACTCATGTCATATCGATCGGATACTAGAAAAAATTTGGTAGTCTATTGGCTCACATATTCCATTTATCTCAATGGAAAGTTCTCCAACTAATTGAAACCCTTCAATGAGATCACCATCCATATTTAAGAAAAACTAAGAGAAAGTGAGCATAATATATGTTGTTATACATTTGTGTCATGTGATTAATATCTTTTCCTTCTTCCTTTTCTGAAGTTATATGGTAAGATGATTGTGTAGTCAGTGTTCCTCATTGTCTTTTTATCAAATGATTTAAGTTGCGTGATGTGCGCTAGCAACATTACATCCTTAGGTTACTATAGTGATTGGGAGAGAAGTAAATTAATGTTTGTGATTTGTCTGTGGTCGGAGTTGTCCGTGTGCAAATTGATGCATGGACAAGTTCCTTTCTGGTTGTTAGATGTATGTTGACCAAACTAGGGACAGATGTGTGGATTATTCTTATCTTCGAGAACAGATATTTGAGCGGTAGATTTGTTATGTATGTGGGTTGGTAGGTATTTCTCATCCGAATTGACTTTTGTGTGCAATTTGTTGAGGAATGCCCACCAAACGTTGGACAGGGTTTCACTATCAGGTGTGCTTATTAACGACTCTGCTTCTCAAGTGGAGATGAACTGGTTATTCATGTTTTGTTCATTGTTCCTACCCTATAATCTCCTTTACAATCGAGCAAATAGGGTTCTCCTTTTCATTCCTCTTCCTCTTCCCGGCGATTGTAGCAAGCATGCTCTCACGTACGATGGACAATTAGAACTTCAAACTGGGTTGGTTTTGGTATATCAAATGAGTCCACATCAATGGCCATTTGAACTCGATGGCTTTCTCGAAACATTAATCTTAATCTACACATGCGCACCCCCGTGCGCCCGCACATATGCCACCACCTTCTCAATTAAGAAAGGTTTGTCATTTGTCTAATCTGCTAAGATACGAGGAATTGTTCAAACTAATTGCACGAAATTGCAAGCCCAAACAGTCTTGTTGTCCATCTCTAGTGGTAGAGTTGAGTTAATTTATGGAATAGCTGGTTTACATATTGGGGTCGCTTTGTAATCTTGTACTTAATAAGGTATTGAAATTATGTAGAAAGGAGCCCAGTAAATGGTAATAGAGAAAGCGACACACTGTCGAGCATTTTGGAGAGAATCCATGTCTTTTCCCAATCAAAATTGTGACTATTTTCAAAGCCTCATTACTTAAATTCGGGCAGTCTGAACTGATGGTTGCATAGGGTCAAACAGCTCATCATTTGATTGTAATATGGCCACGCGGAGCCCAAATCAGATGTCTATTTTATTTTTCTTATCACTACTATTTTCTTGTGCAAAATCGAAAAAAAATCTGAATGGGATTGGAATCTATCAAACTCTCTAATGGAATGTTAGATTTAAGGTGCCAACAAAATATCATGTGCTAACTGGACGAGTACTTAACGTAGCCCACCGGGTGTGAGTGGGGAACCCAGGACCAAAATAAAACTAAACTTAGGCCTTTTGAGAGGCCCTTTGATTGCAAACTAGTCGAGGCTTTCCTGAGGTCGAAGATAGATTGAGGAATCGCACTTATAATTTTCAGCTAGCAAACGAGTCTTGGACAAATAGACCAACCAAATGATCAGTTTGTCACTACTATTATTATATGAGTAGTTGCCAATCCACATTGTGGTTGAAATTACCACCGCAATCAAACCCCTACTTCAATTGTTTTATGAGAGACTCTCTAAAATCTTATCGCGAACAAGTCATTTGCTACTAGTTCTATATGTATACCCTCCTTATCGGGGAAAACTAGAACTTGAATTAATACCTTTAACTTTTAGAGATTCTGCCATCATTGGGCAATTTAATCTCATTTTCATTTTCATTGATTTTGATGATTTTTACAGGCTAGGGAACATATGTATTTTTCCTGTTATTTGTTTTTCATTGCCACGCGACACCCTACAATGCGAAAGCAAAATATGACCTTATCCCCTTCAATAAGAACTTTGTTTCTCCCATATTTTTTTAGCTGTGAGTTTATGCTTAGCATTTGACTCCTTTACCTCTTTTTTTCACCACGACTTGGATTAAATGAGCTTGATCATCCATATTACTTGATTCTGGTTGTCTCATAAGTTTTCGGTAGTTGCACTACGACCGATAGATGATGCGACCTTTCTGAAGACAAAAATGAGTGAAACTTCTGTTGACACTCAAAAATTGCCCAAGTTCTTGACTGTCGACTCGGACTGCATAAGACCAAGCAAGATATGGCTAAGATGAAATTTGCTAAGTCCTTTTGGTCAGCAACTACATATAGTTAACAAAGGTGACGAGGAGTTGCTGATAGGCGACACAAGAGAAAATTACTAAGTGTTGAGCCATGAGATGTTGGTAAGCCAAACTCAGCTATAGTGAAGATCGACAAATCAAGAGCGAGATAAGTGTTGAAGTCATGAGACCAACGATTTCAGACAGCACAATTACTAATTCATAGAGTTGAGAATCATGAAAGCCACTCACGATAGTGGTCGAGAGTTATGGGCCGTTATAATCATCAAGAAGAGAGTTTGCGAGCTGTGGAAGAAATCGTTAATGTAGGGGCAAGTGGTGAGGCCCTAATCGTCGAGCATTGAGTCTTTTGGTAACCGTTTGTAAATATATGTTGTTGAATTTTAGAAGTCACGTAGGATGTTATCTGCTTTCGTTGTAATTGTTATTAGCCGTTTCTAGTAACCATAAATATTAGGATTGTAATTCGAGGAAGGGATAACCAATCAATCAATGAACACCAATTGTTCTATTTTATTTTCTTGTGACTTTTATGTTTAAGTACCTTTTTTACAAGGCTGGCCACGATTGCCTTCAGTCTTCATACCTTTAATTTTTTTGTCAATCCGCATTTCATGTCCAAGAATCAACAAAGGACTCTTCACATCTTTTATTGATTTTCATACTGATTAAAATTTAGAAAGATGCTTTGTCTAGAATTTTCGGCGCAGTGAACTTATTTGTTGATATAAGGAAACACCATGGTGAGAACCAGACCCAACAAGAGCTAGATAGTGCTGTTGGTAACAACAACCGAGCACCATAAACTGGGAATGAAGTTGCAGCACAACCGAGCGGCAGAAGAAAGCCAATGTGAAGTGGTAGACCTTTCTTGATGGCTCACTAAAGAGCAGTGGAGAGAAGTTGTACCAAACCCTCATATGGTGGCCACCTGAGAAGGTTATTTGAGGAGCAGTAGAATGACTTGGCTAATCGTATAATCAGCCACATGTCCGACATGATCATGCTGATGGTTATTATCGTTAATTCGAGATATAATTTAATAATTCCCACTTTAACTCGAGGTTTTTAGAATGAGAGGTGCTAGAGAAACAAAGAGATTCAAAGGTCAAACAAGCTTTTAATGTTTTAATTATGGAAGCTGCCATGGATAAGGCCGACATGACTACGAAAATATCATTACTCAAGTTTTTTTTTTTAGGTCGGACATTACTCAAGTTGGAAAGTTAGGAAAAGAGATTGCGAAGAAAGTGGATAGAGAAGTACCTAATTTATTTCTTTCTCCCGAATAACAAGTAACAAGAAGCAAGAGGAAAATGAAGGAGTTGAATTTAAGGAGGAAATTTACCTTTAGAATCCACAAAAATCAATTTGTCCAAGTAAGAAAGTGATGAGAGAAATGACAATTATCATCTGTAAACGCTGTTGTACCTCTTATTCATCGAAATTTTATTTTGGATAATTATTTATTTTGTTCCTGACATTATACCGTTTTATCACTTAGGAAAAAACACATCATATTTTCCGATCCTCGATCTTCATTTCCATTATGTATAAGGATACATAGTACAATTCTTTTTCTTTACCGGTAGTTACCATTCTTTGACATTTTTCGCAAACTATATTTTCATAAGTGCTAATTTATAATTTTATATCCTCTTCCTTTCTAACCATTCTATCTATAGTTTATCTACAACATAATATTGAACTTCCCTTTAATATTGTGCAAAGTTTCTTTCCTTACCTTGATCTCTCCTAGGGGCACAACCTATAACAAGAAGTGTCATAACATTCTGCCAACTTAAGGGAGTTAAATTTCCTTCAAGGGAAAAAAGTATTATGACCCTAATAGTAAGATTTTTTCCTCCAAGTAAATCATTATAGTTAGATTGGTGAACTAGGAGAAAAACCATAGCACACATGTGCATGTACATGCATATGAATGATCAAGAAAGACATAGATAGATTCTTCATAATTAAGAACAAGATATCAAGAACGAAAGAAATATACTTCTATTGGGTCAGGGCCACCAGTATAGGTCAAATGTCTGAATTTAACTGGCTGATAAAGCTTATACGATGTTTCATAGGTTTTCGGATAGTCAGGTCTCAATGGCCATATTCGAGATTATTAATTTTTTTTTAAAAAAGTTTCTAACTTCTATTCCATAAGATGCCCTATAGATTTGGATGATGCCTGTTCTGCGATGCTAATGGGCCTAAGCCGGCAAGGCTGAAGACGACCTGCAAATCAATGACCGGTCATCACAACCTATTACAATAAGTTTTATAACATGGTTCAACAGTACTTTCCTTTTCTTGATCTCTTCAAGGAGCACAACCTATTCCACGAAGTTTACAACATTCTGCCAACCTAAGCGAGTTAAATTTCCTTCAAGGGACAAAAGTATTATGACCATAATAGTAAGATTGTTACCCCTAAAGGAAATCATATTAGTTTGATAAGTAAACTAGGAAAACGTGAACCATAGCAAGCATGTGCATGTACATGCATATGAATGATCAAGAGAGACAAAGATAGGTTTTTGATATTAAAGAGCATGATATTGTGAAAGAGAGATATGTTTTTACTGGATCAGGGTTATCCACACAGGTTAAATGTCTGAATTTAACCTGCTCATGGAGCTTGCATGATATTTCATGAGCCTTCGAGCAATTAGGTCTCGATAGCCATACCGCAGATTATTTAAAAGAAAAAAGAAAAGAAAAAGCTTCAAACTTTTATTCCATAAGATGCCCCCATAGATTCGGATTGATACCCATTTTGTGATGCTAACGGGCCTAAGCCGATAAAGCTGAAGACGATGTTAAAAATATCAATGACCAGTCAATACACTCATTTCTATGCCGAAAAAGTTATGGAGTACATCTTATTCCAAGAATGATGAAATGGGAAAATCGTACAAACTCGCAAGATAGGTTTTCTTGCAAGGGACAAAGATCTTCTCTCCGCTTCTTTTTCGTTTTTCCTTTTAGATTTCAGGTAAAACGCTACAATAATTGCGACTTTGACAAGCAGAGACTCAGACACATGCAAAGCCAAAAGACATTAGGAATAGGGGTGTCAGAACCGAACCGAAAAACCGAACCGAGACACGAACCGAACCGAACCGAACTGAAAATTTCATGCATTTCGGTTCGGTTTCGGTTTCGGTTCGGATAATCAATATTAACCATTTTTTTTTTCGGTTTGGTTTATTTCAGTTCGGTTCGGATCAGTTTGGATCGAACCGAACTGAAATAAACTTTGGTTTTTGCCCTAAAAAGCCTTATTTCGCCTAACGCCCTCTTTCACACTCGCAAGTTGCATCTCCCTCTCTCGGTCTCTCCCTCTCCTTCTCGCCGCTTCGCCTCCGACCTAGCCGCCACCGCCGCCGCAGCCTCCACCAGCCGCAGCTCCCGCCGGGACCACGGGCCCGAGCCGGGCATTTTCCTCCATCGATCCGCGCAACTGAGCCTTGGGTTTGAGCCGATCGTCTTCTCGCCGATCGTCTTCTTGCCGATTGTCTTCTCGCCGGAAAAAGGGAGGCAGAGGAGAAGTTGCTATTCGCAAGGTTCGTCGTCTCCTTCGTCTCTGTTGATCGCTTCGCTTCTGATCGTTATTGCTTGTTCGTCGACGCCTGCTCTTGATCTGATGCGTCGGTGGCTTGTTCTTCGCTTGTTTGTTCTTGGTGTGCTGCCATTGGCGTGATGGTTCTGCATTCTGGCTCTGTGGATGTCGGCGGCCGTCGTTTTCTGAGCTCGATCTATCGTTGCGGGCGTTCTTTTGGTTGTGATTGAGTGTTTTGTCGATTGATTCCCTTGGAAATGATAGGTGCACGAATGGCTTGGAAGGACCGACGGTCTCTTTCTAGTGGGAGAAACGGTAGGACGGACGGGGTTTTGAATGTCGGAACTTTTTTACTGTTGGGTAGTGCTTGCCTTTGCGTATTGCGTCTCTTGAGCTGCTGCGCGGAACATGGTTGAATACAGGTTCGAAGTCACTGGATTGCAAAAAATTGAGCCATGAATAAAAAGCAAAAAAAAAAAAGAAAAAGAAGAAGAAACCGAAAATTGATCCGAACCGAACCGAACCGAACCAAATCAGTTTTTCGGTTCGGTTTTAATTCGGTTCGAGCGAGTTTCGGTTCGGTTCAAGGGTGCTTTCTTAACGGTTCGGTTCGGTTCGGTTTTTCAAGAAAACCGAACCAAACCGAACCATTTACAGCCCTAATTAGGAATCACAAAAAAGACAATAAAACGAAAGTCAAGTCTGTTTCTTAGGTTGTGTGGCTATTAATGGCTGCGAGATTTTAGCGTAAGAGATAAATGCTCGAACGCCAACCTCAAGGATAAAACGGGCGACTGTGATACGGGCACTCCAAATTCTGCCACGTGTAATCGCCTGGCGATCAGCATTGTGTGGCCGTCAGGGAGTTTCAGATACCCCGTCGATTCCTGGACACACACCCGATCTATCCCAGCTATAAGTTATCCACCTCTGCTCTTACACTCCCTTCTCAAAGCTTGCTCTTTAGTTGGGGGGTGGTGAGTGGTTCTCTGTTTCGCAGAAAGCTACTGAAGCGAAGGAGAGACGTCCAGTCGTCGCTGGAGATGGCCACTGCCGTACCCACTGTCGGAACTGTTAACAGAGCTCCGGTAATCTCTCCCTCTCTCTCTCTCTCTCTCTCTCTCTCGTGCACGTAACTTGTAGAGATAGAAATTAGTAGTACAAGATCGTCACGTGATTCCTTGTTGTTACTGCTGTTGTCAAGGCATTTTCTTTCGTTCTTTCTTTTCAATGATTTGGTAAAGAAAGTCCCTCTCTGGTTGAGCATGACACTACACGCACATGTCGATAGTTCGGAGATTGTGTTTCTGTTCGTTGAGAAAATATGCGTTCAGGATGTTATGCAACACTAGTTTTAGAGGGGGTCATACTTACCATTTAGCATGGAAGAAGTTGATAAGCAACGCAGTCTGATTAGGAGTTGTCTGTCTCTTCCTTACAATCATAGTTAACCTTTAACTTTTTCATTTTGGAACTCAATAGTTAGGCACTCGTCCATTAAATTTCACTTTTCTGTGATGACCGGATTCATATCTTCTAATAAGGTGAACCTTTTACTTAGGAAATGTCAATATTTCTTGCACTTGACTTAGATATTAACTTAGAGTACCATCCACTGATCTTTCCGTGATATCTTCGGCTTTGGTTATGCCAGAAGCTGGAGCTCCGACGAAGTGACACCTATGCATGCTTCGTCGCTTTAAATACTTTGATCCTATTTCTATCTACTAGATCCAAAAACACATAGGTCATTTCTCTGACCGAGTGTTAAAGTCATTAGAATCACCCTGGCGATTATAATGTTGAAATTGAATAGTAAACAGTGGGGACTCTTTCCTCCTAACTTTAATTAATCAGTTATACCGAGTCTATTTTCAATATTGATTGGGGAAAAATGTCCTCTAGTTCCTTAATCGATCATACACAATTGGCTCATGTTGACATTCATGGATGTTTTGACAAGAAGTTTGTGGATTTATTTTTTGATGAGTGGATGCTAATGCAGCTCAACCTAAATGGCTCAAACACCGGAGCTTCGGCTCCAAGCTCAGCCTTCTTCGGAAGCAGCTTGAAGAAGATGACTCCAAAGCTCCCCAAGGTTGCCTTGCCCTCCGGTGGCTTGCGAGTGTGCGCAATGGCAGACGACGAGGAGAAGCAGACCAAAAAGGACAAGTGGAGAGGGCTTGCATACGACACCTCAGATGACCAGCAGGACATCACCCGCGGGAAGGGAATGGTCGACTCCCTCTTCCAAGCTCCCATGGACACCGGCACCCACTATGCTGTCATGAGCTCTTACGACTACATCAGCACTGGGCTCCGCCAGTAAGGAAGAAAAACATTCCCATTGATAATATTCTCTTTTACTTTTGGCCAAATTATTTTCTTAAAATGATTTCATTACCAATAAGCCTCATTAGATTTTTGTTCTTGATATTTGGTGAAGTGGTGCAACTGATTTATTGTATAAACTTTCGAATGAAGGTACGACTTTGATAACACCATGGGTGGATACTACATTGCACCAGCCTTCATGGACAAGCTTGTTGTTCATATCACCAAGAACTTCATGACCCTCCCTAACATCAAGGTCTGCCTCAAGTGATTTAGTTGATCTTGTTATGTTGGTAAATTTCTGTCTAGGAATTAAACGAAACATGAATAAGATGTCCTCTTTCTGTACAGATTCCACTAATCCTTGGTATCTGGGGAGGCAAAGGTCAGGGAAAATCTTTCCAATGTGAGCTTGTCTTTGCCAAGATGGGAATCAAGTAAGTCACGCATATGTACTTTGTCACTTCGAAAAAGAATCAGGATGATTCTGAATTACCCATGATGTATCATTTTAAGATGAGGAAAATTACAAACTGAATTTATTACTGGTCGCCCAACTAAAAATAATTCAATTCTATCCTATTTGTTTTGCATTTTAGCCCCATTATGATGAGTGCTGGAGAATTGGAAAGTGGCAATGCCGGAGAGCCTGCGAAACTGATCCGACAGAGGTACCGTGAAGCCGCCGACATCATCAAGAAAGGCAAGATGTGCTGCCTCTTCATCAATGATCTCGACGCCGGTGCCGGGCGTATGGGCGGGACCACCCAGTACACGGTCAACAATCAGATGGTCAATGCCACCCTCATGAACATCGCTGACAACCCCACCAATGTCCAGCTCCCCGGGATGTACAACAAGGAGGAGAACCCGCGCGTCCCGATCATCGTCACAGGGAACGACTTCTCCACGCTGTATGCACCGCTCATCCGTGATGGGCGTATGGAGAAGTTCTACTGGGCCCCAACCCGTGATGACCGCATTGGGGTCTGCAAGGGGATCTTCAGGACTGACAATGTGGCTGCTGAGGATGTTGTGAAGCTAGTTGATGCTTTCCCTGGACAATCCATTGGTGAGTATCCTCAAGCTCTCTTTACCTAGAAATTTATATGAGAGAACATACGTTTGACGATTAAGTTGGGGCTTGATCAGTATTCAAGTATAAATAATAATGCGATCGTACGAAATTTGGCAGATTTCTTCGGAGCCCTGAGGGCAAGAGTGTACGACGACGAGGTGAGGAAGTGGATATCGGGCGTCGGGGTGGACACCATCGGGAAGAAGCTGGTGAACTCAAAGGAAGGGCCTCCCACGTTCGACCAGCCGAAGATGACCCTCGAGAAGCTGTTGGAGTACGGCAACATGCTTGTCCAGGAGCAAGAGAACGTCAAGAGAGTCCAATTGGCCGACAAGTACTTGAGCGAGGCCGCTCTTGGTGATGCCAACCAAGACGCCATGAACCGTGGCACTTTCTACGGTCAGTCACATACAACTCTCTTTCCATTTTACCTCCATAAAAACATGTTTGCTTCTGTACACGCCCTGTAGATTTGGCTATACAAAAGCCTAGAATTGGATTCAAATTATAGCTTTTACTAAACATTAGTTGTCAGGTTTGAATGTCCATCACGTAGTAAACATCTTTTTTGTAAATCGGCCTTCGTTTATTGAAGGTACATTTGTTAACCCAAAAGAAGTCGTTCTTCTTATGAGTTCTTTGAAAAGGCATATGTCAGACAAATGTGTGCGAAAACAAATTCTCGTTTTACTGATATCCTTCTGATTAGTGTAATTGTTCCGTGTTGTTCTTGATCAGGCAAAGCAGCTCAACAAGTAAATGTCCCCGTGCCCGAAGGATGCACCGACCCGAATGCGGCCAACTTTGACCCGACAGCAAGGAGTGATGATGGGAGCTGCCAATACACGTTTTAGAGAGGAGAGATTTGAGTTAATCATGATTAAGACTGTGAGATCGGTGATCGAATCATCTGATACTTTACGCATTTCCTGCGTATTAAGAACGGGTTAATGTGTCCTATGATTTTGTGTCATGTAATTTCAATGTGTACAAAATCTGAATCACGGTGTGCTGTTTTCTCACTGCTTGCTGTCGTCAGTTCTCGGAGAAGACTAGGACGTCTCTTCTTACGATAGAGCCGAAAATACGATCCAACGAGTGAACACGTAACTCTCGCTTTGGGTGTTTTGTCAATTGCCGGGAAACTTGAGCAATCGGCCTTTTCAACAATGGACTGCCACCGTGCTTGCCCACAGACAGCACACTATTGGCCCAATATTTGTTTTAAATTGGGCCTAATTTCAACTAGTTCACTGTAATGTATCAGCCCAATTCATATGGGCCGAGCATATAAAAGCAGAAAAAGTAGTAACCATTTCAAATGAAATTTTAACTTATGAATAACATTGCAAGTTCTGTCCGATGTCCGTATATACTCTTCTTCTTAGAACATAGTATCGTTATGTCCGTCCATACCACTCCAAGATACTTTGCTCCTTCTTGCTCGCTCCATTCACCCCTTGAGAAGTTTTCGTGAGCTGCATGTTATCCAAGTTTTCTACCCAAGTGGTTGCTCCTTATCTATATTGAATTGGCCTAGTTCGTGGAACACCAAAAGTATTACTTTTAACTAGTTGGGAGTAGGTCGCATGTATATATAGCATCATAACTCTTTGATTTTTCAATCTAATGTGGAAGTTCAGGTGTTATGTGTACAATTGCGCGATTCTCAAATCTGTTATTAGCTTATTATGTGCTACATAAAATCTTAACCATGTAAGATCCCATCTACTATATAGAGTTAAAACTCGAGAGTGAACGAATATTCACTCTTGTGCTCACAACATGATACTTCACTTTGCCTCAATGCTTTCCACACTACCACGTGGCAAAATACGTGGCATATTTTTTTACACATGGCATAACGAGCCCAGTGAGAATGCTTGCTCCAATGTTCAACACGTGGTACTTCACTTTGCCTTTGTGCTTGCCGCATGGCAAGACATTGTGGCATAGCTGTTTTGCCATGTAGTTTAATAAGCTTAATGATTATTGATAAGAGCATTTCAATAGGAGTCCTAAAACTTGTTGCAGAAAACGCCCCGTGGCTTAAAATAAAAATAGTCATGTGACATTTTCCATCCACTAGAAACTTTTGGAATTGATGGAAGGACACAAATGCATTGAACTTGCAAGTTTTAAGACTAATTGCACAAAAGGAAAGTGTAAAATTCCGCATGCGTTTGCTAGATGTGCTTTCCACAAATTAGTTTTATAGACTTTCACATGTTTAGTTTATTGAAAATGGTTAGTCAATAGAAAAGTACTTGCAATCTAACAAAACACCCACGTATCCTAAAGGAAGCAATCTTATTGCTTGCAACAGCACAAGTGTATATGAACATTTAAAGTTGTGTAATGCTATTTGTATATTTTTTAAAGTTATAAAAGTATGTCGGATAAGGCAAAGTAAACTTATTGAAGTTACCCCTACCGACTATCAAACTAATTATCCTATGCTCTAGCTTGTTCTCTCTTTATTTATGTGCAAGATATTTGATTACCATCTGATTAGTAAAATTTATGCTACCCACACATGACTGGACGAAGCAAATCTGATACATGCTGGTACATATTCATTAAATAACTCCAAGTTGGTATAAAAAACAAAATAAATGACCACACTGTACTCGAAACTCACGCAAGTTGTCTCGTTTTCTGCATAAGCTCATAGAAATGAAGGTTCGTTTTGATCGAGCTTTAATGATTCCCCCCAAACATAGGTGCTGTCGGCGTTGGCTACGCCATCCCAAATACTCGAAAGCTTCCAAAAACTTAGATGTTTATAATGTAATCAACATTGGACGATAATCCTTTGAATGAATGGAAGTTTCAATTTGTTTTTTTGCTTTTTCTTAAGAACTTCTTATTTTGTTTTTCCAACTTTGATCCCCACTATATTTGATAAAGGAATGACAGAATTACCGAGAAACCTCTCGAAAACCTCTTTACTATATGATATGTCGAGTTCCGATTGAAAGCTAACACATATGAGACTCATGATTTATATGATTGACTAGTTTAAGCATCAAATGTGAAACTGTCACGTTATTTAGTAAAAGAAATTAGTAGAATACCTTAGCACATGTAACATTACTCATACTTGATACTCTATTACATGGTTGGGCAATGTCTTATTTTTTATGCCAAATATAGCTTTCTCCAAATTGATATAAGGCCTCCAAAGTTCTTCTTGTGACTAGTTCCATAACGACTTCATGCGTATAAGAGTGGTTTAAATGCACCACTTACTAGAGGCAGCAAATAAGCAATGGCTCTTCCCGCTTTGTGCACGAGCTTCCTTCCCTCCTCAATCCGCCATCGCCAACCATCTCTCTTACTCTTTAGAAACCCTTTCTCCTCCTTCTCTGTTGGCACCGAATATGTAACGTGCACTTTAAACATTGAAGGTCAAAAGATTGCTTGACGTTCAGCAAATTACCAGCCTAGTGTTTGGGACTTTGACTTTGTGCTGTCACTCAGTGTTGATTGCACGGTAATGACTTTTCCAACGCAAATCTCATCTTTAAGATCTCATGTATGAGTGCAATTTTTTTTTTCTTTTTGGGTAGGACGATAAATCTATGAAGCAAGTCCAGAGGTTGAAGAAAGAAGTTAAGGGACTATTCAAAAGGGAAATGAATCAGGTTGCGAGGCTCGAGTTCGTTGATGCAATCCAAAGACTAGGGTTGGGATACCATTTTGATAGGGATATCAAGAACGATTTGGGTTTCATCTATAACGATAGAGAAGACACTTCGCTTTTGGAAGATCTGCATGCTACTTCCCTTCAATTTCGGCTACTTAGACAACATGGATACGGCACACAGCAAGGTCAGTGGCGATTAATAAACTTTTCTTATGGATAATTCAGACAATAAATTAATAGGATCCTCTCAAGACTTACTTTATCACTGTTGGACATATAGATGTGTTTCAAAGGTTTATGAACAAGATGGGAACCTTCAAGTAATCTCTTGAGAAGGATGTAAAAGGACTTCTTGGTCTTTATGAAGCTTCTTTTCATCGATTGGAATGCAAAAACATACTGGATGAAGCTCGGGATTTCGCTTCTAACCATCTAAAGAATCTGAAGCTCGATGAAATTCTGACTAGTTTGGCGAGACAAGTGCTTCATGCATTAGATATGCCGATCCACTGGAGGCCAAACAGGCTGGAGGCTCGGTGGTTCATGGACATGTATGAGAAACAACTTGACACGAACCATTCTTTGCTAGAATTAGCTAAACTAGACTTCAATGTAGTGCAATCCATCCACAGGAAGGAAGTTAGCCGAATGGCAAGGTATACACAAGCGCTCCATAAGACATAGATTCAGGTGATGCGAGGAAGTTTATGCTAAATATATTTTTATGGAGCTCAGCATGGATTACATAGGCAATAATCTGACTTTAGCTATCACCAAATTAATATCTATTTTTTTTTTTTATTTTCAGCGCTTAAATCTATCAGAATGTAAAATTTCACGCTTACTAATATATTAATCCTACTATTCGATAGAAGAAACACTATAGGCAATATGGTTTGAGAGGATGGGTTAATCAGTTATTACTTGACGAACATTATCTAGTCATGTAGAAATTTTTTTTCAGGTGGTGGATTGAACTAGGCGGGAACAAGATGACCTTCTCTAGAGACAGGCTAGTAGAACACTATTTTTGGTGCTCTTTACTGATTTTTGAACCACAGTATACAGTGTTTAGAGAAATGATAACAAAGATTGCTTGTATGGTGACACTTACTGATGATGTTTATGACTTATTTGAGATGCTAGAAGAACTTGAGCTTTTAACAGCTATGATCGTCAGGTTCGTGTAATTTCATTAATATCATTATTTTCCTAATAGCTATTATTGCCATAGAAACAATAGAGAATTAATCTGGACGAACAAATCACAGGATCATGTCATTCCAAAATTATTTCAACGTCAGCCACCCTTTTTTATGTAATTTTGTGATATCAACTTTGTTAAATGGTCATAACCAGGTGGGACATCACATGCATTGATAAGCTTCCTCCAACAATAAGTACTTGTTTCTTGGCTTTGTATAATATGACCAACGAAATCGGATATTGGGTGATGAGAGAGCGAGGCATCAACCCCATCCCTTACATGCAGAAAGTGGTATTTCATTTCTTTTTTTCCATTAATTTGGTTCGAAGCAGAAAGTGATGTTTCTTTTGCTCTTCCCTTTTTTTTTTTTTGTTTTTTGCGTCAAAGCAGAAAGCAGTAATCTAGACTGGCTAGTGCTTTCACCTAGGAGGCTTATCGCTTCATAATCTAGTCAGAACCAAAGTATCATTATTCTTCAAGAGTAGCGTTAATCCTAGGTTAATTGACAACCTTCATATTTCGAATTCAGCTATATATATGCTATTGCAGAAGATGGTCCCTCAATTTGGTCATCATAACAGGTTTCGAATTTCAATCGTAGTGGGAAGATGAATGCAAGGCATACCTTAAAGAGGCTAACTGGTACAACAGTGGCTATAAACCAACACTGAAGGAGCATGTTAGCAATGCAGTAAATTCAATAGGAGGGCTCATTATGCTACTAGGCAGCTACTTGCTTACCACGGGCGACTTGACAGGAGAGGCACTAGATTACGTCTCAAAAGTTCCGATTCTCATGCATTGTTCCGCCATGATTCTTCGGCTCAACAATGCCCTGGGTACATCATCGGTAAGTTCACAGGCATTTCTGGAGCGTAATTCGTTGTTATACACATCAAACATCACTGTTGCACCTATCCTTCTTAACCAATATCTGTAATATGGATCCGTGACTTTATATTTGTCATTCGTCAATGTCCATGCTTAGTATGAATTGGCAAGAGGAGATAACTTGAATGCACTAGAGTGCTATTTGAACGAAACCGGCACTTCAGAAGAGGTTGCTCGGGGACACATTGAGAACTTGGTGCGCGAGACCTGGAAGAGGATGAACAAAGACGCGTTTGACGACTACCCATTTTCTGGGTTGGAGCCCTTTCTTGGCGCATGTCTGAATTTTGCACGAGCATCTCAGTGCTTTTACCAGTATGGAGATGGGACATGGTGCACCCAGTCGCGAAACCAAGGACCACATTATGTCTGTTTTATTCGATCCCGTGCCCTTCGGGTAGCGGTACAATAACTACTTACTTTGTGATAACTAAGGTATCTAACTGTTGCAGTTACCACTTAAAAGAATGTATGCACAAGTTTAATATATATTTGAAAGACTTCTTGAGAGAACTATGACTATACGTCTAGTTTTTCTGAGATTCATCATTTTGTTAGTCTTGATGTTGCAAACTCATTTGTCTCCTGGGGGCTTAAATTGATATTAATGACCTCATAGGATGAGAAAAAGAAAAATCAAAATATGGTTCCGTTTATTTCGCGGAAAATGAATGATTTAAAAAATATTTTCATAAAAATTATTATTTGTATTGCTTGAAATAATTAATCGATGAAAAATATTTTTATTATCATCAGTAATTTAGGTTTAAACATTTTCATAATCGATAAAAACATATAGAAATAAGGCGGAAAATGAGCAGGCTAACAATTCGAAGGGCACGGGGTTAAATAAAACCAACATAATTTCTGTTTGTTTTAGATTTAGATTTGCTATAGACTTTTCATCAACAAATAGGTGTCGAGCAGATCATGCAGTTCAATGGCTCGGATTAGTATACCATTTTGAGGTAGAAATCAAGAATGCATTGCAAGCCATTTTCAATGACACAACCAATAGGGTTTGGGCTTTTGATGAAGATCTCCACGCCACATCGCTCTGATCCAGGCTTCTCCACCCACACGGGGTCCCTTCTAATTACTTTTTTTCTCTTTTTACTGCTTCTTATTATTGAATACTCTTTATTAAGAGAAAAGAGAAAAGACACCATAAGTATCATAACCTATAACTTATTTACGGTGTTTACTTGAGTGTAATAACTTTTTTTTCCGATCAATTGAATGCCATACAAATTTCCAATCAATAATCACTTGAGCGCCATAATTTTTTAAAAATGTTCACCACAAGTGCCTTGCTTGTCAAATTTTGGGTACATGGGTGAACGTTTTAAAAAACCTATGCCGCTCAAGTGATAATTTGAAAGTTATTGCACTCAAGTATCTTTTTTTTTTTAAATTATGGCACTTAAGTGGTCGGAAAAATATTATGACACTCAAGTGAGCATCGTACAAAAATTATGGCATTTTCCATATCCTTACCCCTCTTTATTTACATGGGGGACTTTCTTTTGGTACCCTTTTGGTAAATTGGACATCAGTTCAAGAAAATAACTTTAATTTTAACCAAACGTTTTTATACTATTTATACCAAGCCCGTCCTTTGAACAATCTACCCATAAACGACGTAATCTCATTCATATTAATATATACTTATCATGCTAATAAATCATTGAATCAAACCCGGCCATTGAGCAATCAACCAATAACAACCCTAGTAGTCTGAATTCTCTTATGTTCTTATCCAGCGAACTTCAATCTCTTTCGGTTTGTGGGTGAATTTGGGTCGAACAAGACGGACTTTTGCCAGGATAAACTAATGGAACATCACTTATGGAATGATTTAATGGTCTATGAACCGCAATTTGGAGCTTTCAAAGAGATGAGCACCAAGATCACACGTTTGATCATGTTGATGGATGATTTTATGACGTTTTTGACGCTCGTGGGAAGAACTTCAGCTCTTGATGAAATTCATTGAGAGGTTTGTGCATTAGATCATCCTATTTTTCTCGAGATTTTATGTATAACCTAATACTGAGTTAATACTAATGTCATGCTCATAATGAAAATGTTGGAGATGTGATATCTCTGAAATCGACAAGCTTACTCCAGCTATAATGATTTGTTTCCTTGCCATGTACAACACTTGCAATGAAAGTGGCTATTGGACCACGAAAGAGTGAGGCTTCTAAATAAATCTCGTTTTAAAAAAAAAAAAAAACTCATTCACTACAATAGCAAATAAATATGAGAAAATTATACCGTTAAAAAAACATTCATTCCTAATGATTCTTTCTCCTAGAGCAACGAAAGCATGGCCAAATGAGAGAGATACAATATGCAAAATGTTATTCGAATAAATCTACTATTTTGCAATGCCCAATTATAAATTATGTTGCTCATATGTCAAGGCTTGTTTGAAAGATTCATGATAAAATGCGAGCAGTTTCGAAGAATCACTGAGGGGGATATGTTAAGGGGTTATTGAGGCTGTATGAAGCATCTTTTCATGGATTCAAAGGTTAAGCCAACATGATGAAGCCAAGGCTTTCCCCTCTAACATGTCTGGGAAACGTCGAGGGGATGATAATATTTGGGCAAAGAAGATAAACCACGCTTTAGATATGCTCATTATTCACTGGAGGCCCAACAGATTGGGGGCCCAAATGGTTCATGGACACATATGAGGAAGATTAGCGTGGCTTGATTTGGCTAGGGATAAAGACAAAAATGATATCTACACTTTAGTCCACTGTGCAATATGGTCCATAAACCTTAGCTCAATGTACAATGTGGTTCATGAATTTTTAATTTGTTCAATGTGATCTTTAGACTTTTGATACATATTTAACTTAGCTCCCGAACTATATAAAACTGTTCAATGTTATCCTTCAAGTAGTTTAAGTTCAAGGACAATATCAAATATATTTCATATAGAACATATACAAAAAATCCAATGACCACTTTAAATAATTTGAAAGTTTAGGGACCATATTGTAAATTAGGTTACAGTTTATGTACTACATTGAATAAATTTAAAGTTCAGAGACCACATTGCATATTGAGTCAAAGTTCAATGACCATTTATGTCATTTTTCCATTCGGTTAAGCTCGATTTCAACATAGTGCAATCAGTTTGTAGAGACGAAATCAGCAAATTAGCTAGGTACTTAAGCCTTGTAGAAGGACTACGTCCTTCGGCCCACTACAGACCCAAAAAAAAAGTACTTCGGCCCACTAAATCTTTGATTTTCGTTGAATGAATCAAGTCAATCTGACCCAATTTCAATGGCTAGTTAGCGATAACGACCCAATTTTTGTTTAGCGCAAAAAAGATCAACCCAATATCAGAAGAATTATCTGTTGGTGGGCCTCTTGAAATGAAGATCTGCAGGCCTTCCTCAGTCTACTGAGCCCAACAGGTCCCTTCCAATGAATCTTTTTATTTCCTTTTATTTGTGAATACTCTTTATCGACCCTCTTGGTATATTGGACATCAGTTCACGAAAATAACTTTAATTTCATCTAACGTTTTTGTATTTTATGTTTCAAGCCCGTCCTTTGAACAATCTGCCCGTAAACAACGTAATATTATTCATTTTCATATGTACTTGTTATGCTAATAAAACTATTGGATCAATCCCGTCCATTGAGCAATTGACCAATAATAACCTTAGTAGTCTGAATTCTCATATAGACTGAAGTTAACAATCAAGTGAGAGGCAAATTGATTATTGTGAATTTTTTGGAACCTTTTTGTGCACCAATGTGTAGCGGATGAAACAGTGTTTCTAGATGACATATGCTATATAGAGCAAATATCTTCTATCGACTAAAATGTAAAAAGAGCAATGATAGGAGAGAATGTGGAGCAATTTATACGGTGATTCCACTTGGCTCACTCCTCTCTCCCAATTCTAAGATCTTAATAACAAGGTCGCAATCCAATAATGCAATCCCTCAAACCTTTTGGAGCGTTTACATTGAAGTATAGCGCTGCCCACCAAAGAAAGCCGACAATTGCCCGTACACCAAGCGACTATAGCTCACTCTATAGCTAAACACACCGCGGCTGACACTTAATGCAAATATTACAATTATTATTGATATCACAAGTTTTTCCCTCAAAATATTGGCACAAGAAGTAAGAATAAGTTGTAGAGTGCTCTGATCTACTGGTTACTTTCAGCTCTCATGTTGATGTTTTTATAACCCTCCAAGCTTTCTTAGAACTTCTGACCAAAAAAAAAAAAAAGCTTTCTTAGAACATTAGAGACTTCAAATAGGTTAAAGTTACTGTAACATAGGCAGTTCATAGCTCAGATTATTCACCTGGAGCTAATTAATGAATCTTGCCAAAATAGACAAAACAATCTCTGCAAACTTGCCTAGCACTTACTCTACTCCGCGAAAAATAGTAAACCCTACCGTGTCTTCTCTAGAATGTCTCTCTATAAATTTTAAGACCTCAATTGGCTCCAAAGCATCAATTTAAATTTGAATCTATTCGATTTAGAGCTTGATCTTCTTTTCCGAGTACAGGAGCATCGTCCACTTTGTCTATTGCGTGAATCAAAACTTGGCAATTTCTCCCAATATTAATCTTTTCCCTTATACACTTGGTTCTTCCAAGCTTATCCAAGTTGTTCTAATTCTATTTGTACCATCCAAGCATCTCCACGATCCCACTTCCTTTGCTTGTTCACCAAATTCCAAAGGTCCTTCTAACTCTAACATTTTCGACTTAGCATCTTATTCTCCATTTGCATAGTAAGGAAGCACTCCACTAGTACATATGTCCTTTTGTTAACTTCATCTGCATATAAACTTGTGCGTGTGGAGAATATTTCATCTGCCCATCCAAATACACACATTAGTTCATAAAGAAAGTTTGGTCATCTTTAAAATACTTATAGTTTTCCCAACACATTTTTAACTACATACATCATCTTCACAAGAATCTCACTGATGAAAACCACAAGCAAATATGAAAAAATAATGCCATTAAAATCACATTCATTCCTAGTGATTTTTTCATAGAGCAATGCATGATCAAATGAACAAGATAAATTCATTCTTCCAAATGTTTGTTTTTCAACGTCGCCCATTCCTAGAACATGTCACAAAAGAAAATAACAATTTTTTTTGACATACAACTATCTGGGGAATACATGCATTGGATGTTCGACATATCAATGTCCACTGTCGCCTGCTAGAAAGTAGTTACAAACACTCTTACTATAATGTTTATCGAAGTACATTCTTGAGTAACGTAATATCATCTAACTAACAACATAAATTCGATTACCATGTCTTCTTACTATGTACGGGTGAAAATTGCAATTGATTCAGAACATTTATGAGAAGATACTGAAGTTGCTGAGAAAGAAAATTAGGCTGGCAGAATTAGCATTGAATGGCACCCATAAATGAGGAAAGGAAGCCGCTCTGAATCTATTTTTTTTCGCATTATAATTCCATCATTTCTCTCGAATCTTATTTAATATGTGTTCTTGCCCATGCGTTGCATGGATTTTATCTTAAAAATTCTTAAATAGTGATTAATTACCAAAAATTAATAGGATTACTATCACAAAAATTCCAAATTATGCTCGTTGTTATACAAATATCCCAAACTCTTTTTTGTATCGCTAAAAACCTTGAATTTGCCCATTACAACACAAATACCCAAAACTTTTCTGTGTAATAAAAAACTCTAAACTTATACCAATGTGACAAATATACCTTAGATGAAACTAAAATAGAGAGTATACATATCACACATGTATAAGTTTGGATTTTTTTGTGACATAAAAAAATGTTATAAGTATTTATGTCACAGTGGGCAAGTTTAGAGTTTTTAGTGAAATAAAAAAAATTTTGGAGTATTTTTGTCACAACAAACATAGTTTAGAGTTTTTTTTTATGGTATTTGCTCAAACTAAATGACTATTTTAAACATTCTAATCCTATGAATATGCTGATGAATTTATGGTGTTTTGTGTGGCTGAATTGATTTAATTATGTATGTTTGAATGTTATATAAATAGATATTGCAGAATATTTGTCGCTTACTATATTTATTGGGTTAATTTGTGTAGCAGAATAAATTTTATATGTGCATATGAATTATGATATAGGTAGACATTTCAAAATATTTGTATGCACATGATATTTCAAAAGATTTTCCTTTAATTTTCACTTTTTGGCAAAACTCTTAAATGTTTATTGGAAAGAGCCATTGAATTTAGTGCATCTAATGCCCAAAAGTTTATTTTACTATAATTTATAAAGATGGATTTTATACATAGATAACTTAATAAGAAATTTACTTTTGCTATTTAGGTTTTACTTTTTTGCTATATATATATATATAGTATGTTATTCAATTATTCTCAAATTTATGAGTAACTTACTATTATATACATGAAAATATTATTACGAAAAAAATTTACAATTTAGATATTCAGAAGTGCATATATATACAAGCCCAAGCTAAGTGCGGGCGAAGGATCTAGTTATTATGTGATTCAAGGAACTTATATATAAGTTTCTCTTATGATTGAACAAATTTATCAATAAAAAGATGAAAATTATCACTATATATGTACAAATAAAAAAGTGTTTCTAAAGAATCGCATCTCACAATGACACGTTGGACTCTAGATGTCTAGAAAAGCCTCCTTCATATTGCAAACATTAGACTTGTTGAACTCTCCACAAAAAAAGTGCTGCAACATGTAACATTTTTTATGATCCTTTCACATTAATAATAATCAATTGTTAATTTACAAATTACAATTTCTCATAAAATGTGCCTTCATACTAAAGAGAACATGACTACGGAAATCTCTTACAATGCTTACTCCCTCATTAATAATTATTGGGTTTGCAATAATGTAGCTCTTTTCGGCATTTGTTCTTGCATAACAGACGGGTTCATGTCTCATTTTTTTTAGGGATAAGTACATTGGAATTCTTAATACATGTCACGAAAGTGAAATTAAGTCCTAAAACTTTTAGAAAGTGCAATTAAGTCGTAAAACTTGTCAAATTTGCCCAATTAAGTCTTTCCGTTGATTACACAATTTAAAAGCTTTAGAGACTCGATTGCCCTATCATAAAAAGTTTTATAATTTGATTGCATTTTTTGAAATTTTTAGTACTCGATTGTACTTTCACGATAAGTTTTAGGACTTGAGTACACTTTTTGAATGTCTCAGGGCTCGATTACACTTTCATGATAAGTTTTAGGACTTTCGGTGCATTTATCGCTTGTTTTTTTTATTAATTTGAGCGATATGGCGTGGGGTAATCAATATCACTAAGATCAAGCATCATTACTCAACTAGAAAAGGAAAGCTCAGATCAAAACGGTAAAGAGTTGCACTGTCTAGGACGCTTCCTCATTATCAAACCTACCTCACCTAAAAGAGAACAACACAAGAACACAACACAAACCCAATAATCAAGTATAGCTTGGTCAAAGATCTTGTTCCCCATTTGCGGCCATTAAGAGGCAAAATAAGAGGAAATTGAATAGCAATCCCACATAACAATCTTCAAACCTACCAGGAATTCTTCCTACAAGGTTCCTACGACAGCCAAATTACAACTCCAGCCAAATGCAATTAGATGTCCCCCGAGATGAATTCCGAATCCTAAGTCGCATTCTCTGACTATTTTCCAACCTACTTTGTGTTTCGGGCAAGTAAAGGACGAAGCTTTGATTAGCTCGTTTACTGGTGGGGGAGGCATTAAGATTTTTGACTTGACTTGCAAGCTAATAGGAGTTCATTGACAAAGAAGCTTTCGCGAAGGTGTCTTTCTCGATTGGAATGATGATGTATACAATGAAAAAAGATTATACCTAATTCTATTTTGCGTTCGGTATAAAATTCGTTAGGCTCTGAATATGACAATTTCGTGAGGAACCCATTTTTTTAATAAGATCAGATTGAGTTCCGAACTCAACCACTTAACCAATTGAAAGGTTAGTCGCGATTACAATAGTCCATGGTCGCAGCGGTTTAGAACTAGAAGTAACCCAAATTTCAAACCGCGGGCTTTGGTTTCTCACGAAATTATCTGGTAGATTGGCGGATCCTACCTTAGTGTCTAAGCAAAAAGACAAGATCCTGAATAAATACTTTATTTAGGAAAAAGTTTGGGTAATCAAGGATTTATAATTGTAGAATGGAAGAATGTTGTGCCGCTTCTCGTCGTCATGTCACGCCTAATCGTTAGGTGCGCGACGGACTTAGACTATGTTTTGGCCCCTAGAGAATAGGAAAACCGCTAGCGGTTACGATAGTAGAGCCTTGCAAATTGAGGTACAACAACCATCCTTTGAAAATATGACCGGGAAAAAACTACCAAAAACCCCAAACTATGTCACTTATGACATATTTACCTCAAACTTTTTTTTTGTGACACCAAAAACCTCAAACTATGCCACCGATGACACATTTACCCATAACTTTTTTTTGTGATACCAAAAACCCCAAACTATGCTATTAGTGACATATTTACCTAATTGTACTTTAGTTCATTGGCATTTTCATTTTTTTTTTCTTTTTCTTTTTTTTTCCTTTCCGGCGAGGGCGGCCCTCGCCGACGTCGGGTGAGGGTCGCCTCGCCTAGGCGAGCGAGGGCGGCCCTCACCCGACTCAAGCGAGGGCGACCCTCGCTCGACACCGGCGAGGGTCGCCTTGCTTGGGCGAGCGAGGGCGGCCCTCGCCCAACTCCAGGCGAGGCAATCCTCGCCCGCAACCCTTGCCGGAAAGGAAAAAACAAAGAAAAAGTAAAAATGACAAAAAAGTCTATGGACTAGAGTATAATGAGGTAAATATGTCATAAATAGTATAGTTTGGGATTTTTTGTGTCACAAAAAAAAATTCGGGGTAAATGTGTCACAGGTGGCATAATTTGGGATTTTTGGTGGTTTTTTCTTAATATGATTTGATTAAATGGCATATGTTTCATGTGGGGGCAGGCTACTTCATTCATGCTTAGCGTCCTAAAATGTACAGATCCATTGGTTTCCTAATGACTTTAATAAGTATAGAGATACATGACCTCAGATAACTCACAAGATATTTGAGCACCATTGGTGGATTACTCAAGAAATTTTCAAACTAACGACTCTAGATATTTCGGAGATATTCGAACTGCAAGTTGAGAAATAATTATATATGAGAAATTTCAACTTTGTTGTACGTTCACAGCCAGGGTTTGAGCTTCTCTGTTTTTCAACTAAAATTTATTTCGACTCTGTGTTTCATCTTTGCTAATCAATTTAGTCCCAGACCTACTCTCAAAGTTTACGCTGCGTTTGGTTTGGGTTTTGGCGGAAAACCTTTGAAAAAATATAAAGGACTTTAGGTGAAAGTTATTTTCCAAAATGCAAATAGTGTTTAGTAAAGTGTAAATTAAAAAAACACATTGGGAAGTAACTTTGACTTAAATACCGCTTGAAAAAAATTCACTTTGTAAAGGACTTTTGCTACTTTTTTTATAAAAAAAATTCCCAAACTTTTTGCCAAAAGTCAGCCGCCGCCGCCTGCCTCAACTAAGGTCATGCAACCTCAAGCAACATCGCTTGGGGTCCTAAGGTCATGCGACCTCAAGCAGCATTGCCTTGGGTCATGCAACCCAAGGCGATGTCACCTGGGGTTGGGGTATGGCAACCTTAGGTGAGGCTGGTGGTTGAGGCTTTCACTGGCAACATTAGAGTTTTCGAAGATATTTCCATAATTATGAAAGTATTGTGAGGGCAATACTGGAAAAAAAAAATCCATTTGCATCTGGGAATGCTCGAAGCTCAAAACACCCTTGGACTTACATTGAGCTAAAGGCTTTTGAAAATGCAATCGCATTTCCCTAAAATTCTCCAAAATTTTGTCAAATGCCATTTGTATTTATCCAAGAGATTTTGGAGGCCTAAAGGGCTTTGGCAAAGTGTTGCCAAACGCTTTCCTAGGAAGTTATGTATCTTGATTGTACTCTCATCCAAGTACATTAACATTGGAGTTCAAACGCAACACTCTCCCCCCTGTTAGGTGTGCAATTTTTTAACTTTTTGCTCAATTGTCATCGTAGAAGCCTACCCGGAGTCGCACTTTACTTAGGTCCTCTTGCCACGACAATCACTCTCCGCCCTTGTCTTTGGGTCACTACAAGCCCACTAATTTATGTATGGTTTGTCCCAAAATCACACATCTACTAGTGAGAATTAGACTTCAATACCATAATGTGACAACGTGGCTTAACTTGATTGAAGTATTATCACCTTTAGCTTGTCCCATATTATGGTTTTATCCTTTAGTATACAAGCAAGTATATGTTAAAGCGTTTGCCCTCCTGGCATTGCTGTCACTTGAGCATTTTTAACTAACGTTTTTTTTTTGGTAGGGAGCATTTTTTACTAATGTGAAACTTGTCATTACACTAAAAAACACTTTTTGTGAGTTAATTCTGATTTTTACATGTACAACCCACACGCACTCTCCTCCTGTTCAATGTGCAAGTCATTTCTACCTCCCTCCCCTCCACCTTCTAAAAACCTTGTTCGGCCAATCTCGCCCCTATAATCAATTTCTTCCCTTGTCGGACTGGATCGTTACACTTCAAAAGTTACTCAGGATTGAATTAAGAGCACGTTGATCACTGAGTAAAAAGTCTCTATTAACCATTTCATTTGGGTATCGGAATCTCTTTGAGCATTTGGCTAATCCTTAATGAATATTACAGTCCTCTCGTTTTTGCACATACCTAGTAATTATAAGAGATAATGTCTATATTTTTGGAGTATCTCACAAAAAGGTGCTAGTGTAGTGATTTTAACTTAATCTTTGAACGAGGATCGTCTACGTGCTTTTTCATTTGAGTAGTCCTTCGAGTTAGTAAACTATGTGAACTTGGTTGAATTCTAACTTCTCCCAAACTTAGTTCACCTATTTCTACTGCCCCATAATAGATGAGTTCCACTCTCTTTAACATTATACATGATTGGCTATAGACGGTCCATCTCGTTACGGCTCCCTAGAAGAGTTTTCTGTTTGTTTTTCCTCACGGTCAACGTTTCCATGCTCAACCACTTCACCACATGGTCGATCGCCAATTGGCGGCACCTGAGGGTACATAAATTGGGTACAAATAGGTCGTTAGGGGAGAGAGGGGAAAACTAATTTCCTAGGAAAAGTGAATTCTGTTTGACCATGTTGAATGACTGAATAATTTTTACTTTTCCTTTCATTTAAAATTTTCAATTGGCAAATTCTAATTTTATTCTTAAACGGAAACACCAAACCTTTCACAGTATACAAATATTTACAAGTAAATTCGCATTTATTTCACAATTTTTTTAAGTTTGAATAATATTTTGAAATAGTGCTAATACCACCAAAAATCCTAAATTGGTATACCTTGTCACATTTACCCTAAACTAATTTTTGTGTCACAAAAATCTCCGAATTGGTATACCTATGCCACATTTACCCCAAACTAATTTTTGTATCCTAAAGAACCTCCCACCTATGCCACATTTAATGCAAACTGGCACACACGTTCCATATTTACTTTGATTGTGGTAAATATGATATTTTTTTGGGTAAATATGGCATGGGTGTGCTAGTTGAAGGTAGGAATATACTAGTTTGGAGTTTTTTATGATAGACAAATTAGTTTGGGGTAAATGTGTTAGGGCCATCTTAGGATAAATGTGGCATGGATGTATTAATTTGGGAGTTTTTATAACATGAAAATTAATTTGAGATAAATGTAATCCGGATGTACTAGTTTGAGGTTTTTGATGGTATGATCCCTTTAAAGTTTAATAGGAAAATAAAAAGTCAGCTTCTCACGTCTTAGAAAGCTTAACCAACTAGTTCGACCAAAAAAAAAATGAACTTTCCTTTTCCTATCCTTAAACCTCTTCAGACATCAAGTGCTTAGTATGCGACTTATCGCACCAACCATCTAAATCATACACATTTCGGATGAAAGAATTACCAAAAAAAGTTATAAATCTATTGCAATTGTGTCAATTCAGTCATAAACCTTTTTTTTTGCCAATTGAATCCTAAACAATATTTATTTGTGCCTTACCAAAAAAAAAAACATTTTATATTTGTGCTAATTCAGTCCATCCGGCCGACATTTGTGCTAATTTAGTTCATTCAGCCAAAATCGCTAACATGGATGATGGCCCTCCTACGTGGCGTGACTGACGTTGACGTAGATAATTTTTAATAATATTTTTATTATTTTTGGAATTCTGGATTTCTTTTAATTTTCTTTTCTTTCTCTTTTTTTTTTCCTTCCTCCTTTCTCTGGCCAATCATTGGATCCTGGCGATGGGCTAGAGGCAAGGGTGACCTCGCGGCCATGGTGAGGCAACCTTGCCCAGCGAATGTGAGATTTGGGCAAGGTCAAGCCTTGCCAGTGGCTGACAAGGCAGGAAGGAAAAAAAGAAAAAGAAAATAAAATTCGAAAAAATAGTAAAATATTATTTAAAATTATTTACGTCAATAGGGGTCCATGTTAGCAATTTACGATCAATTTTGGTAAGATAGACTGAATTAGTACAAATGCAAAAGGTTTTAGGACTCAATTGATAAAAAAAAGATTTATGACTCAATTGACACAATTATAATAGATTTAGGTTTTTTTTTTTATAATTTTTGCCATTTCCACGTCACATGTTGTACTCTTTGCTGCCATGGGAAAATGACAAGACTATTTATATAATTGTGAAATTGTACTTCAAAAAATATAAAGTGCATTAACTATGACATGGCTTTTCCAAAACAGCGTCGCTGCTCTACCAAGTAATTGGGAAGCTCATAACAGTTATACCCAAGAAGAGAACAAATCATGCCAATGAGACCACATGATTTACTTTGCTAGCCCCCTAGAGAGTTCTTGTGGGCTATATAATCTATATATATGCATATATAGGTTACTATGCTATGGTGAAAAAATCAAAAAAATTCAAAATTCAAAAAATTAAAAATATTAAAAATTATGTACATTAGTGTCAGTCATGCTATATAGGATGACCGGTATTCACGTCAGCAATTGTCGAGCAAAATTAATCAGAAGGATTACATTGACAATTGTCAAAAGATTTAGAATTAAGTTGGCAAAATTAAAAATTTAAGTAAAAATTTAGGATCGAATTGACATTTGTACAATAGTTACGGGACTTTTATGATAATTTTTCCTATATTATGTGATGGATCGTTCGCATGGTATCATCTACCACATCAAAGTCAGATTGTGTTGGGTAGCCATTTGTTAGGAAAACAATTTGCTACACGATATATAAACTACTTCCGGAAAACAATCCGAGAGAGAGAGAGAGAGAGAGAGAGAGAGAGAGAGAGAGAGAGAGAGAGAGAGAGAGAGAGAGAGAGAGAGATCTCATAGCCACGTGGGAAACATATTGAGACGTGATCGTTCCCATCCAACAACGTGGAGGCTACTGTGGTCACAAGTTAGATAAATTTCCTGAAACCTTACCACCTTGAAATAGTATGTTGGTAACCACATCCTCCTCGGTTACATCTAGGTAACCTAATAGATTCATCTAGACCCATTGCTACGCGTAAACGTGGAACAAGCTAATTAATTAAATTTCCTAATTTTTATTGTATTTTATTTTTTCCTCTGGGTTACAAAAGGCATTCCTAATTTCAGACCAAGTTTTAGGATTAATTTTTATCAATCTATGTCGCGCAAACGTGGCACGAAACCTTCCATGTATTATGAATTGACGAAACCCTTAGGCTGAGTTGAAAAGCTATATAAGGTGGTTCGAGCTGATGAACCGCCTCATTCCTTTCTTTGAACATGCAAAGTCAATAGCTATAGCGATTAGCGAGTTCATTCACGTCGCCTTACAATCCTATTGCCTATTCTCGTTCCTTAGCCAAGTCCATTAAGCAAAGACCCAAAACCATCATTTCTAAGTGTTGAACTATGAAGAGGAGGCCGATTGTTCCACAAAAGCAAGAAGTCGGGATGGCGTCGGTCCTTTCCGAGCTCGAAGGGACTCTCTTGAATGATCCTGACCCCTTTTCCTACTTCATGCTGGTGGCGTTCGAAGCGTCCGGTGTGGTACGCTTCACGCTGCTGTTGTTACTATGGCCCATGATTCGGCTGCTCGATGCATTCGGGAAAGAAGATGTCGGACTAAAGGTGATGACCTTCGTAGCGACGGCTGGAGTGCCCGAGTCGGAGATCAGATCAGTGGCGAGAGCCGTCCTGCCCAAGTTTTTTATGGATGACTTGGACATGAATGCTTGGAGGGTGTATAGCTCACATGGAAAGAGAGTGGTGATGACAAAAACCCCGAGAGTCATGGTGGAGAGGTTTGCAAAGGAGCATTTGCAAGCCGACGAAGTGATCGGGAGTGAGATCATCGTGAATCGGTTTGGATACGCCACAGGTTTCATTAGGGGCGACAACAAGCGCTTCGCCGATCAAGTCAAGAAGTTCTTTGACGGTGAACAGCCGACTTTAGGGTTAGGAAGGCCATCGTCGTCTCAGTCGGTTTTATCGTTATGCAAGGTGAGTTCGTCTACATCGGGATGATCGATTCGGCTTTTTCAGTAGTTTGGAAATGATGAAGACAATTTATGTAGTATTGTAAAATTTGCCTTCTACTTACAAATTAATCATATCTTTAAACTAACTTCCCGTTTTTGAACTTACGTATTTGATCACCTAACCGTGTACTTTCACATTAGCTGTCTTCATTTTTACTTTCACTATGCCTAGTTGACTCTACTTACGACAATGTACTTCCATCGAAGTAAAACTGATTAATTATCACGTTCATCGTGTTCCTCTTATCAGGAAGAGTTGCATCCACCCTTCACCAGTCTTCAGAAGCACTATAACCAGCATCATATCTATCCTCACCCAGTGATCTTCCACGACGGTCGACTAGTGAAGCGCCCGACCCCATCCACCGCGCTCTTGATCCTCCTGTGGATTCCTTTCGGTGTGATCCTTGCGATTATCCGCATTTCTATTGGAATAATTTTCCCCTTACAGATGATGCCCCATGTTTCCCGTATATTAGGAGGGAAAATCATCGTCAAAGGCAAACCACCAAGATCGCCATCAGGCGGAGGCACCGGCTTGTTGTTTGCCTGCACGCACCGCACTCTGATGGATCCCGTTGTTTTATCCACTGTCTTAGGACGTAGAATCCCGGCGCTAACCTATTCTATCTCCAGGCTATCTGAGATATTATCGCCCATTCCAACCGTTCGATTGACGAGAGTGCGAGAAGTAGATGCTCAAAAGATCGAACAAGAACTATGCAAAGGCGATCTAATAGTTTGTCCAGAGGGAACAACATGCAGAGAACCCTTCCTTTTGAGATTCAGCCCTCTCTTCGCGGAATTAACCGATAGAATAGTGCCTGTGGCGATGAACTACAGGGTTGGGTTCTTTCACGCGACGACGGCGAGGGGTTGGAAGGGGATGGACCCCATCTTCTTCTTCATGAACCCTAGGCCGGTCTACGAGGTTACGTTCTTGAACCAATTGCCGGTAGAGGCAACATGCTCGGCCGGTAAAAGCCCTTACGACGTCGCAAACTACGTCCAGAGAATATTAGCTGCGACGTTGGGGTTCGAGTGCACGAATTTCACTAGAAAGGACAAGTACAGAGTTCTTGCTGGAAATGATGGGACCGTGTCCTACACTTCCTTGGTTGATCAGATCAGGAAGGTGGTGAGCACATTCAAGCCCTTCATACAGTTCTAAGGCTGGGCGGGAAATATGAACCATATTCTTTTGTTTCCTTTTGGGTTATATTTCGTTCGTATAATTTCTTATGAGTGGTGTTTTGTTTGCTCTATAGTGACATGCGTGGGTGGGATTGCCTACTGCAATTTTTTTTTATTTCTATTTTAGGACTATTATTATTTCTGGAATTGTCATGTAAATGTTTGTGCATATGTTACTTGAGCACATGTTCTGGTTATGCTTATCATTGCAATTTTCAGATTTCTCAAATGTAACCATGTAAGTAGTACTGGCAACAACCTATACATCCTCACATACATGTCTTCACTTCTGAACACCCGTTCTTAGAAGTATGGCCACACACATTGCCTCTGAGGAATTTCTTGGTTTAGGATCAGTTCTGCCTTTTCCAGAACAACGATTTGTTAAATCCTATATGGCACAACCGTATATATGTAACACATTCTTCTTTGTAACTAAAAGAACTACATATAGCTGCTTTCATCTTGAAAGGAATCATTGTTAAAAAAAAAAAAACAAAACAAACAAAGATTTCTTTAGCTCTATTCTTGAGAGATGTAAGAACATAAGTACCTGTCCAAGCGCTTGTATAATTGCTTTTGGGGTTACATGTAATGCAGACCCAATGTTAAAGAACTATGCTAGTGAATATAGTCGAGGAAAAAAGTATAAAATCATAGGTAAAGTAATAAATAAATAACACAAAGCTGTAAAGTTATTTTTTATTTGTTTTCGATTTCGTTTTACTTTAACTGAAAATTTTAAAACTAATAAAAGGTGGACCGATTGGCATATGTGGCTTGCCCACATTTTTTCCCTTGGGCAGGCCTAGGTAGACCTCAAGAGATTCGGGCCCGGGTAGGCCCAGATCGAGCCCGCCCAGGCTCGCAGAATAAGCATGTTTGATTTTCACTTATACCCATCCTTTTAGTTGTACACTTGCATCCCTATAATTATTCAATCTTTTCATGATTCAAAATGTTGTCCTAAGATATTTAGTGGTATCACAACACCATGTCATCAACTGATGTGGCAATCATTACTATGGTTAGATCCACTTAACAAGCAACACATGTCAATTTATGTGATATCAAGTTTTATATATATAATATAATTTGCCAGTAGATTGCATATTGTGAAAATCTGTAAATTTCTGACATGTCTGCTTAAGTAAATGGCTGCAAAATTGAAAAAAGTCCCGCCAAAGGGCTCACTTCTTTGACTTTTTGCCCTTTTTTACGTTCTTTGCAAAACCGTCCTTCCACTCTACTATTCCTCGATTTCTTTTTTTCATTTTAGAAGGAGAAATCTCGATGAGAACAATATTTTATTGTGGTTGTCGACTAAAATTTAGATATAAGAATTCAATTAAAAGTTAGCTTTCATCCATCCCTAGGACGCATAATCTTTTGTCGTTTTACAAAATTTCTATCACATAGGCTCAAGGGAGGTTTAATTGCGTTGACTCCAGTTTCGGTTTCATTGCAAGGGTTGAGCACTCTAGCACGACCACTCAAACACTCACATTCTTTGATCATGATAGTTTCTCTTTCTCATGTGGATGTTTTTAGATTTTGGGCAGATCTTTTGTAGTTGTTGATAAGTGATGATGGTAGTAATGCTTGTATTCTATCATGACCGAATCAAAGGATGCACACCAAAAAAATTTTTTAAGTCACTAGCTTACACCACATATGTTTATTAAAAAGAAGAATCTTTCCCTATTTTCACAAATATTCAGTATATTATTCCTAGTCCTCCGCAGCTAACCGAACTTGTTCTCAAGATCAATGGGTATGGCTTCATCTTTTTAGAATTTAAACTTATTTTCGCGTTATCTTTTTTCTTTAAATGAATACAATTTTTTAAACTGTAGAGGCTCTAAAAGATAATATTATCATGCATAACGTCGATAACGAATTTGACTTTTAAATTGGCATGACATTTCCTAATAATTTGAATTTGAATTTTTTTTCACTTCATCTTTCTTCTTAAAATTATTGCATTTTTTTTTTTAAATTGAAGAGGCTATAAGGATCATATCATCTTGCATAATGTTGATAAACAATTTGAATTTATAATTGGCATGATCTTTGTTAGTGATGAGAACGAAGGTTATAATACATAAATTTCATAAAACAATTTCCGAGGGAGTGTAAAGAGGACAAAAGCAAATAGTAACAAAGGAATATTGTGACATGCACATCTATTTGTAATTGTGAAGGACTCTCTTACCAATCCCACCTTATGAATCAAGAGATGTTTATAAGACAGTGAATAGAACCAAATGTCAAGAATGCAAATAATTCAAAATTGAGGATGGAGTCCGGTTTGTTGCCAAGTATAAAAATATTTATAATCATCCTCTATTGGTGAAAAATGATACAATCATATCAAAACATAGTGGATACTAATAAAAGTATTTTGATATTTATGGCTAGGGCCGATGTAAGGGCTATGAAAGCATGATCCTACCTTAGTGGTGAACTGAGGGGACTGTAAAATGTTGTATTTAAGTTACGTGATTGTTGAAATTCCTTACAATCATGGAGAAGCAACTTGATAGTGCACATGATTGTCAAAGTCTCATTAACCATTTTAATTATTTACAATCAAATGGAAGTAATTTTACTTATACATTTCAATTGAATAATGAACACAAACTGACCAATTTAGCTTTTGTCCAATGATGTATTCGAGCTGGACTATAAAAGTTTTGGAGTTGTGGTAGTATTTGATACTACTTACCATATAAATAAGTACAAAATGATAAGTACACCTTTTGTTGGCTTGTAGCATCATTGGAAAATGTTTTCTTTGGTTATGTGCGCATATCTATTGGATGAAACTATTGCTTATTTTGTTTGGGTGTTTCAATCTTTTTAGAGGCAATGGGTAATAAAGCACCAAAGACTATTTTTACCTATCAAGATCATTCCATAGTAAAAATCATTAAAACTGTTCCTTTGAATATTAATCACCTTTTTGTGTATGGCATATCGTGAAAATGTTACGCATCATTTTGCAAATCTTCTTGAAAAGCTGGGTTTTCTCAACAAATAGTGGCAAAAGCTTCCATAGCATTGCAAATCTAAACTTAGGGTGCATTTTTTTCATGGAAAATGTAGCATTTTTGAAAAATGTTTTCTAAGAAATCATTTTCTAGAAAAATGGTTAGTTTTCCTTTGTTTGGTGATATGTGATCGAAAAAGTTTTCTAGTATTTAGATCTCATTTGGAAAATGATTTCAAAATGCATTTGTTTCGCCAACCCGTGCTCGTGGCTTGTCGCTGAGACCAATGATGCCAACCTGCACTTGTGGCCTATGGCCAAGGCAAACGACCGATGGAGGGAGGAAGAAGGAAAAAGAAAAAAGAAAAAAGAAAAAAGAAAGAAAAGGAAAAAGTAAAAAAAGAAAAAATAAATAAAATAATAATAAATTCAAGATGAACAATTCCAGAAAGCATTTTTACCTTTCTAGATTAAGGAATTCACTTTCCTAATTTTATACATGAATGTTTTTTTGACTGGAAAGAGTTTTCGGTTGATTTATCATTTTCGACGAACTAAACAAACGAAAGTCCAAAAAATAGATTCTCGGAAAACATTTTTCCTTAAACAAAAGCACCCTTAAAATGGAGAACACTTGGAAAGCTACAATTAACAAGTGGACCTTGAGGGACAACAAGAGGTAGGATAATATGTATCGCCTGCATCATAAATGGTTAAGTGCATTTGGTTGTGATATTTTTTTGTTAGAATTAGCTCCACAAAAAAGGTAAGAGCACAACTAATGTCTTTCAAGATATGGCATATATGACCATGACTAATTTGTCAATCATCATGAGAAGAAACCAGCAAAAATTTGCGACATTGAAGTTGTTGACAATTTTGAGTATACTCGAGGCAAGTCACAAATTATGATTGAAAATAGTGGAATTTTGAGATCTGCTACAAATGTATACACTCATGTCATTTATGAGAATTTCTAGGCCGAGTTCTTGTATGCTTTGTCTAAACGTGTTGTGAGATCAGAAACTGATGGGCCATTGCACACTTATTTTGTAGGGATTGAAAATAGTGAAAGAAGCATATTGTCCATTTTAGTCCAAGTGATTCCACCATTACATGTAGGTGCATGTTATTTGAAATGCAGGGATATGCACACTTACACATGTTGTAACTGTTACAAGACTTTGATCACAATACATTATGAAGGGGTAGATAAAAACCGTACAACAAGGGACTCATTGTGATGACATTGGACAAAACTCTCATGATGCAGTTAAAGACATTGCATTGGAAGAGTTTGATGCGGTTGGCTTTCGGTATTATGAACTTCAGTGTGAATCATGATGTTATAGAAAAGCTTGCAACTTCAACTTTGTTGCCCTTTTGCTCCCAAATCATGAACAAAATGCAATCTTTAACAAATAAAGATCATGTTCATTTGTTGGTGGAAAGTGATAAATTTGAGGAAGAGAGGGACGGGTAGCTTCCGTACTCATTGTTACCCCTCAGGTTTCAGCACGAATCGAAACCAATCTGCGGCGGGTGGCCTCCCACCGGAGGTTGACCTGCTCCGAACGGCAACGGAGGGAACTTCGATATTTCTAAATAATGGAAAAACAAGTATAGAATTTGGTTTGGGCGGCAGTTTCAATTCACAGGCTAAAAACAGAACAAACTGCCAACCGTCTCCTCTCTCTCTCTCTCCACATTCGCAGGGCCTTAAGAAAGCCATCCAAATCTTCATCGCCATCTTCCTCAGAGAGACAGAGATTGCCAGGGTTCACTTTTCTCTCTCTATCTCTCCCACATCCTCGCCAAAGTCGCATTCCATTCGCCTGCATTTTCGAATCTTTCGCCACTTCTTTTGGTTCAAACGTCGGAAGCAATCAACCCCGTTACCGGCTCTTCTGGGATTGCACAATTTGGGTCCGGAATGGTGTTTCGCGTCAGATCCTAAGGGGGATGGCGTAACGATTCGAGTTCGACAGCTGAAAGTCAATGGTAATTTCTTCCTTTTTTTCCGTTTGGTCAAGTTTATGAACCAATGAGGCATTGTTAGTTGAATGATGTCGAAATCCATTCCTGGTTTCCGTTTCGTGCGTACTCAATGATTGCCTCGAATAATAAAAACTCCTTGAGATTAGCAAAAAGCGACCTGAAAGAGTTTGTACATTCTGGTTTGGAACGGCGAAGGACAGGCTGGTGAAGCTTCTGTGTGGCGGATTCACAAATGCCATTTCTCTTGTCAAATTTAGGTGGCTCCGCTTGTAGCTTGGAGACTTGTCATAAAAATTTGTGTCGCTTCTTCTAAGTACATTCGCTTTATGATTTAAAGAGAGAGAGAGCGAACAGTTTTGCGGAAATTCATGTTACGCCCTGCGGAGATTTTGCTGTTTACTGTCCAATTAGGAAGGAAATGAGGCAACTAAAAATTTTCAAAGGCCAATTTAGAACTCTCTCTCTCTCTCTCTCTCTCTCCCGCTCTGTGCACCGCAGCGAAATGCACAGTGCCATGGATCATTGCGTAGATCTCAGACATTCTTTGGTAAGTCAGCATGAGCAAAGGAGACTTTCTGACAGTCTGTTATGGGGCCCGTCTCAGAAAACTCCAAATGGTTCATTTATTGCTAATTTTGAAGAAAAAAGAAACACCGCCCATTTCTCTTGGAGAATGGGAACTTGTAACTTCAGACATGCATTTGTTTGATAGCTCTAGGCCATGATTAGCTTGTTCATTACAGGTGATGACGATAGGTGTAGAAGCTGGATGGGCCTCAGATTTCATAAGATCCCAACATCACTCGCTTTATAGACTCCAAAACTACAATGCCTTGTCGGATAGGGAAGATGTGATGGGGCGTAGAACTACATGATATGTCGCTGGCTTTGTTGGAAGGTTCATGTACGTGGATAGTAAGCAGGTAAGTAATGGAGGCAGTTGACGGCCAGGAGATAATGCAGGGGTCAAGTCCCCGTGATGAGAAAATCTTTGTATCAGTTCGTCTCAGGCCCTTGAATCAGAAGGAGATTTCTAGTAATGATGTATCAGATTGGGAATGCATCAATGACAACACCATCATCTACAGAAACAATCTCTCCGTTTCAGAGCGGTCCATGTACCCAGCTTCCTATACATTTGGTAATTGAATCCCACTCATCAAGTTTTTTCCTTTCTTTCTTCTTTGCCTTTCTTGAGCACATTTTCATGTTATGTTGGATCCAGCAAATTTTTTGTCTTGATCCCACGTCTTTAAATTCCGACAAATGTTTCTAATGATGAAATTTTTGATAAATGATTGGTCTCTGCATTCTTGGAAATCATCTTCGACTTAAGGAAGCATTATGTTCAGTATCTCTTAGTGTTATGTGTTCTCCGTGTCGGCTGATATGCAGACAGAGTCTTTCGGTGTGATTGCTCTACAAGGCAAGTGTACGAGGAAGGAGCCAAGAAAGTTGCTCTTTCAGTTATCAGTGGGATAAATGGTAAACTTTAGCCTCTTCTCCTTCCTTCCGAGGTTTTTTTGTTTTGTTGATATTTGCCTGAGATTGCAACCATCCGCTGCCCAATGTTGCAGCAAGTGTTTTTGCATATGGACAGACAAGTAGTGGTAAAACATACACCATGAGTGGAATTACTGAATACTCGATGGCAGATATATTTAGCTACATAGAGAAGGTAACATGTTGTATAATACTTAAAGATCTCCTCCATTTTCAGTTGCCACTTCTTCCTCAAACATTTGCATGTTAACAAAGACATTCTCTTGTTTGTCTATAGCACAAGGAAAGAGAATTTCTGCTGAAGTTTTCTGTGATGGAGATCTACAACGAGTCTGTGAGAGACCTCCTCAGCGCAGATAGTACTCCACTGAGACTTCTAGATGATCCGGAGGTAAATTTCTTTATACTATGCTGAGGAACTATGAGCTCATCCAACATCACCGTGAGTGCTAGCTTTTTTGGCAGAGAGGGACTATAGTTGAGAAACTTACAGAGGAAACGCTGAAGGACTGGAGGCACTTCCGAGAACTTCTTTGTGTGTGTGAAGGTAAGGACTAAGGCTTCATCCAGTATTGTGTTGGATGAATATCATGGTTGCACAGTAAATCTAGCAGCACAACTAGTCTACGCAAGCTATCCTAAAATGCTTAGGCTGATCATTTGGATTTCAAAACAGCTCAAAGACAGGTTGGAGAGACTTGCCTTAACGAAGCTAGCTCAAGATCACATCAGATTCTCAGACTGGTAATGGTGAATTCTATCTGTTTTGCGGTTAATACTTACTAACATGTCAAAGATTTATTGCTCATTGTTTCTGCTGCCAGACAATTGAAAGTTCGGCTCGTGAGTTCCTGGGGAAGGATAATTTAAGCACTCTTGCTGCTACTGTGGTATGAATCTCCAGTACTCCACTATAACCTGTAGACAGTTACCAGGAGAGTATTATAGTTTCTTTTGGCTGCAGAACTTCGTGGATCTAGCAGGAAGTGAGCGTGCATCTCAGTCATTATCAGCTGGTGCAAGATTAAAAGAGGGTTGCCACATAAATCGCAGTTTGCTGACTTTGGGAACAGTTATCCGCAAGCTGGGGTTGGCTTTTTTCATTGTCTTCATCTTAGAGATCTTATAATTTAGTTGGACCATGTTCTAACATAAACATAGAGCACCACTACAATGCCTTTTCTGTGCCAAAGGTCCATTTCTTACACAATACTTGTTTTACCTACATAGACACATGATATACATATACAACGATATGAACAAGCAAGCCTTCTCCCACAAAATAGGACGGGCAATATGTATCCTGTTGTGCCATTTCGCTCTGTTTAATATCCTCCTTTTGGTAAAATCTAGATACTGAGCTCTGTTTACACTTTCCATCCTCCACTGGGGGGGGGGGGGGGGGGGGGGAATGTTTGGGTTTCTCAGGCATAAATTCAACTGTATAGTTGAAAATTATTGTTTTGAGAGTAGGGGATTAGTTTTCTGGGCTATTGACTAAGTTTTTAGCCTTCAGCTCCATATAGTTTATCATGCAGATTGTAGCATCAAGAAGATGAACTGTTTCTAAGCCAAAGAAGTCGAGAGACCTCGGAGTAGTAGCTTAGGTTTGTTTGGAGTGAGTTTGACTTTTTACACTTAAAACAAATCAGTATCGACATGCATAGTTATTTAGACTTTTTATAATATATTTTTCTTATAACTTAATGTGTCTTTTATTTTCTTTCTCAACGTTTTGAAGGAAAAGTACAAAAACCTTTCGAAATTCAAAACAGACCGTCCATGATGATGTTTCACCAAAGTTTCATCTTTGATTGTATGAACAGAACAGTTACTAATATTAAGATCCTATAAGAAATCGGGAGTTGGTGGAAGTATTGCAGTCTTAAGCTCTCTTTTCTTTCAATTTTATGATTATTGATCTAGAACTATTTTAATGGCTCCAGCAAGGGAAGAAATGGACATGTTCCTTTCCGAGATTCCAAACTGACTCGCATTCTGCAATCCTCACTGGGAGGAAATGCTAGAACTTCCATCATCTGTACAATGAGTCCTGCCCGAAGTCATGTTGAACAGTCAAGAAATACACTATTGTTCGCAAGTTGTGCTAAAGAGGTCGCCACAAATGCACAGGTTAATGTTGTTATGTCTGACAAAGCGTTGGTAAAGCATCTACAGAGAGAATTGGCTAGATTGGAGAGTGAGCTGAGAAATCCAGGACTAGCCTCTGTTTCATCTGATTCTACTGTGCTGCTTCGAGAAAAGGATCTCCAAATTGAGAAGGTGATGATTCTGCATTAAGGCTTTTAATATTGCAATTTGATGTTTCACATATCCTTTGAGGTTTCTCACACCGTGGAAAAGGGAGGTACTTGTGTGTAATTATCATACACAAACTAGGTGTATTTTACGCTGCTGTGTCAGAAAGTAAATTATATATTTTTGTACCGATGGTGAATTCCACCAGTTCCATTAGGTTGATATCCTTCAGTGCACAATACATGCAATTTCCATGTCAAATGACATCTCTTGACAGATCTCATCCAGAATGAACTTGGGAACTTAAGACTTAACAGAGAACTCTAAGAGCAATATCTTCGCCTGGCCTTTTTGACCTTCCCCTACAGAATGAATATTTGCCAGGATTGCAAATTTGCTTCATCTTGCTCGCCCTAGCATGTCCACTTGGTTCATTTCTTACATTCTGCACCTTTGTGCAATTACCCACAGCTTCACCATTATGCTGTTAGCATTTACAGCTGTAACTTTCTCATCAGCTTTTCTTTTACGTTAATTTCTTATTTCGGCTAAAGAGACATGTAGAGCTTTTTGAGTGAACATTCTGATATTCCTGGATGTTCAACTGATGTTTTCTGCAATCCTTTTCTCTTCCAAAATTGTGATTTTATCCAATCATATTACGTTGTTCCTTTTTTCATATACGTGACTTTAAAGTTTTGCCATGATGCAGGCATCAATATCAGAGCTAAAGGCATACAAATCTTCACTGTTTGTTGTAAATTTGGCATAGAAAATTGCCTGGCCAGTAGGTTTATGCATTTTCCTTTGCTGGAATTGGTAATAACTTCGGCTGGTACCAAAATCAGTTGTAACTTGTGAAGAGCTAACTGTTCAGCTTATTAAGCTGCCTTCTTAATAGTTTTTTGTTTTGGGACTTTTAAGATTAAGTTTGTAAATCCTGTCACCCCCTTCAAGTTCTATGAACAGTGAAGCATTTTGGTTTTTCCCTTTATAAATCAGGAAACCACTTCATTATTTTAACACCTTATTTTCTGTGGTTGTATCCTCTCACAGCTCAAGAAAGAGATTGCAGAATTGTCTCTACAAAGAGACCTTGCTCAGTCTGAGGTTGAGGATTTGCATCGATTGGTTGTGGATCACAGACTTTCGACTGTATGGGTAATTAAACTTTGTTATATTACTTGATAGATTTGCCGTCCTCAACATATAACACCAATTATTCCTTAATGAATCTTTTTTACTTAATACTTCAGGTGGATGCATGCAGTGATTACCCTAAACTTCGTGTGCGAGATTCATGGGAAGTCAAGAGCCCGGTTTTAGATACTACAAACCAAGCAGAGAATAATGAGTATGTGGATGCTGGCATTAGAACATTTGATTCATGTCAGTATTCAGATCGACACAGTAGGAGTGATTCAGATGGGCATATAATCCACATTCCGGACTTTGAAGAGAACTCCTCACTATCTGACCTCTCTTCACGGATCTCAATTCGGATATCTCACTCTAGGCGAAATAGCATAGGTCCAGAGGACATTGGAGAATACACTGATGAAAATTCTGAGGACTTTTGCAGAGAAGTACGCTGCATTGAGATGGAAAAGCCAAACTTGAACTGCCATGGCAATGGTGATACGTCATCAGTGGAGGAGAAGGATGGCTTCTCAGACTATATTGTGTTTGAGGAAGGTGACGAGGAAAAACAGAAATTGGGATCACCAACTTTGGAGGAAACTAGACAATTAGACAGTGTTCGTCAAGATTATGTAGAACCTTATCTTGAAAAACCATATCGAACGATGCAGGTGAAAGAGTCACCTACATCTGGAAGTTTCAAGCTAGTTAAGAGTAAAAGTTGTGAGTCGGGCCTCGTGAATATTTCATTTTCGATTGAGGAGATGAAGATAAACCACAGCACACCACCTCTTCAATACGAAAAAGAATGTCCTGGAGGACCTGAGGGATGTCAGAGAAAGTTTCCTTCATTGAATTATGGGTCCCAAGAAAATTTACCTAGTAGTGGTTCTCATAATTCACCGGAGGATTCTGTGGATAATCAGCTTCAAGAAGAGATAATTCAGACGGTTGAGAAATGTGACAGCAGTATGGCTTCCGCTTCCGAAATAGAGGAGTCCATTGCTCAGCAGGAGGATCAACCTGGTCAGCAAGGGGTGAGCTTTGTTTCCTTGCATTTCCTTGTTCGTTTTATCACAGGCATATTTGATCTTTATAATGAACGGGGGATTAATTATTCTGGAGGACCTCACAAATTTTTCATTTTCTCTATTAGAATTTATATATAACATAGGAGTTATTATGCTATGTCCATGTCAAAGAATGTTATATCTCTGCTATCTGATTCAAATAATTGGGTGTGACACTCCATGACTCAAGTGGATGGGAGTTGTACTGGGCTTCTTTAACATCGTGTCGGAAAACATGCTATGGACTGGGTACAGAAGCCATGGCTTTCAGGTGTTTAAAGTTTGTTTAACATTTTAAATTAGAAAATTTTGATTCTTCTAAAGATATCTTTTCTATGCACAAATATATGATTGATGTCGTGATATTTCCCAGCTATGGTTTTAGCTGTATGAGTCTTGTCATACGTAATGTGGACATGCAAGTAAGTTAGGAGTACCATTCACTTGAATGTAAGTGCTTTAAAATTTGGAGAGCTTACTTAGTGTTCGGTTACTACTGTTAGATATGGAAGTTTCCTGAACATGCACACATTTTGCTAAGTGTGGACTCTTTTTGATTGACAGGTACATGATTTGACACCAAATTTGATTGCACCTACGGAACATGTTAAGGATGTCGGCTTGGATCCACTTGAAGATGATACTGAAGGTTCTTTGGAATGGTTTTCACATTTCAAAAACTTGCAAAAGGAGATCGTCAAACTATGGAAAGAATGCAACGTCTCATTAGTCCACAGGAGCTATTTTTTCCTTCTGTTTAAAGGTGATATGGCAGATTCTATCTATATGGAGGTAGAGCTGAGGAGGTTGCTGTTTCTTAGGGAAAAATCTGCCCATTGTAATCAAGCTTTGGAAGATGGTCAGACTTTGACTGATGCTTTGAGGTACTGAATTCAAATTTTATGAAACCCTCGCTGCTTTTGTTAAATTCATGGTAGGATCATATTAAGTCTAGGATTTTATTGTGCTGAACAGCATACAAGATCTTCGTCATGAGAGGCAGATGCTCGCCAAGAAGTTGAAAAAGAAGCTCACCAGGAAAGATAGAGAGATGCTCTTCCAAACTTGGGGGATTGGTTTGAATACAAAGCATAGATGTTCGCAGTTAGCCCATAAGTTGTGGTCCGACGCAGAAGATATGGACCATGTGGCCGAGAGTGCCAAAATTGTCACAAAGCTTGTTGGTTTTGTTCAGCCAGAGGAAGCTTCCAAGGAGATGTTTGGCCTCAACTTTGCTCCTTGGCGATCAAGCACAAAACTTCGTAGGTGGAAAAGCATGACGATGTCTTTCTTGTGAAGCTTTGTTTTCGATAGTTTTACTTTTGCAGAATGGCGACGAAATTGCTCCTCCTGCCTGAGATGGTATGACTTCTTTTAACTGGTAATATATATGTGATTTAAACGCAAGCCGTTGTACAAAAGCTTTGATCGACAAAAACAATTGTACAAAAGCTTTGTAATTTACTAACGGACAGATGAGGACTTGCAGGTCCTCTGACCGGTCCAGGCTTGCATTGGCGCCAGATTTATGTGAATTAGACTAATTTATGATGTCTTTATTTCTTCCATCCTCTTATATGTTTTTTGTATTTAAAAGCTTCTGGCTGATTAAATTAGTTATTTAGCTCATGACTCATGCGGCATGCGCTCATTAACCGTGACTTCTCAACTTCATTTAAGCCACTTTTGTTTTGCTCTCGTGCTTTTCTAACCTCATTGGATTGAGGATATGCAGACTTAGATGCCTAAGACCGAAGAAAGAGTATTATGCATTGGGTGAATGGCATCATGTCAGTACATAACACAAGATAACAATTACATGAAATTATTTGTTTGCACACTTACAGAGAGAGAGAGAGAGAGAGAGAGAGAGAGAGAGAGCTCACGATATGGATTTAGTTGATCTGGTGGAACGAGTCAAGGAAATACTTGATGAAAATCACAATTGTTCGTTTTAACTACTAGTAAATAATTGTTGAGATTATCAAGTTTATAAAAAACTTTCATCTTCCTACATAAAGAACATGTTTGAGATTTATCATTATACCATACCTGTCGTCGTCGACTGTGGATTCAGGCATCTCGGTTTCTTCTGTATTGTACAGATTCCTTTCTTCTCCTATTACGTCCTTGAGATGGTCAACAAAACCTTGAGCACCCTTTTTGACTCCCACACGTATACTCGTTGATCCCTATAACAATTTCCATCGCATCGAGGTGCCTAAACTGGAGTTCTTTGAGATGTTGCATTGCTTCTTGTTCAAAAATCACCTCCTCAAGGTCAGGCAGCTTCCAAATTTTCAAGATCATGAGGCTCGGAGACCGTCTTTGGCGAACCTCAAACTACTGCCTAGGACAGAATTGGCCAAGAGCCTGAATATCCTCAGATTTTTCAGGAGATCATCCAACTGGGCCATCATGTCTGTTTCCACCATTGAACCCGGCAGCGTCAAAACCCCGAGCGAGCCAGGCAAGAGCTCTGTCCAGTTGGGTTTTGTGAGTTGGCCCAACGAGTAGAGCTCGACAAGGTTGTGATGGTGTTGAACAAAGGACAATGTCGTAATGGACCTATCGCGGATGTCGCGGGGTTGGCTCCTTGGATCTCGCCTAAGGTCATGGACTGGAGATTGGTGAGCCTGAAGCTAATCCAATCGGCTACTGTTATCCATGCAGCGCCTGAGGTGTCCCTATCCGATTGTTGTACGAAGAGCGTCAGCATGGTGAGCGTGGTCAAGCTGTCTGTGTGGTGCTTTATCAAGTTCTCCTTGACTTCACCGATAACCAGCCTCGCTTAAAGTTTGGAATTCAGTCAAGGCCATGACATTGTTGCTACAAGCCTTGAGGTTGTCCTTCAAGCCGACGTTGAACCAGTTGACATGCAGTAGGGGTGTGTAACGGGATTCGCCTGAACCTGGGAATTGCCCAAAACCGGTCGGTTCCTAGGGGTGCCGGTCCAATTCCTAGTTCCATAAAATTGGAACTAGTGACGGGCGGTCCAGTTCCTAGTTCCTGGGTGGGAACCGGACCAACCAGATTGCCTGGACCGAACCAATTTATTTTATTCTTTTATTTGTTAAAGAAAAGCGGTTTTATGTAAAACCTAATGAAACGCTTATGGGACTGAGGTATGTGGTGAGGCACACCTGAGAAAAAGGGAACACTGAGAGTCCTCTAAAAGGAATTTCTCTTTCAATTCCCCCTCTCTCGGATTTCATCTTCCACGAGCTATCTCTCTCGGAAATCAGTCACTTTCTCTCTCACGTCCTCTCCAGCCTCATTGCCAACATCGCCAGTCTTCCATTGTGACCGTGACTTTACCCCGTTGTGCCTCTTTCTCAATCGCAGTGTGCCACCATCATCACCAGCCGCACAACAGAAGCGTACTCTGTTCGGCTCTGCCACATTGCCGAGAAGTCGTTGTTGATCGTTTCTCTACCAGCGTTAAGAAGTCCCTAGGCATACTGCGTTGAAGTGTCCGCAAGCTTCGAGCCATCGTTCAAGCCTTTTTTGCCGATGCCAATGGCCATAGACAAGGTATCTAAGGTCTCGGCCCTTCATTTGATTGGGGCTCGTCACCACAGACCTTAGTACCCGAAGAGCATCAAAAGCATCATCAGTTCCACTCTATAGCTAGGGAACCAGACTGGACCGGTCCTAGGACTAGGTGGTCTGGTTCTTAGCTCTAGAAAACGGGGAATCAGTCCCACCAGTTTGGTTCCAGGGTACCGACCACCCCTTAGATGCAAGTGCCTCAATTTCCTTGCCTTCTAGAAGGAACTCGGCAGGGAAGTGAAGTTGGTGTGCTTTATGTCAATATGTCTCGAGATATTGCAAATCCGCAACCGGGCTTGGGTTCAAGTCTGACACCGTGGATCTCAATCCTAGGTACCTTAGGAGCACCAACTTGGGGAGCACGTGTTGCAAGGGTGGCTCATACACACCCTCCAAGTTAAGCACCTATATAAAAGTATTTATGTTATGAAAATTTAATTCGAGAAAACTTAATTTAAAATCTCATGATATAGAATGTGTAGTTTTTATATTATGCGAATAGTGCATGTTTTTTTAGGAAAATAAAAAGAAAATCTTTCCTTCCAAACGACAGAATGTATCTTACAGTTCATTACTAAACATAATTCAAATATCGAAAGATATTATCATTTAAATCTGTTGACACCTAAATTTTACTAATCATTTAAGTCGTAATTTGCATAGAAAATTAGGGACCCCTAAACAAAAATATTTAAATTGCATAACATATAGTTTGGGTTCATTTAATTTAATTGCATTTTTGCATCGAATTGGCGGTAGCAAATGAGCTTAAATTTCATTGAACGAGACTCGGCTCGCTCGGAATGCAAGGGCCGGGAATTACAAGTCAAACGGGTTCGGTTATTTTAATTTGAGCTTAATTTAGCCCATTGTGCTTAATTAAATAAAAAGCCCAAGTTAATTCAGCCCATTTAAATTAAATTAGAGCCTAAGCCTAAGCCTAAGCCTATTATGACTATAGAGCCCATCTAATTGACCTAGATTAGTGTTATATATACATCATTAGGTCAGAATTTGAGAGAAGGGAGCCCTCATAATTTTGAAGATCAGAATTTTTAGAGAGAGCTAGAACCACACGTGAGATTTGAGGGAGAGAGAGAGTCGGCCGCGTACGTGTGCAATTGTCACCATGTCGTCCGTGCCTACGTCATGCTTACTGCTGCTGCTGCCTGACGTCCACTACCGCCACCGCGTGTTGCTGCTTCCAGTTGCTGCATCTCTCAGCTTTGATAATGCCGCACTCCCCAACGTTGACGTCACAGCTACTGTGACCTTGCACCACATCCTATCCACAACGTTGCTGCTTTGGTTTGCCTCAACAACTAAGTTCCAGCGAATGCCTAGTAATTCTCACCCAATACCAGTGGCGCACGTGAGAGTTGAGCAATCCGTGTGATCGTCAAGCATCTCCAATCCGCACACGGGACAGACACCACCGAGAGGTCCCCCTTCCACGAGTCAAGTTGAGGCATCCATCAAGCTCCATCATCTGCATATTTCCAAGCCAATCTGCAGTCGAGCCAAGCATTAACAGCGAGCGACATCGCCGATCACACTGTCGAGCACACCGTGAGCCCACCTAGAATCCGTCATCGAGTTGCCGTCCTCGTCATCAAGCACCACACCATCGCCACCGTCGCCGAGCACCATCGTCGACACCCCGTTCCGATTCGCAATCCCGGCACCGAGTTCAAATTTGGAAGATATCTGCAAATTAGGTAAGTCATTATCCGAATATTTTCCGAAATATTTAATTTCCTAAGTTTTCAATGTTTGAATATTTCGTGGATATTCTTTGGTGGATTGCTAAATTTTAGGATAATGTTCGATATATCCGCAACATTTGAAAATATTCAAAATTAGGAAAATTTCCTAATTTAGCAACGTATCTGGACGACTATATGACCTTATCCCTAAGGTACGATACGCGGCGATATGGAAAATTATTATCCTATCCATAATCACTTGGATACGATAATGATCTTTATCTGCATTCCAAATTTAAACGATCAACTTTCCATCAATATCTATAACCCTATAGATAAGTGATCGCCCCTCATGTAGATCTATCTCAGGACGCAATCCAAGACGGTCGATTGGACATTCATTTAGATGAATCTTCTTGCATATTGGTCTCAATTGATTAAAACAATCAATGTAGTCTCAACAAGTCATTTAGGAAACAAGAGCTACTAAATAATCTTACTATCGTTAGCATCACGCTATTGCGATGCTTAACTTTTTGAATGTCTGATACGGTGAATGCATATTAGTTATAAATTACAAACCAATTCTAGAAACCCTCTTCAATTTGCTCCTATTGGAGGATGACATATCAACATGTTACCAATATATGTCCTTCCAAATTTTTCCCTCCCCTTTTCTTTTTCCTTTTTCCCCTTTTCCCCTGTTCTAGTAGTCCTTTCTCTCTTCTTCTTCGCTCCAAACTCGCGATGGTTGAAGCTCCAAATTCTTTTCTCTCTTTTTCCTTTCACGAAATGTGAGATTATTTGAATAAATTCGAGATATTATAGATGTCGCGACTCTCAATTTGAGTTGCTGATGAGGCATTCGTAAATAGAATTAAGACATAAAATTATGCCCCGGGTTTTATGCCAATCCTCATAAACTAGTCTGTCTTACTGCCTCAATTCAAAAGTTTACCTGTTCAGAACAGATGGTCCTCCTCGATGCATGAGGTCATTTACGAGCAGCATTAAAGAAAAGCATGGCGCACGTTCCCTTTTCCTCCTTCCACCCATAGAAAAGAATAGACCAAAACCATTCCCTCCTCTCTTCTGATCCCTCCCTTCGATTTTTCCCAAAAATAACCCTCTTCAAAACCACCACAAAAGCACGAATCACACCCTTCAATATATTGCACCTCTTCTGCTCCTCCTTCATGGCCTGTCTCTATGGCCTCACCCACCTTCTGCTTCTACACCTGACTCTCTTCCCTCCAATCCACGCTCTCTCCCCAGCAAACACACTCATTTTCGCCCTCAAAACCCAAGCAACCCCACATGGGCTGTTGCCAAGAGCTTCTCCCACGGACAAGCTCCCTTTCTACCACAACGTCACCCTCACCATCTCGCTCGCCGTGGGCTCGCCCCCGCAACGAGTCACCATGATCCTCGACACCGGGAGCGAGCTCTCTTGTCTCCACTGCAAGAGATCGCCCGACCTCAACTCCGTCTTTGACCCGGCCTCCTCGACAACCTACTCGCCCGTCCCTTGCTCCTCACTCACTTGCCTGACCAGGACCCGGGACCTGCCCGTACCGGCCTCCTGCGATCCGAACAAGCTCAGCCACACCGCCATCTCCTATGCGGACGCGTCCTCCATAGAGGGCAACCTCGCGTCCGAGACCATATCCGTCGGGTCGTCCTCCCGAGCCGGGTTCCTGTTCGGGTGGATGGACTCGGGCCAGAGCAACAACAAAGAAGAGGACTCCAAGACCACCGGGTTGATGGGCATGAACCGCGGGTCGCTGTCTTTCGTCACGCAAATGGGCTTCTCCAAGTTCTCGTATTGTATCTCGGGCTTCGACTCGTCGGGGATTTTGCTCTTCGGCGACGCGAGCTTCACGTGGCTCAAGACATTGAATTACACTCCACTCGTCTAAACGTCCATTCCGTTGCCTTATTTCGACCGGGGCGCGTACACGGTCCAACTGGAGGGAATAAAGGTTTCAGATAAGCTCTTGGCCCTCCCGAAATCGGTCTTCGTGCCGGATCACACGGGGCCGGGCCAAACGATGATCGATTCGGTCACCCAATTCACCTTCCTTCTAGGGCCAGTCTACGCTGCGCTGAAGAACGAGTTCACACGGCAAACGGAGGGCGTCCTGCGGACCTTGGAAGACCCGAATTTCGTGTTTGAAGGCGCGATGGACACGTGTTTTCTAATCGACCCGAACCAACGGGGTCTGCCTGGTTTGCCCCGGGTAAGCTTAATATTTCGAGGCGCGGAAATGAGTGTGTCGGACGAGAGGCTACTGTATCGGGTACCCAGTGCGACAAGGGGGAGCGATATGGTGTATTGCTTCACTTTTGGGAACTCCGACTTGTTGGGATTGGAGGCGTTCGTGATTGGTCATCATCATCAGCAGAACAAGTGGATGGAGTTTGATTTAGTCAAGTCAAGAGTTGGTTTGGCCAATGTTAGGTGTGATATTGCCAGTCAATGGTTAGGGATCACTTCATAGTCCCAATTATATTGCATAATCTGCAAAATATCGAGATTGATGTCAAATTGATATATCAAGTGATGTGGCAAACGATGCACGGACATTTGATCAAATGGGTCCGACTCAAAGTCCAGTAAGAATCCGCCGCATCACTTGGCTCGTCAATTTTATAAATAATTCTTAATATTTGTAGCATTTAGCTGGATGATAACAGCCAGCGGTATCTTTTTGAATGTGGTGGGCCTTCAGTTTCCATTCCATCGCTCACCTTGGTGCAGTATTAATTGTTGCCGATGCCAAGGTGGCCCCTTGGTCGGAGAGTCTGGGTATGGGGAGTACAGGAAATCAGGTAGGATATCAAAATATATTATATTATTTCGTTTTTAGATGGACTGAAAATCATGAATTTTTTTAATTTGTGATTCCCTGTCCTGAGGCTCCAGGGAGTCCGGTGGGTGTCTGAAATGCAGACAGATCTTTTCTTTTCTCCTATTCATGTCTCAGGTTAAGTAGCATTTCAGTTTTTCAATGAATCTGTGTCTTTCTTTTTCTCTTTGCATTTCAGTTTACTCAACTCGGATCGAGAAACAAAAGGAAACAAAGAAAATTAAGTTAGGTTTTACATTTTCCTCAAAGCTATATACGCAACTTACAACATAGAATAACTTTTTAAATTGAGTTGAATCAGATAACTTTGCTTTACTATTGCATCTTAACTTGCAATGATTGTGTAACTAGCTAAATTAATTAGGAAAACGAATTGTTTAGAGCATCTATGTTTCATCCCAAATTTGCAAAGGTTTATTTGTTTTTATATAATGAGGAAAACCTACCTTAAACAGATAAAATTTAAATGGCCCGTCCTCGTTAGAATAGGACATTGTAAGTGGTTGCGACCCTTCCCAGGGAAGAATGTGATATCCTGAGGCAAGTTGACGGATGACTAAGTGGGCACAAATAATCCCTCAAGACAGGTGGTGCTACACCTAACACGGGTTTTCCCAAGCCCTATTGATTGCAATTTGATTTTCATAATTAATTCTATGATATATTATGTATTGGGAGTGCGTAGTAGAAGCCTGATACTTTCATCTGGAGAGATCGCAAGGAGGGAGCTCAAGTCCAAGCTCATCAACATATCCAGTTGAACTTACATTCACTCAAAAGCTTAAGCCAATAAGTTATGAGCCAATCATGATATATTAACTGCTCAACACCATATCAATTATCCGATGTGAGACTTTTCTAACATAGCTCATGCATGTATCTCAACAATCTCCTCCTCACATATGAGCTCAGTGTTAGATTTGTTTCCCATTAATTTAGGTATTCTTCTGCATCAGCTTATCTCAAGTTGAATTTCCAAGTCATTGCAATGCACAATAACCTGCATCTACTTATGACAATTACCATTATCAACTGCTAACTTAGGATTGCATTACCCATAGTCTCTATCTCGTGTCACCAAACCAACTGTCCATGGTCATTTTTTGCCAAACTCACCATGATAACAATTTCCACCCAAAACAAGCGTCGATCATGAGATTTTCTTGTTGAGATATTCACCTAACATCAAGAACATATTGGAGGCCCACCAATCAACCATCAGCTATGTTACCATTTATTAGAAGTGCATAGCAGAAGCCCGATATCTTTATCAAGGGATATCGCTAAAAGAGAGCTCAGGTCCGAGTCTGTTAATATATCTAGTTTAATCAATTTTCACTTAAAAGCTTAAGTCAATAAATTATGAATCAACTGGGATATATTAATTGGTCAAAACCACATCAATTATTTGATGTGAGACTTCTCTAATACAAATCACATGTATATCTCAACATTATATAAGGTGCTCCAAAGAATTAATATGAAATTAAAGACACGGCGAGAGCTCTGTCATCTTGCTGTGCTTTTGTTCAAAACTGATGTGATATCAACTCGACACCACATGAGCACCGTGAATAAACCTTTGTGGTATTTTTTCCTTCAAAACAAAGATTAGTCGAAAAATGAACATCAATAGCAAGTACGTTCAATGGGGAACAGCCACTTGAAGTCCAGCGAACTCAAATGCAAGTAAATTCTAAAGTTCGGTAACTATTGATGACTGAATTGTAGGCCAATAACATTTGGCAGAAATAGGCCTAACTACGTAGAGAAATGGGCTGCATCGAAAAGGGAGAGAGATATCACGACGAATGCGCACTTTGTGATTTGCACTTATTTTTCATTTGTTTCATAAAAAATATTTTCCTCACTTTTTAGTGTTTAAATTGTTTAGGAAAATGAGTCACTGAAAAATATTTTCCTAATCAACATAAAAGGTTTTCCTACCAAAACTTAAATGCAGGAAAATGACTACTAATTTTTTAAAAGAAAACCATTTTCCAAAATATGATAAAATATGGTTACTTTAATTAGAAACTCTACTCTTGAGCATAAGAACTCCAACACTTGTTTCTGTGCTCTTGGTAGCAGGGCTAGGACCCTAGCACTAAGCCTGAATTCATCGAGGTCGGGTCTAAGACCTCGACAAATTGGCTTGGGTCCATTGAAGTCAGGCCTGAGACATCGGTGCTTGTGCCCAGAACACCAGGCCCAGTAATATCGAGGCCGGGCCTGAGTCCTTGGCACCCATGCTCAAGTCCATCAAGGCTCAATGAATTTAGGCATGGGCACAAGGTCCCGAGGTTGACCTCAATGGACCTAGGTTTGGGTGCTAGGTTTGAGGCTCGACCTCAATGGACTTGGTCATGTGCATCGGTATTGAAGTCCTAGGCTTAGCCTCGATCAACCTAGGCCTGATCACAATCTAGGGTGCTGAGGCCTTAGGCCTAGGACCTACCAAGGCCTAAAAGCCAAGGACTTAGGTCCGGCCTCTATAAGCTGAGGCCGGGGAGTTAGGAAGTCGAGCACGGGAATTGAGTTCTTTGGCTTGGTTTCAATGGATTCATGACTAATGCCCATGTCATGCTTTGTGCTTGGAAGTAGGGGATTCGGGCTTGAGACCCTAATGCCTATGTCAGGTTTTGCTATCAATGCACAAGCCACTAGGATCCGAAAATGTGTATGTTTATTTTGGAAAATCAAATGAGATTTTCTTTATCAAACAAAGGAAAAATATTTTTTAGTTCATTGTCAAATTTTGGCCAAATATCGAAAAATATTGTTATTTTTCTAAATTTTTGAAAAATTTTTTCCAAAAAGGTCACTTTTTTCGCGAACCAAACGAAGCTTTAATACTGCTTGAAAAATTTGAGTACTAGGTTGTCAAGCATATGTTTACATCCGTCAAAATGATAGGGAAATTAAGAATATTAATTACGTCACCTCAGTATTTTCTTTTTGTTTTTTATGAAAACCCAAATGTACCAGCGCAAAAGCCCAGTTTCTTGGATTGTCAATGGCCCACTGGAGCATCCTGCGAGCCTTGATAATTTGTTAAGTCCAAAAACATGGGCCTATTTAGAAGGCCCCGACTGCTTGCAAGTAGTATTAAGATATAAATAGTCGGCATTCAATTTCCAAATTGGATATTAAATTATCATATCTGGTGTTTGATAATGTTGTCCAGACCGGATAAATCCGAATACATCCAGATAAAATACCTGATAAAAAATCTAGCGTAGAGGGTGGGATTGACCCGGATTTGATATAAAATTTTAAAAATTAACTTAAACAATTCCCACGTACCAAAAGAAACCCCACCGATGGCACCCACCAACACTTCGGCGGCCAGCCATCGTGATGGTCCCTCACTCTAGCGTCTTCAAGTATCCTCGCTGATGACCTTGCTTGCAGCTCACTTGGAAGGCTAGGGCTCACCACCTCATTGGTGGCCCCCTCTCTTTCTCAATTGGTTTTCCAAATTTTTCACCATCATCAAATCATCTCTCCGTTTCTCTCTCTACTTCACTTTTAATTACACATTCTCAGCTGCTATTGTTCCATGATATCTCTTTTGGTCGACTCTAAACGAAGCATTCATCAAATGTTTGATGAAACGCCAGAGAAAGATTCTCCTTGCCTTTAGTTCGAAATTTTATTTAATGGAAGAGGTCATATCTGTTGAAAGTCATCAAGCTTCTAAGGTCGATTTCCCAAAGATTGCTTGTTGGCGACAGAGATTGAGAGAGTTTGAGTCATCACATACACGAGGTGCCCATCGAAGACGGGATATTAAAACATTTTCAATAAGAAGGATTTTAAAAAAATTTCAATTCTATATTAGGTTGCAAATTTTCGAAGTTTTCAAATCCTATCTTTAGTTACACCAAGCATTTGATGAGATATTTCCACAATCCTGAGGATATTTGGAAGATTTCAAATCTCCCTTTATCCAATTCCAATCTGAATCTGGACGATCAAATGCACTCTAAAGGGTTTTCATGACCTTAGTTTGTCAATGAATTGAAAGAGCAAGAATGGGGAGATTGAACATCCATGTAGCTTGTTCTTCCTTTTCATCTTAATTTATCTTCTTTCCATTTACAAAGCTATTGCATGGGAATGCAAATAACATATTAAAAAGAGCGATCGAGTTGAATTTACGTTGAGTTTTGGGACAGAATGTTGATATGGATAAATCACAAAAAAAAGAGGGTTAAGGCACTTTTTGAAAACCAAGGGTAACAAAATAAGATTGTCCTGTTTTAAGTTTTGTCGCCAAAGGCAACAACAATTCGTCGTGTTTGTGCAATTTTGGCAACAAAAATTTGTTGCCTTCGATCGATTTTTAAAGCCAAATAGGGCACTAAAGGCAACAAAAAACTTTGTCCCCTTTGACAATCTTTTTGTCGCATTCAAATAATTTTATTATTGTCCCTTTGGACATCGACCGTTTGTTTCTAATTAGAATCTGATTACAATTTTTTTGGTGTTCAAAGATTATGTTACAAAGTTTGAAAATTCATAATTTCACCAATTTAAATATTTATCAGTTGAACAATCAAATGGGCAGGTTAGCGGTTAATACCAAGAACTAACTTGAAATGGTGTAACTTTTATATTTTATTATAATAAGTTGATTTTTACACAAAAACATAAATGGGTAGGTTAGCGGTTAGAATCGAGAACCGGACCAGTTGGACTCCCACTTCCTACCTTTTAGAACTTCGAGTCACAGGGTCGATTCCCTACCATAGCCTGAGAAATGACCCACCCAAGAACCGACCTATTTTGTATAGGGGTGATCGATTCCAAGATAGATAGAGTCCAAACCTAGAACTTATCCTGTTATAATTGATTCTCGATTTTTGGAACCTGAAACTTACCCTATTTTTTCTAGACCTTATTTTGGAACCTATTATGCTTTTCCAGTCCGACTCCAGGGTCTACCCAAAAACTTTTTTTTTGGTTCCTTTTTAGGTTTCATTTTTTCACACAGCACCTATGTTCAAGAACGCCACCACCTACTATCACAAAGACACTAACCGAGGGCCACCACCTACGACCATCTATGCACAGAACATGGAATAGACGGAGACAAGATAAAACGAACATGACCGACGACATAATTCATCAAAGGAACAAAACAACACATGAGCACTCCAATTTGGCCAAAAATGAAGAACACAAGGACAAAACTAGTTTAGGCATTTTGACGAATAGATAGGGTGCATTGGTTAAGAGAGAAAAACCGATCTAATTAAGGCTTCAACTTGTGCCGAGACTCATGACAATCAACGAACAACCCAAAACACCAACACACAGACGGAGGGGCCACGACTTGCACATTCCGAACGACGATGAAGTCCGGTCTAGCAAGCCCGAAATAGGGCACAAATGGGGTTGTTCGCAGTTCCCTACCCAGATTTGGCCAAAAAGGCGCTGGCAACGAGAGATGATGAGTTGGGTTGCGTTCCTACGGCCGTGCAGTAACTAAGAAGGCGACTCATGAAGAGAGAGATTGAGAGAGATAGAGGAGGCACTCGTGACTTTAGTCTAAAGTGATGCTAGGGTTTTTTTTTACATTAGCTTAAAATCGGTTCTAAAATCGGTCCAATTCTCGGGTGGGTTTTTACTTGGAGCCGGGAATCGAATTGGTTCCAACCTGTTCCCAAAAAATGGAACCAGTTCAAATAGGAACCGGTTCCCGAACCTGTTTTTCGAGTGGGCCGGTTCGATTCCCGGATAAACCCGGTCCGATTGCATATCTCTAGTCTTGTAGCCTTGGGGTTTTTTCCATTTTTTAAAATTATTTATGTAAAATATTTGTTGAATTTTTTTTTATGTTATTATCAAATAAGCAAATCCAATGATCTTTTCAATTTCATCTTTTCGCAAACGAAATTCGATAAACACCCCATGCATACATATTTAAAATACGCTATGATCATATATAATTATAGATGGACAAAATCAGAACTTAACAAAAATGAAGATGATTGGCTGGTAATCAATTAATGTCTTAGATTTTAAATTTGAATGTATCAATTGGTTAATGTTTAATATACCACTCATTTTTCCTGATGACATATTAAATTAAATTAAAAGGGAATTGAAATTGTTACATAGAAGCATACATGCACAACGTCCCCTATATGCAAGAAATTGACATTTGAAAGTTGAAGAATGTAAAGATATTATTTGCATGTGGTAAACATGCTTCTTGCCATGTTCAGTGTATTTTATCTTTTGTTTAGAAGAATTTTCTTTTTCAGTATTTAACATTTATTGCTACAAAATTTAAGAAATTTGTAATTAGAAATATATTTATATTTCATTGATTGATATATCCCTCTTGTGTGATACTAGTTGACAAAATTGAAATATATAGACAGTTTTGTTGCAACCTATGTTATATAGCATTGCCACGTTTCTCCATAATTTATAACAGCTAAAATTGATTGGCTGACAGCAACAAAGTTAATTAATTTATTAAAAAGATGTATTCATATGTATATATTAGAAAATAGGAACATAATTGCTAACCTATTAGCTAGTGTAAAGAAATGTTTATAACTCGGAAGTAACTTGCAACTCTAGTGAAGAGAACTTTATCAAGTCTATGAATAAGATTGATTAGATAGATATATAATAAAAGTTGGCATAACTATTAATTCCTATGATATGAAATACTAGTAGATTCTTAATGGCAAAAGGACACTATAAGTGTCACAACTTGTGTACGACGCTCACTTTGGTGCCATAACTTTTTTTCGGATCACTTTGGTGCCAAGTTGGAGGAAAAATGATCATTTAAGTGTCATAAGTTTTTTTTGGATCACTTCAATACTCAAATTTTTGAAAAACGATTACTTAAGTGCCAATCTCCGGCGAGCTTCTGGCGAGCCCCGGTGAGCCTTAGAAATTAATAAAAAAAAAATGCCATGTCGGATTTCCGATGAAAAATTGTGTACGGCACCAGAGTTGACACTTAAGTAATCGTTTTTCAAAAATTTTAGCATTTAAGTGATCGTTTTTAAAAAAATTTAGCACTAAAGTGATCCAAAAAAAAGTTATGGCACAAAAGTGAGCGCTGTACACAAGTTATGGCACTTGTAGTGTTCTTTTGCCGATTCTTAACTATGAGAAGTCAAACAAACTAGTTTTAAATGGTAGCTAATAATGACACTTGTAGTACATCCAATCATCCCACCAAATGTTCACATTTCAATAATGATACCACATGTGTCATAATGGTTGACTAAGTAAAATAAGTATTCACTATCCATTTGCAATCTATGTGTTAGCATCAACTCTTTGTCAGCAATGACAAGCACAATTCATTTCTATTTACATCATGTACATATTTAAGATGTGATATTATCATATGTCCTGTTCAAAGAAAATTTTCATTGCCGGTCCAGCCAAAGGCAACGAAATAATTCTATTTTGTGGACTCAGGGTACACCTAAGGTGATAAATTGAATAGTTTGTCGCCTTAAATTGTAATCAATAGCGATAGGACTTATTTTTGTCACCTTAGGCATACCCAAGGGTGACAAAAAAAAAACTATTTTTGTCCGGGGTAAGCCAAATGCAGCAAATTTTTAGGTTTGTCGCCTTAGAGTCGACCAAAGGGAAAAAAAAAAAAAAAAGAACCTAATTTTTACATTTGTCGTCTTAAGTCATACCCAAAAGTGATGAAAAAAATGAGTTTGTCACCTTAGGTTACACCCAAAGGCAACAAAGAAAAAAAAATGATTTGTAGGCACGGAAGGTCTTTAAATTCAAAGCAGTCGATTGAAGCTGAAAAGATTCTCCTTAGGTTTATCCTAAGGCGAGAAAATTTTATATTTGTCACATAGGTTCAAAATTTTCCCTCCTCAATGGTGACAAAGATTGACAAAACTATTATTTTGTAGTTGTAGGTCTCACCTAAGGCTACAAAACCAAGATTTTGTTGCTTAAGTTCAACCTAAGGTGACGAAATATCATGTTTGTCATTTTATTCGAAATTGTCCTAACTTTTTTTATTGAATCAATGGTGATAAAGTACGAATTTTTTCGGTGAAGTTTGATTTTAAGGCGGTGAAACTTTGACTTCGTTTCCTCAAGGGATGACCTAAGGCGACCAACATTACAATTTGTTACCTTTGGTCAACCCTAAACCAATTTGTGGTCTTTGAGCGATATTTTTTAGGGGTGAGCAGTTCCAGTCCGGTCCGATCCAACCCAAGAACTGAAAACCGGACCAAGAGGACCGGTTTCAGTTTCTAGGATCGGGGATTGGACCGGATCGATGGTTCGGTCCGATTTCAATGAGATCAATCACTTATTAGTAAAGGTAAGATTGAGAATTGGAGTTCCAATTAAAGTAGGTTTTAAAGAATTGGTGGGAGTGGAACTCGATCCTGTGACAAATGTGACGATGGTAACGGGCTTTTGCATAGACGTGTTTAAGGTTGCAGCTGATATGTTGCCCCATGAAGTAAAATTTGACTTCATTGCCTTTTCAAATTCAAACATATTGATGGCTGCAAGCTATTATGACGACCTGATATGCCAAGTTTACTGTTAGGTGATCTTGAATGAAACTAGTATTCAGATTGTCTGTTTTTCAAGTGTGTGCAACCATAAAATGACATGCTCTGCTCCCATGCATGAATGACCCTAGACAAATAGCACATCCAAGTACATAAACATCGGTCTGGTTCAATTCGGTTCCCACTCTAGAACTGGGAATCAAATCACTCGAAAACCGGTTTCACTTTTAGGAACTTGGAACTGAATCAATATTCTTGAAAACCGGACCACACCGGTTAGTCTGGTCTAATCCTGATTTGAGTGGTCCATTTTGCTCATCCTTAATATTTTTGTTGCCTTAAGATGTTCTCCTTGTAGTGAGTGGGGGCTTGTCTTGCTTTCTAAAGCCTTGGCTTCCTTCTTTCCGGGTTTGAACTTTCAGAATCAAGGTAATATGGGCTTTGTTCAATTCATGTTTGAGATTCCCCGGATCGAAAAAAAAAAATTCACGTCATTAAAAACCCCCATTTTAATTACCTCCCAGTAATGCTAATAAAATTGGCCATTTAAGCCATCCGGGCTCAGAGCTTTCAAGGACCCCAACTGGAAAATAGCTTTATGCAGTTTTTCCATCATAATCTCCCTTGTAAGGCTCATATTCATTTCTTCGAAAACAACAGGGGAGACATTCCTGCAGAATAGATTCAAAGTTTCGAGGTCTTACCGACGCATATAGATCTTTAAAGCAATCCACCATCATGTCCTGTAGATCTTTTGGGTTTCAACACCACGTTTCATCCATTCTCTTTAACGTAATAAGATTGTGATCATAACCTGTCACTTGTAGTGCAAAAGCTTCAGCTTCGAGGTAAATGATTCTCCACTCAAAGCTGCATACCACCCTATCAAACCTCTTCTTTACATGTTCCTCCCCTTCACTGCTATTAGCCCATGGGAAAGCGCAACCCTTACTCTTCATATCCATCAATCCACAGGCGACAGTTTTGCCAAATCTGTTCTGACTTCGTCCACTATTCAGCTAGAAGCCCTAGGGAAAAAGTGAAGTAGTTCAGTTTGGGTTAGATTGTTTGAAAATAGTCAACGCCATCAAGAGTTCAGATCAACCTTTGTGGGAAGCCTCAGCACTTGTCTTGGAGGTTTGTGACTTACTAGGCCGGCTTCCTAACGGCACCGTAGCCCATGTGGCGATAAGTTCTAACCAAGCTACAAACTGTGTGCCTAAAGCCCGGAGACAGAATGTCCTTTCCTCAAATTGGGTTGCCAACCCCCCTCAAGACCTTTGGAATTTTCTTCGTCTTGATGCCCCTTTGATGGGCTCCCTTGTTTATGTACTCCTTTATTCAATAAAATTAGTTCTTCCGACCAAAAAAAGCCATAGCTTCTATAGTAACTAAGCACAGGTCAAATATGAAATTCACGAATCAAATGGACTGTACATTCTTTATAAACGGTAAAGGTGTTTTTTACTATCTATAAGTTGATTCTTTTACCGAGACTCTCAAAGATAATAACCAATTATTTTAACATAATTATAAAATTAAAGTAAGAAATCATTGTAACCTCATTGTTGTTGTAAAATGTAGTTGCTAGCGAAGAAATGTTCCTTTTACAAAGAATGTATTGTTGAAGATGGTAAGTTGCTTCTCCACTTGTTGTCTTGGGTTCAAACCTTATCGAGAACATTCTAGGAGTAAGACTGCGAATGAAGCAGGCCAATATGAGAAAGTGCACCTTAAGATCAGCCGAGGAGGTGGGCCAATCAAGGTATGCAAAAGGCTGACTCGGATACCATTTGACTGCTAGACGATAAAAAATTGTTACTTTTAAAAGTAAAGATGCTAAATCCACTATCCTCAAAGTTTAAAGTGTAAGAATATAGTTTATCCAAAAGTTTAACTTTAACTTAGTACAGAAACTAATAGTCTGACAGACCCACCACCTGACAGCTGTGCTAAAAGAAATTTTACTAAATGCACCACCCTCAAATTTAGTTTTACCTTAATAGGGAAACTGATGGTCTGATTGTGCATGTAAGAGTGGATTATTTATCTATACTATATATAATGCAATTTTATCCATCATGCAGCCTTAAACTTTTTCTATTAAATTACGTTAAATCCATGTCAATTATTTAAGGTGGACACAAAAAGGTATGTATTGAATTCACTGGCCAAAGTTGCAAATTGCTGAGATCATAAATCTCTCAAATCCAATAAAAAAAAAAACCCCTCATCCACGATGTTCAAAATCTAAATCCTCAGGCAAACAGCCTTCTCATCTATAATATTAAAATTTCTTTTTCAAAACTATAAAGAAATACTTGGTTTGGTTAATGAGGAGAAGCACAATGAGAAGTTTCATTGCACAACGTTAAAAGCCGGATTAGTGAAGCATATAGAAAGGGGAAAGGGCAGTTATCAAGGCACAGTAAGTCCCTCCTTACAACAGATCCTGATTCCATACAAAAGATCAAAGCTCTTGATTCCTCAACCTCTTATCAATCGAACATCTATTTCTATCATCGAAGACGACAAACTTGTAAATTAAATCTACTCCACAAAGATTGCTGATTGCAAATAGAAATTTGACCCTGAAATATAGCGTATTTGGCTAGCAAAAAGGGAGGCAATTGTATTTATCTGAGTATGTTTTCAAGGATAAGCAACCCCATATCAAATGCTGCGAGTTTTGGACCACATACTTCTTGCAGATATTTCATTGAACATCTCTCACTCATCTAGGTATTATTTCCCGTGCTTCTTTAGTTTTTGGTACCATAATGGAAGTTGATTGCTTTCTATGCCCGTGTATGGACCGCTTCTTATCACATAACAAAGGCCAAGTGCAATGTACTTATAGAGCGCATCTAGAACAACTTCATAATGGCCCACCATCCGAGACCTTGCAGTGCAAGTTCATGTTGACATTGGGTGATGTGGGTATCTCATAGCTTCTAGGTCCCCTACGGGAATCATTGCCCCATCATTTATTAGAGGGCAAACGTTAGGAACCCCGGCACGACAAGCCCTAACCTAAGAGATTACAAAAGATGCGACTACACTGACATTTGATAAAGGAATCTCCCACCTTCTGCTAATGTATTATACGATGATGGTGGGGTCTAAAATGACACAAGTCATCCTTTCGGCTTTGGGGGAGATTGAGGGATGCGGATCCGAAGTTTTTCCTAATCTAGTCGCAGTCTGTCATTTCCATACATCGGATGACGGGAGAAGAACAACAGAAATGCCAAAAGTTATGTACGGAATTCACTTTGGTGCCAAAAGTTCCATTTGGATCACTTAAATACAAAAAAATTTGAAAAACAATATTTTAAGTGCCAACTCCAATCTAATTGGTCGGAAATCTGACATGGCAATTTTTTATTAGTATTTAAAGCCGACGTGACTTGCCGGAGAGTACAGTCAGTGTGCAAACAATAAAAGGATGCCGTTTTATTCACGATACCTAAACGGTGCCATTTTATTTGGCTTCTTCTCCCCAAAATAAAAACCTAATCCCTAAATTGAAAGATGGAGGGCGGACGCTCAGCAGCAGCTCACATTCGGGACACCTAACCCGCGAAAATCAGAACCTTAAATCCCCAATTATCTGCTCGCCCCTGCAAATGGAGGGTGGAAGCTTCAGCAACGGCTCATATTTGATTAAAAAAAGTGAATTAGCTGGTGAGTGTTACTATTTTTGTGGGTTACCGAGTCCGAAAAGAATATCTTGGACTTAGTTAAATCTCGGGAGAAAATTCCATGGATGCGGCAGGTGTAGAAAATGCTCAAAGTGCAAATATTTCAAATGGGTTGATGCCAAATTCTCCGGTCGAGCCACATAAGTGATCTTATAGCTACTTGAAAGACGACATCAACCTCCACCTACATTAATAGATGAGTTAGATGATGTTGACTCAATGCAAGCTCAAATGAAGGGTTTAACATCTTTAGTCGACCATTTGAAGAGGGAAGTTTCAAAGCTGAAAATTGAAAGAAACTTTTATCGACCATTGATTGTGTTGTTGTTCTTTTGTATAGTATATTCAAATTTGAAGTCAGCAATGAGAAGAAGTTTGTATGTCTACTATAATCGAAGATGTCGAATATTACTTGTATTTGGTCATTTTTAAGTAAAGTGTGTTACTGGTTTACTACAAATTGTATGGAACAAAAAGTTTTGTTCCAATCTATGGTGGAAATGGAAGGTTGGAGTTGGAATTCATTGGTTGTGAGCACTTCAAATTTTTTTTGCTTGGTTCTGTTTTGTATATATTGGTTTGCTTGGTTTTTGCATCAGATGTAATGGTTTGCTGCAACCATTACTGCAAACTATGAAGAAATTAAGGGGTCGTAACAATTCACGAGTGACTATTTCAATGCCATAAGTTGTAAATAGTGATCGTTTTAGTGCCAAGTTTTTCTGAAAGTGATCATTTTAGTGTCGATCGCAACGATGAAAAAGTGATCACTCGTGTTGCACGAGTTTAAAAATAAGAACAAGTCAGTTTCAACCATGTTTCCATTGGCTTGCACCAATCGTGGTACATGTTGTTGCACCAGTTGAATTACTGGTGCATCTTGTTCTTGTATCAGCTCATATAAGTGTTGGTGCAAGAAGACGCACCAGCACCTAGAGTTGCACCGAGAGCTGTGTTGGTGCAACAAGATGCACTAACAGCCACAATTGCACTAGTGTTGTGCTAGTGCATCTTGTTCTTACACCAGTACTTGTATTTGCTAATGCAGGAAGATGCAACACCCACAATTTCAACCAGCAATAATAATCAACCAACCACTTCCAAAAACAACATCAGCCCCATAACAAGGTGCAAGACAAGAAATAACAAAAACATTGTTGCCATTGACATTGATTGGTTCTTTACAAAAATAAATATGTCCATAAAAAACATCAATCCCCCAATCAGTCAACGATCCCCTTTCACCTAATACGTTAAAACGAACACATAAAAACAATGGCAGCAATCCCCATTAGCAAAGATACCATGTCCAGCACCCTCCCATTAGTCAATATGCACAACACTCCTGGCTCCTTTTCCTTTTGCACTTTTGAATTGATTTATAATTCGGACACTCTTTCGAACTGGACACGTAATTCGTTAACTGGCATTTCTATCACATTCTTCTTAGCATTAACATTTTTTTGTAGCACGTGTCATGTGTGGGGACCTCTCCATAGGAACATTGGTCCCATGATCAGTCAGTTGAGATGGAACTAATATTGGTTATGTTGGTTAAGATGGAACTAGTGCAACTTTATTTGTTGGTGGCTGTTTTGAAGCTATACTTGCTGTCTTCTTCTTCTTCTTTATGCTCTTCTTTGGCTGCACCCTTGACTCTTGAGTTGGTCTACTTTGAGAGATAAGCACCTCCGAACTTCTTCTAGGCTACAAGAACATAATTATATTGTTAACCAAATAAATTGAAATACCATAAATTAAATACACGAGTCCTACAAATCTTACATCGAAAATAGTCTTTCCAGTACATTCATTTGTGTAAATCCCAAAACCATATTGCCTTATTTTTTTTCCAAGAACCCCTCTTGTTTGTTGTGGTGCATCACTTTGAGCAACTTGTGGGGAAGCAATTTGTGCAACCTGTGGGGGAGCAACCTGTGGGGCTCCCTATCCTTGTGCAACTTGTGCAGTTGGTCATCTTCTCACTTGAGAAACATATAACAAAATTAAACTCAGCCTATAAAAGACAAACACAACAATGTATAGCTTACTGGATATTTTTTCCTCATTTGTTCAACAGTGGACTCGATTGTTGTTGTTGCTGTCCTGCTTGTACTTGTCCTTGCACTTGAGCCAAGAACAGGGTCTTTTGTTGGCCTTTCAATAGGCCCAACAGCAACCTCTTCAATAGGTGTTGTTCCTGACCCACGATTAGCTCTTGCAACAACTTCTTGTTCACGTTGCCTTTTTCCACTGACAACCTTTCTTATTGTGCCCTTCCTTGTGACAATAAGAGCATTTCATCTTCACCTCGATCCTACTCATCCTCTGACTTGATGCCTCTCCCTCATGTATTCTTCGTTTTTTCTTTGGCCTTCCTATTTGCTTCTTTAGTACCTTCGTTCCCACCACAATATTCTCAGTCATTAGCGCCAAAAATAAACTCTCCACCATAGCAAATAATGACACCTACATGATTTCCCTCTATTTCAATGCTGCACCCAAAAAATAAAAATAAAAAGTCATTCATTTGGACCACATAGCAGAATCATCAACAACTTTACATTTAATTGATTAAACAATTATCGAAAGAAACAAAGGAAGCCAATTTATTCAATTGATTAAACGACGTGAGATCCGCAACACCCATTTTTCAATTCGACTCCATTCGGTCCCCATAGAAACACTAATTAACTAAATAAAGTTGGGTCACCACCACTGTCCCCAGCACTCCAACCAGTTTCCTTCTACGCTGAGCCTTCATTTTCCCCTCCACACCATATTTTTCAATTCAATCACATTCAGTCCCCACAATTTTGCCCTCCCAACAAAAGTGATTAAACAAAAGTGAGGTCCTCACTATTTTTCCCTCCCCATAAAAGCAATCCAAGCCGAGCCCTCATTTTGCCCTCCGTGCCCCAATTTACCTGTCGAAACCCTAAATTCTCCACCCAATTAACCCACGGCGAGAACATGATAAACCTGAGTGAAGTGACTGAGCGACGGTGGGCTAGCAAACAATGGCGTAGCTACAACGACTGCCGACCGATGGCAGGTGAGCGACGGTGGGCCAGTAAATAATGACACAGCTATGGTGATGGCCAAGCGACGGCAGGTGAGCAACAGTGGGCAAGCGAGCGACGAAAGGCAATCAAGGGAGCAACGGCAAGTGAGGGAGTGATGTGAGAACTCAAGATCCGACCCCTAATTTTAGTCCCCCTTCTTTAGTGACGTCGTTTTTTAAATGCAGTCTACGTAGGAAAATGAAGCGACGTCGTTTCTTGTGGAGGATGGAAAACGATGTCGTTATGCCATTCCACGTGGACTGTGATATAAATATTTGCCATGTCAACTTAATTTTCTTTAATATAAATGCCATGTATTAATTTAGTCAGAATCTCTCGCCGTTGGCACCAAAGTGATCATTTTTCCTTCGATTTGGCACTTAAGAGATCCAAATGAAACTTTTGACACCAAAGTGAATTCTGTACATAACTTTTGGCACTTTCTACTATTCTTCCCCCTCAGATGAAAATACATTGAGCTCACCCACGTCAAATGAGAATCCCTAAATCTAATATCTCTCTGAGTCTCTCACCGCCCTCTAGCCCGACCTACAAGTAGAGAAAATAAAGAAAGAGGATGTGCTATTTGCAGATTCTTCCGATCAAGACAAGAGAACAAGATAGCCTACTGATATACTTACAAGCTAGCTTCAAACAATTAGTAAATTCTCCTCTAGCTACCACGTTGGGAGAAAATTGTTCAAAGAGTCCTCAATCTGTTGCATTTTGGTCAATTCAGTCATAAACCTTTCAATTTTGCAAATTAAGTCCTAAATCTTTTCACATTTTGCCATTTGAGTTTATTTGGCCAATTTCAACCATAAATCACTTGTGTAGACTTTAGTAATGTCACGTAGGATAGTCGGTGTTGACATGGATAATTTTTCATAATTTTTTTTAAAAATACTTGAATTTTTATTTTTTCTTTTACTTTTTTTTCTACCAATCCAGGTGAGGGCTAGCAACCCTCGTTGTCCATGGGGCGAGGGTTGCGAAGCCCTCGGCGGCCAACAAATGTTGCGAGGCCCTTGCTAACTACGAAGCCCTTGCCTCAAGCCGGCAAGAGTTGGCCGGCCCTCTCCTGTGACCGGCAATGGTTGGTCGGCAAGGGTTGCCGGCCTTGGAAGAAAAAAATTAAAATTAAAATTAAAATTAAAAATAAAAAATGCAGAATTTTTTTTTTAAATTATAAAAGTTGTATACGCTAGTGCCGGTTGTGCCGCATATGACGCCGGTATTCACATTAGCAATTTTTTATTAAAATTGGCCATATATATTCAATTGGAAAAATGTAAAAAGGTTTAGGAATCAATTGGCAAAATTACAAGATTTATAACTAAATTATCTAAAGTGCAATAGGTTTAGGACTATTTGGACATTTTGCCCACTACATTTGGTATTGCACCTGAGCCTATGTTTCGGATAGTGGGGGCTTGATTTGTATTTAGGCTCCGTTTATTTCGTGGAAAATAAATAATTTAGCAAATTTTTTTCTAAAATTAACATTTGTATCCCTTTACAAAATGAACGAAAGGAAAAAAATTTTCATCGTTCAAGAAATTATTTAGACATAAATTGTTATCGTTAATGATAATATCTTCCATTAACTAATTATTTGAAGCAATATAGCAGGTCGTTTAAAAAAAAATCTTCCAAATTATTTATTTTCCACGAAACAAACAAAACCTTAGTTATTGCACATAATTTACCCCCATAATTGAAATTTTGCACCCGTTTAACATCTATTATCTATATATATAGCCGGTTAAAAAACTCAGGCTTATTTTGTCCAGATGGTATGACTGTTAGCGCAAAAGCTTATTTTTAAGGAGGGCGAAGACGTCATGCCGTGCCAATCATCATCTGGTTTGGGGTCTCCGGATGCCGTGTCCTAAGCCATTTTTCAATGGTGTGTCCATTGGCCAGACTGGTGCTTCTGTTCTCTTCCCAAAGTTGATAAATAAGTCACACAAAAAAAAAACACTTAAAAGAAGAATATTAATATTGACAAAATAATTGAGAAGTACCATCGATACGTGCTAGGCCCTGTGGAAATAAAGGGCTCAGAGTCTGACAATGGGTCCAAATTTATGAATTCTAGGCCAGTATGGGGCCCATTTGGAGTTTCTAGCACGCACAAGCATAGCATCAATATAGAAATCATGGAGTTGGTGGTTAAATGCAGACAAAGTGTGATATGACTTATTATAGAGAATATGGGAGATTGTATGATTACATATCTCACTTTGTGGATGCTGAAAATTATTTCGAATATTTTATGTATTCATCAAACGTCAATTATGGGAAATTGTTAAGAAAGTTTGGGACAAAGTTGGAATTTGAAAATGATATCGAATTTCCTTTATAGAGTGGAGAGATAAACACTCTCTTTTAGGAGACGTGTTGCATCCCTCCCTTGAACCCCATGTGATTCACTCTCACATGCAAAGTGGGATTGCCCAGCCACCCTCTCACCCTCCTCTCTCTCTCTCTCTCTCTCTCTCACATATTTTTTTACGGTTAGTCCAATTTTTAACATAACTTTTGGTTAATCCCATTTCAATGCCCACTTAGTGTCACATCAACGTCAGGTGCCATTGAAAATATTAAACAAAGCCATGTCAGATTTTATTCATTACTTAAAATGAATAAAACAAACAAAGTATCTAATTATAGTATCTTGATAAGTTTTAAGACTTGATTATATAATTTAAAGTTCTAGAACCTGAATGCACATTCTCTATTAGTTCCACAGTATCCAAAAGAAAAGGCATTTCCCCATTAAGCATGATCGATTATGCATTTGTGAGCAAAACACCTTTCTAGTCATGCACCTTACTTATGAGGAAATTAAGGATGTTTCATGGTCCATGAATGAAGATAAATCTCATGGACCTGACGGATTGTCCTTAGTTTTTTACTTCCTCTTGGTCAGTGGTTGGAGAAGACTTTACAAATGCAATTGCTGATTTTTTCAACTTTGGTAGGCTTTTGAAACGAGTGAAATGCCACTGCAATTTCTCTGGTTCGAAAGGTGGAATAAGCCTCTAAAATGACTCATTTCAGGCCCATCTCTTGTTCTCATATTACTTGCAAACGCATTACAAAGATTCTGCCTAACAGACTTGCACGAAAGCCTTGCTAGCATCATCAGTTTCAATCAGGCAGCCTTTGTGGAGGGTAGGAGCATTTCAGATAATGTCTTGTTGGCTCATAAATTGATAAAAAATTACCATAGGGCTGTTATATATCCTAGGGAATGATTATGGCTGACCTTACGAAAGAATTCGACTCCATTAATTGGAGTTTTTTGCTTGCTGTTCTCGAAGTTCTGAATATTACTTTAAAATTTATCTCTTGGATTGAGGGTTGCTTGACGAATCCTCGTTTCTCCATCTCTTTAAATGAAGGACTCAAGGGTTTCTCCATCTCTTTCGCAGATGATTGATAGAGCTGCTCTGTAGATGATGTGATGATATTTTCAATGGTAAGAAATCTTTGCAAGAAATACTAAATTTCTTTCGGGAGTTGAATGAGCTATGTTAAATATGTCTTGAATTTTACGTACTCAGTCCAGTTTATGACCTAACCCGATATATTTTTTGTGCGATCCAAAAGTGGAGAAAAAATCGAGATTTAGTTTATGACGTAGAGGGTTGGGCCCAACCCGGAGCAAACGAACAAATTTCTATGGCGGTCTGCTCAAGTTGAAGCAAGTGAACAAATGTTTTGGGGGGTTCGGGGACCATGCCCCCGAGGAAATTTTTTGGGGAGCATTATTTATATTACGGCTAGGTTTTTTCATTGATTAAGAGAGATTTTCGTCTTGGGAGAGATTTATGAGCTGTGAAGTTTTGTTAAGTTGTTTTTCGAATTTCGAAAACTGTACACTCTTTGATTTTAGTGGAATCTTGTCTTGCCTCATCCATGGACGTAGATCACCTTATGATTGAACTACGTAAATTCTTGTGTTCTACATTTATTTTTCCACGTTTGTTTCGAACTTTGGTCTAATTTCAAGTCCTTAGAAAACTGAGATTGTTGTGGTTGGTATGGAGTTTGAATATAAGGCTGAATTGGCTGATAGTAATGTAGCTAGCAAGGATCATCTAAAGAGGGTGAATAGGTGATCTTAAACAATTTTTATCAATTTAAGCGGAAATGAATGAATACAGTTAAGTCTGAATAAAATTCAGATTTAAAACAGTTTATATAGATTATGCTCTTGATGTGCAGTATGTAAAGCAAGGGATAATAGTTAAAAAAACTGCACACAAGTTTATAGTGGTTCGGCTTATGGCAAGCCTACGTTCACTCTCCCACACTGACAGGCTACTGGCTGGATTTCACTATGTAATTAAGAGAAATTACAAATTTTGAGTGACAGCACTCTTGTGTATGATATGACTCTCTATCTCACATAATCACTCTTACAAAATATCCCTCAAGATCTTAATGTTTGGCTCAAGAAAGACGAGAGAAAGGATTGAAGTATGCTCAGACTTTGGACTTGTTGATTCTCGATTTTATCTCTCCCTTCTGCTCCTCGTAGATCTCTTTTTATTCTCTTCTACTACCAAATTAGCCGTTGGATAGCTTTCAGAGGATCATATTCCAATCTTCTTCTTGGACAGATTTGTATAAAATGGATTGGGTAGCCGTTGGTTAACAAAGTCTGAATCTTGCTGATTCTGGTCGCCAACACAATCAGAATCTTGGTTTCCATAAGTCGAGTTTTATCCATTGTAATGCATTCTTGTCATAATGTTTGATTGTCAATCAATTAGATAGAGATTGAGTCAATCAAAATATTTCTTTTGTGAAATCCATGCCAAATCACTAGCGGTTGTGATTCTTTCTGAATGAGTTTTGTTTCAGCGTCTGAAAAACTTCAGCGTTTGAGAAATTTCAGCGTCTACGTCTGCATAATTACTGTGTCTGAAGAATTTCTAATTCAAAGTTTGATTCAGCGTAGGTCTTCAGAAAAATTTTAATATTTCAAGATTAGAGTCTCAATGACTTTTATGGAAATATTTAAATATCTTATATCTGACTTTGAGAGTCTGAACTTTTAGTTTTGAAAACTTGTAAAGTCTGATAATTCCATATGAACTTCTAGAATATATTAACTTGGGAAAAAATTGTATGTCAGATTCACAAGTTAAATATAGAGAGTTTTGTCAGCTTCAAAATCCATTATGAATTTTCCTCAACAATCTCTCCCTTTTTGGTGGTGACAAAACTTCCATGCAGATTCAATCAACATCAAATAAATTTGAAGAAAATAAACATTTTAAACGCATGAAACACAGATATAAATGTGCAAACTTATAAGATCTGTGTATTTCTCTTGCTTTGAGTATAACCTGTGTAACCTGCATATTGAAGTGTTAGTACGACAATATCTGCATAATTTCTCCCCCTTTTTGTCATTAGCAAAAAATTAAATCAACAATAAACAGAAAAAAGTGCTGATATAAAGCATCCGGTCTAATAGGATTGAATGTTAAGAATACATAACCAGAATGATTTTAAAAGGGGGTATGAAAAAAAATAGGTTATTTCTTTGATGGGTTTCGAACAAGTTGAAAGTTTTCCAAGATAGAAACAGCTTCATTAATCTTGGTAGAACATTGACCCATAGCTTTCTCCATATTAGTTGAACATAGAGCAATAGCTTCCCCTATCTCTGCCTTGTCTTTTTTTGCTTGAAGACGTTGAGTCTGATTGTTTGCCTTAACAATTTTCTGAAGGTTCTTCATGTCTTCTTCAAGTGCAGTTTATTTTTCTTTGATTTCTAGTAGAAGGGTCAGAATGGTCATGATTTCTGAAGTCTGTCCCTAAACATTTTCTGGTGCATGCTGTACGAGTTATCCCCTGCCTTTGTAGGAATTTCCCTCTGAATATCTGCATGTTCTGCGGCAGTAGTGTCATTTAAAGTTTCTTCAGGATCAAGTGAAGATTGACTTACATATGTCTTTTATGGAATATCATCCTGTTGATTCAGATGTGAGTCTCCAGATGCTGATTCTGAAACCTTTGTGCTAGGTTCAGAAACATGTTCAACATTTTGTTCTATTTCAAGGTGTTCTGTTTTATCATCTTTATCTCGGAGAAGAATTCTTCTTTTCTTCCTGTACACCTTGAATGGGCTTGAAGAGATAGTTTGCTTTCTTTCTGTTCTTTTTCTTTCCCCTTTGTCATCGTCATTTTTCTTCCCAACAAATTTTGGTTCTGACTGCTGAACATCCTTTCCTCTGGCTATGCTTGCTCTTTCCTTTTTATCATCAAATTGCTTCATCTTGATAAGCGTTTTTTCTCCAACAAACATACAAGGTACAAAGGTTTTGCACAAATTATCAGGAATAGTTATATTTAAAAACATAAAGATTCGAGAGATGAGTGCACCATAAGGAAGTTGTCTATTGTCCTTTTGAAGAGTTATATACATGTGGAAGATGATGATATGTGGAAGAAAGAAAAACTATCCATTCATAATGGCCCAAATAAGCTTGATTTCAGACTTGGACAAGTCAGTTTTGGAAGCAGTTTTAGGCTTCAAGCAATTGATGATGATCTTATGCAAGATCACAGTTTTTCTTGTCATATTAGAATATAAAATATGGCGTTTAGAGCCATGTGGAAAATTCTGATTCTCTGAAACCGCTTTAGAAGCATCTTCTAGGCTCACTTCCAATGGAATAAACTTGTAAATTTTTGCTCCAATAATCAAAGCCAGTTCTTCCACTCTTAAATCATACTTTTTATCACTAACAGTGAATTGAAGCCAATTTAGTGACAGAATGGAAAGGTTTGAGTAAAAATATGCAGTCAGTTCAACATATACATTAGCAGATTATAGACAAAATTCAAAAATCCCCAATTTTTCAAACAAGTGTTTCACAAAGATGCCGACCTTATCAAGATATTCAAAATCAACAGTCCAATGGTTCATAACCCCTCGAGCAAGCAGTAACCGATGATAAATGTTGTGCTATGTGCTTATGAATAAACCTCCACTACCTTGCACACCAGATGCAATTCCTACTTTCATCTCAAAATTATTAAAGAACCTAGCATCATCATTAGGAATCACAAATTTTGATGCACTGGTAGATTTAAGGCTAGTACGAACTGATTTCTTGTCAAAGGGAGTTGAAGGTTCCTCGATTTTCTCTTTTCTCTTACTAGAAGAGGTCTCCTTTGGAGTAGAACTAACCTGATCATGATCAGTTCTAGAACAAAATTGAGAATAACTTCGCATAAGACTTGCTTCTGTGAGAAAGTCATTATCTTTCAAACATTCACAAAGAACGGATGCAGAAGCATTACTTCATTTCAACCTTTTGTATGCTTTCCATACAAGTTTGATGTTGTTGAAATGAAAATTTGTTTTACCCTTGGGTTTTGGTGTAGACGATGGTTGTGGTTCTTGTCGAGTCGCTTCTAAAGGGCTTTGGTGATGATCCGACTATGTATCTGATATCTCCATGAATTCCGATGGTGTTGAAAACTTTGAATCTCTATTCAAAATGCATGAAGATCTTCTTTTGAAAGGCATTGTGATCATAGAGGCGAAAAGTTTTGATCTTAGGGAAGGAGAAGAAGTAGACTCGAAGTATCGTGATGGTCGAGAGTGAAAGGGTTCGTACTGATAGGGTTTCATAAAAGGAAGAGGACGGTTTTTAGAAGTAAACCACTTTTAGAAGTTAGAAGTTATAAGAAGCAAACCTATTTTATAGGAATGGAAAAAAATATTTTAAGCACAATCAAACAATCAGATAAATTAGAATGTATACCTAATTTTCTTTCCAAAAGTGACAAATGTGAAAGATATCTTGCCAGAAATGCCAAAAATACACTTGCCAAAATTTGAATTACAGACGTACCTTTCTTTTGAGTCTGAAATGGACATTCGAACGGAGAACAATTAAGCTTGAAAAATTTCTATCTCACGAATACTTCAAGAAATGGATAAGTAATACATAGTTTATTTCTAATATACTCAAATAAAGACTTATCAAGAGGTTTTGTAAATATATCAGCTAATTGATTATTAGAATCAATGAATTGAATATTCACATTATCGTTATGAACATGATCTATGATAAAATGATGCTTGATTTCAATATGTTTAGCACGTGAATGAAGAATTGGGTTCTTGGTCAAATTGATAGCATTTGTGTTATTACATTTGATTGCAACAGTTGCGAGAACAATTGTATCTTTAATAGCAAAGTCTCGCAACTGTTGCTTCATCCATAAAATCTGTGCACAACAACTTCCCAAAGACACATATTCTGCTTCTGCTGTAAAAAGGTGCAACTGTGTTTTGCTTCTTTGAGTACCAGGACACCAACATATTTCCAAGTAGTTGACATGTACCTATAGTACTTTTCTTGTCCACTTTACATCCAGCTAAATTAGCATCTGAATAACCAGTATGAGTAAAATCTGATTCTTTAGAATACCAAAGACCTAACATTGGATAAGTTCTAATGTATTTGAATATTCTTTTAACTGCAGAAAGATGTGATTCTCTTGGGTTAGATTGAAATCTTGCACACATACAGACACTAAACAATATGTCAAGTCTAGATGCAGTAAGATATAATAATAATCCTATCATGCTTCTATATACCTTTTGATCAACTTTTTTACCATTTTCATCTTTGTCTAGTTTGGATAAATAAGACATAGGAGTGTCTGTTTTCTTATAATTTTGTAATCCAAACTTCTTGACAATCTTCTTTGCATACTTCTCTTGGCAAATGAATGTACCGTCTTTGATATGTTTCACTTGTAGGTCGAGAAAGAATGTCAATTCGCCCATCATACTCATCTCAAACTCATTCTGCATATTCTTGGAAAATTCTTTGCAAAGCAGCTCATTAAAGGATCCAAAAATGATATCATCAACATAGATTTGAGCAAGTAAAAAATCCTTACATTTTCTCTTAATAAACAAAGTTGTATCAATATTACCTTTTGTGAAGTCATTTTGCAGAAGGAAGTTACTTAACCTCTCTTATCAAGCACGATATGTTTGTTTTAGACCATAAATAGCCTTTTTGAGTTTATAGACATAATCAGTCTTCTTTAATTCTTCAAAACTAGGTGGTTGTTCCATATATACTTTTTTTTTTTTATAGCCGTTCAGGAAGGCACTTTTTCACGTCCATCTGAAACAATTTAAAGTTATGAAAATAAGCATAAGCTAATAGTAGCCTAATGACTTCTAACTTGGCAACTGGTGCATAGGTTTTATCATAATCTATATCTTCTTCTTGAGAATAACATTTTGCTACCAGTCTTGCTTTATTTCTTGTGACTTTCCCTTTATCATCCAGTTTGTTTTTGAATACCCATTTTGTTTCAATTATTGGATGACTTTTGGGTCTTAGCACAAGTTTCCATACTTTGTTGATTCCAAATTGCTGAAGTTCCTCCTGCATAGTTTCAATCCAGCTTTCATCTGATAATTCTTCACCAACTTCTTTTGGTTCTATTTCTGATATCAACACCAAGTTGCTGATGTTTTCTTTATGTTTAGATATAGTCTTGATGCCATCTTCTATTTCTCCAATGATGAGGTTCTTCGAATGATTGGATTTATGTTTCCAATTTTTGTCAAATCTTTCCTTCTGAATATCATCAGACTCTGAATGTTCTGATTGAGTCTAGATTGTATCTTCTTTTCCTTCTTCTACAGATTCAACGATCTTTGGAGATTCTTGTTGAGCTTCAGATAACTCTTGAATATTGGAAGATGGTTCAAATTCATCTTTGTAAGTCTGAATATTTTTATCAAACCTTACATTCATTGTTCCTCCCACAGTCTGAGAATTCTTGTTGAAGATTCTGTATGCTTTACTTGTAGTAGAGTATCCAAGGAAAAATCCTTCATTTGCTTTCTCATCAAACTTATCAAAGTAGTCATTTAGATTTTTTAGTATAAAGCATTTACAACCAAATACACGAAAATATGAAATATTGGGTTTTCTACCTTTGTAAAGCTCATAGGGGGTTTTCTCAAGAATTGGTTTAAGAAAAGCTCTGTTAATAATATAACAAGCTGTAAAAACTGCATCTGCCTAGAAATGAAAATGAATCTTGCTTTCAATCAACAGAGTTCTTGCCATTTCTTGCAGAAAACGATTTTTCCTTTTCACAACACCATTTTGTTCTGGTGTATAAGGGAATAGAAAAATTATGTTGAAAGCCATTTTTCTCACAGAAATCTGAAAAACTTTGTCTATCAAATTCTCCCCTATGATCAGTTTTAATGTAGATATACCCATTTTCATTCTAAACTCTTCTTGCGAATTTTGAAAAATATGAAATTGCTTCATTTTTATGAGTAAGGAAGAACACCCAAGTAAATCTTGTGAATAACTAAACAATATTTATTACCACAAATACTATGTGTTCTAGTTGGTCTAAATAGATACATATGAAGAAGCTACAAAGCACAATTAGTGAAAATATAATGTATAGACTTAAAGGAGTTTCTTACTTGTTTTCCTAAAGTGTAAGCATTGCATAACTCTATTTTCTTGTATTTCAAATCTGGCAAACCTCGAACCAATTTCTTGTTTGAGATTTTTGAGATTTGTTTCATACTGATGTGTCACAATCTTCTGTGCCATAAATTTTCATCTTCTTTGATTGAGAGCAAGTAATGAATAGAGTTTGGATTTACATCTAGAAGATAAATATTGCCATGTCTTCTTCTAGTGAATGTTTGAGAATAATCATTGTTTGTTCTTGAGCATGTATCTTCTTGAAAGTTGATTCTGAAACCTAAATCACATAGTTAGTTTATGCTTATCAAGTTGTAGTTGAGTCCTTTTACCAATGACATATCATTGATTTTGAGTCCACCAATTTCAACCGTTCATTTGCCAACTATCTTTCCTTTGTTATTTCCTCCAATGGAAACTTTTCCACTATTCAGGTTTTACAATTTAACAGATATGCTTGGATCTCCTGTTATGTGTCTAGAATATCCACTGTCTAGGTACCACTTTCTTTTTCTCTTTATAGTAACTTGCAAAAATCATAACTTCTCAAACTTTCTTTGGTACCTAAATTTGTTTGGGTCCTTGAGAGTTAGTATAAGCTGTCTTAACAAAGTTTCTTCGATTTGGTCTCCAGACCTTAGGACATTCATTCTCAAAATGCTGTGGATCTCCACATTTTGAGCATTTGAGTGCACTTCGACCAACTGGTCTGACAAAATTCCTTTTAAAGTGATTTTTATAAACTTGTTGAGGAGGTCTTTACTTTAATCTCTCATTGACTTTTGGAAAATTAATTAAACTATCACTTTCCTTCACAAATTTGAGACCAGATTTGTTGTAGTAAGGAATTTGTATAGAAAGAATATGTTTCAAGGTTTCTGAACCTTTTGAAAACTTGTAAGTAATTTCTGAAACTTCCTTTTTCAAAACAGTATTTTCTTTGAAAAGAAAATCTCGACTTTCCTTGACTTGATGAAATTCTTTTTGAAGGAAATCAATTTTTTTTTTTTGTGAAACATCATGTTGTCTCAGTGATGAAATTTCCCTTTTTAAAGAAGAGATTCTTTTAAGAGCAGTCTTAAATTCAAAGCATAATTCATCAATATACTTTGATACTTCAATAAGCATTTCATGATGCTTTACCTCAATCTCAATTTTAGCATCATAATCTGAATCTAAGTCTGACTTAGTCATCAGACAGAAGTTCAAGATTTCTTCATCATTGTCTTTACATTCTGTATTACTCCAGGTTTCTGCTTTTAATGCCTTCTTTGCTTTCTCAAATTTGGTCTTCTTTTTTAAAAATGGACAATTTGGCTTGATATGTCCCCGTTTCCTACAGTGAAAGCATATTACTTTCTTTGACTTTTCTGTTTCATCGAGAGCCTTCTTCTTAAAAGGCTTCTTTCCTTTGAGATTTCTTCCTTTGAATTTCATCTTCTTGTACTTCTTTATGAAAAGAGCCAGTTCTTCATCATCAACATCTTCATCTTCAGAATCTGTATCATCAAAATCAATATTAGATTTTAATACAATTGACTTTTTACCTTTATATTCATTTTCCTCATTCAGTTTTTTAGTCTCATATGATTGAAAAGTTCCGATTAGCTCATTCACTGATAGAGGCATGATTCTTTGAGTCTCTCGAAGAAATGTTTTGATATTATCCTACTGTTTCGTCAGTCCTCTCAAAAGTTTGTTGACTTTCATCGCATCTGGGACAGGTTGTTCTTGATATGCAAGACCATTTACTATGTTAGCAAATCTGTCATACGTATCAACAACTAATTCTTGAAGCTTCATTTTGAATGATTCATATTGACCAAGCAGTAGATTAATTTGAGTTTCCTTAGCTCGATCTGTTCCTTCATAAGTAATGTAAAGGGTATCCCAGATATCCTTAACTAATTCACAAGAAGCAATTTTTTTTATATTCAATAGGTGCTTAAGTACAATAGAAAGAATAAATTACTTTGGAATCTAAGGCTTCTCTTTTTGATATCTCAGTTTGAAATAGTAGAGGATCTGCTGACATGCTTCCTTCCGTCTTTTCTTTTGAATCAGAAGGTCTTAGTCTAACTCCTCTGATGATGACATCTCATTGCATGTGATCAATTGACTTTATGAATACCTTCACCTTATTCTTCCAGATACTGTATTCCTTGACATCGAAATAAGGTGGTATGTCGTTGCTCTGTCCTTCAATAAGACCTGGAGCACTCAAGCTAGCCATATAGATCGTTAGCTCAGAAGTAAAACACTTCAATGCATGACCAACCTGCTCTGATACCAATTGATGTAGTTAGCAAGAATCACCTAGAGGGAGGGTGAATAGGTGATCTTAAACAATTTTTATCAATTTAAGCGGAAATGAATGAATATAGTTGAGTCTGAATAAAATTCAGATTCAAAACAGTTTATATAGATTATGTTCTTGATGTGTAGTATGTAAAGTAAGAGATAAGGGTTAGAAAAATTGCGCACAAGTTTGTAGTGGTTCGGCTTATAGTAAGCCTATATCCACTCTCTCACGCTGACAAGCTACTGTCTAGATTTCACTATGTAATCAAGAGGAATTATAAATTCTGAGTGACAGTACTCTTGTGTATAATAGGACTCTCTATCTCACACAATCACTCTTACAAAGTATCCCTCAAGATCTTAATATTTGGCTCAAGAAAGACAAGAGAAAGGATCGGAGTATGCTCATACTTTGGATTTGTTGATTTTCGATTTCGTCTCTCCCTTCTGCTCCTCGTAGATCTCCTTTTATAAGATCATCTTCCAATCTTCCAATCTAGCCGTTGGACAGTCTTTAGAAGATCATCTTCCAATCTTCTTCTTGGATAGATTTGTATAAAATAGATTAAGTAGCCGTTGGTTAACAAAATCTGAATCCCGCTGATTGTTGTCGGCCATACAATCAGAATCTTGGTTTTCATAAGTAGAGCTTTATCCGTTGTAATGCATTCTTGTCATAATGTTTGATTATCAATCAATTAAACTGAGATTGAGTCAATCAAAACATTCCTTTTGTGAAATCTATACCAGATCACTAGCTGTTGTGATTCCTTTTGAATGAGTTTTGCTTCTGCGTCTGAAAAACTTTAGCGTCTGAGAAATTTCAGCCTCTACATCTGCATAATTATTGCGTCTAAAGAATTTCTAATTTAGAGTTTGATTCAGCATAGGTCTTCAGAATATTTCAAGATTAGAATATGAATGACTTTTATGGTAAAGTCTGAATATCTTATATTTGAGTCTGAACTTTTAGTCTTGAGTCTAAACTTTGAGTCTGAACTTTTAGTTCTGAAAACTTGTAAAGTCTGATAATTCCTTCTGAACTTCCAGAATATATTAACCTGGAAAGAAATGTATATCGGATTCACAAGTTAAACGTAGAGAGTTTTGTTAGCTTCAAAATCTATTAGGAGTTTTCCTCAACAGATATGAGTGGATTCAAATTGGGTAAACTTCCTGGAAGGTATTATGGTCTCCCAGTAGTCCTAGGTAGGCCAAGTGACAGGGACAGCAAGCTTCTTGTTGGCAAAGTTACTCAAAGAATGATCACTTGAACAATTAAGCATCTTACTAATGCATGGAGGATTCAGCTGATACAAGCAGTCATCTTTAGCATGGTAGTAAACTTTTGGAGTCAAGTAGTTACATTGCCAAAGGTTGTGAAGATGATTGAAAGCATATGTAAGGCATAACTATGGAAAGGAAATCCCGAGAATGCAAAGAAGGGCTGAAGTCTCTTGGGATGATGTTTGTCTTCCTAGGTGTGAAGGAGGATCAGGTTTGAGGAAGTTGGTTCTCTGGAATTTGCTTGTATTCCTAGGAACCTGGGGAAGTTGCTATTGAGGGCTGGTTAGATTTGGGTGGCATGGGTGAGAGTTTCTTCGCTTGACCCTTTTCTATTTGATCTGTCCCCCAAGAATGACAGTAGATATGCTTGGACGAAGCTTCTCAAGGCAAGATCTGTCCTTAAACCACACGTTAGACATCTTGTTGGTAATGGACAACATAGTTTTTTATGGAATGATCCTTGGCTTCCTCATGGGGTGTTGTTGGATGTCCTCATAGAGTGATTTATGATGCTTTTTGGGGTTTCATTCTTTAGTAGCTGCTGTCATTAAGGGAGATAAGTGGGTCTGGCCTCCGACAAAATCAGGATTACTGGTGCAGATTGAAACAGTTTTATGTGGTATTATCCCTCCTTACTCTGCTCTTGAGGAAAAAGTTAATTTTACAGGCAAGATTCACGTGGTTTAATCCAAACTCGCTTAAATTCAGCTTTAGAGCTTGGCCTACTATCTTGAGCAGGTTAAAAATCTTTGATAGGTTGAAGAGGTGGCCCTCCATTGATGATAGGTTAAAAATCCAAACTCTTCTATTCCTGTGTCCAAGGAACATTTGTTTTTTGAGTATGCCTCCTCAAAGTTGCTTTTAAGCTGTCAAAAAAAAAAAAAATCGACTTTTATGATACCATTTTTATTGAACATCTCACTGCCGCAACATTTCAACTACGATAACTTATAGGACATCTTGACATTAACAACGCAAAAGCGATGATAGTTCACAATACAACTGCAGCATAGATAGCAAAATGAGAAGGGCGCTCTCATCGGGCATGTAGTATGTGCGGAAATTAGAAAACAACATGGATTGATAAAGGAAGATAAAGCAAAATTCGACTTATGTTGAAAGTACGAGAGATTTATATGATCATATGATGGCTACGCGGATTCTTCTTTAAATTATCCTTCTTTGCAATGTTTTAAAACATATGGTTATTAATAGGTGAGTACCACTAATTAAAATTTTGGAGGCCAAAGTTTGAGATGAAAATTAATAGGATTAATACTATGAAAAATCCCAAACTGGTACACCTGTAACAAATTTACTCAAAATTAATTTTTGACAATAAAAAATCTCAAACTGGTACATCTGTGACAAATTTACCCAAAACTAATTTTTTTATTAACAAAAACCCCAAAATGATACATTTGTGACAAATTTACCTTATGTTAGTTTCCATTAAATTGGATTAATATCAAGAAAAAACCACAAACTGATACGTCTATGACAAACGAAGGGTAAAACCCTAAACCAGTACACTTGTTAATTGCCATATGTCATCTAATTCAGCAATTTGATTGTGAAATTTAATATAAACTAATGGAGGACAAATTTATCACAGATTTATCAATTTTAGATTTTTTGTCGTTAAAAAATTAATTTTGAATAAATTTATCATAGATATATTAGTTTAGAGTTTTTCGTGATATTAACCCAAATTAATATTGGTTTACCTCCTTATAGAGAGATAATCGCTGTCTTTTAGGAGATGTGCTATATCTCTCCCCCTCACACGTGTCAATTCTTTGAACCACTAATCCAGTCCCCATAAATTCATTCTCAATTAAATTTTTCATAAGCACCTTACAGCTACAATACGCACATAAACACTACTGTTTATGGCACCTTTCAATATTACCAAAACGCCCAAATTCTATAACCCCACGGTACAACTGTACCAAAGCACACATTGTAACCTGTGGAATTTGCTGCTTCATATATTTGCACAAGAGTAATGATATGCAATAGTAATAACGATGCGGAAAATTGGTATGCTAACTAATGTGATTGCAAGAGGTATTTAAACGATCTACCAATCAGAGTCGGTCACATCAATTAGGGTACTAAGTTCTTAACATATTGTACCTAGTGACCATCATTGTTCTAAGCGCAATCAATTAGCATGCGCAATGGCAGTAGCCAAAAGCAAGAATCAGGCTGATCAAGTCAAAGCAAAATCCAACCCTTGTAATATTTAAAGAACAATCAGCTGGATTGACACAGAAATCTATAGATCTTGAAAGTCAAAAGATACGCAACAGTCGAGCTTTTTTAGGTATCGCTTCAGGAGACAACAAAATATCCTTTCAGATTTTGAGTCGTTAAAGCAAGCCACGCCTAAAAATTTTCTGAGGATGATTAGAACGTTGGGTTGACCATGGCATCGCATTCTTCTAATTTCCAATGATTGTTTCTGGCTCATGCTTGATGGGGACCCAATGATTAATATTCAAACCATGATAAATAATGGGGAGGCATTCGAGTTTGATCGCCTTTACAAAATGCATGAAAAGAAGAAATTGCCTAGAAAAACACAGCTTTCCAATTGCCCACCTTGACTCCATGACAAATATGGGAATAGGGAAATTGATTACAAAAAGGTGGTAAAAAAAGCTTTGTTTGAAAGGGATGCCATAAAGACAAGTGTCTTTGGAACAATTGCTAAACAAACTTGTTTAAAAATTTCAAATTATAAAGTAATAATTATGCATGATACGAGAAAAATAGGGCTCTTTTTAACAAATTCTCATTTGGAGTTGCCTTAGGTCACATGGTAAGCAATAAATGGGGGAAACATTGTGACTTTTAATGATACATTTGATAAGTGCCTTAAAAAGAAAATTATCTAAAAAGTCCTAAATTTATTGTATGGCAGTTAATTCACTTCTATACTTTTCAATTTGACCAATTTACTATTAAATATTTTAACGATTTGTCAATAGAGTTATTCCAACTAATTTTGACTAGAAGTTATTGACATAGCGATCCAATAAGTGTTGGAGGTTCTACACGGCATAGTTGATGCCAATGTGAATGATTTTTGCAATTTTTATATTTTTTGAATCTTTTTTGAAATGCAATGCATATATTCTAGTCCATTTTTTCATTTCCATCGTACAAGATTCTAATTATTAATGAGTATATGCAGGTGGAAAAGGAAAAAGTTCCATGAAACAGTAGAAGGCACTCAAAGCTAAAGCTGAAAGTTAATTGTTGCATGCAAGCTAGCAAAAGCAACTTTGTTTAGTGGAGTTTGTTAAAAAAAGCGAAACACAAACAAATCCTCTTAATTATGGACCTAGTTGAAATCATCTCAGTCGCTTAACTTTGTTTGACCGCAGTGATCCTTAGATTCGCTATAAAAATTTTATTTCCTATTGATAGCACTCCGTTCACATTTTACTACATATGCTTTTGAAATTTTCAATTATCACCTCGGTTTTGAGATTTCTTTCAATAAGGTAACTAATTTGATTGTTTTGATAACGTCTCATATTTTGTGTTGAATGACAATTTTGATGCTCATTGTTAAGATTTCACATTTCTAAAGCACCGTTCTTGGGAAATGAATGACATATATCACCACCTAAAGAATCTGATATCCTTCCTAGGGCAACTGTTTACTTAGAAGGAATTTTTTTTCTAAATTTATGATGTTTTTTAGTACGTAGAGATTACAATCGAAAAAAAAAATTACAGTAAACAATAGACCACTTTTCTTTTCCTTTTGTTTAACTCAACTTCAATATGGATTAATCTCACATATAATCTTCTTAGTTAGTAAAAGGGAAAATGACACAAATGATTAAGTGAACTTTGATACAATGTGCAATGTCGTTCCTAAACTTTTAATTTATTCAATATGGTCTCTGAACTTTAACTCAATATGTAATATCAATCCTGAACTTTTAAATTATTCAATCTGGTCCCTAAAATTTTAATACATGTTCAATTTGATTCGTAACCTATATGAAAATGTTCAAAGTAGTAATTCCATTAATCCAAGTTGATTTGGTTTCCAATCCAATACGTTTGAATAGCGGACAAAAAAAAGACGTTTCACGTGAATTATCTACGTAAGATATTCAAGTCAAATAAAAATATAATAATCCTTTTAATATATTTAATTTGTTTATTTTAGAAAAATAATATAATATATAATTTTTTTAATTTGAAAAAATGATTACACATGATATATGATGACATGGATTATTACATCATAATTTGAGTTGAATAACTTACGTGGATAATCCACATGTGCATTATTTTGTTGTCTACCGTTCAAACATATTGGATTGAAGTCAAATCAGCAAATTCTGTTAACTTGAGTTAAGGGAACAATAACATTTGATATTTTCATTTAGTCTGGGAACTAGATTTAACATTTATCAAAAGTTCAAAAACAAATTAAAAATTTAGGGGTTACATTATATATTAGGTTAAAGTTCAAAGACCATTTGTGTAATTATCCCTTAATAAAATTGAGTAAGGTCTCTAATGTTGAGGGCTCTTTTTAAGTCCTAAGTATTTGTCCTAGAGCGTGAAATTGCCCTTATTATGGTTTGCCAAAAGAAACAATAGCCTAGGTAAAATATTGCAAGTTCCAAGTTCTAACCTAAGATTCCTAAAATAATAATATAAAGCATCTTTAGGGAATTAGTAGTCATTAGATGTCAACTGTTCATCTAATTTTCTTTTAGCGGTTGTGTATTATGACAATTTGGATAAGAATTGCAACAAAATGCACTCGAACCGTGTAACATGTGCAATGCATAGGCAAAGGAACCACCACATTAACTAAGGAAAAAGAGCGAGAGGTAAAAGTAGTCATCATTGATATGGTCACTAGAAATCAAAATTGACCAATCTATTAATTTGCAACCAAATTGAGTGTCTTTGAATTAGACATTTATCGATACTATGTGGGTCGCTTAAAGTTCAAAATAGAATTGGAAATGCACCTTGAAAAATATCTTTGTGGTGCGAGCATGAGGATGTTAGGTCAAAGAAGTTCTATGTTAGGAAGCGGTACAATATAAAACCGTTAATATACTTGTTGGTTTTACCTTTTGAATAAAGGCAAGTCTAATTAGACATGTTGACGGACCTAGACTCAAACTCTCTCTTAATGAGCTCCCCTGCAAAGATGCTGGGTTTATGATGCACAACCCAACAATTATGTAATCAAGCCTGAAGAGTTTTCCACTCTCCAGGCTTATAGAAGTCAAGGTGGTCCAGGCACTCGGTCAAACACCAAAACCTTGCCTGGCACATCCTGATACTTCACCAGAATCATCTTGCTAAACGCATGAATCCAATTCTTACCCCGTCAATTTCACCAACCCTGCGATTTCTTTTGCATACATCGTGATGAGCTCGCAGGTTAAAGAACTGTCAATTCTTTCTTAAAAAGCAAGTGGCGTTCTACTTCAAACGCTTAAATTAATGGGGGAGGTGACTTCAAATCCCATGATTGTTATCGTCACTTGAAAGCATTTTGATAATTCAAGAAAGCTTCAGTGGACACATGGGGCTTTGCCTCTTGGAGCATCCAAGGAGACTCTCTCTCTCTCTCTCTCTCTCTTTCTCTCTCCCACGTTGGATCCCTCATCGCCAGAACCCAAATCGGCACGACTCCCTCATGATTCCGCAGTCTCTCTTTCTCGGCCTCCATAATTCCCTCTAAAATAGTATTAAAGAAGAAACCCCGATTAATTTATTGGCATCTCTGAGCCAGGGACGCCAGATCCACAGGCCTCACCCTGCCATGGTTGAACGGAATCTCTCTCTCTCTCTCTCTCTCTCTCTCTCTGCAGAAGTTGCAGCTGGAGATGGTAGAAACCAGGGAGGCCCCATTACCTTCAATCATGGAAGCTTGTAAAAGCCCAGAGAGCTGAAACAGGTAAAGATGTGACAAAGGGAGGGAAGGAGAGAAGAGGGAATGTAGTTAATGCGATGATAATAGTGAAACTATCTATATTCTCTCTTTTTGGTAGCTCAGAGATAAACAGTGAAGTAGCAACATCAAGAACCCCACCTCCTTCAATGGAGAATCGTGGCACAAGAAAAAGGAAAATCCCAGAAAGGAAATGGAATGTGAACTCACTTTATGTACATGTATAATAATACTAGCTATCTTGCTCTTCCTGGGTCCTTGGCCCAAGAATAAATCCCACCTAAATAGACCCACGGGGACAAAAACAGAGCAACAACAAAAGAACAGAGAAAAAAGAGAACTTGACTCTCTTTCTTCTCTTACGGATCTGGAAAAAGCCTCTCTTTCTTTCGTTTTCTTCAGGAATCGCCATACTCATGCCAGCAAATGAGCATCGTGACGCAACGCCTCATGATGTAGAACCGGGCTCTCTGCTCTCGCACCAGCCGAGCGCATTTCCTCGTGAAGGAACACCTCCTCCGCGACGACGCGGAGCTCTTCATGATTGAAGAAGTCGAGGAAGACGAGTAAAAAGAGGACGAGGATCGGCTCCTCGAAGACAACGATTCCTTCTTGGACAGCTTCCATTTCTCGTCGAAGCAGAACGGGGGCGTGGCGTCGGCAGCGGCAGCCACAGCCAGGGAAGCCATGGAACAAGGGAAACAGAGGACCTTTCGGAGGGAAATTCAAGGAACGAATCTCGATACAACCCTCTGTTGGGAAGTAGCGGGAAGAGAACACGGAGCGGTACAGGGAGACGAATTCAGAGGCACTGAGAGTCAGATGGAGGGGATGGTGGAGTGAGGGAAACAGAGGTGGGCGGAGATGTGTATTTATAAGGTGAGTTAGAGAGAGAGAGAGCAGCGGGCATCAGCTGGGCCTTGGGTGCCCCGAGGAGGCCGCCTTTTGTGTTTGAATTTTCTCTCCTCCCTAAACTTGGGCTGTTCGGGACAGAGAAAGGAAGTAGGCCTGACCGGGCTGTCCTTTATCCTCTGTGTTTTTCTGTAATTTCCCACACGATGCGTCGCAGCACAAAACGGGTTTAAATGTTTTGCGGTGGACGGGCAATATCTTACTCTCTTTTTTTATTTGACAGTCATGGAGGGGTTGAAGAAAGGTCCATTTGTCTCGCGAAAATTATGACATTTCTTGAAAATATTTTCTAAGAAGTCATAATATGGGAAATTGACAATATTTTTTTATGTTTGGCTGAAATCTACAAAATGAGTTAGAAAATTATCTGCCATTTAGTATGGAAAATTTGATTTGATTTTCTTAGAAAAAATATCATAAATTCAGATTTTTAATTTTTTATTTGTTCTTTTCTTTTATTATCTTTTTTTTTTTCTTTTTCCTTCTATCTTTGCCGGTCGTGACATGCATGGTGGAGCCTTAGGCAAGGTCAAGCTTGCCCAAGAGCGGCGGGCGAGCTCAAGACTTGGGCGAGGCTCCACCTCGTTGGCCTCAGGCGAACTCGACCTCACCAGATTCGAGGAGCTCTAGACTCACCTGTGGCTGGTCGCTAGCCATCACCATGTTCGGTGACCAGCCGAGGAAGAAGGTAAAAGAAAAAAATTTAAAAAAATCAATTTTTAAATTTATATTTTTATAAGAACAAACGTTTCTTAATCAAAGACCCAAGCCCGAGTGTCAAGGACTCGCGCATGGGCTTTATGGACCCAGGCCCTAGTGCTGGGGACTAGAGCTCGAGCGTCGGAGACTTGAGCCCAGCCTTTATGGATGTGGGCTAGGGTGCCAAGGCATAGGGCATGGACACTAGGCTTTCAAGCCTAACCTCAATGGACTCGAGCATCGGCGTTGGGGACCCAAACCTAGGCACCAAGGTCCCAAACCTGGCCTCAATAGACTTAGGTTTGGCCTCGATGGACTTGAGCCCAAGCATAAGAGACCTAGTCCCGGCATGGCTGGACTTTGGCCTAGCCTTGATGTACCCAGCACGAGCATTGGAGACTCAGGAACCAGCTTTGGGGGTTCCTGTGTTCAAACGTAAAAGTTTTGAGTTTAAGTGCCAATATCTAGTTATATTTTGTAAAATGTTTTCTGACCTTTTCAAAGAGAATCGATTTTTTTTTTTTAATTTAAGCATAGGTTTTCCGTTGACTCATTTTTCTAAGCGAAATGATCGCTAGAAATTGAGGAAAATTTTTTCCGTGAAACAAATGGAGCCAAAGACATAAATGTTTTTATTTTTTTTTGTGGCTTGATTGATTTTCCTCTATCATTGATTTTAGGAAGTTGCTCCAACCATCATTCTCGTTGGTAGGTTATATATATGGATATCAACACATATATGCTTAGTTATTTTTGCATAGGGGTGATGTCTAAACTTATAACCCACCAACAAAAGAGTGGTTGGACCAAACTTCCTACAGTTAAGGAATTAAGTAAAATGTAGCCTTTGTTTGTTTTTTTGGCTGAATACATTACTAGATACATAACATATCTCGTAAGGAAAACATATGCAATATATGACGCAGAGCAAAAAATATATCTCGCAAATACTCCTTTCTTGTTGCATACATAATTTATTGTATGCACCTTATTATAAGTATGATCCAGGGTCGCTTCACTATCGGATTTAACTGCCTTTTATATGTATGTTTCTTCCTTCACCAATAAACTTAAATTTTTGAATTAGATTTTCTAACATGGCACTAGAGTCAACTCTCTCCATAGTCGATATCTTGAAAATTAAACTTTCTTTGTTGAGTACATTTAAAACATGACCTTGGAGCAATTGCTTGCATATCTAGTTTATGCCAATATGCGTTACAAGAGGACTAAGGAAGAAAGTCTTTAGTGGAATCAGAGACCATATTATCGATCCACACGATGTATGTGTGCTACAATAATCCCATCCACTACTCCTACCCGACCCAACCCACCATATGATGTATGTAATTGACAACCCAGTTTTGATAATTTATGTTGCTCGCTAGCTATGTCAATCTGAAAATTATATGTTCTAGGAAAAACAGAAAAAAAATTCGTAAAAGAGGAAAAGAGCTTGATGTTCTGGGATAATTTTGCCTTTGTGAAAGTTGGATTGGTGGGCATTCGGTCGAGGCCTTTTTAGGGATAAGCATAGAGCACATTTCGACCGTTTATCGATTTAATTTGATGGCGATATATCATGATTGAACGAAGAAACATGACTTTACCTACTCCTTTTATTTGTACGGTCTCTTTGATCTTAATAAACTTTAAGACCAAATCCGCAATTCTAATGAATATGATGTCACAATCATAGTGATCGATCGTTTTCATCGAGGAAAATCCTCATGTAGTATTTATACCTTGGCAAAAGTAAATTGACGAAAGTAATACTAGCCATAAGAAGCTAGGAGTTTTTGTTTTCAATCCCTTCCAATCATGAAAATTACCTAATCAGTTCTTAACAATTCAGTCACAAAATTTTCAATTTTATCAATTTAATCATAAACCTTTTTCCGCAATATTTTAATGTAATATTTTCGGTTAATTTTTATCTGAAATCGCTGATGTAATGGTTTAGTCATCACCGATCGTTTTACATGGCACACCGTAACAAATATTGGCTAGCATGATTGCATTGAAATTTCGCGCAAAAATTGAGAACTCAATTGACAAAATTAGAAAAACTTTTATTGAATTGACATCCGTTGAATAGATTTATGATTAATAGGACAAAATTTCCAAACATTTTGAGAAGATAATCGAGTCGAAGCCAAAACAAAAGGGCAGGGCATGCTCCTCCTCGGACAGGGGAAGGGGAAGGGATAGGAGATAGGGATTCGTGAACGCCTTCGTTTCCTCCCATCAGTCCCGTGAACCAGGATTTACTTTAAATGTTATATGTTTAAAGATATGATTGGTTCTCATCGGGAGTTGCAATACGTACATTCGCGATCCAAAGTTGGTTTGACTCCTTGTCTTCCAGTTCGGAAAGAACCCTTCTGAGCATCTCAACTTTTTTGAGTCACCGACCACAGCGCCTGGATCTTAACCAACATTGCGCAAAAACGCTTTCATGGATAAGATTCAAAGGAAAAGGTTTGGCCAGTCCTCACTCCACATGTTCGGGATTCAATAGATTGTTCTTTTTATAATCCAAAAGCAAGAGCGCAAAAACCTATTGAATGCCTTGGAAATTTCGTGAACCGGTTAATTTGGACCTTTGGCCTATGCCGGGGAGAGGCAAGTGGGGAGAGAGAAGTATTAGGATTTTAGATTTTTGAGGTAATTTCTTATAAAGTCTAAGGGTATTTTAGTAAATTTGAGATAACCAGACCAACTTTAGTTTTGCCTCAAATTTGTGCAACTCTTGTTTTATTATTATTATTTTTTCTAACTAGCTCTAGAAATATGCAAGTTGAATCATTATGAATTTCTTCATCTCTTCTTTCTCGTCTTGCTTCTGTTCCTCATATTCCATGAATTTATTTTCATGATCTTTATACAAGAAAAAGACCTTGTAATGGCCGAGTGTCTCTTCAAATTGGTACGCCCAATCAATGGTTTATATAATCATGGTTTCGAAATAACGGAAGTCGTCGAGACTTTCCATTTTGGTAGTGTATGCTCTTTGTTATTCTATTCTTTATTGCTATAGTTATTCTTTTTGTCAAAGTAACAATTCATTCACTTCCTCACAAATACAATAGATAAACAACGTAGTCCAACTACAAATCAAGACAAATCCCAAAGAATTTTAAAACATAACAAACTCCAAATAAAAAAATTGAATAATTAGAATAAGGTTAGGGGTTACATACTCAAAGAGCAGATATGTGACTTCTTCAAACAAAAATCGGTGGCCGATTACTAAATCCGTCTTCAGCAATGAGCACGCACTAAATTTTTCAATATGTTGCTATGGCTTTTTACCTTTCAGCGGTGCGCACCTAAATTCAGCGTCCCAAACATCATTATCATTTAGAGTAACAAGGTTAAATGAGCACAGATTTGATACTCATGAGAATGAAACCTCTTTAATCTCCTTCGAAACTAGATTTGTACACCAATAAAACCTGAGAAAAGTGAAACCCCAAAATTATATATGCAAAAATCACCAAATCTAGATTAAATCGGGATAGAAACATCTCGAAACATGAGAGAAAAGCTTCCGGAATTAAACTAAATCAGAAGAGAAAAATTTCTCAAAACAAGAGGAAGTAAGAAAAAGAAATTAGAGAGCCAAATCAGTCAAGAAAAAGAAAAAAGGGGAGGGAAGGGAGAGATCTAACTCAAACCCTCCCCTCAATGCAGATTGAAGAAGAAAGCCATGTGAAGATAAAAGGAAAAGGAGAGAACTCTAAGGAGGATAGAGAAAGAGCTTATAACCTTAATTAAGCGGTCCCAAAAGATGACTCTCTTAGAATTGGCTCTCCGTTGCTATGGTTTTTTCTCTCAAGCTTATTGACCAAATTTCTTCAAGTTTTAGAACTAGGTCTAATTGGATTCCTAAAGAGTAAAATTAGTCATTTTCTATCACATGTTGTACACTTAAATAATTAACTACTAACTTTATTCATGTCATGATTACCACCTCGCACTTTCATCGACAATGTATGTTATGATAGATAGTCTAGTAAATAATGTGAAAACAACAGCTAGTGAGCTCGAAGTGTCGGATTTAGGCTTCCTCTTGTCATTTTCCTATTACGACGTCTTGGACTTTGGTGTAGTCCCAATACACTGCAACTAAGTTCCTAGGAAGTGAGCCATTGATATGTAGTTGATAGATTGGTTTCAAAGGTTACCTAATTTTTTTTTTTATTATGAGAGAATATGATTAATATGACAAGCTCACATGTGAGAGGAAGATTTGCAAGATTCATGTGCTCTGATTGGAAGTGAAAATAGAGTCTCACATCAAGTAATTAATGTGGGAAAAGTAGTTAAGTAGATAACTGGCTCGTAATTCGATTGTTCGAGCTTCCGACTTGCATTGAGCTCGAGTAACTACGTTATAGAGTTTGAGATTGGGGCTGTCTCTTCTTCCCATTACGAGGTATTGGACTTTATTAAGGTCACAATGGAACCTATGTTGACATAGAGACCCAATAAACTTCATTGTTGTAACGTTGGATCACTTATTCTACATCCCACTTTACGACACAATTGTTCATGGAAATCACAACTAACATTGTTATGAAACTCTATCTAAGAATTTTAGATCATCCACTGTGCTCCTAACCCTGAATCTTGAGGCAATCTCCTATTTCAGCTAGTTCGATTCGAAAGTAACTCGAGCAGCCTTTGCCTCGTGTAATTACTGACATTGTCCGTTCAATTCCCTCGTACGTGTCAAGAATAATTGCGCCGTACCGAGCTCAGTGGAGTCACATGTACACACAGGCTTCTCGAATATCTATTGAATATAAATTTCATCCGGGTGGCAAAATGATATAACGCAGAGGTGACTTTTACGCGAGACCAGAGCCGACATGCTATTTGCCAGTGAAATTGATCTTTCGGCAGTTTAGGACACGCGGTTCGGACAGGTCGCATTGCGTATGGATCGAATAGTTGCGCCGTTTTGAGCTTTGAAGAAAGAGCGCTTTCGATTGGTTGTGGGATTGGACCCACATCTTTTATCATGGCAGTGGAAGCTTGATTGAGATGTGTAAGGAGCGACACGATAAGAAAAATATCATCGAAATTAATGTCAAATATCTAAATTCGATCCTATCAATGATACAAGAAAGTAATGAAAATTCGCACAACATAATAATTTACTTGGTTTAGCAAGGGAGATGTTCCGCCTATCTACGTCCACAGAAAAAATAAATCCGTTTCACTAATAACGTAGAAAAGTGTACAACCACTCTTTCTCACCTACTGCCTCTATTTTAGAGACCCGTTTCACCATAAATATATATAGTGAAACCCTACATGGCACAAATTATAAAGTTACCTACATAGCCTAAAATATTTAACTTTCTCATATAAATTCTTTTATGACTGAATATAAAATGCCTCTAGCGACTCGAGAGCCTTTTGGAACCGCCTCATAATTTCTTGGATAATAGACTACAAGATATCAACCTTAACAGTTAGCACATTTACAAGCATCTGCGTCATGTCCCACGATGCATGGAATCTCAGTGAAAAGGTTTTGCGATTACTAAGATGGTAACTTTTGTTTCTTCGACTTTTACTTTTATGTTGAAAGCTCAAGATCTTGAAAATAACCGAAAGTTGAAGTTTAGAGACATTTATTTAAGTCTTGATGCATCAAAACGAATTGAGCTCCACAGTATAAGAACTAGAAGGAAGGATAAAAGTTTAATTTTTTACAATTTGCCTAAAAGAACATAGGCTCAAGTGTTTCCATCAATGAGTACAATACCATAAGATGGATGGTGTTGCGGAATAGATGAAGAACCACATGTAAAGATGAAGAAAGACAAATCCGATAATTCACATGCGGAATGACATTGAATAGGGTTTTGAGAATTGAAACTAAACTTTCGACCACGCTAACAAATTCCATCTTACTTAAGTATAGGTGGATGAATGTGTATACAATCCAACCAGATAAATAAGTAGGCGGTGTATGATTATCAGAACTAGGATAGGATAAGAGTTAATCCTGTTAGACATCCTTTTTACCGCAAAAATATCATTTCTGTAACATAGTCAAGATTTTCTATTCTTTGCTCTTCTACTCGATCCAATTTTTTGAACCATCTTAGTATTTCTTTTTTTTTTTTAGTAAAGGCCACTGTAAGTTATAAAACTTCTCATGAAAGTGTAATTAAATCGTAAATTTTTCAAAAAGTACAATCAAGTCTTAAAACTTATCAAATTGATGCAATCAAATTCTTCTATTAATATCGTCTAATTTGACTAATGAAAAATGCTAATGTGACTTTTTTTTTAATTATTTTTTCTCTCATACATGGTGTTGACATTGCTAAACCATGAAACATAAGGCTAAAGTGCTATCGTTTTTATCCATATCTTATTTTGTAGACCAAATTTTAGTTAAATTATATTACAAAATACACTAAATTAAAAAAACACAAAAAGGATTAAAAAAAACTATGCAAGCCCTCACCGGTGCCACCCCACCATCGCCAATAAGTGGCCGTTTCGGGGCTCAGGCGATGGCTGGCAACCTTTGCAAACTGGCGAGGGCTGGCGGCCCTCACTCAATTTGGGCGAGTGGGGTCAGTGAGGGTCATCAACCACGACCTAAGCCCCGACGACCCCCACCAGTCATCACCCGACCATTGCTAGCCCTTTCTAGTAATGGTGGGGTAATGGTAATAAGGGTTGCAGGCCCTCCCCTAGTTTTTTTCTGTTCCTTTTTTTAAAATTTAGCCTTTTTTGTTTTTAATCTAATTTAATCAATATTTTGGTTTAAAAAATAGGTATTTCGTGTTTTAACAACATCAACAACACGTAGGAGAGAGAAAATAAAAAAAAGTCACATTTACATTTTGTGGTAACAAAGTTGGATGGAATTAACAGGAAGACTAGATTGCATAAATTTGATAAGTTTTAAACTTGATTATACTTTTTGAAAGTTTTAAAACTCGATTATGCTTTCGTAACAAGTTTTAAAATTTTTATTATACTTATCCTTATCATTTTTTGGTCCGAAGAACAATTATAACATTCAAAAAAATGCAAGCGCGGGTGTTTTGTTTACTCTAGATAGGGTAGCACTTTTCTGAAGTTGATTGTTCTAATGTAAAAGAAGAGATGATACATTTAATGGATGTGAAAGTGGGTAATTTGTTCTGAGAAGTAACGGTCCACAATTTGTTTAAAGAATGACTTGGTTTGGGTCATCGGAGAATTCTAACTTAGGAACTGCGTAGGTCACCCATTAAAAACACATCAACCGTGTGCATATTTCTCAGGGTCGATGCCATCTACACAGGCAAAGGTCTACCTATGTATGAGACTTGCAGGATGTTTCATAATCCTCCAAATAGCTGGCCTCTAGACCCTGCCCTTGGGTTAGCATAAAATATGATCCTATTTAGTTAGCTATGTTGCCACATTAATGGATCTAGACCCTGCGATAGCTTACTTTGAGTAGGGATTAGGGAAGGAACTACTGTGGGAGATTTACCAACGTGGCGTCAAATTTGATCACTCTTTCGTGCTCAAGTTACAATACTATTATGTTTGGTGCATCCACTAGTGATTCCAATTACGCCACACACGATTTATAAGGTTAGCAAAATATTGCACGGACCGTTTATCTACCTGAATTGGGAATTCTTTGTCAAAGCAATATGATTTTATTTAGTATATAAGAACCAAAAATAATTCTTCTGAACTTCCAATTTGGCTGGAGTACTGACAAGGTTATAATGTATTAGCTATTACGTAATCGTTACAACTATGATAGAATGGAGTTGCAACATAACAGTTGTTTAGTTTAAGGACAATTTTCCTTCTCTAAGTTTCAGTATGTATGCAATTTGGTCTTCTAAATATTATGTTATGCGTGCAAGTCCTCTATCGTTATCGATTTGAATAGTTTGGTCCTCTAAGTTTCTTTTGTTCATTTAAATCCTCTAACGCTCTTGATTTGTGCAATCAAGTGCTTCCTTCATCCATGGTGATTAACAATATCTAATTAGAGGGGGGGGGGGGGGGGGGGGTTTTTTTTCTATATTTTCAAAATTTTTCTTTGGATAATTTGACGCTAATTTGGCACCACTTTAGCATCGTGTTAACATATTCTACAACAATGAAATGTCACTTCATTAATTACTTTGACGGTTCAATGAGAGCCAGTAACCGAAGGTTTCAATTGCATAAATGTCGCGACCGACCTTCCGTTTTTTTTTTTTTTTGGAACACATGCAAAAAATGGGGCTCGCTTGGTACGTGCTAAGTTTAGGTTCGAGATTTAACTCGGGCTTTCCCAAGCCTATATCATATCACGACTTAGGGTTTAGGTTTTCAACTTGCAAGTGGTTTATATCAAAAAATCGTCACTAATCGATTTGGGGTGGGTCGATTAGAAACCCAAATAGAGTGATGGGAGAATCACCATTTTCCTACGAACTAGAGATTAAATGAGTTCGGGGACTTGGTTATACTAGTTGGATAACTAATGCCTTTTTGGTACCTTTTTACTCTGTTCATTTCTAAAAGCATTTGTCAGGCAAATTGGATTTATTTTAGAACATTTTTCCTAACATGTGAGGTGATCAAGCGAGTGCATAATCATAAACAACTAGCAGTGAAGATAGATATGCAGCTTAATGTTCTTGACCTAACTAAGGCGACCGACATTTAAAACAAAATAATTCTTGCAATTAAAGTCATAATTAAAAATATGCATGATGATAATAATAAAATAGTAGTAAAGACAACATGCAAGGAATTACCACATAACCCTATAGGCTTGTCTAATTTAAATATGGCGATTTATGGAATTAAAACAACATATATAATAATACAACAATAAATTAACACACTCAGATATACCACATAATTTAGAATTTTTTTTAAAAAAATGAAATAAAATAAAATAAAAAATACGGAAAAATATTTTTTTTTAAGTTTTAATTTTTAAAAAAATTAAAAATATATATAATATTAAACCGGGTTGGGTCTTCAGATTCGGGTCAGTCGGATTCGACCCGGGTCAATGGATCTGCCCAGGGCATTGACTCGGGTTGGATTAGTTGATCCGGGTCGGTCGGAACCGACCCGGGTCAACAGATCCGACTCAGGGCGTTGACTCGAGTTGGATCAGCTAATTCAGGTCGAGTCGAACCCACGTGTACAGACACGTGGGGGACGCCAATGGAGCCAAAATTGGCCTTCCGCCGGCCAAACCAGACCAACGCCACCCCCGAATCGACTTCTGGAGATCATCCCTGAGCCTCTTTCGCCGTCCACTTACCATCCGACGTCCCGGTCGCCGATCGGCAACCAAAAAAACAAACTAGCCTCTTCGAGGCATTTCGTCAAACAAGTGGGGGGTGTAACCAAAATCGAGGGATTTCAACTTCCTCCGGCAACTCAGTCGACTCCAGCGGCTGCGGCTCACATTCGGCGGTGAGTGAAGACCTAGACCGACAATGGTATGGGCCAAGATTTGTGCGAAACAATCGGTGCGAGTCCCAGCCAAACCGGACAAGAAAACAGGGGAAAACAGAGGGGATTCTCGGCCGAGAGAGCTCACCGATCGACGACTCATCGAGGCAGCTTTCCGGCTACTCCGTGGGCGATGGCGACACTGTTGGTTGTCTGTCTTGCTCAAACTCTCAGTCTGCTCTCTCTCTCTCTCTCTCTCTCTCTCTCTCTCTCTCTCTCTCTCTATTCTCTCTTCTCTCTCTGTTTCTCTCTCAATGGTCGACCCCCTCTCCATCTCTCTCTTTGGTTTTATAGTTGGCAATGACGCGTCTCACCTGCTCCATACGCATGCTGACGACGGCCTGCACCGGCTTAGTTTGGCCCGTGACTTTCGCAACCAATAGGCTAGTGCAAGGGGGCCATTCTGACGAAGGGCAGAGAGGTAGGGGAGAGGAGAGGAAAAATGGGGGGAGATGGCCAGGTTTTCGGGGGAGACGGGACTGGCCATCAATGCCAATCCCGGTGGCGTGCTCCCTTGGCCATTCTCTGGCCTGATGGGGATAGTGTGGCCACGCTTGGCCGCTTGTCACCCTGCAGCCAAAATAGGGGAGAAAGGGGAAGAGGGTGATAGGCCGGCAGGGGGAAGAAGGAAGGAAGGGGCTGGGTTGGGCCGGGCCCAGCCCATGTGGGGGGGAGGGAGGGGGAAAGAAAGAAAAGAAAGTGGGTTGGGCTGCGCAGGGAGGAGAGGAAAAGAAAAAGGGGCTGGGCCACGCGGGGGTGAGAGAAAAAGAAAAGGGCCGGGTCGACCCGGCCCAACTCGATTTTTTTTAAAATTTTAATTAATTTTTTTAAACACTCTAATAGACCCTATTAATAGAAATGTGTCTAATTTCTATATGCAATGCATTTAAATAGGAATATTTTTTTTAGGAATTAAAGAAATTTAATTCCTAAATTTTGTGCAATTAATTTTGGGCAAATTAAAAATAGGTGTCAACAGTTGCCCTTTTTTGAAAGTGACCTCATAGAGATTAAACTCATAGAGATCATGTTCAAAGATAAATGACACCTAAATTTGGTCCACGCATGCTTAATGAATGCTATTTTTGGCGGGACTATGAGTCTCATTTTTTATGCGATAAGATGATGCATGCTAAAACAAATAAAAACATACCTGGAGCTAGTTACCTTGCCAAAGGATAGAGTAATTCCAGATAGTTGGTATCATGTGTCGAGGACTCAAACCTATCTTCAGTCACCTCGACTAAATTTCATTCATCTAGGATTCGAACCTATTTTCGATCACCTTGACGAGAGAAATTGTTTGTTTAGGACTTGAACCTTTCTTTGGTCGCCTTAACTGGGGAAATCATTTGCCTATGACCCAAACTTATCTTTGGTCACCTTGACTAGATTTTGTTTGTCTAGGACCCGAACCTACCTTCGGTTGCCTTGACTGGGGAAATCGCTTGTACAGGCCCAAACTTTTCTTTGGTCATCTTGACTGGAGTTTGCTTCGTCTAGGACCTGAACTTTTCTTTGGTCGCCTTAACTAGATCTTGCTTTAACAAAGTACCTGCATCTTATGAGGGGTACCTAAAAAGACTTGATGTGAACAGAGGGGATTAATCTTGTGAATAGAAGGGGTACCATAACAATTGTTGATACATGGTGAACAGGGGGGTCAACCCAATGTTCAGTTGAGGAACAGAGGGGTCAGTTCAATGTTCAAAGGGTACCATAACAATTGTAGGCACAAGGATTTTTGGAACCAGGCATGGGTAGAATATACTTACCTGGGCATGTTCCTGCCTCTTAAAGGCATGTCTCCTGTCAGAAAAGTTTTTTATGCAAAGACATATGCATTCATCGAAGAAATAAACAACTAAGGCTATTCTAGAATATCGTATGAAATATCTTGACCGCAAGTCAAGATGCTTTTCTTTTTCAAAGAAACACCTAGTTTACTTTCTAGATAGTTTGAAAAGAATTTATAATTTTGGAGCTGGGCAATGGTAGAATGTACTTACCTAGACACGTTCCTGCACATACATACACATTTATCGTAAAAATAGACAACTGAGACTATTCTAGAATATTATGTGAAATATCTTGACCGCAAGTCAAGATGCTTTTCTTTTTCAAAGAAATACTTGGTTTATTTTCCAAGTAGTTTGAAAAGAAATCTGATGAAATACCTAGGATTTCTTACCCAGAGGTTTGATGCATCATCTGCTAAATAACCGACCTTTTTCGGGGCATCTCTCTTGGGGTGATAACGAGGGCTTCTCCAACGCCTGAATTTTCATGTCTTATCACTGGGGTTTAAAGCACTAAGCTGTCAAAGACGATTGGTATAAACATGCATGTATTCATCAATGATAGACAAGCTAGGCTATTCCAGAATGTGTATTTGAAAGTTCATGCATGATGATTTTGCCATATTTGCATCACCAAACCTCCATCGAAGGTCAATCAAGATAATTTTTGCTCGCAAGGTGGACTTCCCGAGATGCTGAACAAGGGACTTTCAGTCAGAAATGACTTTTTACTCACTCTCATTAACAAGGGTTGTTTGTCCCGTCCATTAAGGCGAAACCTCGAAAACACTCAATCTTATCATTATCACATCAACAAGGGTCTAAGTTTTCTTGCAAATGGTACGATGCTGCCAATCTGAGAGGTCTTCTTTAGGGTCGTAATGCTAACTTCGTCAATGGCTTAACAAAAGAGATTGTCCAAGTCAAGGCCATGAAAGAAAATATTCTGTAATCATCTCTAGGTTTATAAGTCAAGAACCCTACAAAACGAGATAGAAGTAGTCTTGCTCGCACTTCCTTGAACATTGTTTATAAACATTTGAAATTTCGCGTTAATTCAAGTGCTCTAGTCAAAAGAGACTTCATGAAGAATGTAACGTGGACTTTGTTCACAGGTTGGGGAACGAAATGATCGTTAGGCTAAAAAATGTGTATAAGGGTGAGAATTGGTGATCATCTTGGCATTGTCACCATTCTTCTTCTCCACTATCAGGATCCTTTTGGGAAACTCCTTGGGTAATCCCGTGCTTTAGCTTCTTGCATAGCTTTTTTTTGAGGAGCTTCTGTGTCAAGCATTTTCCTAGATACCATTCGATCTCTGTCCTAATTGCTTTCTCCAGAATAGGTTTGTTTTCTTCTATCATGTGATAGATTTTCGTTCAGACAGAGTTCTTAAAGTAGGGATTTGTATCGAAGAAGAACTCAAGTTTAAACCATTTGGGGCTATCTATTCTACACCACTTAACATCTTTAAGATATTTGAGAGCATTTTCATCATACTCAGATATCTCCTTAGCTAAAATTTCATTGTTTTTCATAGCAGTTACCCAGAAATTAAGGACTCTTTTCTCTTCATCATTTTCCTTCTTCTTCTTCTCCTTTTCTTTTTCTTTGTTTTTTATTCATGGGTATTGGCCTTGCTTTTACTAGGCACATTGCTTTTTTATGTCCCTAGTCTTCAATGATTTTATCATTTTTTGCTGATATTTTGATATTGTCAGGACTAGCCTAAATAAGTATTATTAGACTCTTGGAGTCTTCATCTTCACTCGGTACTTTGGACTGTGATGCTCAAACTGTAGAGACTTTTACCTTGCCCCGGTGGGCAGTATGATCACCAACTGGGTTCGTACAAAATGAAGTTGTCGGCTCAATTGGGCTAATAAGGGATATAAGTATATGGGATAGAAGAAGAATTGCTCTTCGTCATCCTACGACACTTAAATTATCGTGAGAGTTCATCTGCAATAATAACACTCAAAGATTGATGCAAATGAGAGCAAGAAAATTTCTATTCATCTTTTTCACCTTGTTCGAGCTGTTGCGGTTGATGATCATAGAAAATCTTAGATATTACAAACTCCTTATCCTTCTTATTTTGTTCAGTTCTTAGGTGAGAACATTACTATTATCAATGTCATGTTGGCATTTTGGACAAGTTCTAGTTAGTTTGCTGTTTCTCTTTTGATAGAGCCCTCTTAATCTCGACCGTCCGGTTGTCGATGGTGTGCTTGTCTTGGAGGACCCCGTCGAGGACCGCCAGATTCATGAAGATGACAAGGCCAAAGCCGCGGGGGCAGTGATCGAAAGGGAGAGACTCTTTTCTTGCTTCCTGTGAATTTGAATCCTCCCTATGATGCCGATTTACGTCAAGCTGTCCCAATGTGAGGTGATTCTTAACAGGATAATTTAAAGGAACCTCCGGATGTGTGAGCTCAAAAAATGGTCAAGCAAACGATTAATGGCAGTGTATGGAGCAAAAAAATGAACTACCTCTCGTCACTTTGGCTACCGTACTTTATGCGAGAAATCTCTTCACCTTATAGAAATTGAACCTTTTTCGCTCATCTTGCAAGAGTTTGGTACGTAAGAATGTGTATAGACTAAGGATTACCTTTCATTATCCTGACAGCTCTCGTTCAATACATCGGAGCAGTTCGACACTATTCGTTGTATTGTCAAGATTCTCATAGGAAATTGGTGAATTAAACGTGTAAAATTACCATGCAAAATCCTTTTCAAAAGATATGCGATGCACTTGGAGGAAGGTTAAGCATTCTTTTTTTTTGGAAAGAGATACTTACCTATACTGTAATGACAAGGCAAACCTGCAAGATAATAAGAAAGACTATGTTAATGAATGGTTATTTGATGGACAAAAATTGGGAAGGATACAACATTACCCTTCGTGATTCCTTTCATTTGAAATTAAATTGACAACTCCTTGAGTTTTCTCGGATGTCAATAGTTCCCTTCTAACGAAAACATGAACTTATGTTAGAAATGAGATGATTGAGGGTAAATCGAAAACGATACAAATTATCCTTCTTTCATTTTGTCTTCAAAGCTAACATAGTCTTTTTTCCTCTCATGATTGGTCTCGAAGCTCGAATAAAATCCTCTACGATTAGGGGTGCTTCTAATTAGAAAGTCCTAGTGTTAGTGCATGCTACGTCAATGCCGCTCCGGTACATCGTGGAGTTTCTCGGGAATCATATGATTCCTAACATGCACAGGGCATGTGCAATTGCTTGCGTGAGGATCTTCACAGTAAAGCTAATTTTTGCTTTAAAGGTCTCTGACGGACATGGGCGTGACTACCATTAAGATTTCCATGGTTGTTAGGATCGGTCTTGACATCAATTTGTCATGTGCAAAATCCTTTTCTGGTTAGACTTGCCACAGGAGTGTCCTTATCAATAACTTTTCTACCAATTCCCTTATTATCAATAGGAACATAAAAATTATTTCAAGGATAGTACTTCTTCACAGCATCAGAGTTGATCGAGTTGGAGAATTGGCGTCTATCCATTTCAATCAGAATTAGAGCCCCTCTAGGGAGTGTCTTTTTCATAACGTAGGGACCTTTGTAGTTTGGAGCGAACTTACCTCCAAGTTCGGGGGGTAGTGGTAGTACTTTTCTTAGGATAAGATCGCCTGCTTCGAAGTGTCTTGGGCGTATCTTTCGATTAAATGATCTGGCTACCCTCTGTTGATAGCATTGCCCATGACAAAGAGCCTTCAATCTCTTTTCATCCATCATATTCAGCTGCTCCAGTCTTTACTGCTTCCACTCTGCCTCAGACAGTTTTATTTGAGACAATATCCGTAGTGAAGGGATTTCTACCTCAACAAGTAGGACTGCCTCCATGCCATATACTAAGGAAAAATGGGTCACCCCGATAGATATTCGAATTGATGTTCGGTATGACATTAATGCAAAAGGCAATCTTTCATGCCAATTTCAGTAGTTCTCAGCAGTTTTGGCTAAGATCTTCTTGATGTTTTTGTTGGCAGCCTCAACAATTCCATTCATTTGAGGACGATAAGAAGATGAATTCAGATGATGGATTTTGAATTCACTAAGTAAATCATGAACAAACTTGTTATTCAGATTTGTCCCGTTATTTGTAACAATGGCTTTAGGGATGCCATAACGGGCGATTATATCCCGCCTGATGAATTTCATCACATTTCGAGCAGTGGCATTAGTATATGACACAGCCTCGATCCACTTGGAAAAATAATCAATTGCGACCAAGATGAAGCGATGTCCATTTAATGCTTTCGGATTAATTGGGCCAATCACATCGATGCCCTACATTGAAAATGGTCATGACTCTGACAACTGATGTAATTCAGTTAGTGGGGCATTTATTTTGTTTGCATGGATTTGATAATGGTAACAATTTCGAATGTGTCGGATGCAATCACTTTCTAAGGCAAGCCAGTAATAACCTAATCTTGTTATTTTCCTGGCCAACATGTGTCCATTCATGTGTAGACCGCATACTCCTTCATGCAATTCCTGCATGATTCGTGTTACTTCGGTCGCATTCACGCATCTTAACAAAACAAAGTCATATGACCTCTTGTACAAGTTCTCATCATTGACGAAAAACTTCGTTGCCATCTTCATAATGTATTTTCTATTTACAGAGCTAATCCCTTCAAGGAACTACTGTTCCTTGATGTGGTTCATGATATCGTAATACCATGGTTTACCATCGAGTTTCTCGATCACGGTTATGCAATGGACCGGTCTGGTTAGGACTTCATTCTTCAGAGGTTCTATTTCCAAACCATTGGTAACCTGTAACATGGATGATAGTGTAGCTAGTGCATCAGCGAATTGGTTATGAGAACTAGATAGGTATTCAAACAAGATCTCGCTAAATTCTGAAACCAATTCTTCTAGATAGTCATGATAAGACTCTAGTTTAGTATCCCTAGTCTTCCATTCACCCACAGTCTAGAGTATGATTAAGGTAAAATCACCGAACACTTTCAGTTTGGCTATTTTCATATCAATTGCTGCTTGTAGACCGATAATGCATGCTTCATACTCGGCTATATTGTTGGTGCAAGGAAACACCAATTTCGTGGCTACAGGATAATGCTGCCCACTGAGAATATTAAAACTGCCCCAGTGCCAGAGCTAGATAGGTTTATTGCTCCATCAAAAACATAGTCCATGGTATTCCTCCATTGATAAAATACGGTCATCTGGGAGATCATCCTCATGTGCTTCCCCAGGGCATTCAGCTAGCATATTAGCGATCACCTGACCTTTCACTAATTTTTGTGATGATGTTTGGATGTCGAATTCTGAAATTAGAATTTGTCATTTGGCTAATTTTCCCACTAATGCTAGTCGGTTAAGCAAATATCGAATAGGGTCATTTTCAGTTACAAAGAACGTCTGGTGGTGCAAAGTATATTGTCGGTGCCTATGCAAGACCTACACCAATGCGACATATGTTTTTTTTTCTTATTCGGAATAATTCTGCTTCGAAATGGTGAATTTTTTACTCAAATAATATATGGCTTATTCTTTTTCATCATCAGGGTGGCTCTGGGCCAACAGGACTCCTAACGATTCACTGTGAATTGTTCAATAGAGAGTTAGAGGATACCCTGGGACTAGAAGAACTAGTACCAAGGGATTATCAAATATTGCTTTAGCTTTTCAAATGCTTCCCGGCAATCCTCATCCCAATTAATCTGAGCGTCTTTCTTGAGAAGTTTGAAGAAAGGCAATGCAGTCTCAGAGAGTTGGGAGATGAACTGAGCGATGTAATTCAACCTTCCCAAAAGGTTTAGGACCTCTCTCACTATGGACAGGGGTTGCAGTTCATATATTGCTTTGACTTTTGAGGGGTCGACCTCAATCCCTTTGCTACTCATAATGAATCCGAGTAACTTACCAGAGGTCGCCCTAAATACACACTTTGTAGGGTTCAGGCGTAATTTGAACTCGTGCAATTGGCTGAATAGCTTTTTCAAGGTTTCAATGTGGTCCTCTCCGCATCTGGTATTGGCGATCATGTCATTGACATAGACTTCAATTTCTTTGTGCATCGGGTCATGAAAGAGAGTGACCATAGCATGCTAGTACGTTGCCCGGGCATTCTTCAAACCAAAAGGTATAACCCTGTAGTGAAAGGTTCCCCATAGAGTGATGAATGACGTCTTCTCCTTATCTTCATCATTCATCCTTATCTAGTTGTACCCAGCGAATCCATCTATGAAAGAAAATAATTCGAATCCAGCAATGCTATCCACAAGGACATCTATATGGGAGAGCGGAAAATCGTCTTTTGGATTGGCCTTATTCAAGTCACGGTAATCAACACAAACTCGAATTCGACCATCCTTATTTTTCACTGGCACAATGTTCCCTACCCAATTAGGGTATTGCGAAACCTCGATGAACCTTACTTTCAACAACTTCATCATTTCTTCTTCGATCTTTTTCGATAGCTCGGGTTTAGTCCTTTGTAACCTTTGCTTTTTGGGAGGCATGTTAGGATTGGTAGGCAAATTGTGCTCGACAATCCGAGGGTCTGGTCCTGGCATATCAGAATAAGACCATACGAAAACATCTTGATAATCCTTGAGGAGAGCAATAAAACGTGTGGCTTTCTCTTTAGGAAGGTTGGCCCCAATCTTTACTTCTTTTGGATCTTGAGTACCGCTCAAATTAATGGTTATAGTATCTTTGGTTGTAAGGGGCTTGAATTATTCATATTGCTCCCAATTTCTTCGAATTTCAGTAGGGTCATCACTTGAATCGTCAGAATCGCTGCTGTCAATATCTACATTATCAGGTTGGACCGCACTAACTCCCTTACAAGTCGCAAGATTATGCCTGGAACACAGGGTAAACTGATCAAAAAAACAAATTGGGGTATGGATTTTTTCATTGTCCTTGTCCTTTTAAAACATTTTTTGAAGAAATAGTAAAAATGTCTTTGATTTTCAAAAAATTTTAGAAACGAGGAAGCATGAAATAGCCCGGGCCTCAGAATACCTTCCTTTTCGTGACTGAATATCATCAACGGGCCGGTTTGGGATACTACCTCATGCCCTCAAAACATTATTTATTTACAACACATGGATTTACAACCTTAAAAGAGGAAGAGTTCAAAAAGACATTTCTTCCAACAAAAATGAAGACAAAAAACCAAATACAAGGATAACCTCTTTTCCAGGGATTCATGCAAAAGAGGGGAGATGAATTCTACTCAAGCAGGCTTGCTCCCATTCTCTCCACTGGTCCTTTGTCTATTGCGCCAACGAAGAAATCCTCAAAAGTATTGTTCTAGGAATCCAGCTCCTCGGCTCTTCTTTTTAATGGTGTTAACTTTTCTATGTCGTCCTATCCGCTAGGAATGCTATTCTGCTGGTCTTTATAAAACTTGATGGCATCTGGTAGTCAATGTAATAGTCGAACTTATCATGGGGCTGATCCGGGGTATCCATAATCACCTTTCCCTTGCGTACCGTATCAAAAAGCTCAAGAGCGGCAGCACGAATGCTAGGTACCATCAAGAGATCATCTTCACCATGACATAGCCATGGGGCACGAAAAGTGAATGCCCTGGCGTCCAGTAGGTCATGAATTCTATTCTTCAGAGTATTGCAATTATCTAACGAGTACCTGATCTCTCCCGAATGTTAGTCACGAGATTTGAAGGAATCATAGTTAATGAAATACTCAGAAGTAGGGTGTTTTGGCCTCCTTATGATTAGCCCCTTCCGCAAAAGAATAGGGAATATCACATCCATGGATTTAGGAACCGGCAGGTATCGTCGTACATTACCCTACCACTGTAAGAGTTGGATATCTTGCCAAATCATGTTAGGAAGGACTCCTGACGGCGGGTTTCCTCCCGAACCATTTACTTGGGTCACTTGCTCCTGATTGGGCAATGGTGGTGACATATTCGAGATTTGGCGAATGGTGTCCATTAAGGATGTGAGCAAATTTTATAGCTCGCCTAATTGATACTACAAACATGCAAACAAATCAGGCGGGTTTGCACTCGTTTCTGAGGTTGAGTCTTCATGTATGGCCCCTATAAAGATGTCATCAAATAGAGTGACCATACTATCCAGTGTTTCTTCTCGTCCACAATCTTCTTCAATTGGTAGCTTGTCTGGGTTCCGATGTCGATCAACAACAATATTTGCAGGAAGAGTCGAGGAGCTTAGGTGACTTGAACATTCGGCAGGCTGTTTAAACCTCTCACCGGATTATCCTGAGAGGTTAAGAAAATTTTTTTCATCCTACAGCAATTTAGCAGGTGGCGGGAAAGTCTTCCGGATATGAGGAAGTAACAAACTAACTTGACCCTTCACGTGCCCCTTATTGACCTGTGGGTTTCCTCTGCGATATCTTAGGCTAGCTGTACGATAATTCCTGGCAGCCTGAATAGGCTCTTGGATGCCCCGACCTCCTCTGCCGAGTCCTTAGCCTGGGGTGAAGTCATTTCCGATCATAACCTTTCCTACCATGATCGGGCCTTTTGACATATCAGGGACGATAGGAGAAATTCCTAGATGTCCATGCACGATTGACACGAGCTCTATGGATTGATAACTAGATTTCATCTTGCCACTTGGTTCAACATACAGGATGGCAGTTTCTTGATAGATCTGATGGTCCTCCTCTCCAAAGATTTGATCAGCTTCCCTTGGGCTACAAACTTCACACTTTGATGAAGGCTTGAAGTATAGCTCCAATAGAGTGAATCCATAGACAGCCCAACAGAAAGCTAAGGGCAGTAGGGATGTCCATTACTTAAAACAAAACGTTGAATACTGTTTGACCAATCTAGACATCAAGGTCAATCTCACCCACGATGTCTTTCTTCATCCCATCAAATGCTCAAATGGATGTCTTGGAGGCACAGAGCTTAGACGTATCCACATTAAGGCTGCACAAAGTTGCCAACGGGGCAAATATTCAACGTAGACCCATTGTTTATCAGAACTCGAGCTACGTGAGAGTTTCTACATTTAACGGAGATGTAGAGACCTTTGGTATATCACTTACTTTTAGCGGAAAATTCATCTTCCGAGAATGTTATCTGATCTTTCAAAAGGATGGACCCCACAAATGCTTCTAACTTGTCATGCTTAATTGTCTCTAGGACGTTTACTTCACTGAATACCTTCATCAAAGATTTCTGATGTTTCATGGACGTTTTAAGTAGCTCTAATAAAGAGATCTGGGTGGGCAATTTGCGTAACTAGTCCACCACATTGTATTCACTGGCTTTGACAATGGCTAGGAATTCTTTAGCTTCTTCATCAATGACAGGCTTTAGAGGTGGCGTGTCAGCTTGGACATACGTTCGTCTAGACCTGGTAACTAGGTTAACATCTAATTCGTAGGACCATGGGATTGCTTTGTCATTCTCGTACCGGTAAGACTGAGGTATCTCAATCACTATGTGCTCCTTGGTCAGGGGTACTTCAATCGTTAACTCCTCCTCCTCGTCTAGATTATTAGACAAAGGTTTGTTTGCAAGCGTGGGGATGGATTCACTTGTTTTGGCATTCATGGCCAAGTGTTCTTCGTCCCAGTTGATGATAATCTCAAAGATGGTGGCCACTATGCCGATGCGGTCAGCGTACACAATCGATCCCGCTTTCGCCTCGATCCCGCTTTCGCCATGCTGTCAACTCTTTCTCTCATTAGGGATAAGGGTAATACTTCACTAGTAGGATAGTATCCCGCTTTCACTAGAGCATTGTAAACGTCAACAATGTATATTCTCTCACTCTTGATTCGACTAGCGTCGAAAGTGAATATAGCATTAACTCTATTTTCGTGTTTGGGTAGCAGGTTGTTTTGGACATTTGGCTTAGATGTCTGAAACGAAAAGGCTTTGGTGTCGAGCAAGTTTTGGATTCGGTGTTTAAAGGTATAACAATTGTCCATCAAATGTCCTATTTCGTCCATGTGATAGTCACACTTTTTGGACGGATCGTAATTCGAAAAGCTTTCTGAGTTGAGATGTTTTTGCTCGATAGAAAGTAGGTTTTTCTTCCGGAGTATGGTCAGGACTTGGGAAAGGGATCCAGGCAACGGAGTGAATTGTCTTTTCTTATATTGCTTCAGAGGTTGGCGACTTGAGGTCGACTGCTGCTCACTACTCACCTAGACTGTCCGGGGAGGATGAACGGTCTGGGTGTATGCGATGTTCCCATTTGTCAGGGATTCCTTCTCCTTTCTCATGTTGAATCTCTTACTTGTGGAAGCGGGGTCTATGAACCATCCGTCACGCAATCCCATTTCAATTCGTTCGCCCACAGGAACAAGACAATGAAGAGATTCAGCAGTGGCACCAACCAGGCGGTGTCTGTATTCATACAGAAGAGACTTAATAAACAATTTCACTTGTTCATAATCAGTGAGTTGTGGGGTAACCTGGGTGACCAAGTTTCTCCATTTGGTGGTATACTTTTTGAAGGACTTACTCTTCTTCTTTTCAGTGCGCTCCAGATCGTTACGAGTAAAGGAGACATTGAGGTTAAATTGATATTGCTTGGGGAATGCATTAGCGGCATCATCCCAAGATTTAAAAGCATCCACATCTTTTGACATATACCATGTCAAAGCTGGCCCCATCAAACTTACCTGAAAGGTCTGAATCATGAATGGTTCATTATTAACGTACTGAGTCGTCCGCACATGACACATGTGCAAATGGTGTCTGGGGCATGAGGTGCCGTCATATTTCTCGAATTCTCGTATCTTGAACTTTTCTGGTACTTTGTGCCGTTTGTATATAGACAGGTCAAGTGGGATAGCATATTGCGAGCCTTGTAGTTATTTCAGCATCTTCTCGACCGTTGCAAGGCGTTTGTTATGTTCTATCATCGGTGCACTTTTAGGTTCAACCTTCTTGACAGCTAGGGGAAGCGGATCGTCCTCTAGCAGGGGCATTTTACTATCGCTGGCGGAGGCTTTTTCTTTTCCAGTAAATGGTGGTGGTAACATCAACTCAATTGCTGCAGGCGTGAGCGTGAGCTTACCATTAATGGATTCTATTTACTTGGTGAGGTTTTCAAGCGCATTGAAAACCATCTTCATTTCGTTTTCCATATTATCGAGACAGACATTTTCTTCGGCCGTTTTTTGTAATTACCTGTGAAAATGTTGAAATGAATAAGTATAATACCTAATAAATAATCATTTCATGATCTAATCATAATATTATTGCATATTTTCTTTATTTGCAAAGAAAAAAAATGAGAAAAAAAGGTTTTTATTAATATCAACATTATAGGCGGCGTCCTTGGGATTCGAATCTCGGTCGCCTTGGACTGTTTTGCTCATCCTCGGATACCACTGGGCTGAAGGCCACAATGGTGTCATTAAGGCGCAAAACAACTTATTTATATAATAAAAAGCGGTTCGAGTTATATTAACATTAATACAACCTATAAACACTTTTAAAGAAGAAAACCAAAACTCCTAAATATAAATACTAGGAAAATATAAAAGACAAGGGCTTTTAACAAAAGGGCGTCTTTCCCATATGCTTATTCTATAAACAATGGGGAAGCTACAGTCTCTCGAAGTCGCTTATTTTCATGGATAAGCTCCACAATAAGCATAGCCTTCATCCCCACAGTCCTTTCGAGGTGATCGATCTATGCTTGGCAACTGGGCTTATTGGTTACATCCGGGACTTTTGGCTGTAGATCTGCTGAGATTTGGTGATGTAAAATGTAGAACAGAGAGGCATGATGGACCTTTTCATGCCCCTTCAATAGTCTAGGCACCATAATGTTCTTAGGCTGACATTTAGTCCACACCTCCTAGATGGCACGAATTTCGCCAGCGTAGTTATAGTTCAAATAGATGAATCGAATTCGAAATAAGTCTATCTTGAGAGGTGGCGAAATCTCCTGAAGGGCCTTATACTGTCGGGTTACCCGGTAGGGGTAGTGTGAAGTGGCGCAAGATAAACCGAGCAGTGGAACAAGGTTGTGGAATCTGTGGACATAACGAGCCTGACCCTTATGGAACCATTTAGTATGCCATAAGAATGCTTTGGGATTAGAGTTTTTCAAAAAAATTATCCATGTAATGTAATCCTTATCAGGAGAATTATTTTTTAAGACCTCAAATCTTTGTATTAGATGTATGAGATCGTCGATTTCAAAAAGTTGCATGAGGTGCCCAAATCCTCTCAAATGAGATAAAAACCAAATTTACAAAATTTTTGGAGCGGCCTACATGATTTTCTCATCATTTTGCTTAAAATGGTTAAGAGACAAAAATGTTTCAGCCAGAACCGAATTAACACAACTCAAGCCGGTGCAAATTTGTTTGGCTACACACACAATCAAGGGGTTTATTGAATTTTTGCGATTGAGGAAAATGACACACCCGATAAAAGCAAGGATGAAAATCTTGATTTTTTTATTCATAGTTTGACTTTCAAAGCATTCATTTAAGAAAAACCATGGGCATCCATTACAATGAGCTTTAATGACTCTCTTCACAGTATCGTTCTTGGTTCATTCAGACAGAGGGGACACACCCAAAAGTGATTTAATGAGTTCAGATCCCAAAGGCTTTCCCATGACAACACTATATTCTTTTAGAGTCGGGGTCATTTCAAACTTACCAAATATGAAAGTGGATGTCTGTGGACACCAAAAATGTGCTAATACTTGCATCATACCAGAATGGATGTTGATTTTAAACAGTGGAAGTAGTCGATCAATCCTCGCTTTGACATACTGTTGGCCATTCTGATCGAGTTGGTCCCACAATGCCAGAAGTTTTGTCTTAAGAGTGGGGACGAATTGGATATTAACTCTTCCCATCGGGTATAAAATGCAATCAACGGGTGGTCTAACAGTAACAAGTTAAATAAATAAGTAGATTGCATAATAAAATAAGAAGAGATAACATATATACCTTTCACTGAACCATGTCAATCACAACAACATACACATGAGGAGTAAGGTTTGATTTCTATTTAGACTGGTTCAACAAAATGAAATTAAAATAGTGTTTAACCGTCGTAGTCTCTCGTTGGTGTCAAGTCCTTTCAATCTCGGTCAAATCGAAAGGAATATTTTATAATCACGCGAATTGCGGCTAAAGATATTTCTTTACGATTTTTTAGAAATAAATTTCAGGGAAAAGAAAAGCAACCTCTACATCGCGGGCTCACGTTCGAGGTCGTATCTTTCTTAACACCATCCTAAAATGCCTTATTGTGGCCTAGGTCCGGCAGCGTGATTGTGTGTGCAACAGTGTAGTGCTAAATCATTAAAGCATGCACAATAATTTATAAACAATCAATTTGAACCTGCAAGAACAAATAACACTTTAATATCAGGGTCATACCTAGAGTCCTTGCTGCCAAACAAAAATTATTTTGAATAGGATAAAAATTTTGGCTTAAGTCCACTTAAAAAAAAATGTCCCCAGTGGAGTCGCCATTCTATCGCGACCAACCTCCCGTTTTTTTTTTTTTTGGAACATGCACAAAAAATGGGGCTCGCCTTGTACGTGCTAAGTCTAGATTTAGGATTTAACTCAGACTCTCCTAAGCCTATACCATATCACGACTTAGGGTTTAGGTTTTTAACCCGCAAGTGGTTTATATCAAAGAGTTGTCACTAATCGATTTGGGGTGAGTTGATTAGAAACACAAATAGAGTGATGGGAGAATCACCATATTCCTACCAACTGGAGATTAAATGAGTTCGGGGACTTGATTACACTAGTTGGATAACTAATGCCCTTTCGGTACTTTTTTACCCTATTCATTTCTGAAAATATTTGTCAAGCAATTTTGATTGATTTTAGGACATTTCTCCTAACATGTGAGGTGATCAAGCGAGTGCATAATCATAAACAACTAGCAGTGAAGATAGATATGCAGCCTAAGGTTCTAGACCTAACTAAGGCGACCGACATTTAAAACAAAGCAATTCATGCAATTAAAGTCATAATTAAAAACATGCATGATGATAATAATAAAATAGTAGTAAAGACAACATGCAAAGAACTATCACAAAACCCTCTAGGCTTGTCTAATTTAAACATAGCGATTTATGGAATTAAAACAACATGCATAATAATACAATAATAAATTAACACACTCATATATACCACATAATTTAGAAAAAAAAATTTTAAAAACAAAATAAAATAAAAAATACGGAAAAAGATTTTTTAAAGTTTTTATTTTTTTTAAAAAAATTTAAATATATATAATATTAAACCAGGTCGAGTCGTCGGATTCGAGTAGGTTGGATTCGACCCGAGTCGGATCAGTTGATCCAGGTCGGTCGAAACTGACCCAAGTCAACAAATCCGACTTAGGGCGTTGACTAGGGTTAGGTCAAACCCGCATGTACAAACATGCGGGGATGTTGGCGAAGCCAAAATTGGCCTTCCACCCGCTGACCCAGACTGGCGCCATCCCCGAATCGATATCTGAAGATAAACCCCGAGCCTCTTCCATCGTCCACTTACCGTTCGACGTCCCGGTCGCCGGCCAGTGACCAAAAAAACAAACCAACCTCTTCGAGGCATTTCGTCAAACAGGTAGGGGGCGTGACCAAAATCGAAGGATTTTAATCTCCTCTAGTGACTCGGTCGACTCTAGCGGTTGCAGCTCATATTCAACGGCGAGTGGGGACCTGGACCGACGACGATGTGGACCAGGATTCACACGAAACAACCAGCGCGAGTTCCGGCCAAACTGGACAAGAAAACAGGGGAAATCAAAGGGGATTCTTAGCCGAGAGAGCTCACCGGTTGACAACTCGTCAGGGCGGCTTTCCGGCTACTCCATGGGCGACGGCAACACTACTGGTTGTCTGTCTTGCTCTGGCGGACTCTCAGTCTACTCCCTCTCTCTCTCTATTCTCTCTCTTCTCTCTTTATTTTCTCTCTCTCTCTCTATTTCTCTCTCAATGGCCGACCCCATCTCCATCTCTCTTTCTGGTTTTTATAGCCAGTGATGACGCGTCTCACCTGCTCCATACACATGCTAACGACGGCCTGCACCGGCCTAGTCTGGCCCGTGACTTTCATGGCCATTAGGCTAGTGCAGAGGGGGGCCATTCTGACGAAGGGCAAAGAGGCAAAGGAGAGGAGACGAAAAACGAGGGGAGATGGCCTGGTTTTCGGGGGAGACGGGACTAGCTATCAATGCCAGTTCCGGTGGCGTGCTCCCCTGGCCATTCTCTGGCTTGATGGGGACTGCGCGGCCACGCTTGGCCGCTCATCGCCCTGCGACCGAAATAGGAGAATGGGGGAAGAGAGCGACAAGCCAGCGAGGGGAAGAAGGAAGGAAGGGGCTGGGTCAGGCCGGGCCGGGCCCTGCCCGTGCGAAGGGGGGGAGGAAAGAAAGAAAAGAAAGCAGGCTAGGTCGCGCGGGGAGGAAAGGAAAATAAAAAGGGGCTGGGCCGCAGGGGGGGAGGGAAAAAGAAGAGGGCCGGGTCGACCCGGCCTAACTCAATTTTTTTTTTATTTTAATTAATTTTTTTAAACACTCTAATAGATCTTATTAATAGAAATGTGCCTAATTTCTATATGCATTGCATTTAAATAGAAACATTTTTTTTTGTTTTAGGAATTAAAGAAATTTAATTCATAAATTTTGTGCAATTAATTTTGGGCAAATTAAAAATAGGTGTCAACAATAAATTAAAAAGGTTAGAAGACTAGATTGTAAAAAATAAAAGTTAGAGTATGAAACTGAACAAATCAAAAAGTTTACGGACTTGATTGAACAAAATAAAAGTTAGAGGACCGTAACCGTTTAAGTAATGAATCTACTATTTTGGTTGGTTTCAAATTGTACTAACAGCGAAAGAAAGGTAAGGAGAAATTACACAAAATTCCTTAAACTTGGGAGAAGTACACGTTACCCCTAAACATTGAACTATTACACTATATCCTCTTAAACTTTCATTTATTACAGTAATTAATCTTTGTTATATTTTTCGTTACACCTTGTAATGCAAATAACTTTTAATGAGTAAAAGTGTATTTTCATCTTTTTTTAAACTAAATCTCTTTTTACCATTGATTTCTATAGAAAAAATAAAGAAAATGGACAAAAATAAATAACTAAAATCTACGTATAATAAATATCAGTAATAATCTATTAAAAGTATTAAATTTAATTATTACATTAATAGAATTAATAAGATAACTTTAGGAGAAAAAACACAATTAAGTAGCATAGAGATAAACCTCAACAACAAAAAGGTCAAATTACAAAAATTAGATACCCATTGTGTAGTTTTCAATGGTTAATTAATGCAACAAAAAAGATCGAACAAAAAAGTTTAAAATCATCACCTTGAATTTAGTTGATTATGTCCTTTCATAAGTTTTTTTTCAAAATAAAATTGTATTCATTACTCAAAATTATACATAAGAAGTGCATAAACTTCATATCAAAGCAAATTAAAGCAGAGTAAAGCCCATAATACCACAAAACAAAGCCAAATCTAGAAAACAAGGATGATCAACAAAGCACCAGCAATATAAGCACATACACGTTTCACAAGAACGAATCGGTTAAGCAAAATAATCGGCGGCCGATCACTGAATTTCATATGATGGTTAGATGAGCACTAAGTGGAATTTCCTTCTATAGTAACTACGGCACTGCAGTTGGTGGAGCGTGCTTAGTTTCGATTTTCTTTACACCATTGTCATACGGAGACAAGCAAAATATATTGAATATCTAACATTTGAAAGAGCAAATTTTCGTGATTTAGCGAGACACTTAAGCCCCTGCGATGACCATTGAAGCTGCACGCATAGGATTGTACACGGACAAAGTATAGGAGTATCGAATCCCCAAAAGCATATTTTTTAAACTCATAGATCTCGATCAGAAGAGGATAGCTCCCAAATTTAAAGTTAGATTAGAAGAGTTCAAACTCTTATATCTAAAAGTAGACCGGCAAAAGCTCCCAAATTTAAATTGGGAGAGAAGAAAAAATAAGAAAAGAGCAAGAGAGGGAGGAGAGGGTGAGATTAGCTCAAACTCTCCTCATGACCGATGGTTGAAGAAGACAATGAAGAGACAACGGAGAAAGGGAAAGAAAAAAGACCTTTTGGCCGCAAGTTCTTTTTAGAGGACTCTCTTGTTGAAATTTGTTCATTAATCAAACGTTTCTTACATTGATTAACCCTTCGAATACACATAATGAATAATTAATTTTGTCATTTGACCTCTCTACTTTGAGGCCTTTTCCCTCTTTATATAATTTGTGTTCTTTCTATATATCAAAATATCTTATTTAGATCTATTAAAGTGACTATTTTTTGGATTATTTTTATTTTATTTTATTTAGTCTTCTCCCAGTTTTTTTTTATACTTTCTTCTTTTTTAAAGCAATCAAAAGTAAAAGAGAGATTTCCTCCGATTCGAAAAATATTATCATCATTGATATTAATTTATGTTTAAATATTTTCTTCGACGAATAAAATTTCCATTTATTCATTTATGTAAGAAATTTATGCAACCATTTAAAAAATATATATATTTCAAATGGTGAATTCTCGTGAAATAAATGGACCATAATTACTTAAATTTCAAGTGAAACAAATTAAAGCGTTCGTCTTGACTCTTGAGAGGAGTCGCTACCAAAGGCGCAAAGTGCGAGAGTCACATGCGACACACATGCAAAAGGCATCATGGAGTGGGCCCACCCTTTTTATTTTGGGTTAATACCACGAAACACTTCAAAATGGTATATTCGTAACAAATTTAACATAAATTAATTTTTTGACTGTTAAAAATCACAAACTGATACACTAATAACAAATTTACTCTCTATTAGTTTTCATTGAATTTTACCGTCAAATTAATTAGTCGGATGACACGTAACAATTAATGAGTGCGCCAATTTTGGGTTTTACCATTCATTTATCATAGATGTATCGGTTTGTAATTTTTCGTGGTGTTAATCTAATTTAATGGAAACTAACGAAGGATGAAATTTTTACAAATATATTAATTTGAAATTTTTTATGATAAATTTACCAGTTAGGGGTTTTCGTGGTATTATCAATTTGTGTTTTAGAGAGCGCTGCTTCAATGTCGCTTTGCACACGTGTCAGTCGGCACAGTGGAAGCTTTGTGTCTCCGGGACTCAGACCAGAAGTCTTTTACCGCTTTCGCGCGCGGCCAACCGTCAGCCGGTAATCTCCACAAGCCGCGCCTCTTGCCAACACGTGTAACTCGGGAGAGAGAGGATTTGCAAATTCTCATGGAGTCCTCTTAAACTAATCTCTCTGCCTTTCTCGTACATCGCGAGCATCTTATGATTATCTTTATATTGTTTAAATGCAAGTGTGACACTTTATTCGAAAAATAGAGATAAAAACAAAGAAATGCCAAATTGCGTCAACAATGACCCATAAATCCCACGTTAAATTCTATAAGGTTAAGTATAATTTAATGCTTTCTCTTATATTCACCGTTCTGTCAAGAGACTATTTTTATTCTTTTCTTCACAATAACTCGTTCTGCAAATTGATCGGACCACGATCTAACTCCAACCATGGTCTGCTTCGCTCGCTTATGGTGGCCTCCGTGTACCCATTTGACCGAAATTGACATGCAAATTTAATGAGTTCCGAAGATCTAAAAGTGGTCAACTTAACTAAGTGAGCTGGTGCATTCAACAAGTTCAAATTGAATGCAGAATAATAAGAACCCAATTCCAGTCGAAAAACCCTAGAAGACGTTCATCTCAAGTTGTTGTCAAAAGAAGTTTTATCACAATTCAATTTTCCATTCTTACATGTCAAGGAACACTAGTAATACTTATGCACTTGAAACAACTTATATCGAGAAGTCAGAACCCTTGAAACCAAACTTGAGATTTGCATTTTGGTTTGAATGAACTTGATGAAATATACATTTACTCTATTGTACAAGTAAATATTCATTTACAGTCGTGTTAAGGTTCAAATTGGAGCAAGATAAATAGCTAGAGGTACTTTATCGAGTCATTTAAAAAATATATTTGGTACTTTAAAAAATTGACTGAAAAGTTATAAGACCGAATTCTGCTCAATTCGATAGTTTTAGAACTTCTAAATTCTAATTCACTTTTTACTTCTTCATGAGTTTAAAAGACTTTCTTGTTAAATATCAAGAGTGCAAAGCTCCATTGAGTGTAGCTAGGGCCAGGATTTGAATGACACCGATGTGTACTTTACCAATTTCTTAGTGAAACTATAACGAAATATATGCCTTCTCAGACCTAGGTATCTATGATTGAGCCATGTAAATTCATGTATTCTTTATTCAGTACCATTCTCTCGCATCTCTCGCTATTCCGCAATGCGAGATATACGGGAAGAGCATCTTAAACAGTGATGTCACAAAATAATTAATTGGCCAAATATTGTGAGTGATCGGAGGAAAGCTTTATGCTATCAAGTAATCGATTTACAAAATGACATGAATGCACGATTTAAGATGACACAGTAGTTTAAGAGAAAAATAAATGATAAGAAGAACCAATTTGACAAGACACGAATACTAACTCCGTCATTTTGAAGCCGACATAACTTGTTAATTCGTTTTGGCATTGCTTTAGAAAGCAATTTTTGCTGCATAGTGATTGTCAAAATGGGCGTTGAACATAGATAAATCATCCCCTTGCTAATGAAGAAATCAGAAGCAATGACTAAACTCTTTCTACACCATATCTATAGCCATCTCTCTCGCTCAAACTTGGGATTCCTGAAACTTCACAACACTTGATTTTTCGTTATAAGTGTTTGCACCCTTTGCATTGCATGCAATGAACCAAATCAAGTTTCATCAGTAGATTGCTTAGACCAGAATGTGGACCATCTTCTATGAACAGAACTTGAACAATTCTGTCTAAAAAAATCAGTGTTGTAGCTCGGTCAACAGACATTGTTCTTAGATAAGTTACTCTATGAGATCTTTAAATTCACGATATGGTCGGAACACAGCGGACACTAATCATAGCAAGAATCCCTCTTTTCTCTGTTCTTTTGGGGTTAATGCATTTTATTTCAATTTTTGGTGGCTGTTTTGACCGGTCAATTTGTTTCACTCCAGTCCAAAAATAAAATAAGTAAATCGATTTAGGGTGGGAATTTGTCGAATTTCGGCTTATCCACCACATGGAATGCTGAATTAACAATATAGTGGGAGGGCATCTAGGCTCATGGCATGACACACTTAATATATCTTCTTAGAAGAAACCCATGTGGCTGAGAAAACCATCGTGGCCAAGTCGTTCGCAACAACCTTTTTTGTTTTTCTCGAATTGAAATTTATATAGCCAAGTCGTTGGCAACAGCTTTCTGTTTTTTTTCGAATTAAAATTTTATCTTGATTCCTAGATTTTCAATGTCTCACTCTTTGTCGGCATTCTAATGACATGTCAATCTATGTCACGATCGAAAGCAGCTCGACGCCGTTTTGACGTGATGATTGAATGACCTGCACGATACAATTTACACTTCTGGATGATAAAGAAATTCCATACTCAAATGATTTTGGTTATGATTGGAAAAAGTTATCTTTCTTGGAGTTGGCTCTTCTAATAGGTCTTCTATCTAATTAACCAAAGAGGTTTCAATCTGAGGCAAAGAGAAGGCTATCAATAGCCGATAAATGGCCTCATAATTAAGTTAATTCCCCCTCTATCAAGATTTTAACAAGGGTCATGATCTTCTTCGTCTCTGCTAGGAGGAGTTGGTAAATTACAGACATTAATACTACGCATTTTCATTTCAGTGAAGTATACATGTGATTGATATTCATAAATTGTGACCGACCAATCAAACGTATGAACGACAAAAACGTCCTCCTACCAAGGAAAATGCAATCATTTCAATGGTAACAAGCGAGAGCGAGTCGACTTGCCGTAATCTTTTCCAGTATAAACAGCTAGTATTAAATAACATTTGTATAAAACGAAAAATGTTAAGTTGATTTTGTTGTTTATGAGTGAAAACAAAGTTAAATGAATTCAAGCACAACCTAATGAATCTGGACCATGAGCTCTATGTGTGTTAATATAAAAATCCTATCTCAAAATGACAAATTGAAATCAACGAGAGTGGGAAACCTGAGTAACTTTATGACTGAATTAACAAAAATGCAATAAATTTATGATTTTTTGAATAATTTTTCCATATAAAATTCATACTTTCATTGAAAGTCAATGCCTATACCTTAAATGGGGAGCCAAGTTGCACCCCCTAATGACAGCAAAAATCAATGGATCTTTGTCTTTCACATTATTCTTGCAGTTCTATGAGCAATAGTGTCGAAACCCTAATTATCAGCAGTTTTCTCTTCCTCTCTCGATCATGCAAGTGTTTTCGTTGTGCTTGCTTGCCCAAATGCAACATTCGTGAAGTGGTGAAGCTTAAGACGATCTCTATACAAAATCGCTCTCGAAGACACGAAAAAAAAAATAAGAGAGCATGAATTCTGGATCATCGGTTTGAGCTCTATAAGTGGAACAACTTCACTTAACCTTTTTTTGCGCGTTATAATTGATGACATGAAAGAAAGTGGTAAGTCCCCCTCAAATCGTGCTGTGTTCTTAGGACGGGGTTCACTAGGGGTGTCAGAACCAAACCGAACCGAATCGAACCGAAAATTTTCTGCATTTTGATTTGGTTCGATTTTCGATTTAGATACTCAAAACAAATTATTCTTTTTCTTTCAGTTCGGTTTATTTCGGTTCGGTTTGGATCGAATTGAATTGAAAATACACCCTTCGTTTTTTACCCTAAAAGGCTTTTAGGGCTCTTTGTCATCCTGCCCTTCCTCAGCCTTACTTTCCAGATCTTCCGACCCCATTTCGTCGAGAAGAGCTAGGACACTATCAACCTTGTCCTCGTCCTCTTTGCCATTATCTGGGGGTTCCTCAGCAGATCCAACTGCGGCAGAGACGCGGGGTCATCAAGCTCGTACCCGAGGTTGGACTTGCGGAAGTTGTGGTCGTCGTCGAACCCAGCAATGCCATACAAATAGTACGACAACTACGACCGTCGGACCTCCGATCGGGGCGAATATGGGTTCTCCTCGAGTTCATCTGGGAGGATGAGAAATAGCAGCTCGTACATGGATCTGAGGGACACTTGATTTACCTTCGTGTCTCTTCTTCCCTCTGTTTCACCAGAGGGATGCGGAGGTGGAGGGGCTGAGGGAGAGGGTGGGCGAGCTGGTGGATGGCCTCAAAAGGGAGAGGGCGGCTTTGAGCGACATGAGCGGCAAGAGGGATTTGTTGAAGGTGGAGTGTGTGGGCTTGGTGGAGAAGGTGAGAAGGTATTTGGAAGGGCGCTTCGAGAGGTTGAAGTTGCAGAATGAGAAGTTGGTTAGGGAGAAAGAGAAAGGGGAGAGAGCGATAGAGGCGGCAATGAATAAAAAGAAAAAAAAAAAGAAAAAAGAAGAAGAAACTAAAAATTGTTCCAAACCAAATCGAATCAAACCAAACCAAATCGATTTTTCGATTCGATTCCAATTCGGTTCAAGTGGGTTTCGATTCGGTTCATGGGGGCACCCTTAATGGTTCAGTTTGGTTTTTCAAGAAAACTGAACCGAACCGAACCGTTTATACCCCTAGGGTGCATTACTTCTAAAAGAATTGAATTTTGTAACTAATATATATGTGTATATATATATATATATATATATATATATATATATATATATATCTTTTGGTCAGAATATATATATGTGTATATATAATGTGTATATTTGCATGTGTTCCTTAAAGGTATCTTTGTTTCGTAGCAACTATAGACCGGTCAAAGTTCTTTGTTTTCGACTTTTGTTTTGGGGGTGGGTCATTGAATATGCGGCCCACCCACCCAACGTAAAAAAGTATTCTGGTGATATGCACAATAAAATTTCGAAAAATAAATAGTTCATCATTATATATCTTGCCATTTACTTCATTGATACATGTGAGACCAACTGTGGAGTGGTATAATTTAATTTGGACCAGCGGTATTAGCAAACACAATTTTATTGGTTGGCTAGTTTGCAGAGACAGATTACCTATAGCAAGAATCATCGCACAATGGATACCTTCAGTTGATATTCAATGTAATTTCTGTATGGCTGGTATTGAAAACAGAACACATTTATTCTTCGAGTGTAAATGGACAAACAAAATATGACTTTGTATCCTAGCACAACATGGGATCAAGCGCCTTTTAGGAGATGGAACGAAAAACTCCAATGGATGATTAGGGTAATAAAAGGCAAAGACTTGGCAGCAGGACTCCTCAAGTTGTTCTTTTTAGCAACCATATATTGCATTTGGATGGAGCGCAATAGCAGACGGTTTCAAAACAAGTCAACTGACTTTCATATTCTTTTAACTAAGGTTTGTAAAAATGTTAGAGGTAGAGTTTCGCTCTACCAAAAAAATAGACCTTCCCAGGCAAATGTTGTATTAGCTACTATATGAAGACTTCCTACCTACATCTTTTTGAATTATAAGCACCTTTGTTTTTGTAATGCTGGGGGATGCCGTATGTTGCTGTACTTCATTTGGTTTATAATACTTACATTCACATCAAACAAAAAAAAAGATCCTTTAGAGTTACCTGTAGTGAAATTCTAGTTCTTGATAAAGAAGATGTCATGCTCATATAGTCATGTTAATTTTATGCACCAAGAGTATGATAGCATATGCATACATTGATGTAGTTAATTTCCTCGTAGAAAGAAAGTACTTTTCTTGTCTATTGTCAGAATTAGTGGCCTTATTTAAGCTCTTAACTAAATGAATCAATAACCACTACTTATAATAGTACTCTAAATAAGGGAAAATTTATCTTTTATCATCTACCGTCCTAATCAATCAAGTCCTCTCGCAACTTTTGTTGATTATTGTTATATTCTATGAAATTTCCCATCAAAATTCGGCGTCCGCTGCACTAGACTAGCTAAAAGTCTATTGCTAGATGTCTAAACATCAATAATTATCCGACTTCATTTGTGTAACTAATCAAGATGATGATCTAAGACAGAGTAAGTAAGGTCAAACTTTTGTTGGACCACTTAAATTAGATAATGAGTTTTAAAGCGAGGTCAAACTAAGGCCGAAAAGCAATGACAAACAAAGCAGCTCTCTTGAAGCCGAACGCAAGAAAAGAAGTGGGCTGATCTTGGTCCTATCCGAGGCGTGAGGATGGACCTCGTGTCGGGGTCTCTAGGGCAAGAATATTCTCCTACGTCATGCGAGACCATGTCCTCGTTACGGTTTTCCTGTGGCGGATGCTCGCGCACCATCAGCTCTCGTTGTCGTTTTGTTGTTTGAACAGTACAAGCTGAAACGACGTTTTGTCCTTATGTAGTCATGTGGGTTGAGAGTATCACATGCACCATCCATGTGAGCTAGTGTTTTAGCATCTCCATTTTCAGGGCTTCATATGACAGTGAGAGAGAGAGAGTCGCACTTGTTATTTTTCGGATACAAATGTCCCGCCTTTTCTAACCGGTCACAAGAAGTAATGAGGGATTGTTTGAGTATTGATTACTCGTTTCACCTGTAATCACAAAGTTCAAGATTGCAAACTACATCGGTTCAGTTTCTAAATTTGTCAAGAGTGAGGAAATCTCTCCATACGAAATAGCTACTGTGAAATATGGAGTGAGGATATTAAAGTTATGGGCATATAAACGTTAAAAAAGAGGGAGATAAGATTAGAAATAAACATTTCGCTCATGATTTATTACATAGAAGTGAATAAAATTGTGACAAATCTACAATTATAGTTCTCGAAAATGCCACAAATAGATGCATCATAAAATAATGTTGTGCAATCAACATTATTGATCATTTTTTAAATTATAAACGCAATATACCCTATTATAATATACTCCATGTTCCAAGACAGAACTTTTACACCATATCTAGTTGATGCAAAAATGAAATTCCCCAAGTGAGTATGACCTTTTGACATGTATAAAAATGGAATAGATACCAAATTTGGAAAATGTACACTTATCAATCAATTCATCTTGTTCATTGGATTATTCTTTAAGCATATTTCATAAGACACCAAGGGTTCAAATTTGAAATTATGAGTCATATCTAACTATAAAATTCTCAAAGGATGAAGTATATTCTTTAGAAAAATAAACAACAAACAAAAAAAAAAACATTTGAAAATTTGGTAGGGGCATGCCCATGTAGCTCATCGAAGAAAATTCTTAGGACACAATCTAGTTAGAGTTTCAGTTTCAGCATGACTCAAAATTGTAATGTTGCGGGAAGAGATACACTTTTATCATTAAGCTACCGTACTAGCTGCTCACAAGCCACATTTTTGTTTTAATTACATATGCTTGAATTGCTTTATTGCTTTGAAATGTGGTCTCTCCGTCCAGCAGCCAATAAGTAACAAGTTGTGCCATCAAGCTAGAATCTTGAGAGACTTTGAAACTGTTTATTTAGGGCCTAATTCCCTTAAAAAAAATGTCAACTTTACGTCCAATCCCAATTTTGCCCCAAACTTCTTTTTTATCTCAAAAGAATTCCCAATTTTTTCTCTAGTTCTAAATTTGCCACGCATTAAAAGATGGCCACTAGTTTCTTCAAAATTATCAATAACAAGACTAGATAGAGATTCATTATCAGAACCTTGCGCCTTCATCAACACCCTCACCTTCATATGAAACAATAGCAACCTCTTGAGGTTGATAATCTTGAAGAAATCAATAGTGACTCTAGACATGTGGACAAACTTGGAATTATATTAAAAGTTTGGGATATTTTTAGATAAAAAAAAGTACGGAGTGAATTAAGATTGAACCTAAAGTTGGAGTTTTTAGGAGATAAGCCCATTCATTTAAGGGCATTTGATGCATATAATCAATTTCACGAGAAAATATTTAGTGAGTGTCATGTACCGTGTTCTCATATAATTAGATGTTCAATAAGATTAAGGTGACACGATAAATTATAAGTTGCACTCTGTGTCACCTAATAATATGATTTGCCAAGTCCATAGCTAATCACATGTGATGATTGCTCAATGGTTGGGTCTTGTAGCTGAGCTTCTTTTATTGTGAGTTTCCTTATAAAGGGAGCTTTATCCAAGTTCCTTGATGGTGAATCAAAAAGTCCTTTATCCTTGGTCGATGGGCTTCCTTTGAGCTTTGGTAGTGAACTTCTCCTATCCAAAAGCCTTTTATCCTTGGCTGGTGGTGTTCCTTAGGCCTTGGTGGTGAACTTCTCATATCTTGGAGTCCTTTAACCTTAGAGGGTGGTTTGTTATTTAAGCCTTAATGATGAGCTTCTTTTATTTCGATTTTTATCTTTGGCTGGTGGCGTGTCTTTTATGCCTTGGTGGTGATCATCGTCTATCCCAACCTTAACATTTTAACTCAAAACACATTATCCATCATGGCATGCATCAATTTAGTATTAGAGCTTCAGGTTGAACGCATTTTGAGTGATTTCTTATGTCACCCATCTCATACTTTCATAGAGAAAAAAGGCCGATCTAGTTCCAAGAGGCTTGACTTTGGAGCAACCACACAATGAAAGGCATGATTGTGCCTTAGCAAATCTCCAGCAACAAATGAAGCGAGTCATCAACCTCTTGGAAAATCAAATAGACAGGAACAACCAATGAGACCTGCTGTTGATCTACCATGCCGTGATGATCAAGATCCTCATCCAAACTCTTGTGATGAATCCAACAACATTGGAGTCGACTCTAGTGATTTGGATTACCGGGTTAGGAGAAGAAGAAGAAGAAGAAGGCGTGAGGGGAATGACCGTGAAGTCAAAGTAGAGGCACTAGAATTCGAGGGTAACCTTGATCGATACAACTTTCTTGATTGACTACATAATATTGAAAGAGCATTCGACTTCCACTCCTACTCAGATGAAAAATGACACAAGGTTGTTGTTTTCAAGTTGAAGAAGTATGCTTTGCTTTGGTGAGACAACTTGGAGAATCAGAATGTTCGAGAAGGAAAGAGTCAAATCAAATATTGGGAAAAACTGAAGAAATTTAGGAAGAAGAGGTTCTTTCCCAACAACTACAAACAGGACTCATTCCTCAATATGAACTCCCTGAAAGAGCATGGAATGAGCGTTGAAGAATTTATTAGGCAGTTCAAGTAACTCCTTATAAGGTGTGATGTACCAGAAATACCGGAGCAAACCATCGCTCATTTCCTTTGTGGATTAAACAGAGAAATTATCGATTTGGTTGAACTTCAACTATATTGGCCCTTCGAAAATGTATGCAAACTAGCCATGAATGTAGAGAAACACCTAAAACATGGGGCAAAGGTTTGTCAACCAAATATTTGACAGGGACATCCTTCTTTGACGGTGTTTCTTCTAGCATGGTCAAGAATATGTTGACAACGGACAAAGACAGAGAAAACCACAAAGTACGTCAAAGAAATCCCCAAAAAGTCAAACGGTATTGTTCGAAAGTGCTTCAAGTGCCATGGTTACGGACACTTTCAAGGCAATTGCCTAATCAAAGGGTTATGACTCTTCAAGAAACCGAGAAGATTGATATGGAGCTATAAGAAGCTATGCAAGATGCTGACCAAATTAAGTCCGAATTTAAGGAGGAAGATGAAATCGTGGAGTAGGCAGACGCAGGAGAATTGCTCGTGATTAAGAGAACTTTGCATACCAAAGATTCCCCAAAGATGGTGGAAGCTGCACCAACGTGGCATCAACAACTCTAATCAACAAGTTGAAGCTATCCACTTTCAAGCATCCCCAACGATACCAGTTGTAATGGCTAAACAAAAAGAATGATCTCCAGGTAACCAAACAAGCCTTGTATCATTTTAAATTGGGAAAAAATTATCGAGATCAGCTCTTATGTGATGTCATTCCTATGAATGCATGTCACTTATTATTGGGATGACCTTGGCAGTTTGATAGAAAAATCGTCCATGATGGACGGAAAAACACTTATTCATTCTTGAAAAAATAAAAAATATCACCCCTCCACCATTAAGCCCATTCATGAACCACAAAAATCAACCTGGGGAGGAAAACACTAGCAAGGAAAATTTGTTCTTCAATGAAACACGAGTCTAGAGCCATTTGCTAGACGAAAGATAGTTTTTTTCTTTACTTATGGTTGACAATCAAGAAAGTAAAATAGAGAGACCTCTACACCAAAAATTGCAACCCTGGATAGAATAGGTTGAAGATGTTTTTCCGACTAATTTGCCACTTGGATTTCCTCCCATAGGAGAAATTGATCATCAAATCGATTTACTTTGTAGTGCTAACCTGCCGAACAAATTTGCTTATCAATGCAATCCAAAGGAAACTAAGGAGCTACAATGACAAGTCGAAGCACTAATTGCAAGAGACTACGTACGGAAAAGCGTAAGTCTTTGTTTGGTTCCAACCCTACTTGTGCTGAAGATAGATAGTTCTTTGAGGATGTGTGTCGACAACCATGTTATTAATAACATCGCAATCAAGTATAAGTACCCCATACCAAGACTTGACGACATGCTTGATAATTTGCATTGATCAATAGTATTTTCGAAGATCAATGTGAGGAATGGTCACCATCATATCCGGATGAGAGAAGGAGATGAATGAAAAACAACTTTCAAGACTAAAGGAGCCATTTAAGAGTAGCTAGTCATGCCATTTGGTTTGTTGAATGCTCCCAGGACCTTTAAAAGACTCATGAACGGGGTCATTCGTTCTTTTATTGGTTGATTTGTTGTTGTTTATAGTAGGAATAGGGAGGAGCATGTATCTCATTTAAGACAGGGTCTTTGAAGTCTTGAGAAAATATAGGTTCCATGCAAAGATTGAGAAATGCCAATTCTTTTTAACAAGCATCATATTCTTGGGTTATGTAGCTTCCAAGGATGGGATATTTGTTGATCAATCCAAGGTGGAAGCAACAAAGACTTGGCTAGATCCAAAATCAATTTTCGATTGAAGGAGCTTCCGTGGATTTGCTTCTTTTTGTCGATGATTTGTGATGAATTTCATTATCGTCATGGCTCTAATTACAAAATCGAGACACGCCAATTGGGTGGAATTTCTTCAATCTTTTTTTTTTTTGTCTCAAATATAAACCTAGCAAAACTAATGTTGTAGTAGATGCCCATCGCAAAGGTACTCAATGATCGCTGTTCTGGAATTTACGGTCCTTGGCATTAATTCGATTGAAGAATTATATGCTAAAGATCTAGAGTTCTTGCCCATCGTCAACAATTACAAACATGGTGTTCATGGCGCTTATTCGATTCGAGATGAATTTCTCTTTAAGGGAAACCGATTCTGAGTGCCAAAGAATTTCTTTATAGACTAATTCAAGATGCGCACCGTGGAATATTGGCAGGCTACTTTTTTTTTCTTTTTGGTCAAATGGCAGGCTACTTCAAAATCAAAGAAACTCTTGGAATCTTTCAAAAGACATTTTTATTAGCCAAAAATGATTGGAGATGTACATGCAATTATTTCTAGATGTTCAACGTGTCAAAGGGAAAAATGTCATTTCCATCACTAGCTGTTGTGATTCCTTCTGAATGAGTTTTGCTTCTGCGTCTGAAAAACTTCGGCGTTTGAGAAATTTCAGCATCTGTGTCTGCGTAATTATTGCGTCTGAAGAATTTCTAATTCAGAATTTGATTCAGCGTAGGTCTTTAGAAAAATTTGAATATTTCAATATTAGAGTTTGAATAACTTTTATGGTAAAGTCTGAATATCTTATATCTGAGTCTGAACTTTTAATCCTGAATCTAAACTTTGAGTCTGAACTTTTAGTTCTGAAAACTTGTAAAGTCTGATAATTCATTCTGAATTTCCATAATACATTAACCTGGTATGATATGCATGTCAGATTCACAAGATAAACATAGAAAGTTTTGTCAGTTTCAAAATCCATTAAGAGTTTTGCTCAACAATCTCCCCATTTTTGATGGAGACAAAACTTCTATGCAGATTCAATCAATATTTAATAAATTTGAAGAAAATAAACATTTTAAGCGCATGAAACACAGATATAAATGTACAAACTTGTAAGATCTATGTATTTATCTTGTTTTGAGTATAACCTATATAACCTGCATATTGAAGTGTTAGTACAACAATATCTGCATAATTTCTCTCCCTTTTTGTCATCAGCAAAAAATTAAACGAATAATAAACAGAATAAATTGATGATATAAAGCATTCAATCTATCAAGGTCGAATTGTAAGAGTACAGAACCAGAATGATTTTAAAAGAAGGATAAGAAAAACAGGTTATTTCTTTGTTTGGGTTCGAATAAGTTGAAAGTTTTTCAGGATAGAAACAGCTTCATCAATCTTGGTTGAACATTGACCCATAGCTTTCTCCATATTGGTTGGACATAGAGCAATAGTTTCCCCTATCTCTGCCTTGTCTTTTTCTGCTTGAAGACGTTGAGTCTGATTATTTTCCTCAACAATTTTCTGAAGTTTCTTCATATCTTCTTCAAGTGCAGATTGTTTTTCTTTGATTTCTAGCAGAAGTGTCATAATGGTCATGTTTTCTAAAGTCTGTCCTTGAACATTTTCTGGTGCAGGCTGTTCGAACTTATCCCCTGCCTCTATAGGAATCTCCCCTTGAATATCTGCATGTTTTACAGCAGTAGTGTCATTTAAGGTTTCTTCAGGATCAAGTGGAAATTGACTTACATCTGTCTTCTATGGAATATCATCATGTTGATTCAAATGTGAGTCTCCAAATGCTGGTTCTGAAACCTTTATACTAGGTTCAGAAACATGTTTAGCATTCTGTCCTATTTCAAGGTGTTCTATTTCACCATCTTCATCTCGGAGAAGAATTCTTCTTTTCTTTCTTTACACCTTGAATGGGCTTATAAAGATTGTTTGCTTTCTTTCTGTTCTTTTTCTTTCCCCTTTGTCTTCATCATTTTTCTTTCCAAAAGAATTTGGTTCTAACCATTGAACATCCTTTCCTCTGGCTGTGCTTACTCTTTCCTTTTTATCATCAAAATGCTTCATCTTAATAAGCATTTTTTCTCCAACAAACATATAAGTTATAAAGGTTTTGCACAAATCATCATGAATAGTTATAGTTAAAAACATAAAGATTCAAAAGATGAGTGCACCATAAGGAAGCTGTCCCTTGTCTTTTTGAAGAGTTCTATACATGTGGAAGATGATGATATGTGAAAGAGAGAAAGATTGTCTATTCAGAATGGCCCAAATAAGCTTGATTTTAGACTTGGACAAATCAGTTTTGGAAGCAGCTTTAGGCTTCAAGCAATTGATGATGATCATATGCAAGATCACAGTTCTTCTTGTTAGATCAAAATATAAAATATGGCGTTTAAAGCCCCGTGGAAAATTCTAATTCTCTGAAGCCGCTTTGGAAGCATCTTCTAGGCTCACTTCTAATGGAGTAAACTTGTGAATTTTTGCTCCAATAATCAAAGCCAGTTCTTCCACTCTTAAATCATACTTTTTATCACCAACAGTGAACTGAAGCCAATTTGGTGACAGAATGGAAAGGTTTGAGTAAAAATATGCAGTCAGTTCAGCATATACATTGACAAATTGCAGAGAAAATTCATAAATCTCCAATTTTTCAAACAGGTGTTTCATAGAGATGCCAACCTTATCAAGATATTCAAAATCAACTGTTCAATAGTTCATAACCCCTCGAGCAAGCAACAACCAATGATAGACGTTGTGCTCTGTGCTTCTGAATAAACCTCCACTACTTTGCATACTAGATGCAATTCCTACTTTCATCTCAAAATTATTAAAGAACCTAGCATCATCCTTAGGAATCACAAATTTTGATGCATTGGTAGATTTAGGGCTAGTACGAATTGATTTCTTGTTAGCAGGAGTTGAAGGTTCCCCGATTTTCTCTTTTCCCTTACTAGAAAAGGTCTCCTTTGGAGTAGAACAAACTCGATCATGATCAGTTCTAGAGCAAAACTGAGAATAACTTCGCATAAGACTTGCTTCTATGAGAAAGCCATTATCTTTCAAACATTCACAAAGAACAGATGTAGAAGCATTACTTCGTTTCAACCTTTCATAACCTTTCCACACAAGTTTGATGTTGTTGAAACGAAAATCAATTTTACCCTTGGGTTTTTGTGCAGACAATGGTTATGGTTCTTGTCGAGTCGCTTCTGAAGGGCTTTGGTGATAATCCGACTCTGTATTTGATATCTCCATGAATTCTGGTGATGCTGAAGACTTTGAATCTTTGCTCAGAATGCGTGAAGATCTTCTTTTGAAAGGCATTGTGATCAGAGAAACAAAAAGTTTTGATCTTGGAGAAGGAGGAGAAGTAGACTCGGAGTGTCATGATAGTCGGGAGTTAAAAGGTTCGTACTGATAGGGTTTTATAAAAGGAAGAGAACGGTTTTTGGAAGTAAACCACTTTTAGAAGTTATAAGTAGTGAACCTATCTTATAGGAATGAAAAAAAAATATTTTAAGCACAATCAAACGATAAGATAAATTAGAATATATACCTGATTTTCTTCCCAAAAGTGACAAACGCGAAAGATGTCCTGCCAAAAATATACCCGCCAAAATTTGAATTACGAACGTACCTTTCTTTTGAGTCTAAAAATGGACATTCGGACGGAGAACATTTGAGTCTAAAAAATTCCTGTCTTACGAATACTTCAAGAAAATGGATAAGTAATACATAGTATACTTCTAATATACTCAAATGAAGACTTATTAAGAGGTTTTGTGAATACATCAGCTAATTGATTCTTAGAATCAATGAATTGAATATTCACATCATCGTTCTAAACATAATCTTTGATGAAGTTATGCTTGATTTCAATATGTTTAGCACGTGAATGAAGAATTGGGTTCTTGGTCAAATTGATAGCACTTGTGTTGTCACATTTGATTACAACACTTGAATCTTCAATAGCAAAGTCTCGCAACTGTTGCTTCATCCATAAAATCTGTGCACAACAACTTCCCAAAGACACATATTCTGCTTCTGCTGTAAAACAGTGCAACTGTGTTTTGCTTCTTTGAGTACTAGGACACCAACATATTTCCAAATAGTTGACATGTACCTATAGTACTTTTCCTGTCCACTTTACATCCAGCTAAATTAGCATCTGAATAACCAGTATGAGTAAAATCTGATTCTTTAGAATACCAAAGACCTAACATTGGATAAGTTCTAATTTATTTGAATATTCTTTTAACTGCAGAAAGATGTGATTCTCTTGGGTCAGATTGAAATCTTGCACACCTACAGACAGTAAACAATATGTCAGGTCTAAATATAGTAAGATATAATAATGATCCTATCATGCTTCTATATACCTTATGATCAACCTTTTTACCATTTCATCTTTGTCCAGTTTGGATGAATGAGACATAGGAGTGTCTGTTTTCTTGCAATTCTGCAATCCAAACTTGTTGACAATCTCCTTTGCATACTTCTCTTGGCAAATGAATGTACCATCTTTGATTTGTTTCACTTGTAGGCCGAGAAAAATGTCACTTTGCCCATTATACTCATCTCGAACTCATTCTATATATTCTTGGAAAATTATTTGCAAAGCAATTCGTTAGAGGATTCAAAAATGATATCATCAACATAAATTTGAACAAGTAAAAAATCATTATCTTTTCTCTTAATAAATAAGGTTGTATTAATCTTACCTTTTGTGAAGTCATTTTGCAGAAGGAAGTTATTAACCTCTCATATCAAGCACGAGGTGCTTGTTTTAAACCATAAATAGCCTTTTTGAGTTTATAGACATAATCAGTCTTCTTTGGTTCTTCAAAACCGGGTGGTTGTTCCACATATACTTCTTCTTTGATATAGTCATTTAGAAAGGCATTTTTCACGTCCATCTGAAACAATTTAAAGTTAACAAGAGGAATTACAAATTCTGAGTTACAGCACTCTTGTGTATGATAGGACTCTCTATCTCACATAATCACTCTTACAAAGTATTTCTCAATATCTTAATATTTAGCTCAAGAAAGACAAGAGAAAAGATCAGAGTATACTTAAACTTTGGACTTGTTGATTCTCGATTTCGTCTCTTTCTTTCTGCTCCTCGTAGATCTTCTTTTATACTCCTCTACTACTAAACTAGCCATTGGACAGTCTTTAGAGAGTCATCTTCCAATCTTGTTCTTGGATAGATTTGTATAAAATGGATTGAGTAGCCGTTAGTTGACAAAGTCTGAATCCCGCTGATTCTGATAGGCCACACAATCAGAATCTTGGTTTCTATAAATAGAGCTTTATCCGTTGTAATACATTCTTGTCATAATATTTGATTGTCGATCAATTAGATTGAGATTGAGTCAATCAAAATCTTCTTTTTGTGAAATCCATGCTAAATCACTAACTGTTGTGATTCCTTTTAATTGAGTTTTACTTCTGCATCTAAAAAACTTCAGCGTCTAAGAAATTTCAGCGTCTGCGTCTACATAATTACTGCGTCTAAAGAATTTCTAATTCAGAGTTTGATTCAGCGTAGGTCTTCAGAAAAATCTGAACATTTCAAGATTAGAGTCTGAATGACTTTTATGGCAAAGTCTGAATATCTTATATCTGAGTCTGAACTTTTAGTCCTGAGTCTGAACTTTTAGTCCTGAGTCTGAACTTTGAGTATGAACTTTTAGTTCTGAAAACTTGTAAAGTCTGATAATTCTTTCTGAACTTCCAGAATACATTAACCTGGTATGGCATGCATGCCAGATTCACAAGATAAACATAGAAAGTTTTGTCAACTTCAAAATCCATTAGAAGTTTTCCTCAACAGTTGTTGATCCATTTTCAAAGGTGGCACCATTCATTTCGTATCATAGGACGGATGATGCCTCTTACGTGGTCGAGTTGTATTTTAAGGATTGTTTGTCTACATGGAGTTTCTAAGACTATTGTGTCGGATCGAGATTCCAAATTCCCGAGTTACTTTTGGAAGACTCTATGAAGAATGCTTGGCACTAAACTCCTATTTAACACAACTTGTCATCAATAAACAAATGGTCAAACTGAGGTAACTAATTGCACCATCATCACTCTCGTTCTAGTTTTGGTGGGTAAGACTTTGCAGGATTGGGATATTAAGGTTGTGCATGCCAAATTTGCTTATAATTGATTACCCAATTACATCCTTAGTCAATTACCTTTGAAGTTGTATATGGAATCAATCCTTTCAAACTTATCGACACGATTCCCATTCCATCCAACTCGCAAGTCAACTATGAAGCTAAAGAGGTAGCCAAGGTGATTAAGAAGTTTATGAGCAGATTCAATCCAAGATTGAAAAAGTGATTGAGTCTTACAAAATGAAAGCTAATAAACATAGGAAAAAGGCCTAGTTTCAACTAGGTCATCCTTTCGACCAAAAAAAAAAAAAACTAGGTCATCTTGTGTGGATACACTTGAATTAAGTGCTTGACCAATTAATATTTAATACTAGAAGCATTTTTATTGTAATTTACATGAAGAGGGGGCACACACAACCAATGCAGGTGACGTAACTTCCGTGCATGGAAAAAATTCCTTTGTCTTAATTGCTCCCATAAGGATACAGGAAAATTGCGTCTATGACATTCTCCCCACTCAATTCCGCAATGCCGTCGTTGCGGGCTACTTCATCGTTTCCTTTTGTTCCAAAACCATTGAAGCCACTTTCTTGGGACTTAGATGAATGACAATGCTCACCCAACATAACATACCACTCCACTTCATTGATAGCTTTCCCTAATCAAAATTGTTCATGAATCCTACATCAAAGTTGGACCTACACAAAGAGAGATATCTAGATTACTATAGTCAATTCATCAATATTTTGTCCCTAAGTTCAGGAATAGATTTGTAAGTATCAGAAAACTCAATTGTCCCTCGGGACTTATATGAATGGCAATGCTCGCCCAATAGAACAGGCCACTCCACTCCACTGATAGCTTTCCCGATCAAAGCTGTTTGCGAATCCTACGTCAAAGTTGGACCTGCACAGAGAAAGATATCTAGATTACTATAATCAATTCATCAATATTTTTGTCCCTAATTTCCGGAATAAATATGTAAGTGTCAGAAAACTCAACCGTGCATACAAAATAAAGGCTGATCCAGTAGTGAAGATGTAGCTTCTAGGTATCGGCTAAAGCAAGCAACTTAGGATCGGGAGTAGACCACTTTTCTACATGCGCATGAGCTTTCTCAGCCTGCATTGATTAAGTCAATTAAATTCATAGAGATACACCAAGCTACTAATCAACACTAAGTGAAAATTTAGCAATGTGCCGAACCATCCTTCTCGTGCGTCTTTTTTTTTCTTATATGGTTGCTGAGATTGAATGTATAAAGCCCACAGATATCAGGTAGCTGAGAAGCTGACATACTATTGAAGAACTAACTTTTTTTTTTTTGGTCGAACTCGAAGAACTAACTTCAGGTGACCGGTTATTAAGGACGGCGAGCATTCTCAGTCTACATTAATTACTTTAGCGACGGGCTCGCAAGCCATACCCAGAAATGTCATTGGACGAACGCTTCGCAAAACATTTGCTGGTTCTCTTTGGCTGCAAGCGGATATGCGACAATGAGCAAGGGGCAATTAGCCGTCCCTAATGATCAATAGGGACAGGCGTTTGGGCTTCTAGGGTCGGGTTTGGCGACGACCCTGTCCCCTGTTATGATGTTTTTGGTGACAGATGATTGAAAACAGAGGAGGAGAAGCATTATAGAGTTCATATATGGAAAAAAGATTAAGTCCATACGACTTTCTGTTATATGTAAACAGCCGATTTGGGAGTTTAGGCTTTGTCACTGATACCTCTACGCTTTACGTGCTTAGTCATATGAACCCCGTTTTTCTGGTGCTTTTTTTGGAGGTAATCACCTACCTCCTTCGCCCAATCACAGTGGATAGTCATTAGGGCAAGTATTACTGTTTGAATTGCAATCCCTCCAGATATCATGCCTCCCCAGATGCCCTACCACATATATCCAACTCAGGTTACTTTCAAATATAATAGCGAACAAGTTATTGATAGATGGAAAGCAAATCATTGGAGGCTTGGATACGTACCATGATCCCAAAGTGAAAAACCCATCCGAGGAGAACACCAAGAGGAAGCCCGATGATGTAATAGCATCCCAAATTTATGTACGCAACATGCGCTTGCCGTCCCGATCCAACGGCAACTCCTAAGACATGGTTTTGAATTCTCGTTACAGATATTCACTCGACTTCCTCTCAAACTCAAGTCTTTTAAGCCATTAAAGTGATTGAACATCGGGATGAACATACATATGTTGCACGTGACAGTCATTATGTGGTTGTAACTTTTTGGACATTATGAATGCATTCTAAGAGGGCGATGGATGTGAAAATAAGCAATGTATATATAGAAAGACAATGTGTTGAAAATGACAAATTTTCTTCGTCGAGATTAAGAAGTGCTCTGGAGCATCTGTTAACAAAGTCCATATACATACACACCTGACAAAATCGGTTGAACTCTGTTGAGCAGGGTTGTAACCCCTAAAAGATAGGATGGCTTGCCCACTTCTTCGAGAACATCACTGGATGATGTATAGATGTAGCCAATTTTGTTGCGCAAAATCAATATGAGCGCACAAAAGAAGAGGCCAATTGTAGTCGATTGAACCATCGAGACGATGGTGGCAACTTCGCAGCCTCAGCGTTTCCAGCTCCAAGTTCGTTGGCCACTCTCACTCTGTCCAAATTGTAATGAAATAATGAGCCCATTTTCCAGAAGTAAATTCCTTTGCTTATCATACAAATCAAATAATTTCTAATCAAGGAAATACCTAATTCGGAACCCAAACTAGAAGCGAAGTGAATAGGACAAAGTGACCTCGTTATCTTTCAGAAATTTGGAATTAAAAGGCAAATAGTGTATGGAAGAAAGCTGGCTTCAGAGTCTTCATTTCTAATTATGATGTAACCTTTAGAAAAAAAATCATTTGGTGATGTCAAACATGTATTATTATCCAAAGTTGGGTTTGTTGCAAGAGAAAAAAATTTGAAGAACACAATTTTAGCCAGAGTGTAAGGTGAATTAGTGATAAATGCAAAATGATTTAAATGCAATATATTCGAGAGATCGAGAGGGAGAACCCGATGGCAGCGAGGAAGGAAAAAGGGATCGTCATCTCCCATCCGTTGATGCTCATGCCATGATCAGAATGAATAAATAGATGATCAAAAGTCTCAAGCAAGAAGTTTTTGAAGTGTAAGTAGGCGATTCTGATAAGTCTCCTAAGGCCGAGGAAAATTGCACATACCAGATTGACAAGGCGTCCACCGCACCAGTAACGTCTTGCAAATAACCGGGCATCAAGGTCAATATCCTGTAGTACCAATTCTCTAGGCTAATTGTGTGCCAAGATACAAGAAACCAAGTTATTGAAACTAGAAACAATCACCCGCATTCGCAGTTTGTTTACAAACAATCCGAAATTGGAATCAAGAACAAATATCTTAAATCTTTCATAGAACTTCCTACTTCGTCATAGGTAATTGTCTTCAAGAGTTCAAAGGCATTCTACTCTTGAGATTTAGATTCTCAGAGTGATGCCAATTTAATGCTAGACATTTACTTGCTATCACGCGGGTTATCGTACAAAGTATAATTAAAATGGAGCATAACAAATATGAGCATGAAAAGTTGGAGGCACCTTTTATTTTTATGTAGTAGTACGAAAAAAAGGATGGTTAATAAACATTGTGAAATTGTTGACACCCAAATATTTTAACTCTTTTCAATTGACATAAGATCGATATAGAGATTAGTACATGTATTTACTTTCCTTTAGAGTAATTTGGTTCTTGCTAAGCTATTTCGTCAGTCGATTGAGTCAATTCTCAGTGAAACAAAAACTTAGCTAACAGAGAAGAGAAAATATAGTGGAGGACACAAACGACCGAATCAAAATGATCCATTAAATCACTCTATAAACAGCAAGGTCTTAAAGATTGTCAAAGATGAAGATACGTACCAGAGCATTGTTGGGAAAAAAAAGAACAATATTTGCAAAAAAAAACCCGAATAATTTTCCCAATACTTTTTCTGTGACAATTAAATAGGAAATATTTGAAGAAAGCGGTAAAGACGAATAGTAAATAACACCAAAATTTTAACGTAGAAACCCTTCAAGGTGAAAGGAAAAACCACGGGACCATAGTTCACTTCAAACTTTCACTATGATAAATAATGAGATACAACTTCACTCTAAGTTGGATCTCTCACTGTCTTCAATTTGTGGATCTGAACCTCTCACAAATTGGATAACTCTCTCGAAGATAACTCTCTTGGAAGAATATTGTTTCTTCCGCTATACTCTGATCTTCTTGCTTTTTGTATCTCTCCCTCCATTGAGGAGGACTCCTATTTATAGGAGCAAATGCAATCCCAATTGGAATTGTACGATATGAAAATCATAATGATTTGTTTTTGGAACACTCATGATTTTCTGGACGTGGAAGATCATTTTGGTTTATCTCCCAATCTCTCTTGATTTTCTTTCCCCCTCTCTTTGGCCTCTCCAATTGGGAGTGACCTACTCAACAAATCTCCCCCTCATGAACAATTCGGGGAGGGTGTCATGTCGCGACCTAAAAAATCGTGTTTTCGATCTTAGGCTAATGGATTACTAGATCAATTAAATTAACTAATCTAGCTCGAGTTCTCCCAAACTCTACCAATTCGCAACTTAGGTCCAATTATGTGCATGCAAATATTTTCAATGGGAGTCGCCACTAATCATTTAAGGTAGGTTGATTAGAAACCTAAATAAAATAGCGGGAGTACTATTTTATTTCTACGAACCAGAAATTATGAATTCGGGGACTTGGTTACGCTAGATTCCCTAACGCCTACCAATTTAAAGAAAAATACTCAATTTAACAATTTTAATAAATCTTGACTTAGAGTTTAAAGGTGCAAAAATTTCCTCTTTTTTTTATTTTTTATGTATTTAAATGGAAGCTAACATATATGTAATGGCGTACAAAAAAAAAAAAAAAATTGACATGTGATTAATGCAACCTAACATGCAAACTATATGTCATGTGACGACGTGACCTACTTCTAATGACGGGCCTATTATTTTTTTGTATTTTTTTAATAAAATTCGGAATTAAAAATGCCAATTATCTAAACACGCAATTTTAAACTAAAGAAATTAACCTATTCTAGAGTGATCTTTTGGTTTTTTTTTAAAATCAAAATTCGAAATTAAAATCAAGTAAAAAAAAAAATATAACCGCTAAATCTTTTGAATTAAGTTTCGATCTGAAGCCTGACAGATCGATTCTAAAATTCGAAATACCCGCTATGGAAATAACTCTATCTAAAGCCTGATAGATAGATTTATTTCCACGTGTGCGGTTGCGGATTAGGAAATTTTCCTAATCGATCACATCTTGAAAAATTCTCGATATCTTAAATATCTTGAATATATTCAAAAGATTTTGAAATTTTAAATTCTATTCAAATTTGGCAAGTAATACACATCCAAGATTTCCTAAAGAAATAAAATCCTAATTAGCATAATGCTTATTATCAAAATATGCAAAATTAGATATCAATAAGCACGAATTAGGCAACAAAATATTCAAATCAAATCAAGATAAGATAATTACCTGATTTGCAGATTTCTTTCCAAGTTTGAATTTGCAGCGGATCGGAATTGCGGATCGACGGTGCGTTGGTGCGGCGGCGTGGCGGTAAGACAGCCTTGCGTGGGATGGCACCAAGATAGCAGCGGCTAGGACGTCGACGTCGCGGTATGGCTCCGGCGTTGCTAGAGTTTTCGTTGGGACTGGTAAGTTTGTTGCGATCGCTAGCGGAAGTTGCTGGAACTTAACGGTGAACGTCGGGCTCGTGGTGCATCTGGACAGTAGCTTCGTGGTTATGACACATCAAAGTGACTGGAGTCACTGGAATGTCGTGATGGGGTTGTGATTTTCAGCAACAAAGTCTGCGAGTTTGCTCGGTGAAGGAGTGGAAACCGACAGGGGTAGTCTTCATGTGTGTCCTTCGTTGACTCGCCGTTTCTTTCTTGTCTTCAAGCATCACAATACATGCTAGTTTTCTTCATCATATCTCAAGCAAGCATCGAATGGTTCTGCATGACCTTGACCAGACAATGCAAGTGATGATGTCACGGGAGGAAAGGGCGTCAAACCCAACCGTGGACTCCGGGGGCGTAGGGATCAAAAGCCGAACGTGTAAACTCCACTCACGTTTCTCTTCTCGAAACCCAGTTGGGATGTACTCGACTCACCCTCAAATTCCTCCCATCCTTCTTTCTTATTCACCGCCTCAGATTGCTCCCTTTGCCATCAGTATCACGCAGCCGGCTTTGGCCTTCCAGTGTATATGTCCTGTCTGCAGAGGAAGAGACCATAAACTTTGTCCGGATATTCGCCTTCTATCGTGTTGTAGAAACCGGAGATGTGTCCTCGGTCGTAAAGCCGCCGGTAGAGGAGGCGGTTGACGTTGTCCTGAAACTTGCTATCAGCAGTGTAGTAGCCCCTACTTGAGCACCAAGTGTAAAGATACGACTATGTACTGACAGGAGTGCCTGGGATGAAGAGGATCAGGCAAGAAATCCAGAAACCGAAGGAAATACGTCGCGGTGCATCGAAAACCATGCTTTTTCTTGAATTTGGAAAGAACGCAAGTACGATAAAGAGTAATTCAAAGACGGCCGCAGACTTTCTTTCAAATCAGGAGTAAGATAATGAGCAACTTCTAATAGAAAGAGCAAAAGGGATGACTTGCTCTTAGAAATTTAGCACTCTCTTGCGCCTGAAGAGCTCTTGGTGTCTTCTCGGATTTCTTCTAAACGTGGGTCGTTTGCTTTCAGAAATTGTGTTTTCTCTAAAAATTTTGATCTCTCTCCTTAGGAACCCCCCATAAGCATGTATTTATAATGAAAACCTAGGTCAATTAGTCGGGCTTTTAGTCCTAACGGGCTTAGGTTTAGGCTTTAATTTAATTTAATTTAATTCTACGTGAACTGAATTAATTCGGGTTTTTCTTTGATTAAGCTTGATGGGCTAATTTAAGCTCAAATTAAAACAACCAAGCCCTTTTGCGTGTGATTTTCGGCCCATGCTTTTCGGGTGAACCGAGTCTCGTTCGATGCCCGAGCTCGATTCACGTGATGAATTTTAAGCTCGCTTGTCACCGTTAATCCGATGCGGGATGCAATTAATCTAAATGAACTTAAACTATATGTTATGCAATTTTAATATTTTTGTTCAGGGGTTAAAATTTAATCCCTAATTTTCTTATGCAATTAACCACTAAATGATGTGCTAAAATTTAGGTGTCAACAGCTGCTCCTCTTTGAGTGGAGGCTCGCAGAGGTTTCGCTCAAAGACTGAGACCTAAATTTAAACTATGCAAAATGATGAATGATTTTTTTTTTTTTTAAATGCAATGATGCGTGATATGCAAACAATAAAGAACGTATGCTAAGGCTTCTCACTTCATGTAGAGTGGTGAAAGAACCTTATATACGGATCGCACAAAAAACGTCCAAATGAGGAAAAGCTTTATAATGCTGTGAGCTCCCTTGATCTCCAAACTTCTAGTCTACTGGAAGTAAGGTTCTCGAGATACAGAATTGCCTATTTGTTACCTGTAGTTTCCTACAGATGCGAAATAACGCATGATATAAAGAAAGAATGGGACGTGTTGCCTATATCACTGGGCAATTACGAAAAGGACCATGTCACCTCTTCCAATGGGTGAGCATGAGGTTAGTTGTGCCACCTATTCCACTGAGTGAACACGAAATGAGAAACTATGCTGCCTGTTCTACTGGGCAAACATGAAATGGGGTGTGTTGTCTATTCCACTGGACAACACAAAATGAGAAACTATGCCACCTGTTCTACTGGGCAAACATTAAATGGGGTGTGCTGCCTATTCCACTAAGCAACACAAAGAAATATGTCACCTGTTCCACTGGGTGAACATATGAGAGACCATGTCTCCTATTCTGAAGAGCAAACGTACCTGAATTCTTCTTATGTTATGGGAGAGCCAATTGCATTACACCTGTTTTTACCTGAGAAAAGGTTAAACTAGCACATGCGCAGGAGCAAAGAAAACATATTTCATGAATCTACCTGCATTACCAAACTTCACTGGGGAATTTATCAATAAGAACAACCATTTCGTCCTTTTGACAATTTGATCACATTAAATGAGAGACCTTTAATCAGAAAGAACTTTTCACTCGCTCTCAATAAAAGGCTTTTGACCCGACTTTTGATGCGGGTATAAGAATCACTCGAACTCTCTTCATCGTGCTTGACAAGGGTTCGGATATTCTCAAAATCAGTATAACTTGGCCAATCTGAGAGGTCTTTATAAGGATTGAAACGCAGGCTTGGTCAAAGGTTTCACAATGGGGACTCATGAGAGTCATGGCTTTGAAAGAAATGATATCATCAGCTGCTCCGGGTTTACAAGTCAGGAATGCTGCAAAAAAAAATGAGATAGAAAAATCTTGCTCGCACTTCTTCGAGCAACACTTATAAGCATTTGAAACTCTACGTTAACTTAAGTGCCCTATTCTGAAGAGACTTCGGTAAGGGTTATAACGTAGATTCGGGTAGGCTTGAAATGAATGGCCTATTTCCATCAAAAGGGGTATTATGAACATGGAAATTGGTGATCATCCAATCATGCTACTGGTACCATTGATCTATCTCTAGCAATTGCTCCACAAATGAACTTTCAAATGGTCTCTTCCTTGAAGAATAATCTTGCATATTGACTCAGTTTTCACCAAAGCCTTTCTTTCCCTCATCATTTTTACTGGCATTGGCCTTGCTTTTACCAGGCACACTGCTTTTTCATGCCCCCTAGTTTTTTTTTTTTTTTTTTTTTTTTTTTTTTTGACTTTTGACATATACTGTCTACAATGCATACATTGGCCAGCCACACTTTGGCTTGTTTTGACTGAATGACTAACATTTGGATCCTCAGGGTCTTCATTGGCGCTCCGAATATGCTGTGCAGATAGCAATGGTTTTTACCTTGCCCCAGTGTGAGGGATGATCACCAATTGGGTTCTTATGAAATGAAATTGTAGGCTCAAATGGGCTAAGCAACGGATAAAGTGTGTAGGATAGCGAAAGAAATGCTCTTCGTCATATCTAAGGCACTCAAGCTAACACAGAATTTGCATGCAGTAAATATACTGGAAGATTGATGCAAGTGAAAGCAAGAAAATTCTAACCATTTTGAACTTTCTAAGAAATTGCCCCAGTATGGGATTGTTCCTAACAGGGGTAACAAATGAAACTCCGTTAAAAGGGTTAAGCAAATGATAACCTGTAGTGTTTAGATAGAGGAAATGAATGCCTCTTATCATTTTGGTCGTCATACTTTTCGTGAGATAATCCTTTACCTTGTCAGCACGGAATTTTCACTCAACTCGCACTGGGGATAATTATTCAGGACGTGTACGGAAATGGCTTGCCTTTCGTCATCTTGAAGTCTCTCATGCAATATGATCACTTCATTAGGACAGAAATAGATTGCCAGATCAAAAGCTTTCCTCAAACAAAGCTTAGTAACATGAATTGATTCATGAAATTCAATTTGAGATAAAGTTAGAATGAGTACAAATCAAGTGTAATACTTCTTCACAGAATCAGAATTAACTGGACTGGAAAAAACACGACCATCCATTTCGGCCAAAATCAAAGCACCTCCTGGAAGGACTTTCTTCACAATGTACGGGCCGCCATAATTTGGAGCAAATTTTCCTTCTGCAAGAGGAACTATCGGCAATAATTTCCGCAGGACAAGGTCGCCTACCTGAAAATGTCGAGGCTTGACTTTCTTGTTGAAAGATTTAGCAACTCGTTGTTGGTAGCACTGGCCATGACATATAGCTCTAAGCCTTGTCTCATCAATCAGGTTCAACTGGTCTAATCTCTGCTGGATCCAATCTGCTTCTGATAATTGTACCTGTGAAAGAATACGTAACGAAGGAATTTCAACCTCAACAGGTAAGACTGCTTCCATACCGTACACAAGAGAATATGGAGTTGCCCCTGTAGATGTCCGGATAGAAGTCCGATATGCCATAAGTGCAAATGGTAATCTCTCATGCCAATCACGATAGTTCTCAGCTGTTTTAGCCAAAATTTTCTTGATATTTTTGTTGGCTGCTTCGACTGCTCCGTTCATCTGCGGACGATATGGAGAGGAATTCAGATGCTTGATCTTGAGCTCCTTGAACAGATCATCTACCAATTTATTATTCAGATTCGACCCATTGTTAGTAATTATGGTCTCAGGTGTACCATATCGAGCAATGATGTCTCGACGAATGAATTTCACCACATTCCGTGCCGTCACTGATGTATAGGACACGGCTTCAATCCACTTCGAAAAATAATCGATAGCGACCAGGATAAACCGATGTACGTTTGACGCTTTAGGATTGATCGGGCCAATCACATCAATGCCCCACATAGAGAATGGCCATGGTTCAGACATCTGATGCAATTCATTCGGGGGAGTATTAATCTTGTCACCATGGATCTGGCATTTGTGACAACTTCGGACATGTTGAATGCAATCACTCTCTAAAGTGAGCCGGTAATAACCCATCCTCATTATCTTCCTTGCTAGCATATGACCATTCATGTGCGGACCGCATACTCCCTCATGTACTTCTAGCATCAAATGAACAGCCTCAGTTGAATCAACACACCTTAATAAGACCGAATCATAGGACCGCTTGTATAGACATTCTCCACTCAAGAAGAACTTCGACGCCATTTTCCTAATATACTTCTGGTCAGATACGGTACTTTTGTCAGGAAATTCCTGTGTTTGAAGATATGCCTTGATATCATGATACCACGGCTTGCCGTCAGACTCTTCTGTCGTGGCCATGCAATAAGCTGGTTTCTGTAAAACCTCTATCTTTAAAGGTTCAACTTCTAACCCACTTGTCACTCGTAGCATTGCCGATAAAGTAGCCAAAGCATCGGCAAAATGGTTTTGAGTCCTCGACAAGTATTCGAACGAAATGTCTTCAAACTCTTCCACTAACTCCTCTAAATAGGCGTGATAGGGCTGCAACTTAGCATTCCTAGTTTGCCACTTACCAACGGTCTGAAGAATAATGAGGGTTGAATCCCCAAACACCTTAAGTCGAGCTACTCTCATTTCGATAGCGGCTTGTAACCCGATGATGCATGCTTCATATTCAGCGATATTGTTCGTGCAAGGAAATATCAATTTTGCAGCCACTGGATAATGTTGACCGCCTGAGGATATTAAAACGGCCCCGATACCTGATCCTGATAAGTTTACGGCCCCATCAAAATACATGGTCCATACATACTCATTAATTGGCATGACTCTATCCTCTAACGGACCCAGATCCTCATTTTTCCCAGGATTTTCGGCCAGGATATCAGCAATTACTCGTCCTTTGACTGATTTTTGAGACAAGAATTGAACATTGAATTCTGAGATGAGAATTTGCCATTTTGCCAGTTTTCCAACCAAAGCGGGTTGATTGAGCAAATATTTGATGGGATCACGTTCTGTTACAAGCAATATCTGATAATGCAAAGTGTATTGCCTCAATCTGTGTAGCACCCAAACCAGTGCGGCGCACGTTCTTTCTATTTCAGAATAGTTCATCTCGGAAGCGGTAAACTTCTTACTCAAATAATAAATTGCACGCTCTTTTCCATCCTCTTCACTTTTTTGAGCAAGCATAGCGCCTAAGGATTCACTGTGGATTGTAAGGTACAGTGTCAGAGGTTGCCCCGGTGTCGGCGGAACAAGCACCGGTGGATTCATCAAGTAGTGCTTAAGCTTGTCAAATGCCTGTTCACATTCTTCATCCCATCTAATCAGCGCATTCTTCTTGAGAAGTTTAAAGAAAGGTTTTGCTGTCTCAGATAGTTGAGAAATAAATCTGGCTATATAGTTTAGCCTACCCATTAAGCTACGAACTTCCTTCACCGAAGAGGGAGATTTTATTTCACAAATGGCCTTCACTTTTGACGGGTCAATCTCAATCCCTTTGTTACTGACAATGAAGCCGAGTAGTTTGCCAGAGGCTGCCCCGAACACGCATTTTTCCGGATTAAGGCGCAATTTGAACTTGCGAAGCCTGTTGAATAATTTCATTAAGGTTTCTATGTGATCTTCTCCACGCCGAGTTTTTGCAATCATGTCATCAACGTAGATCTCAATCTCATTATGCATCATGTCGTGGAACAACGTGACCATTGCCCGTTGGTAAGTTGCTCCAGCATTTTTGAGACCAAAAGGCATCACCTTGTAGTGAAATGTCCCCCATGGAGTGGTAAATGCTGTCTTCAACTTATCATCCTTGTTCATCAAGATCTGATTATAACCTGAGAAACCATCCATGAAGGAAAATAATTCGAACCCGGCTGTGCTGTCCACAAGCACATCAATGTGTGGGAGTGGAAAATCATCTTTAGGGCTAGCTTTGTTCAGATCTCGGTAGTCAACACAAACTCGAACCCGTCCATCTTTCTTCAACACTGGGACTATATTAGCGACCCATTCTGAATATTGGGTAGTCTCAATAAATCCCACGTCAAGAAGCTTCATGACCTCTTCCTTGATCTTCTTTGCCAGTTCTGACTTAGCTCTTCGCGGCCTTTGCTTCACGGGCTCAACCGAAGGATCAGTCGGTAGACAATGTTCGACGATCGATCGATCGAGACCCGGCATGTCAGTATAAGACCAGGCAAAGATGTCTTGATAATCCTTCAACAATTGAGTCATGCGTTTAGCCACATCTTTAGGGAGGCATGCCCCAATCTTCACTTCTCTAGGATTCTCCGTGTCGCCAAGATTGATCACCACGGTTTCTTCAACAGTTAGAGGCTTGGATTTCTTATGGATTTCCAAGTTCCGTTGTATTTCTTCATCATTCGGATCAGAATCGTCTAAGTCATCGGATTGATTTGCATCACATATATGAGGATCCATGATTCCCGTCCCTTCGCATGCCTCGAGATTAATCCTGAAACATAAAGGAAATGGATCAAAAAGACAAGACAGGGCTTAACCACATGCAATTTTCGAAAATTGATCATTGCTTTTTGAAATTCATCTTGCTTTTGAAGATCTCGAGACAAGAATTCTTGAGAAGCCCAACCCTCAGTTCTTACCGTAGATGACAAATTTTTCCAATCGTTGGTTATCGTCATCGGGTTGGTTTGGGGTACTTCAACAAGATTCAAAATAATAAAAACTTCTGTAATTTTATTGATATCGAATCAATGAATTACATCTTATTGGATTGAAAAACCTAAGTGCGACATGAATTGGAATGAAAATCGAAAACAATAAAGATTCCCACGCAGGGGAGATACGAAAACTGGAAATAATTACTCTTGAGGGCCAGCGCCCATCCCTTCAAGTGGTCCTTCAGTGATTACACCAATAGAGGTCTCAGCAAACCAACCAGTGAGGTAGAGTATACTATCATTAAAGTCAAAGTCGACCACCCTCGACTCCGACTTCTTGAAAATACAAGGTGGCTGATCATCTTCAGAATCATCAGACAAACTGACCAAAATCGTTTTACCATGCTTCTTAGGAGAGTCAGTTAGGGCTGGTGGTGACTTAGGAAAGATAAGCCCAAAATCATCCTCAGTAGGGTTCGGCTTTAAATGCTCATATCCCCCCACTACTCCAATTGAGCGAAAGATGTGGTCAATAGGAGGTGGTAAGGGACTTTGACCTACTCCTCTTTGGCCTCTGCAACAACCGAGGTCTTGTTCGCGGCTTCCCTCACCGAGAGCCCTCACGTTTTCTTCAACCCTCACCGAGACCGCATCGGGAACGCTCATCGCCAGCCATCGGCTTGGGCTGCCAGGGCCGACGATGGACGCTGGCGTTATGCCATCACCGCCGGCCAACACTCCGGCGACCACACCAGCGACTTAAAGAAGCAACCACAACTCCCCACCGGCGACCAAAACTGACTTTCCACCCATCCAACTTTCAGCTCCTACCACGTACATTTAACTGGAACAAAACAAGCGCAAACAAACACAGAATCAGGATAAATGGCTAACGATTGCAGCCTCGAACCACTGGCTTCTCCGGTTAGAGGAATAGGGCCCCCCGGCGATGCGTTCAACCACGGTCGACTCATGATGCGCAAGTACCATAAAAACATATGAAAAGCAAAGAAAGTATGAGATCAGTAACAAAAATAATCCACACTTACAACAAAGTTCGGGGTGTCGGTTTCACAAAAAACAGACTCAGAGCCTCGTTTGGGCATTTCATCAAACATGTGATAGGCATGATTTGACGTGAGCTTTAGCGTAAGATGCAAAGCGGTTTATGGCTCGAACGTGATGTTTACAGCTTTAAACAGCCATGTTTTGCAACAAAATGGTATCGGTTTGCAATCGAACGTTAAATAACAGCACGCACAGATCCGGCGTTTTAAGCTTGAAGGTCTTCATTGAGGCATTTTAACAAACGGGGGTTAGGCGACCAGAAAACGGAGCTAAAGGGCTAGTTTTAACAAGATTCGTGGTTTTTTTTTTTACACATAATGTTTAGAAAAGGTTCACTGAGTGTCAAAAAAGTGTTAGCCTCCGTTAACGGGGGCCAGGCGATCACTGAATGGACTCAGCGTGCCCGGCACCCAAGAGGCAGGGGAGAGGTACGCGAAAACAGAGGAGAAAAGCTAACACCCACCGGGTTCGTGGCTGACCGGGGCGAAATGCAGTGGCTGGAGGTTCAACGGTGGCTCGGGCAGACCTCTAGCGAGTGAAAAAAGAGCTCACTCTTCTCCGGTTTCCCCCCAAACTCTCTCTCGGTCTCCGTTTTTCCAACTCTCTCCCCTTTCTATTTTTTTGGCTCCCTGTTTTTTTGTCCTTTTTACTTCCCAGCATGGATGGCACATCCCACCATTTAAAGCCTTGGGTCGGAAAGCTTTTCTTCATATGCTTTTTTGTTTTTCCTATTTTGCTTTCTTTTTGTTTATTCATGAAAACGTGCAGATCCCCTTTTCTTGTCCTTTCTCACTTGTTTCTTTATTTGTGAAAGTGTTGAAGGAGAGAGAAATAGACCCCCTTGCGTTAGTCCATGGAGAAGAAAGAAGAGGGCTTCATTCAATTTTTTGTCTTTTTCCTTCCTTCACTCCTCTCTTCTTTCTCCGTTTTTCTCGGAATTGTGGCTGAACTCCACTTTTTCTTTTTGGGTGTATCAGGTGTATGGCGAGATAAGACCCCCTCGTCTGTCTTTTGTGGCCAGAGCATGTGCATGATGTGTGACTCTTGTATGTATAAGTCCTAAATTCTATTAATGCGATACGGATGCTGAATGAACTGCAAATGCAAATAATGTGAATGCTATTTTTGTTTGGCATCATATCAGCCCCTAATTTTCTATACAACAAATTACTAAATTAGATGCCAAAATTTAAATATCAATAGCCAGCCGTCTCGCCTGGCCATAGGCCTCGGCCTCCTTAGCTAGGTAAGCTGAAGAGGTCCCTATTTGGCCGGCAAGGGCAATTATCGGCTGAGCCCCGATTGGGGCTCTTTGAGCCCAAATAGCGATTGGGACTTGGCTGGCTGACCCGGGCAAAGTATTGGCCTTGACTAGCCTCCAGCGGCCACCGCGAGGCCAACCTAGGCCAACTACTCTACCGGTAAACTTTGACGCCATCGGCCGAGAGCCAAAATAAAACGACTTCATTGATACATTTTATCGAACACCTAGCGTGCTTGGACAAAAAAGAGGGTTTTCAACCTACTTTGGGGCCAAGGTCTGCTCTAGTGGCCACGACTCCTCATCGACAGCAAATATGGACCGCGAGATTAGGGATTGTATGGGCCAGGATTCACACGAAACAGCTGACGCGAGTCCCAACCAATCTGCACAAAAAAGTAGGGGAAAACCGTGTCCAACAGGGGCAGAGAAGGACTTACCAATTGGGGCTAATTCTAGGGGGTCGCCAGTCGGTCTGCAGGCAATGGCGAGGCCGACTAGCTTCCTCTTCAATCCCTGTAAACACTCAGCTCACACTTTTGCTCTCAATTTCTCTCAAATTTTCCCTAAACCTCTCTCTTTTTGCTCTATTTTTTGCCTACCCCTTCTCTCTCCTCCTTGCCGGCTTATATAGCGAGCACCGGCCACTTGTCTCTACCCCGGAAGTCATCAATTTAATACTTTGCACTGACCTACTCTGCTCCATTGACTTTTGCGGCCAAATTTGCACAGTGGAGTGGCTTCTCTGCTTTGTCCCAGGCGGTGGTCACTTGCAGCAACCAGGAAGGAAGGAGGAGAGAGAGGGGGGAGGGGGAGAGAGGGCCAAGTCAACCTAGCTTGATCCGAAATTTTTTTAATTTTTTTTTGAAATAGATTTTCTAGTAAACCTTATTAATGCAAACGTGCCTAATGTCTATATGCCATGTAAATTAGCATTGAGTTATTTTAAGAAAAAAATGTCAACATTTGTATCTTAAAAAAGTCGAATGACCCACCATTATATCTTTTTTGGTAGAAACAGATAGTGTTAAGCTGAAGTTCAACAAATTCGAACTTTACCTAAAAAACTCTGGGCCATAGGTTCTATATGCGTTCATATAAAATCCTATCTCAATGGGACCAATTGAAATCAAAGAGCGGGGGAAACCTTTATTACCATTGATTATTGTTCCGATCTACCATTTTAGGAATCAGCTTATTCTCCCAATTCACAAAAGAGAAATTCAATGAATTAGATTCACAAGAGATGCTAAATTATTAAATACGCAAACAAAATTCATACTTCCATTTTTCGATGCGTATTCCGTAGACATGGAGTCGTAAGTTGCACTCCTCTATAATAGCAAAATCAATGGATCTTTGTCTTTCACATATTCTTGCAATTCCATGAGCGAAAATGTCGAAACCCTAATTATTAGCAACTCCCCCTTCCTCTCTCTACCACGTAGACGCATTTTGTCATACTTGCTTGCACAAATGCAACATTTGTGAAGTAGCGCGAGCCGCGAGGCAATGGACCTACTTACCTTGCTTGTGGACTAGTAGCAAAGCTAACCCTTGTTTTATTGGTTTGGTAGCTGCTACCGAGACGATTTCTTTGTGCACATTATTAGAGATAGACTCCTATCTATGCTAACTATCTTTGAGCTAAGAAAGGAAGCGAGGGGCTTACTGGCCGTAAAGGGTCTATGCAAAATCGCTCTCGAAGACCAAAAAATCATGAATTCTCTCGATCATCGGATCGTGGTGTCCGAGTGGAACAAATTCACTTAACCTTTTTGTACTTGTATCAAATGACGACATGAAAGTGAGTGGCAAGTCCCCCCTCAAAGCGTGCCGTGTTCTTTGGATGTGTGCACAAGTTCTAAAAGTATTGAATTTCGGAATTAATGTATATATATTATATTATATATTTTCATGTGTTACTCAGAGGTGTCTTTGTTTCGTAGCAGCAATTGACTGGTCAAAGTTTTCTTTCCCTTTTTTTCTTTTGTTTTTTTTCCTTTGGGTGAATGATCAAGCGGCTCACCTACCCGATGTAAAAAAAATGAAAAGCAAAAAAAATAAAGATGCCGAGATTGTACTATATATTGAACAAAAAGGAGTCTCGGCCATAGGGATAGTGAGAAATAATGATGTGACTAGAAGATTTTTCACCTTTTTTTTTAAGAATTGGCGGAGCAATTTTTGGTGCTCCATTCAATTATTTTCATTTCATACGATGAAAATATTGGACAGTCACTAATATATTCCTAATTAGGAATTTAAAATGCAAGATAACACTTCTACCCTTACCTTCATCGTCAAAAGTTCAATTTCACCTTTAGTCACCCCATAAAATCTTCTAAAATTAATTTGTCAATGAATGTACCAACAAAGGTGGTCCATTTTGTTAACGAATTTCAAAAGATTATATACTTTTTTTAAACCTCAAATGAAATAATTTACATCACCAGCTGGTATTGCTAGATGTCTAGCCATCAATGATAATCGGGTTTTGTTTGTGTGAGTAATCAAGATGATGAACTGACATAGAGCAAGGTGCGAGGGTTTGTTTAAGCTCACACACGAGATCGAGAAATCAGGGAAAAGAATCAAACTTCTGTTGGACCACTTGATAATGAGTTTTTAATGTGAGGTCGAACGAAGGCCGAAAAGCAATGACAAACAGAACAGTTCTCTTGAAGCTGAACGAAAGCAAAGAAGTGGGCTCATCTTGTCCTAGCCATAGCCAAGGCGTGAGTGACAATATTCTCCGACATCATCCGAGACCATGTCCTCAAGGGTTTTCACGCGGTTGTCGTTTTGTTGTTTGAATTTAAAGGAAGTACGAATTGAAACGACCTTCCGTCCGCGCGTAATCATGGGGGTCGAGAGGAATATGACATGCACCCTCCATGTGAGCTCCATGTTCTAGCATCCCCAAATTTCATGGCTTTATATGTCAGTGAGAGAGCCTCACAGTTGCAGGAATTGCCCGAACCGGAAATTGCTCAGATCAAATCAAATCGACCGGTTGGATTCAATTTTCGGAAGTGTTGGTTCGGTTCCTGATTCGAGCAGTCCGGTTTGTGTTTCCAAAGAAAAACCGGACTGGACCAACTACATAAAAAAATTTTATCAGTCGGGTGTTCTGATGGGTCTCTTCTTTTTTTCTTACTTCCATCATAGACATTAGTAATACGTGTGTAGTCATATGTTTTGATTAATCAAAATCGATTCATCATCTCATTAGCTCAAACTGCTCGCTTTGTGATTATATGTAGTCGACATGGGGAACAAAATTTCAGTTTGACAACACATGGCATCAAGTAGTGGGAAAAAAAATGACCAGTTCCCGGTCCTTGGTTATCAATTTTGGGAACCGGTCCGGATCCCCTTCTATCTTAGAACCAAACCAGACCAAAAATCAATCACTCGTAGTCACATTTCACCTGTAATTACAAATTTTGAGATTGCAAATTCCATAGTCACAACCTCTGAATTTGTCGAGAGTTGGGAAATCTCGTCATGTAGGATAGCAACCGTAATGATGTAAAAAGAGAAGATAGGATTAAGAATAAACATTTCGCTCATGATTTATTATAGAAAAGTGAATACGATTGTACAAATATATGATTATAAATCCCGAGATTGCCACAGATAGGTGCAGCATAAAATAATGTTGCGCAATCAGCATTAGTGATCATAAGTTAAATAAGAATCCCATATATCTCATTATCTTCATTATATGTCCATGTCCCAAGAGGGACTTTTACGTTGTATCTAGTTGATTCAAAAAAAAAAAATTCATAACTGAGGACTAGGGATGAGCAATTTCAAGTTCCACTTGGAGCTTGGAACCTGAAATTTATCCTCAGATACAAGTTCCTCATTTTTTGCAACCTAGAACCTACCTATTGGAACTAGGAATTTGGAACCTACCCTCGAACACAAATTTCAAGGTAGGTTCCAAAGTCTAATAGGTCTTTTTTATTTTTTTATTTTGTTTTTAGTTAAACAAAACGAAAATGAACACAACAATATTAAACAGGCTTTTCATTCACAAAAGGGAATACAAAAAACTAATTTTTCTAGCATTACGGTTCAAATAAATATAATTAAAATGAAAAATTATTACGTGAATCGATACTAGAGATGAGTAATTCTATATTCCGTGCAAGTTTCACCTGAAACCTACCCATGAGAGTAGGTTCCTTCATTTTTGGAATATGGAATCTACCCTATCACAAGTTCTAGGTCGGTTCCAGGATCTACACAGGTTCCACCTATATTATTAATTGAATAATTGCAATAAATCATCATATTTAATGACCATAACTCATATTTATACACACAAAAATTATGAAACATTAACAAGTTATAAAATAAAAGCTCAGATTAGTGGTTTCAGATTATATAATCATCATCCGATGCCATGAAACGCCATAGGGTCACACGAAGACACAAACAAAAAAAAATACAAAACACTTGTTTAGATTTTAGGTTTCAGGTTCTATATAGGTGAAATTGGGAACTTACCTGTCGTAACAGGTTATCTAAATTTTAGAACCCGGAACCTACCCTACATGCCGTGAAACCTGGAACCTACCGGTTTCCACCGGTTAGGTTCTAGGTTTTATTCTGGAGCCATGCTCACCCCTACTAAGGACGACCTTTTGACATATATAAAAATGGAATGGATACCAAATTTGGAAAATGTACACTTATCAATCAATTCATCTTGTTCATTGGTTATTCTTTAAGCATACACTACAAAAAAACAAGAATTTAGCCACGGAAAATTAGCAACAAAAAATTTTTTGTTGCTAATTTCTGATGAAATTTGTGACGAAAACTAAACCCATCGCTAATTTGCGACGAAAAAATATTTGTTGCTAATTTACCATGAAATTTGAGATGAAAAAAAAATGACAAAAAAAATTGGCGATGAAAAAAAGATTTATCGCTAATTTGGGACGAAAAAAAATTGGTCGCTAAAAGAGAAGGAAAAGGAAGAGATGAAGAGGAGAAGCCGAGGCTGAGAAAGGTAGAAAAGATCATTGGAAATGCTTCTGCTTCTTGCTTATGCTTCGCTTTCATTTTCCTCGCAAAACATCATCATCTTCTTCATGGACAACTTCCCAGAACTTCCAAAACCAATATCCTCCTCCTCCTCCTCCTCCTCCTCCTCCGCCGCCGCCACCGCCAATGAGTGCGGATTCCACTGTGAAAAAGAACGAGAACGCTTGAAAAAAAAATGGAGACAAGAGGCTGTGATGATTCGTAAGAATACGGAGGAGAGAGGAAATGAAACCGGGTAGGCACCGAGAACCGGCCGTATCTTGGCAGGGTGGTCAGAACTGGTCGCAGCCATGGCGGGGTTCCTGTCAGTTGCTAGATCTAAGGCGAATTTGAGCCTCGCTATCTTCCACCACCCCTAATCTCTTCTTTTTTTCCCCCTTTTTCCTAGATGTGATTATACGAGTTGCTCTTGTATTTTACTGTGACAAAAAGGTGGGTTCTTTCATAGCCCTTTTCTTGTATGAGCTGTAGTTGGCTTTTGATTTTGCGACTGCAAAATTCTGGGTTCTCCTCTGACCTAACGAAGATAAGCGATGATTCTTCAAAGTCGTCTCTTTTAAGTTTCTTGAGTTGTGTTTGGGTTTTGGGTTTCTACATCGACAAGAAAGGACCAAGGTCGTCTCTTTTCTTCTTTCTCTACTCCTGCAGGAGCGGCATTCTGTTTGCTACTCTTATTTTGTGGTACCAAGTTTGCCTTTGCACGTTGCAATTTCTGGCTTCATTTGACAGAGACTACCACGGATTGATTTCCAGATCGATTGAGTATGAAGAGCTCGCCGGAGTCGGAAAAAAGGGATGACTCGATTCAATATTTTTCGCCATCACCCAAAGATGGCGAGGTCGAGCAGCGGCTATGGCAAGGCCACTTGGCCTCCCCCAGATCTAGGCGAGGTCGAGCGGCCTCGCCATGGCCACTCCACCTCACCCTCACCAACGCCGGTGAGGGCAGCCTGGCCCATGGCTGGTGAGGTCGAACTTGTCGGCCTTAGCCAATCACTGGTCGCTGGTCGGGCGAAAAATAAAGGGAAAAAAAATTTGAAAAAAATATATTTGAGACAAATTTTGCGACGAATATATTTCGTTGCTAAATTTTGCAACACCAAATTGGTGATGAAATTTTTTTCGTCGCAAATTCATTTAGCAACGAATTTTTTCATTTTTTTCATGACAAAATTCGTCGCTAAAACTTACTTTTTTTGTAGTGATATTTCATAAGAAACCAAGGGTTCAAATTCGCAATTATGAGTCATATCTAACTATGAAATTCTCAAGGGATGAAGTATATTCTATAATAAAATAAACGATAAATGGAAAAAGTATGTGAAAGTTTCGTAGGGGCATGCCCATGTGGCTTGTCCTCACAAATGCTTAAGACGCAATTAGTTACAGTTTCGGTTTCAGCATGACTCAAATTTGTAATCTTGTGAAAAAAGACACAATTTAGCTACCGTGCTAGGTGCACACAAGTCATATTTTTGTTTCAATATACATATGCTTGAGTTGCCTTTATTGCTTTGAAATGTGGCTTGTCCGTACAGCAGCCAATTGTTAACAAGCTGTGCCATCAAGCTAGAATCTAGCGATACATTGATACTTTTTATTTAGGGCTTGTGGTACATTTCATCAATTTCATGAGAAAATATTTAATGACACTCAGCATACCATGCTATCATTTGATTAGATGAATGATAAGAATTACGGTGACATGATGTGATTGTTATTGGCCCTCTGTGTCACCTAATGATAAGATCTATCGGATAGTCGATCACTTTTGATGATTGCTCAACGGATGGGTATTGCAGCCTAGCTCCCTTCCATTTTGGGTGCACTTTCTACTCAAAATTACTATGCAGTCGATTAAACATGTTAATGGCGTGCTAATTTAAAACATAGGTCATTCTCCATAGTTTACATTTCACAGCAATGTTAGGATCTCGGAGTCGTAAATCTAGTTAAGAATACCATAAGATATTGTCAATGTCATAAATAATCTTCGTAGCTCTCTGTACTATCGGCATAATCAAGAAGATATTTTTTTTGCTGGAATAATCATTACGAAATTGGGCTAACCATCTCTTTGTAAATTTTGAGGGTTAATAATATAAAAAACCTCAAACGGATAAACCTATAACAAATTTGCTCTAAACAAATTTTTTGACCATCTAAAACCTCAAATTGGTACATTTGTAACAAATTTAGTCCAAACTAATTTTTTGATCATCGAAAAGCCCCAAACGGGTACACTTATGGCAAATTTACGCTCTGTTAGTTTCATTTCAATTGGATTAATACCGCGAAAAATAAAAAACTAGTAACATGTGACAAATTGAGGATAAAACCCACAACTGGTATACCCGTCAATTGCCACGTGTCACACAACTCAACAATTTAACAGAGAAATTTAATAAAAATTAACGGAGGGTAAATTTATTACAGATGTACTAATTTGTAATTTTTCATTGTATTTATCCAAATTTTTATTTGGACCTTCATCAAAAATCAAGTTCGTTCATAAGCCTGAAAATATCTATTGGATAAGCTGCGTAGGCCCAACAAACTGCCTTGAAAGCTCCAGACAATTCCATTCGTGGACTCAATTTCACTCTAACTCGGCGAATTCAGCCCACTATAGCCCAATATTTTTTTTGCGTTTATCTTTTCCTGGAATGAAATGAGGAGTTTGTACAACTTAGGCTTTCATGGTTCGGTTTGGAGAAAATTTTCAATCCACACCAAACTTATCGGTTTGGAAAAATCTCAACCTAAACCCATACCGGGTCAATTAAATCACGTCTCAAACCAAACCAACAACTTCGGTCTAGTTCGATTGCAAATCATTAATACCAAGTTGACGCACAAGTAAAATAATTGAGAAGCACGTTGCTTAATTTTTTAACAAAATAGGAAGAGAGGGATATCACAATATATAAATGAGAAAACAAACAAAAAGCCTTCTTCTAGATTCATGATCCTAGGAGAAGTACCCACTTCAACATGCTTTGACCATCATATAGGAGAAAAGGATTATAGTTAATGCGAATTATTCGGTTTGGTTCGTCTCTATCGATTTTTTAACTATCAAATAGAAATCAATAAATCAAACTTGTTGGTTCGATTCAATTAAATTTATTTGGTGCACACACGGGATTAGGTGCACTAGGTGTTAGACTTGCAACATAGATTGAGCTGCTCAAAGTCTAATTCAATCATATATCGTATAGGTCTCATATGAAATTTCTAAATCCAAAAGATTGGATGAACTGCATGAACATGCATTGCGCTCCCTTTATGATGTTTCAATTTAAATTTTAGGTCTTATTTTTTTATTGTATTTTACCGTCCTCTGATAACGTCTTTGATCGGGTTATAAAATATGAACGATTCCTTCAGAAAACTGTCGACATTACTCCTTTTCCTTTTAAAAAGACAAAAGCTTTTGCATGATCGATACATTTGTAAAGCACGATTATTAAATATCTATGTATCCATTTGTAAAGGTGATTGATTGACTCTCTTCTCTTACAATTTTTCATTTAGCAAAATGTTATGGGTAACATCTTTCGTCTAATTATTCATAAAATGTTGCAAAAGTCGTGCACCAATGAAATTGCAAAATGAGCAAGGGTGTGCAAAACGGACCACCCAAACTAAGAACTGCCCGAACCGGATTGAACCTGTCGGTTTTGTCCAGTTCCCGGGAGTGTCGGAACCGAATCGGACGGGACTGTCTACATATACTTTTTTTTTTATTTCTTCAAAAAAATTAATAAAATGTGAACTAAACCCTAAGTGAAGCACGTTTTTTTATTTGTCTTTTCAATTTGAGGATCATTGCATACATATCACTTAATTCAACACGAAAAGATGGCATCAAGTATTGGAAAAAAAAACAAGTGATTGGTTCTATTGGACCGAATCGAGAACCAATCGCCGCCAAAAATGGGCAAAGCTAGGAAGACTAAGTTCCGTTTAAATGTCGGAAAAAGGAGAAAATGGTACCTTTCATAAAACAATGTGAGTTTTGAAAAATAACAAACTGAAAATGACAAAATGACAAAATTTGGGCAACTTGCTTTGATACCAACTAATTAGAAATGTTGAATGGATTCTTTTAAGAAACTTAAAACTTCTTGGGGAAAATGTTTGCAAGTACGCTTGTGTGGAAACAGATCAAATATTAAAATGCAATTGCTTTTATCAAACAATTAGTAAAAGATTTGAAGAGATAGAAGATATTGCAAACAAAGTTACTGTGGTTCGGTCATCCTCTTGGCATGCGTCCACTCTCCCGTACTAATAACAATAAATAAAGGTAGAATCACTAGTAAAGATTTTATAGTTTGTAAATGGTGCTGTTTCTAGATGAAGCTTAGTAGATAGTTCTTCGAATACAAGCACCTCTAATACCATAAAACATTTTTTTCTCTAATTACAAATTAAAGCAACCCTTATAGAGAATAGAATAGTATTTACACAGCTTCTACAAACAAGAACAAATGGAAGACGAATGCTCGGAGCATTAGACTAATTTTGGTCTTTCCCCCTATTGCTTCCCTTGCATTGAGCGCTAGACCTCAAACGACCGTCTGCTAGTCTGCAGTGGCAGTTCCCAAATAAAGTCAATGCTGCTTCTGCATAGTCGCCATCTCTGTTGCTTTCAATCTTCTCCGGTTCACTTTCTGCGAATTCTTGATCTTGAAAGTAGTTGCTACGCATCAATTTGAATTCAAGTCAAACTGGAAAGAGTCCAGGAACTCTTATCCAAGCACCTAAACATGTCACACGTCTTCTATAGCGAGAGCTGCTTCTGTTCACTGTCCTTCCAACCTATCATGCTTCACGATGAAACTAGCTATCCACGTTCTACTAGCTAACCCTCATAACCGTTTTAACGTTTGCTGGTTCTACTCAGTTGTTCACCCTCTATTGGTCCATCCAAGCTTCAGTGATATCTTCGTTCTACAGTGTGTTCAACTTCTACTCATGTCCATCTAGCTTTAAACACCTTCTATGTCCGATAACTTGTTCAACCATAGAAGAGCCGAAGCTCTACCAACCTTTGGACAATCCCGTTAGAACTCTATCTACATATTGACTTGTGCATTTACTAGCAGATTCTATAAAACCATGCAAGCGTTAATAGTCTTGGATTGTTTTGTTATCTTTAAACAATATAAGAGATTTTCCTAACAAAACAAATTATCGTGCAAAATTGAGGCATCCAATCCACCGAAGTAAGAGTGGGAAACATGATCGTGTCAATTTCAAGATACATAAAAATTCAACTTCCAATGCTACTATGGTCAATTCCGTTGTGTCGTAAAATCTGAAAACTTCCATTTTGAAATTATCTTCACACAGATGTTGAAATGGAACAAAATTTACCGGATAGAATTGACATTACATATAAACCAGAGCCCCAAAACCAATTGGATGCAATAACACGTATAATTGTCAAATTGCAAAATGCCAATTTCGGTTTTTTTATCCTAATCGAAGAATTCAACCTCGAAATTCTCAAAACATAAAATGAATCTGGGCATGAAATTTATACACTAATCGTCACACTAAGAGTAATAAAAGCTCCAAACCAGTTCCGCGAAAAAATGTAGATTCCGGAACACCATTTTGATTCAAATATTCTAATTGCACACTTCAATGTCGAAATTCCTCACCACGTGGGTCAATCCTTGCATGAAGCTTGCAGCATATCCCCATTATGACATGGAAAACCTTAACCTCGGAGAAATTGCACAACTTTGAAACATCATATTCCACAACTTATAAGCCATCAATTTAGACACAGTTCGTAGATTTTCTTCTGGATTAAGCATCAACTAGGATTCTAAGTCTACATGCATATGCTTTGACACCACAAGTTGAAAAATCATCAATCTGATACTCGTATTAGTATTTAGAATACTTGGATTTGAACCCTAAATACATACCTTGTTTAACCAATCTTCGTCTTCGTATTGATTAGCATATATAAAACCGCACAAATTCAAGACTCAGACTTCCTCAACTTCTCCTTTCTTAGATGGTCTTCATAGATAAACTGATGTGTTTTTCGATATATAGATTAACAGAGAAGACCCAGCCTAATCATAATATGCATTCTAACATGCGCATCGATCATAATCGTTAAAGCACTGGCATACACTTCCTGTCCATGTACTGGGCTATCCAAATTTGTCTAATATATTTTATTTACTTTATAACAGCCTGTTTTTCACAAACTCAAGTATTATGAAATTAACGTCAAGATATAGATATCCCAAGGAGAAATTGAAAAGAAAGGTTTATGAATTAGGAGATTGAACGGGGAAACCATTTATCAGCCAATAAAAAGAAAAGAGAAATCGTGAGCAGAGAAAACCTATAACCACAGACTATCCACGAAGTAAAAAACGTCATCCCCCTCTATCATGTCCAAAAGCCAATAACGAACAGATAAATATACAGACTTCAGGTGGTTGGGGCACTCAAACTCCTCTGCAAAAGCTCAGGGACACAACTCAAACGTCACAAGCATTGCATAAAAAATGGTCACAAATAACAAAGCTCCACATGGGACATCATCATATGGATCATGCCCACGAGCCTCACTCTCAACCCAAACATGAAGTACAAGCAGAAATAAAGTAGTACAGCAGATCTAAGTTCTCTCAAAGCAGCAAAATCAAGAAAATGTTTCTTTATGGGTTCCAATGTGTTTTGAGTGGGACTTAAAGAGACGTTCATACATAGTTTGAGATGTAAGTACTATTTATAAGTTCAACAACCAACTTTTACCTCCATAGATAATCTCCTGATGCTTCCTGCTACTCCGTCATGGTCTGGGAACGTGCGTTTTTACTTGCCCAGCCTTTGAGGTTTGAAATTTTGTAAAGAATAGCCAAATATTGCCACTGCAGCATCATCAAGATTCCCAATTCATCAAAGAGGCTTTTTCTTGAGATGGGAGCGAGAGAGCGCCTTGTAAATGGGCCATTAATCTCCCAATCTTAACCCCACTGATTACCTCTCCCAGAAAGAGCAAAAGAAAAGAGAGATCTGTGAATCTTGATGATGATGCAGCAGCAAACAGTGACTGGTGTTTGAGTTGGGCCACCGATCGATCCATGCAAAAGAGAAAAGAAACCAAAAGGCGAAAAGAAAGAATGGAACTCGAGGCAAAACCCTAACCCTAACCGTAACTCTCTCTCTCTCTCTCTCTCTCTCTCTCTCTACTCATTTCATGAGGACAAGAGTAAAGTGAAATAAAGGACAGGAGAGAATTCTTTTAAAAAACCAAAACTTGTTTGTCTAGATATTTGAGAAAAAAAAAAGAATGACCCACCAGTGAAGAGGGCAAAAACAAGTTCACTGCTGATTTGTCTTTTGCTTGCACCCCCTGAATGAAAAACATCACAAGGTCACCGAGAGAAACCACCACCTTCGCGTTCATCTTTGAGTTAAAAAAACCAGAGGAAGGGCAACCAAATAAAACACACACATACACACAGCGAGCCACAGAGAGAGAGAGAGAGAGAGAGAGAGAGAGAGAGACAGAGAGAGAGAGAGAGAGAGAGAGAGAGAGAGAGAGAGAGGGTTTTAAGAACTGTGGTTCTGTGAGAATACCTCGAAGGGTTCAATTTATAGAACAAAAATAAGTGTTCAGTTGAGAAACGAACGGGATACGGGGAGGATTTAGTTGTTGCGCAGAGAGAGAGAGAGGGGGAGGGGGGAGATAGAGTACCCACAACAGTTACACATCGTAATCCAAGGCACCAAATTTTGCCAACAGCTTTTAAAACCCAATCTGATTTCTCGCAGGACGTGAATGGGGGAATAATCTTTCCTTACTTTTTCCTTTCCACTGAGCAAGAAAGTGAAAACCTAACCAGTAATGGTGGCATTTTAGGTTATTTGGTTGGAGGAAGATGTTGCGTCTGGTACAAGCATTGATGGGGGGCTTCATTGGTCCCTCCATGCAGCTTAGCTGTCCTCGGAGATGATCATGTCATAGCTACGGTTGCTTGTGTTGATCCCTTAATTGCCATTTTTGGTGCCCCATTGAGCTGCCCCCGAGTTCAGAGTCTTTTACGGGTCATGTCCATGTTTCAGAATGTGGTCCAATTAAGGTAGTGTGGTAATAAATGAAATCTTGACGAGGAGCTCTTCTCAATTAACTTTGCTCATACTTTCTGATGTAAAAGTGTCGATTGGATTGCTAGTGAACCAATGTGATGATGATTGTCAATCTACTTTATAGAAAATGTGAAAATTCGCTCGACTAAAGTGAAAGGAAAAAAACCCATGGAGAACACTTCTAATTCTTGGAATCTTCTCTAAAATAATAAAACCCTAATTTGTCTATCTTGTTACATTTAAGTTTGATAGAGGCCAAAATGTGAAGTTAGATATGTTGTCTGAATAGTAGCTTTGAACATGCTGAATAAATTAAAAATGTTCAAGGATGCAAACAAACCAAAATAAAGTTGGGGATGCGACATTTAATGATAAAGCAAAAGAGGTTCCACTAAAATTTTGATATTGTAGGACAATCTACATGACTTTTATGTACACCCCACTATATAAAAACCGAAGGTGTGCTTCCAACGGAGTTTATCCCTCCCGTTTGACCAATCAAATGATCTACTCCCAATATGTCTTCACTCTCTCCTCAGACCATTCTCTCTCCAATATATCTCTCCTCTGACCAATCAAATGATCTGCTCCCAATGTATCTTCACTCTCTCCTCCGACCAATCTCTCTCCAATATATCTCTCCTCTGACCAATCAAATAATCTGCTCCCAATATATCTTCACTCTCTCCTCAGACCAATCTCTCTCTAATATATGTCTCCTCTGACCAATCAAATAGTCATCTCTCTATTATCTCCCTCCTCTGACCAATCAAATAACCTTCTCTCTTAAAGTTAATTGCAAATTATAACGTTCGTATTGTCTAACAACATGTTTTTTAACTTGAGTATTATAATTAATAATAAAATTGAAACATTGAATTAAAATATGAGGGGTTGATCCATCGCGATCGGTGTGAATTGCTCTTACGATTATAAAAATAAAGTAAGGAATATCTTATCTTATTATGTGAGTTGCACTATATAAGTTTTAGCAAAAAAAAAAAAAGAGTCCCACTATATAAAAATGAATGGGTATCTCCAACATAGGGGTGTTTCCAACTTTGCTTTATTACCCAAATTATCCATCTTTTGGACCAATCAAATAGCACTCTCTACAATCACTTAGATTTGCCCTAGTGGCCACATTTCCTTCTTGGAAGGAGGAGATGGGAGTTCGATTCCCCCAACTTTTAGGGAGGTTAGGAGTTGGGGTATTTAGTTTCAAATGTGGTTGTCAGACTATCACACTCTATAAAGAAGTATGACAAAAGTTTGAAAGTGAGTTGAGAATTTGAGTATAACAGACAAAGAAACAAAAATAGCACTCTCTAGAATACGTCTCTCCTCATAACAATCTCTCTTTAATATCTCTTCATTGGGACCAATCAAATAAGTTTTTCTCTTATATCTCTCCACTCTGACCAATCAAATAACCTTCTCTCTTTCATTGTTAACTAAAATATCTCTTTCCTTTTAGCTATTAAATAGCCTTTATCTATTACCCAAATAGCCTTCTCTCTTAAAGATGATTGTAAAATTATAAAATACTAAATTTAAAAATCACTATCTATTTTTGTAAAATAAAAATATTAGAGATAATCAAACAAATTTATTCATAAAGATATTAAATTGACATGTTTATATATTATTTATGTTTTCTTACAACATTTTTTTAAGTTAACTATCATAATTGCAAACAAATTGACACGTGAAACTAAAAAATTAGGAGTTGCCCGCCGGCACATCGGTTATAGAAAATAAAGTTAGTAACATCCTACCTATTATGTGAGCGTGAAATTGAAACGTGGGATATGATTTCAATATTCATACTATTTTACTCATCAAAGTACGTTAAATACATTTTGTGAGGTTCGCATAGCTAATGATTGGTCATTCGCGATCTACTTGAAATTATGTTCTTCTTTTTCATTTTATTTTATTTCGGGGGGGGGGATGCGGGGTTGTTGAGTACATAACCATCTAATGAAACATAAAATTCACCCAATAAAAAATACAGCTTTCCATGTCACTTCGATATTATGTTGCGACCTACTTCACGAAAGCCAAACTCGATAAGGCGGGTTTAGAGGTAGGTGTTCATGAAACGGTCCATATGACATGAACGTGGATTTTCCCTAAATCTATACCTCGTGTGACAGCGGATCAATTTTATCTTTTTTAGGAGTCGCCACTAATCTAGGTCGGAGGTCAGCTAGAATACCCAACCGAAATGCGGGAATTTCGTTTCAGTTTCTACGAAAACCAAAGATCATGAGTTCAAAGACTAGCTTGCGTTAATATTTTTATTAATGCAATTTCGGTATTGCTAAACTTATCATGGTTGTTATCTAAATTGTCATGCATTTATTATTGGTTTTTACCAATTTCATGTTAAAACCTTAGTCCACTAGGTGATCATGCATCTTGCTTTTGTATTTTCATTTAAGATTCTAATGAAAAATACAGCTTACATAACCATCTAATGAAACATAAAATTCACCCAATAAAAAATACAGCTTTCCATGTCACTTCGATATTATGTTGCGACCTACTTCACGAAAGCCAAACTCGATAAGGCGGGTTTAGAGGTAGGTGTTCATGAAACGGTCCATATGACATGAACGTGGATTTTCCCTAAATCTATACCTCGTGTGACAGCGGATCAATTTTATCTTTTTTAGGAGTCGCCACTAATCTAGGTCGGGGGTCAGCTAGAATACCCAACCGAAATGCGGGAATTTCGTTTCGGTTTCTACGAAAACCAAAGATCATGAGTTCAAGGACTAGCTTGCGTTAATATTTTTATTAATGCAATTTCGGTATTGCTAAACTTATCATGGTTGTTATCTAAATTGTCATGCATTTATTATTGGTTTTTACCAATTTCATGTTAAAACCTTAGTCCACTAGGTGATCATGCATCTTGCTTTTGTATTTTCATTTAAGATTCTAAACTAATCCTATCTTAGTCTATGACATTCCGAAATTCCACCAATTAGAATTTATTGAATAATTGAGTTTTATGAGATGTGCTCGTAGTAAATTCTCGCCCGGAACTGATCATTCCTGGGAATGCTAACCATTAGGGAAATGCTAATAGGTGAATTAAATTCACGCGACTAAAGAAAATTCGATCGTGAATGGATTTCGACTATTAAATCGCAGAAGTGATATTTTGAGCCACTGTTAGTCGATCCAAGGATAGTTAGGGGTCAGTTCGCCACTGTCCTAGTAGTGGATCGCGGGTGATTCCGTTGGACCACGAAATGACTTGACGAATGATTCTGAAATTATACCGAACTATCGTACCCCTTGGATTAAGTGATTTGAGAAATTGGCAGAGGGAAGGTTTATATAGAGTTGTTTGCTTGCTCAAATTGATTAATATTTGCATGGATGTCTCCTGGTAAGAAATGGCTTGCTCATGTCAAAATCCAATTTCAATGATTGCCAAATTATCCGGGGAGTAGGGGCTGCTGTAGAGATTATATCAGGAATTTCCAATAATGATTACACCCACCTTCTAGTTTGCATGCAATGGCTTGATCAATGTATAAATCATGGAATTTTAGATATTAGGGCTTATTCTTTCTACTTTGGGCGTGATTACAAGGTAGAGAGGCAGAGGGTTTAGTGTATCTTGTCCTGTGGTAGCTTATTCATCGGTTTGGCAAGTCCAGTGTTAGTTCCTCTCTGTATTCCAATATTTAATTTATGTAATTTGGAAATTTAACGCATGACCACAAATACTTAGATAGGTAGGAAGGTAATAAGCCATTCTAAACATGCATGCAAGGTTTTCCCATGATCATGCGTGCACTTTAGACTAGAATTTCCATTTCATGTTAAACACTTGTTCTAGCTAGTTTAGGGATTAAGCCTTGAAATATATTGATACATGGCCACGACCTTTTCTAGTCCTTTTCATGTGTTCATCAACTTTATCGGCATATTACTTGGTAGTTCCAATGAGTTTCAACGCTTAGAAACCCATGCATGCATGCCAAATTCTCTAAAACACTGGATTGAGCTAATTAGATTATTTTAGGTTCAAACCATAAAATGCATACTACGCTTATTCTACTGCAAATTTTAATATGTATACACCTTATTCATATGTTATATGATGTGTGTAATGACTTTGAAATGGTATAAAACCATGATTCCATGTTTGCATTGCTGTAGGTTCTATTTGAGTTAAATTAATCATTTAAGGCTTGAACCGTGACTTGCATAGCCACGGCTGTTCTAATGGTAATTTGAATATGTATATACACCTTATTCATGTGTTATATGATGTGTCCAATGTGCTTGTAGTGATAAAACCGTGATTCTATATTTGGATTGCTAGGTTTTGTTTTGAGCTAATTGGATCATTTTGGGCTGAACCATGACATGCATAGTGGGAAAAGTGTCAAAAAAGTCATAAACCTATTACATTGATATCAATGTAATCCTAAACATTTTGACATAGTGCCAATTCAATCATTTTGACTAATTTTGGCTGCATATTGCTAATGTGGACGTTGGCTAGCATATGTGACTCTGTCGGTGCTAACGTGGACAATTTTTAACAATATTTTTTTCTTATTTTTTTATTTTTTTCTTTATTCCTTCTTTTGCCAGTGACCGGCCATGGCTATAGGCGATGGTCAGGTGGACTGGCCTCGCTTGGGAAAGGGTCATCGTCAACCAGCTTGGCAAGGGCTCCCCTCACCAGATCTGGCGAGGCTGGCCCTCACCCAAACCATGATGGCCTCGCCAAATTTGGCGAGGGGAGCCCATGCCGGGGCTCAATCTAAGGTGATGCTTGGCAAGGCACCTTGGTGTGGGCGAGGGTTGACCTCACCTGGCCGATCGACGACGACCCTCGCCCGGGCAAGGCCAACTTGCCCAGCCATGGCCGGTGGTCGGTCATCAACAAAAGGAGGAAGAAGGAAAAAAAAAGAATAAAAAAATCAGAAATAAATAAATAAAATATTATTAAAAATTATCTATATCAGTATCGATGGTGTCACGTAGGCCAGTCGACATCCACATTGGCAATACTTAGCCAAAATTAGTCAAAAGGACTTAATTGACACTATGTTAAAAGGTTTATGACTAAATTGATACTTAAAAAAGTTTAGGACTAAATTAGCATAAATGCAAAAAGTTTGTGACTTTTCTAACACTTTTCTCTATATTGCAAGGGCTAGCAGTTCCTTAGCTGCAAAATAGCTTGTGCTGCGCTTGGCACATTGTTCACACCAAGCCAGCCCTCATTTACTAGAGGTGCGTTTGGTAATCATTCTGTTTTAAAAAATAATTTTTGATCAAAAATGATTTTTTTTTTGTTCCATTCACGGAAATAATTTCTAAATATTTGAAAGAGTTTGATAACTGCTCAAAATTTATATTCTTAGAATAGAAAAAGAACAAAAATACGTTTGGTAATTGCACAAAATTTCTTTTTGTTTTTGAATTTTTTGAATTTTTCTTTCTTTTTTGTTTTCCTTTTTTTCTTTTATTTTTTTCTTCTTCTCCTTTCTTGACCTATGGCCTGTGAGAGCGTTGTGGCCCTCGCCAGTGAGGGCCGCCCTTATTGTCGCCCTCGCTAGGCCGTGAGCCACCCTCGCTAGATTTAGCAAGGGTTTGGCGTGGCAGCCCTCACCTAGGCCGCAAGGGTCTAGCCCTCGCTAGATCCGGCAAGGGTGGCCTTTGCCTAGGCCATGAGGGTCTAACCCTCACCCTCGCTAGTCATCGGCGAGGGCCACAACGCCTTCACTGGTCACAGGCCAGGAAAGAAGAAGTAGAAAAAAAAAAGAAGTTATTTTCCATTTCTGATTGTTGCTCCCAGAATTAAGAACGAACTTTTTTTTTATTCTTGATTCTATTCCAAAACTGATTCAAGGAATAAATTTATGCTCGAGAATAAAAAATTTACCAAACAGATTTCTATTCTTTTTTGTTTCCAGGAATAAAAGAATAGAATTAGGCATTATTTGGCCGGTTACCAAATAGCCCTAGTTGTTCAAAAAAATAATACGGCGAATAGCTTCCTGGTATTGGATCGTTCCATGCCCAACATAGCTCAGGCATCTAATCTATCGAGCGAGACATACAAAATACTTTAGGTACGATAATTGGTTTTGGCCTACCATGACTTCATCAGGAGAGCGGCATCAGCTTTCGACCAGTTTGTGCATGAAAGATTAACCTCACCTTCAAAGCTCCTAAGGGTATATTCTTTCCATCACATAACTCTTACTACTAATCGTACTACACCACTCCCATAACTCAGTTGTATTTATCCCTTCCGTGTCCTCACTCTTCACCCGATAACCCTAAGCGCCACTCACAAGAGTACAAAACTACAAGAGAATCATGGTCCGTGAGATGTGCATAGCTATGCCTATTCTAATGCAAATTTGAGTGTGTATAAACCTTATTAATAAGTTGTATTGGAATAATAGAAAATGATGATTCCATGGTTGGGTTTTATTTATTCTGTTTTAAGCCAATTAGATTGATTTGAGCTTGAAAATATAAAAAGGGTCATCATCTCATGCTTAATTTACTACACTCTCTATTTCGAGCCAAATGAGTTGATTTGAGCATATAGGGAGTCTCAATGAGTTTACATGCGTTCGGCATAAATTTCCTCGGGCATGATGCTTTGAAATGCATGAGTTAATTTTGTCTCATGTATGTAAGAGATTAAATGAATGAAATTTGCCTCTGATATTGAAGGTTTCCTGGTAAAACCGTTTTGAATCAGTATTGCTGGCTTATTGTACTTGAAAGTGTCCTTAGCCAAAACCAATAGCTTCGATCGAGCGACGCTAACTTAGGTGATGCCCCTATGGGTGTAGAGAGGAGGTGTGGAATATGGGCGGGTGCCCTCAAATGCCCACAGGTGATATATAAACAGAGGGATCGGGTGTCTCCGGTTTGGCTGGGTAGGTACCGGTAGCGCTCCTATGGAGTGATCTACCCGAGCTTGGAATTGTCACTGGCCATTAAACTTACTGTATTATGACGTTTTTTCATCTTATGATTGTATAGACTTGCCTATGCTTGCCTTCAATGAACTATGTTAATATACTGACTTTGATGCATATTAGATGGAGTTAGGATCACCACAATACTTCTCATGGCGATACGTCTCTTCTTATATGCTATCCATGTTATCTAAATGCATGACATGAACCTAATTCACCGTTTGAGCACGGGGGCGGAACTTCTGTCCTCAAGTTTCAAGGAGTCTCTTGGGCTCGCGGTTTACCCTGAAATACTTTCAGATATCAAAGATGGCTGCGTAGAGTTTCTTTGGATGTGTTGTTTCGAGTTAGACCCTTGTGTCTTTTTATCAAGGATAGCTTCTTACCTACCTTGTGCGCTTGCACTTCATGATTCGTCTAGTCGTGGACAATGGAGAAATTGAGAAACTGGAATGGGAGACCAAGCACGGGAAGACGGACCATGAGGGACGTTGGTTTCACCCTTTTTATTTGAACCGACTATCTTACCACCGTTGTCACCATCACCACCTCGTCCCGCTCCTCTCATTTTTTATTCCGGGCCATCCGTTTGATGCACCAAGCCGAAACCAATACAACTTGGAGACAAAGCTAGTACATAACTTTTAAGATTAGCCAATGTTCTATGTTACAGTTTGATGTACGGGGTCGAGATTTTCTTAGTGGAACTATCCTAGAGGTGATATTTTGTGCTGTTGTTGTTATGTAGCTTTGGACTTCTAAGTCGAATGAAAGCGGTGATAAATTTCCTTTACATGTTTGTCCAAACTAAGATAATTAAATTATACGTTAGATTGCCCTTAAGCGAACTTAGATATGGCTTAATTTGTCTCATAAGGCAATCGTGAAACTTAAAGTTTTCTCCATGTTATTGAATTTTTCCAAATTAGTCTTATGAAACTCATACGTTCAAGGTTTCTTTTAGAATGAATTTACATGGTTTCGTCTTTTTAAGGAAAGTTTGTTTGCTAGATGGGTCACGCTCCTGGGCCCTTTAAGCGATTCCAAATATAAAATGGCCTAATTCCAAAAAAAAAAACACAAACTTTAGGTTGAGTGACAATTCTAGCCCTATTTTTTTTTTATCTCGTAAAAAAGCACAAATTTTAGGTCGAGTAACAATTCTGGCCCTAACTTTTTTTTGTTTCATAAAAAATCACAAACTTTCATTTAAATTCCAAATCTAGCCCTCTTTAACTTAAAACCATTAATTGTCCAACTTAACTATTCCACCTCAGCAATAAATCTATGTGGCTTGCTGAGTGGATTTAAAGCACTATTCATTGTCTTCTTCTCTAAACCACAGATTGAAGAATAACGGCAAAACTGTTTATCTCTTTCTTTTTACTAGTAAGTCAAAAAGATCTCCAAATTGAATCTCTTTGGTTGCAATCTAAAGTTGTAGACCACCACCCATCAATAGGCGCCATGGAGGAGATTCACCAAGTTCGCGACCATAACCTTTTTTCTCAAATAAGGGTGACTTCAGAGAGAGAAAGTCAACGGGAGGTTAGATTTGTGATAAGGGTGAAAGTTGGTGATTTTTTATGAGATAAAAAAAAGTTGGGGCCAGAATTGTCACTCGACCTAAAGTTTGTGCTTTTTTTTTTGGAATTAGCCCAATATAAAATGGGGTGGAACTTTGCAATACTTGCATCAGATTTAAGAATACTATATAAGATATTATTCAGTTCATACCTGTAGATACAAACTAGCAAATGGCTATAATATTATGTTGACACCTAATTTTTAGCCGATATGTTATTAAAAATAAAAAATTCAAGATTATGGTTTCTGATCGCGACAGAACCCGTTTCTTGAACATAAAGTGTCCTTTTTTAATTCTGTTTGTTGGTCTAGCTTTTGTAAACAATTTTCTATTCATTTCATGTAAAAACCCGAAAAGTCAAACGGTTGATTTTCGCGTTGACTTTTTGGTCACCCATTTGACCAAAAGTCCCGGGTCAAATTGGGGCTTTTTGCATAAAAAGATTCCTTTCAAGTTCAATTTCACTTTAAAAGTGAAAATTTCAGAAAAATTCAAAGATTTGATCATAAAATCAAATACCTAGTCAAAAGTTAAATAGGATTTGACTTTTGGTCAAACCTTTAACCAAAAAATTGGAAAATGCAAAAATTCATCTGATTTTACATTCAATTTGACTTTGGTATTTGAAATTTTATAAAAATCGGTTTAGAATCAACTTTTTCCCAATTTGCGGAATTTGGTTCAAATCGGCCAAAAATGAAATTACTTCATTTCTAGTCATTTTTTAAGTTAGTTTTCTTTACGACATTTGATCTAGATGTCATATTATATTCAATTTTTGAACCAATTTTATGATTCCAAGCCAAAAGCAAAAATCCCCAATTTGGGCCCTAATCAGTAATTTTGATCAATTCTTCATGATTTGTGCAATTGAGACATGAATGAGTCTAATTTGTAACAACCTGGTCTGACGAGGGCGGGAAGTGGTCGCCAGGGTCCGAGGATTTGGACAAAGAGCGGCTTTCGACAGGCTTCTAGGATGGCAAGGGAGGGCATTACTCTTGTCTCACATTGCTTAGGGAGTGAGATCTTGGTGAGTTTATAAGGCTTGGCCCCTAACTCTTGTGTAACGCGTATTAAAACCATGAGGACTTAGTGTCCAAAGCGGACAATATTACATAAGGAGTGGCACAGCGGAAGCGCAGTGGGGCTAAGGTCCTTACAAATGGTATCAAAGCTGACTCCTGACCGCATGTGGGGCCACAGCGAGGACGTTGTGCTCGTATGAAGGGAGAACGTAACGACCCTGTCCGACGAGGGCGGGAAGTGATTGCCGGGGTCCGAGGACCTGAACAAGGAGCGGCTTTCGGCAGGCTTCTAGGATGGCAAGGGAAGGCATTGCTTTTGTCCCACATTGCTTAGAGAGTGAAATCTTGGTGAGTTTATAAGACTTGGCCCTTAACCCTTGTGTAACGCATTTTAAAACCGTGATGACTTAGTGTCCAAAGCGAACAATATTATACAAGGAGTGGTGTAGCGGAAGCGTGGTGGGGCCGAGGTCCTTACATAATTTCTATATGAAATCCAAATTCAAAATCAAATTTTGAAGATTCATATGAATTTGAGCTAATTTGATTAATTCAGTGATCCAACGATTGAGAAGTCTAAGAATAATTTGTCCAATTAGTGCAATTCAACTTGACCCACTCTAGACTAATATCCAATTTGATGAATTGAGGCTCAATTTGGCTAATTGGACTTCAATAAAATTCATTAGTCTAGTTTGACCATGCAATTAATTCAAATTCAAGAACAATTGAGCTAAACAAGTTAAATTGGATCAATTTGTGCATGAATTTCAAATCGATTCAATCCAATTTAATTGAATTCAATATTAATTGGGTCAATTAATCATGATAGAAATCAAATTGTACAAAATTGGAACAAATTGAATCAAGGATTGAACCGGTTTAATCCGACCAAACTCGGGTTGGATTCAGCAAGGTTATCTAGAGTTGAAATCTTCCTTTAGGGCTAATGAAACAAAATGAGAGATGCCTTCACCGAACCAAGTGAGGGCCCACCTAATATCTATAATCAATTTATGCTACTATTTGAAATTTAACTTATTATATTCCGCAAAGGTTTTTCATAATTCTCAAATAACCTATTCACATCATCTCTAAGTTGTATTGTTAAGCCCAACAAGAAGGTGCAAAGGACGATTTTTCGCGACTGTTGTTGCCTGGAATGCAATGCTTTAGGATTAAATTAATAGATGTTGACATGTACGGGGAAAATGTACCAAAAAAGTCATAAACATATTGTATTGGTATCAATTCAATCGTAAATCTTTCAATGAGACCAATTTAGGGTGCATTTGATTCAGCATTTGAGGAAAGCCATTGGGGAAATGTAAAGGCCTTTAGCTTAAAGGGGTTTGGTGAAATGCAACTTTAGGGGAAATGCTCTTTGGTAAACATGGAAAGTCCTTTGGTATAACCATTTAAGTTTTTCAACTCTAATTTTTTTAAAATTGAAAAAAAATGACTTTAACTTTTGTATTTCGCGTTGGGAATAATGTAAAAGAGACATATTAACAAATTTATAAATAAAAAAATCATATCAAAGTGGATCTTCACAATTAAAGAGAGAGTAATTTCATTATAATAAACATGGTCACATACATCTCGACAAAAGAAATATCTTATTCTTAAATATTACAACCTCCACAACTATTACTTAAACTCATGGCTATTTAATCACATAAACATGCCATGTCAAGAAATGTATTATCATTTGAAGTACCCACCTCCTCATTTATAGTATCATGGTCAACTGATTATCTATCCTCAAAATCCAAATCTACTGTTTCAAAATTCATATCAATGATGACGTTTCTTCATATATAATTATGCAAAGCTATTGTCGCTATGACAATTCGCACTTACTTTTGATATGGATAACTTGGCATAGTAGTTAAAATCTTCCACTTCTTTTTTAATATGCCAAATGCTCGCTCAATTTCTAAGCATAGTGAGGAACAGGCATGGTTGAACACTTTTCGATAACCCGTAAGTGCAGGGCCTTAGCGAAAGGTTAAATTGCATATACTGATCAAGAGAGCCCCTTTCCATTAAACAAAGCAAAGGCATCAGCAAAGCAGGGCACCGTAGCCCACAATAGGGTTATTCAAAGTGACATCGCGAAATCGCAAATGAAGATTGCAATGTAGCTAAAAAATAAGTGAAATCTGCAATTATCAATACAAATTTCTACAAAAATCTCGACATGAATAGAGAAATCTTACCTAGAGAGAGAGGCAAGCACGAGGGTCGGAGGGAATGCAACTTGAGGCACAAAAGAGGTAGAGTGAAGAGAGAGGAGCGTTTTTAGGGCAAAAATGGAATTACCTTTAATAAATGAGGGTGGAATGGGAAATTGACATATTTTCATTAAACCAGGAAAGTAGCACTCCGAAAATGTCACGCCCCGAACCCTACAGCGTGCAACAACCCCTTTCCTCAGTCATATTGGTGCGACGTTCCAAGACTCGTCGCCGACCCAAAGCCTCAAATCAAAGAACAATATACATGCGGAAGCAATCAAACACCCATACATAATAAAACAGGATCAAGGATAGCATAAACATCAGGAATACCAACTTACATTAAACAAGGGAATTTACGATATCCATTGAGAACATAAATACATATAAACCAAAACGGGTCAGCAGCCACTAACATAAAAAAGGGGATACGTGGTTCAGGTGGTCAGCGTACTACACCTAAGAAGGGCTCACACCAAAAAGTTTCGGCTCTACCTAACTATTAATGAATGCAAGTTGACAGGTTTGAAGAGTCATGATTGTCACATATTGATGGAAAGACTAATTCCAATAGCTTTCAAGGAAGTTCTACCGAACTTTGTATGGGGTGCAATTACAGAGTTGAGTAATTTCCTGTATGATATTTGATTGACAGTATTAAAAGCATCGCACATAAAGAAACTAGAGAGAGATATTCCAATTATTCTTTACAACTTAGAAAAAATATTTCATCTATTGTTTTTTTATTCAATGGAGCATCTCTTAATTCACTTGCCTTATAAAGCCAAAGTTGCAAATTCCGTCCAATTTCGATGGATATATTCATTTGAGAGGTAATTTTTTTTAAAAAAATAAAGTTCAAATTACTTTATTATATATTATGTTTCGATAAACTTCTTTCTATTGCAACTAGATTCTTATATCATTTGAAGAAAAAAGTGAAAAATAAGGCACGTGTTGAAGCTTCAATTTGTAATGCATATATTGTGGAAGAAGTGACAATATTTGCATCATACTATTTTGAGCCGTACGTGCAATGCAAGAGGCGGAGAGCAGGCAGAAATGATGAGGCCCCATTGATCCCAATTGCAAAACATTCTCTATTTTCAATTATCTGGATCGATTAAGCGGCGCATGTTAGTTTTGTTACTTAACAAGCGAATAATTGCATGCAGCCCATACATATATTTTACTAAACTGTCCAGAAGTCGAGCCATACTCCAGTAAGTGTAAATTTGCAAATATATGTATTGTGTGTCCAATATTTACTAATATGTAAATAGTATTTATTACTAGGATTTTCCAAACTTCAATGTATGGACTACCACCCAATGAGTTTGACTGTTTGTATGATGAACAATTTGCAGCATGGTTCAAGACATATGTAAGTTGCCTATGGACCAAAACCAAGTTATTAAAATTTTGTACATCATTTATTAAAATATATATTATTGACTTTGCGTATGTAACATTAGGTTCACAGTAATCATGATAAACTTGGAGAGCAAGGATTGCTATATCATCTGTCATGGGGTCCACAGTTAAGAGTACGAAGTTGGCCAGCATATTTCATAAATGGATATAAATTTCACACTCAAGAATATGGAGTGGGAAAAGCCACAATGAATAGTGGTGTGTCTATTCGATCATTCAATTGTGGCAGTTCAGAAAATAATTTTTATGCCTTGTTGGATGAAATCATAAAGATAGAGTACCCTGGACCATTAATGATGCGGAATGTGTTATTTAAGTACAAGTGGTTCGACCCCGTCAAAGGAATGAAGGTGCATACGAAATTTAATTTGGTTGAAATAAATCACAATGAAAGGTAAATGAAATATGAACCATTTGTCTTGGCACAACAAGCAATTCAAGTATGTGCATCATATCCTAGTTTGAAACGTGATAAAACTGATTAGTAAGCTATATGTAAAATCAAAACACGGAGAAAAATCGAGGAACACTGGAAGGATAGAGCCTATCAACAAGAGAAAGCTTCTAACACGGTTGAAATTGAGGAATATAACATTCCAACTTTACGAGATCCGTGTAGAGCAATGATAGATGTGGATCCAACTGAAATTTGCGAATTAAATGTACAAGAATGTTCAGAATCTGATTTTGAGACAGATGATGAAGATCAAGATCAAGACGAGGACGAACACGAAGACGAAAATGAAGATTAAAATTTTTGTGACAAAACACTAAAGATGTGTAATTATTATTGCGACAAGTGTTATTTTGGTTGTCATCATTATTATTATTGTTCTTCTTATTATTGATATTGTTACTATCATTATTGTTGTTATTATATTGTTGTTGTCGATTATTCTTATTAAATTAATTGATCGACGGAAAATTTGTCGCTAAATGACGACAAGTCAAATATTATTCGTGTGATAACATATGCGATATTCTATTTTCCATTGGATTTGGATCATTGCTAATTTCGTCGCTCATTTTTAAACAACAACTTATTCGTGTCTACTGTTCATCGAAGAATTAGCGACGGAAGTGAAATTCACGGCAATTTTCCGAATCCGTCGCAATTTTCTGACGCATTCGAAAATGTCCTTTATTTTTGGAATCCGAAATAAATCAGCCGCAAAATTTTGGACGGAAAAAAAATACGTCCCAAATTGACCATGTTCAAAAACTCCGTCGCAAATTTGGGATGAAAAAAATTCCCTCCGAAATTTGCGACAGACAAAAAAATTCCGTGGCAAATTTGCAACGGGATTAAAAAGTCCATTGCAAATTTCGGATGGAAAAAATTTCCTCCCAAATTTGCGATGGACAAAATATCCGTTGTAAATTTGCGACGAACCAAAAAAGTCCGTTGCAAATTTGCGACGGAGCAAAAAAGTTTGCGATGGAAAATGAAATATTGCGACGGAAAAAAAAAGTCTATTGCAAATTTTGGACGAACGAAAAAATTTGCGACGGGATAAAAATATCCGTCGCATATTTCGGAGGGAATATTTTTTGTCGGTCAAATATTATCTGTTGCAAATTTTTTTTGTCCTGTTTTTCTTCTTCTTCTTCCTTCTCCTCCCATTGTCGTCACTGAGTACCAAATTTGCGCACGCGTGCGTACGTAGCCGCCATCATTGTCGCCGTCGCCACTTGCCCGCGCGCCTGGCCGCCGGAGCTCACCGCCACCCAGCTCGCCACGGGCCTCCCCCCTACCTCGTAGTCAACTGAAGCCGTCGCCGCCTAGCCTTGCTGAGCTCGCCACCGCCCAGAAGCCGCCCGACGCCGTTGTAGCCCAGCCGTCGCCGCCTAGATTTGGGAAGCTCGCAGCCGCCGTCACCGCCTGCCCCTGCGTGTGGTCACCAGTCGCCTATCGAAGCTCGCAGCTGCTCAGCTCGCCCCCGGGCCTCCCCCCCTCCTTGTAACCCCCGAGCAGCCGACTGAAGACGTCACCGCCCATCCTCGCTGAGCTCGCCGCCCGATGCCGTTGTTGTCAAGCTACCACCCAGCCGTCGCCGCCTAGCAGCCGCTCGAGGCCGTCACCGCCCAATCTCGCCGGAGCACTTGATGTCACCGTTGCCTCCCAGCCTCACCCAAGCACTTGCCATCACCGTCGCCGCCCAGCCGCCGCTTGATGCTGCCCGAAGCCGTCGCAGCCGTGGCCGCCGCCCACTCGTTGCCCAACGCCGTCGCCGCCACCCAGTAGCCTCCTAGCTGCAGTCCGACGCAGTCGCTACTGAGCTCTACCGTCGTTCACCTGGTCGTGGCCGAGCGCCTAGCCAACTAGCCACCATTTGGGCCCACGCCTGCGCCGAGCCCGCCACTGGCCAAAATATTATAATTGTTTGGTTTTTATTGGCCTTGAATCAAGTAAGCAATTCCCTAAAACACTACCTAGCATAATGAGTATTAATCGGACTTGTTTAGGGATTGTTTAGTGACTAATTGTTTAGCTAAGTTAGGGGTCGATTGAATGTTGCATGTGGCTTTGATCGATGTTCAACTGGTTAATTTGTCCATTATGTCACCGATTAAGCGTTCAATGACTATCGGTTAGTTGATTAAGCGTTTTTTTTTTCAGAAAATGCATTAAAATTGAACAATTCTAGAAAAATTCATAAAAAATTCCTCGAAAATTTAAAAAAGTCAGATTTTGGGAAAATATTAAATTTGGTGCTAATTTTTTTTAAAGATTAAAAAAATCCAAAATTTCAAAATATCACAAAATGGCAAAAAATAACAGTGGCCACCCACTTTGAGTGAAATAAATATTTCTTTAGGTGCCAAAAAAAAATAATAACTTCAAAATTCAAAATTTTCATAACTTTATAAAATGGCTTAAAATACCTGTGACCACCTATTGTGAGAGAAATTTTAATTTTTTTAGGTGCACAAAAAAATTAAAAAATTATAATAAAATAAAAAATTTCAAAACTTTACAAAATTGCTTAGAATACATGTGGCCATCCACTTTCAATGAAATTTAAATATTTTTAGGTGGCCAAAAAAAATTAAATATTTAAAAAATTTCAAAACTTCACAGAATGGCTTAAATACCTATGGCCACCCACTTTTAGTGAAATTTAAATCTTTTAAAGTGCCCAAAAAAATTTCAAAAAAAATAAAAAATTTCAAAAATTTACAGAATGGCTTAGAATACTTGTGACCACCCACTTTTAGTGAAATTTAAATTTTTTTAGGTGCCCAAAAAATTTTTAAAATAATAAAATTATTTTTATTACAAAACTTTACAGAATGACTTAGAATACCTGTGGCCACCCACTTTCAATGAAATTTAAATTTTTGTAGGTGCCATAAAAAAATTTTTTGGGCAAAAAAATTCAACAAATCAAACAGATTTCTCATTTACAAGTCAATTTATGGCAAAAATGCGAACAATTAATTTCTGGCAACATTTTAATTTCTAGAGTATAATGGTTACCATTCGCACCCTTAGTTGTTTAATGCCAATCGTATAGTTAATTAGGCTAATCGTGTGGTTGCTTTGCTTAAATGTGTGTGATTAGTTAACTATGGCCCGATCGCGTGGGTTGATTGATGATCGTATGATCGAGAACGAAGATCATGTAGCTGAAATTAATGTTTTATGGTTGATCTTGTACTTGATGAATTATCGTGTGATTTGAAAGTGGATCGTGTGGTTAATTATGGCTATTGTCAGCTTAGCATGGCATATCGTGCTCATATATTGATGTTTGATATCAAAATGAGTGCGATTCATAGTATATTTATTCGTAGGAAATTGCATGTCATAAACACTCGGCATTGGCTAATTTCGAGGAAACATTTTCTGCTTCTAAAATAAAATGGTAAGTTTCGTCATGTACGTCATTATGCGTCTGTAATACATGTTAATATTTTTTTACATATTTGCCTAACCTTCCTACTTGTCAGTATAAACGTGAAGGCTACATGCATAGAAGACCAACCTTTTCTTCGTCCTCATCCCCGTCCCTTTCCTCTTCCTCTGTCCTTTCATCTAACCCTCAACCACAATATGCTGATGGACAATGTGGACACGTTGGCCCTTCCTCCAACACTCAAGAGCATGTTAGGGGATTTGGTCACATGCGAACTGAATCTCCTCCAGTTCCATCTCCTTTAGCTCACTCTCCTTCCGTTCCACCTTATTATTCGAATAATGACAAAAACACAGGTGAAGAAAATAACCAATTCATGATATGCCCATTTGGAGATTCGTAAGTACTTCATTTTTTCTTTTAGTATATGTAATATTTATGACTTTAGATATGGATGTCAACTGAATTGTCAATGTTGTACAATATCCGTATGTTTGCAAATTCACGGATGCTCCATTTGTTGTGAGAGAACTGAATAAAATAGTAAAAAACTATTGGATGGGGCAATTTTCTAATTACAGAAGTGTTCCATGGAAAGTGAAAGATTTGCGGTGGAATGAGTTCAAGGTAAGTTTTAGATATTCTATTTTCTCACCAAATAAGTTCAGTGTAGTATATTGATGGTCAAGAATGATATAAATGGACCAGAACAATTCTGTAGTTTTCGGTACTAAAGGGACTAGATATTTTTCCCGAGATAAATTTTACAAAATCTATCGCCGAATTGTCTAGTGCATGGTAATGGATATGTGACCATCATAATAACTTTCAGTTTTTTTTGTATTGATTGCAGCGAAAGTTTAGGTAGGATGAAGAGGAAGAGAACGAAGTGAAAAGAATTTTTCAGAAGAAAGTCGGTGATCACATACGAAATGTGATGAATAGAGCAAAGATTAAGCAAGTGAAGTCAGCTTTCATTATAATTGACAATTTGCGAAAATTAACAGAATTTGGGAAACTGAAAAGAGTCAGCAAATCAGTGAGCAGTATAAAAAGAATCAATCTTCTAGTTTTAGTGAAGGGTCTGCCACATATGTTGGGGGCTCTATCAACATTTGGGAGCATCGCAAACGACTAGTAAGTCTGTTAAATAAGTTATAAATTAATTTAATTCAATTACCCATGTTTACATTTTGTAGGCACAGGAATTGGGGACGGAACCGACATTTACAGCTATATTTGAACGCACATTTCAAAAGAAAAATAAGACATAGACTGGCGATCGAGCTAAAGCTATTAAGGTATGTAAGGTTATACTTTGGGCTTTATGGAAACTAGAATGAAAACCGTGAATGCTTTCAATATTTATGATAGATATATATGAAGTTATTTTATTTTCATCTATATTGTTAATGTAGGAAAAATATAATGAATTTTTAATGAGCAATACTAGTGGTAGTAATGGTTATACTGCGTTTGAGCCATCAGTTGACAATATGGCATTATGGGTAGAGGCAACGGGTGGGATGAAAAAAGGAAAAATATTTGGGCTGGAATCCTTATCAAGGATGTACATGCCGAATCATGCTGGAACTTCATCATCCAATGCGACTGGTCGAAGGAGGTCACAACATAATGAGCAATTGACCAAAGAAGTGAACCAACTGAAAAATATACTTGTAGAGAAGGACGAACAAATAAATGACTTGAAACAACAAATGGAAATCGTTATGCGACACCTCAACATCAATCGCTATGAGATTCCTCATGTACCTCTTGCCAATCCAATAGGTGATGGGCACAATGATGAGCGACACAACGATGCTGAGATTGCTGATGATGATGATGATTTTCTCAGTCCTTTCTAGTTAAAATTCCCAAAATCAGGGATAAGCTTGCTTCACAATTTTTTTTGACATAAATTGACTCATATTTTTTTTTTTAATAACCGAGGATCCGTAGGTATGGCTGACAGCCAACAGCAACTATACCTCGGGGGGAACTAGCATAACAATCCACCGCCATGGCCCCCCACTTAAATCGCGATAACAATGCTGGGGAATCGATCCCAGGTCTCACGGGTAACGACTAGGAACGCCCTAACCAGTGCAGCTGCCCACGAGTGGGTATAAATTGACTCATATTCATATGTAAGAACATTGATGTTCGTCCTGAAATGTTTTTTTTGTTGACCCTCTTACTTGTTTTTTTATATCTAGTTCCACATCCATGCATAAACGATTCTTTTATATTCTGGACTGATTGAATATCTTTATTTATGTATCCACATTTCATCAAGTGTCGACAAAAGTGATTGCTTTTGGTGTCCTGCCAAGTACCAAAGCTGCCCAATCTTGTGTCTGGTTTGTCGATTTTTTGTTTTTTAAGCAGAATCTATGGTTGTTCCGCCTCCTATGAATGTTTTGAATGTATTATAAGATTTGATATCAAATAACATCAAGTAAGACTCTGCAACTTTGCATATATTATTATTTTTTGCGGACTAGCATATTTCCTTCAGTTATTTTTTTCAATTATATGGCATTGTGTCTGGTTTGTTCGTTTTCTGTTTTCGAAGCGAAATCTATGGTTGTCTCGTATTCTTTGATTGTTTTGAATGTATTACATGATGTTCATTAATGCGTACTTATTGATATGGACAAAATTTGATGGCCGAAATGGTGTAAAATTTGCAATGAATATTTAGAGATGAATTTTGCGACCATTACAGTTCGTGGCTAAGTAGCGACGAATCAAGTTCGTGACTAATTTGCGATGAATACATTTTGCGACGAATTTCGCAACGAATTTTGCGACAAATTTTGCAACGAATAAAGTTTGTGCTAAATTTGCAACGGATTTTACGATGAATTTGGTGACAAATTTTGCGACGAATAAAGTTCATGACTAATTTGCGACGAATTTTGCGACGAAATTTCCGACGAATTTTGCGAAGAATAAAATTCGTGGCTATTTTGCGACGGATAGTGTTCATGGTTAATTTGCAACAAATTATTTGTGACAACTTTTGCGACGAATTTCTTTCCATCGCAATTTTGGGATGAGCATTGAAATTTTTTTTTGCAAAATTTTGCGACGACCTAGTAGTGACGGAATTTTTTATGTCACTAAATTCGCCACAAATTCGATTTGTGACGGATTTTGCCAAATTTTTCGTCGCAAAATTCATCGCTAATCCGTTGTTTTTTTGTAGTGGTCTCTCATTAACGGGTGGCTTTTTAGGAGTTATACGTATCGACTCAGGGTTACTCGAGTTGTGACGATCTCAATTTCCAAGAGGATGTAAGGATTTATCGCTAGTTCCGGAAGTCGTGATCGTTCGGAGTAGGTTTAGGATCGTTTGCCACACGTACTCTTGGTCGTGCGGAAGTACCCGCGATCCGATCATATGTTGTTGGCCAAACCAATCCATCACCTCCTTGGATCAGCCCACATTAGCCCAAAATATTTCCTTATCATTCTTCGGAATCAGCGCTCGATTCACGGTCAAGTTCTTGGGTCTACGTACCATTTCGCTAGTTCGTCATTCTCCATTGGTTAGTATCCCGAGAGTGATCAGTTCCGGGCAAGACTTACTAAAACGAAATGAGAAATAAATATCTATTTCATTAATTTCGAAAGTGGGCCAAATTCAGAACATCACAAAAAATGCTACTTCTCAAGGCACCTCCAGCCCTCTATTCCCTTAAAGACCTTTAAAGATTTTTGCAGATGCAAGTGCATCTCCCCAAAGACCTCCAAAAAATTAATCAAACGTTATTCGCGTTTAGCCAAACCCCTTTAAAACCATAAAGCCCTTCCAAATACTTAATCAAATGCACCCTTATTCCTAAACTTTTACGCGTAATATCAATTGAATCTGTCCGATCAATTTTTGCCGGAAATCGCTGATATGGACATCAACCATCTTACGTAGCACAGCTTGCGTTAACGTAAACCATTTTTAATTTTCATTTTTTTTCAATTTTTTAATTAATTTGTTCTTTACTTTTTCCTTTTTTTTTCCTTTTTTTTATCCTTTCTTTTTCATTTTTCCTTATTTCCCTTTGCCATCGCTAGCGTTTGTGATGGCCAACAGAGGTTGTTGGCCGCCGAAGAGGGCGAGGACTGGGATGCCCTTGCCGGATCTAGCGAGGGGTAGCCTTGCCTAACCCTCGCCCTCACCAACGGCCGACGACCTTGACCAGTCATCATAGAGGTTGGCAACTGACGGAGGGAAATAAGGAAAAAAGAGAAAGGAAAGAAAAAAAAAGAAAAAATGCAAAGAGAAGGAAAAACATAAAAGGAAAAAGAAAAGAGAAAATCAAAATGTATAATTTTTTTAAAAAAAAGTTCATGTTAGCGCCAACCATCAGTCTTGCCATGTAGGATATCCGGCCGATATCCACGTCAGCAATTTCTTACCTAAATTGGCTGGAAAGACTCAATTGATTCCAATATGATAAGGTTAAGGATTGAATTGATACCACTATAATATGTTATAACTTTTTTTGTACTTTTTCCCGACATGTATGTTGATTGTGTAGAGCACATTAATTAACTTGCAGCATTAGTATATGTTGACGGGGGCTGACACGCTTCGAAATACTTGTTGGATGATTTTCAAGTTATAAATTTATTCATCTTCGTCTAAGAGATGAACATGTATAAAAGATTTTCGGATCTTGAAAAGAAAAGTTGAAATGTATGGCAAGTTCAGCTTAAATCATGACTTGCCCCACTGTGTGAACGTTGATCGTCCTATGTGGTACTACTAATGCTAATGTCTTTTTTTATTTTTTAAATATCTTTTCAAATTTTTATCGATCTTTTTTCCTTTTTCCTTTTCTTTTTCTCTTATCTTTTCCTTTTTTTCTTTTTTTCTTTTTCTCTTTTTTTTATTTTTCCTTATTTCCCTCCACCGTTGCCAGCATTTGTGATGCTCGACAAAGGTTGTCGGCCATTGAAGAGGGCGAGGGCTAGGACACCCTTGCCCTGGCCAATGGCCAACGACCTCCATCAACGATCACAGTGGCTGGCAACTAGCAGAGGGAAATAAGGAAAAAAGAAAAGAAGGAAAATAGGTGAAAAAAAGAAAAGAAGGAAAATAGGTGAAAAAAAGAAAAGGAAAAATTCAAAAAAAAATTTAAAAATAAAAAAATGTCCACGTCAGTGCCAGCTGCACAATGTAAGATAGCCAGCATCCACGTCACCAATTTCCGGCCTAAATTGTCTAGATTGACTCAATTGGTATCAATATGAAAAAGTTTTAGGACTAAATTGGTCCAATTGAAAGGTTTATGACTAAATTAATACCAACGCAATAATTTACAACTTTTTTGCACTTTTCCCAACATGTATGTTGATTGTGTAGAGCAACAGTGATTAACTTACCACCTTAGTATATGTTGATGGGGACCGATATGTTCCGAAATACGGATTAGATGATTTTCAATTTTTAAATTTGCACATCTTCATCTCAGAGATGCTCATGTATCAAAGATTTTCGAATCTAGAAAAGAAGATTTGAAATGTATGGCAAATTGAGCTAGGCTCATGAGTTAACCCACTGTTGGGTGATCATTGACCGTGTTGGGTGATCATTGACCGAGTCAAATTACGATCAATGAGCATCTAGACATTGGATGTCTATCCTGCGTCCCAACAATTCTTGAATATGGAACCAGGACAAAAAATTAGGGCTAATAATATGCCATCAAATTACTGTGGATTGGGTTGTCAGAGCTCACTTCCCGTCAATTGGCTGTCTAAGCCCCCCTGCCCATTATGGGTTTTATTATGTACTGATTCTGAACCTTGTAGCGCTTCTTCCGTGGTTTAGTAACGAAAGCTTCCTCTTTGACCAAAAAAAAAAAAAAAAATTAGGCCCAACAGGGTGTTTTGGATAAATTTTTATTTTGTTTGTTTGATTTAAATGTGACAATGCAACGTATTTTAACTTATTTTTATAATCCTAAACATTTCGAAATCCCACTGTGTATAGATATCGACACGTACATTCACATGTATCCTTTTCATAATTTTTTTTAAACTTTGACAAATTTGAATTTAATGAGAAAGCGAAAAGGGTACTTTTCCATAGATTCATGTACAAACTAACCAGCCTGATCAAAACTGAAAAATGCAAGTGTGCGAAAAAGATCAGCTTAACTTGTGTTTTTTCCTTCTGTTTTGCACAAGTAAACAATCTGAATTTCATTTTCCCCTTCCACACTTCCTGAGGACTGCTCTGCTCTTATTGTTTAAGTTTTCAAAACAAGCAACCGCTGATTACATCAGAATTAGATGGCTAGGAAAGGGGAAAAAGAACAGAAACTCCTTCAGTCACACTTCCCAGTCTCATGAGGATGATCTCAAGAAGTCTTGGGACATCGTCAGTCAGAAATACAGAGGGAATACAAACACAAAACATCTAACGTAATATACATAGCAAACCCAACACATCCCATATAAAGTCGCCAAGCTTAAGTGAAGCCTCTCCTGATATTTGGCATGTCAGGCGCAGGCTTCTCTCTGGGGGACGATGGCGAAGAGTAGCTCGAGATCAGGAGGCTGGAAGAAGCCGTTCTTTGGGGGATCGCCCCTCTGTCCCTCGTGTGTCGCCTTCTTCCTCGGCGCCGGAGGCGGGAACGCTGTGTTGACGTGTATCTGACACCCTCTGTGCCTCGGCGTCCTGCACTGATCGCCTTCCGCAAATAATAGCTCTTCCATCTCCATTATCACACACCAGAGCTAGCTCAAAAAAACTCAGAGAAGTACAAGGTACGAGAAGAAGTCAAGTACGTGAAGTTTGGGGTCTCTGTGGATGAAGAGGAGGAGGAACAAGTAGAACAACAGCAGTAGCAGAAGCAGCAGCAGGGGCGGTGTTTGGGAAATGGAAGAGGGTGTGTGGTGATGATATGTGAGCTCAGCTCAGTGCGGCTTGTCGCGGAAGCTGACATCCTTGACTTATCTCTCAACGTATGGTGGAAGCAACTAAAAGCTCATCCGACGTGGACTCCACGTGGCCACCGCCCGCCCGTTCCTCTGCTTACGTGGCACTCCTTATTTGTCCTCGTCACTTGGGACTTTTTCCATTGATTAGCTTAAATTCACTTGAATTGTGTTCCTTTTCTCATTTGGAAGCACTTTCCAGTTTCCACAACTTTGCTCGTTCACAGGAACTTTTTTCTCAAAGGGAACCAAAACAAAAGTTTCGTCTTTTCTTGTCTGAAGAACATGGAGTTGAGTCCAAAATATTTAGATAGGCGATTCTCTTCATCAAGTCCAATGATCTTAACTCCCAAAATTTTCTCTTTTTGTTTTTCACAAACGATTCGCTCGATAACGAGTAAAATACAATAACAGATAAAAACAAACGATTATTATATTATTGCAATTTTAGTTTTTCATTTTCAAAAAAAAAAAATAGACGGATGTATTATCATGAATAGTTCTTAGAAAACATCTTATTATCAATAAAAATAAATAACTAGATGATGGTGCAAGATTAGGTTAAACGGCCAAAACAGTTCTCCTTAAATTACGATTAAAGTCAATCGTAATATCAAAGTCTACCAAACCAAATGGGTAAATTGTCGGACGAGAGCCACATGATGTTTCCCTCCATTTGTTTGAAGCTGCTTCTGCTCTTTTTATTTTTTTATTTTTTGGCTTTTCCCGTTTTCTGTTTTTTCTCATGTGAAAGAGGAAAAAGAAATATCCCCAAGAAAAAAATGAAAAAATAAATAAATAACAGGGGGGCACCATTTTCATGGGATGCTTATCGGGTGGGCCCGTCTGAGAGATGGGCTTGATGATGGGGCCCAGGGTGGGGCCCATTAGAAGATGCGGTGAGGAGCGGTGCACGCGTAAGACGTTGGGATGTTGACTTCGTCCTTATCGCAAAAAGCCTTAGTTGGAGCACCCCCGCGCTCGCGAATTCACACTTTCACCCCCGCCTCCACTTCCCTTTTTCATCGGAGCCCCTGTTTCATTGCCTTTTAGAGCGAGAATGATTACCACTATGTTTCCCTATTTTTTAATTTTTTAATTTTTAAAAAATAGATTCGAAATAGAAATCCGTTTGGTAAAATAATTTTATTTTTTAAAATTTCTGAGGCAAATTTTGGCCTAGAAATAAATTTAAAATAGAAATGAAAAGTTAAAATTTTCTACTTTTATATTTCTGAAACAGAACAGAAATAGCAACTCTCTTTTATTGCTCACCCTTGCCGCCCACTCCACCGGTCATTTGCCGTTGGCCCACTCATTGCCCATTGCTGCCCGCCACTTGCCAGCTGTGCGTCGCCACCCACTGCCAATCACCAGGAACATAAATTTAAAAATAATCTATCAAACAAATTTCTATTCCGAGAACAAAAATTTGTATCGTTATCAAACACTACTTTTTACTCAAAAACTCGTCCGGGGAAGAGAAATGTTTTCATTCGCACCCTTGACTTCCGATTTTCTATCTAAGAAATGTGAAGGATTGCAAACTCTATTTATTTCGCAAAAAATGAATGATTTAAAAATAGTTTTCAAAAACTATTAGCTTGTATCGTTCGAAATAATTAGTCAATAACAGGTATTTCTTTTCGTTCACTCATTTTTGTAAGCAATATAAGTGATTATTTTTATAATATTTTTTAAATCATTCTTTTGCCCCACAATAAACACTCCAGTAATGTGAAATGGTTTTGCATTCATCCAATTCATCATGGATTCTAAATCCCAGCTTTTGGGCCGTGCGGCGCCAAATGACAGTCCACGTGGAATTTGCGAAACCTAATGATTATTTTGAAGGTGGCAAAGAAATATGTGTATCGAAGTTCCCGCCCCACATTGCAAGGCAAACTATTATCGACTGCTGTTATGTGGAAAGTGCTTCTGAATTTCAGGAAGACATAGCTTGATAAGAGATTAGGATTCATTGGTAAATGAGAACGAGGATGAAGAAGATGCGGTACCTTGCTTTATAATTTCGGGTGATCAATTGCGTAATTCGTTCTTTTCACCTTCCTTCAAAAGATTAAGAAATGTTAATTTTGTATCCTTTTATGTGGGGAAGTAAGTGGTGTGGGTATAATCGGATAGTCGATCTGCTCAAACCCTGATGAACATAAATAGATTGCAAGTAGCCAGTAGAAGGTAGCGCGACAGGTTGTTGATTAATAGCTAAATACCCATTTTCGATTTGGGATGCGTTTGGGATCTTATGGTTGGTAAACTTGATACTATATTTGTCAAAATGGATCATAAACCTATTTTTTAACTCATATTTTGATAGATTGAGTTGTTATAAGGGTTGGTTATATTTAGTAAATAGGTTATAAATGGATTTATAGTGGTAAAGTCAAAAACAGTATAAGTGTTAAATGAATTTAAAACTTATTTAAACCATACTTATTTCTATGACTCTCTCTCGATCTTACTCGAGCTTGCACTTACTCACTCTACACTCTCACCTCAATTTAAATATGAATTTTCCTAAATTTGGTTAAATATAAAAGTGTTTTAGTAATACGAGTCGAGTCGGGCATTGGTCACTAGATTTGTATTACATATAAATAGATTAAAACGGATTAAATTGGTCATTTTGAATTGGATCATTTGCAACCCGACGTGATCCAACCCACACGTTTGACGGGTCTACCGACACAAATTTTGTATGAATTACCTCATAATATTATTCTCCTGACATAATTTAGAGAACATACATGATTATTGTGAACCTCATAACAATATTAATTATAATCTAGCAATTACTATAACCACCAATTTTAGCATGGTTCACATTTTACGGTCCTTAGATTTAGCTTTCCATGACCTGTGTAAATTTTGAATAAATGGTTGTCTCCGTTATTTTGAGGTGGTTTATAAAGTATTTATTCTGAAATATTTGTTTATTTAAAAAGTATTGTTGTGGGATGCAGGTACCTAACTATTTCATTGAGACGGATTTGAGATTTCGTGGCAAAAGCCACTGCGAATTGGAGCCAAGTTTGAGGAATAACATATTGTCGACAGGATAGATTTGAGGTGCACTGTCCCACTACCATCTTAATTTATATGTCATCTCATGTTCATCCTTAACTTGAGAAATTAATAGCGAAAATATCAAAAACACACTCAATAGTCACTTACATATCTTTACTTTTGAAAATATCAATTATGTACGTACCCGAGTTTCACTATTAGAGACTACTTGAAACCTTGACATGAATCGTTATTGTGTCCCCATTTATGAATTCCATTTCCTTTTTAAAGAAGTTCATCCCAAAACCTAAACTCTCTTATTGACCCAAAACACTCAAAACCAACTAAAAATCAGATCTCTCAAACTTTAAGCGAGAGTAATTAAGAAACCATGCCCTACCTTGAGGATATTATTCTGCGGATCTTTCCCATTCTAAGTAAAATAACGGTTGACTAATACTAAGATGTTGCAGTAAAAGTTCTATGCAATTGCAGCAGCATTATTATTTGGGATGACCGTTGCCAGCAAAACCCTTTGCTGAGTTACTAAAGCTGCTTTATGTTTATCTCTAAATTTTGATTTTGTGAAATAGCTGCTGCGTAACTTCTTTACGTAGGTTGGACAACAGATTTACTAGGGGTTGGCATTAAAAAATGACCAACTTTGATTGATATTGAGAAGTAGCAGGCTCAGTAAATGAGAGTAGAGTTTGATCAAAGCAGAAATCATCAATGACCAGAAAAACAAATCTACAAGCTCTAAGCTCATTAATGGTGCGAGATGTCGATACAGCAAGATGATGAGATTACTGCGGAGGTTGTCGACAAAATCCTTCACCAGTCGACAATTTGAAGAAATTGGATAAATCATAGATAAAGTCATCGATAGCAAGCAATTGCCGATTTTGCTAAGTATTGAAGGAGTGTCGTCGATGCATAAAACAGAAGTTTTCCGACACATCAATCAAAGACAGAGAGGTCGATTGACAAGAACACATGATTGTCAGATGATTATGCTTGTACCCTGGAAATTTGTTATTTTTTTTTATTAATAATCATTATTAGATTATAGAGGATTGTGTATGGAATCTTAGAAAGCATAACGACTATCAATAACCGTACCGTAGATGGTGTTAGGAAGTTATTCGTCAATTCAAAATCATAACTATTTAACTGCTAGTCTCTCGTTGTACTCATTGAGAAAAAACATCAATCAACATCGACGGTCTTTAGCACATTTCCTTTCATTTTTACCTTCGTGCAGATTTGCTCTCTTCAATACCTTTAAATTCCCGCATGTTTTGTTATTTACGTGACCTCTATTTACCGATACTTGCACTATAACATTTTTTACTTTTACAGTCATTCACACTCCCGTCCATAATTAACAAAAGAAAAAAAGTCACTAAAAGTAATAAACTATACCCATAATAACGCATTTACCCTATTTTTTTGTAACACAAAAATCTTAAACTTATGCTTGTGTAAACACATTTACCTTCTGCCAAAATTTTGTCAATAAGAACAGTTAAAAATTTGTATGAATGGATGCCAAAAAGCAAACAGTATTGATATGGTGTCAATGTAACTTAAGTGAAAAAAAAATAACGTTATTTTGACTGAAAAATCATCTTACGGAAACCTTGACGTAGGGTAAATGTGTCGCATAAGTATAAATTTAGGATTTTTTATGTTACAAGAAAGAGGGCAAATTTGGAATTTTTGATGTTGCAAAAAAAATTTAAGATAAATGTATTATGGTGGGTATAGTTTAGAGTTTTTTATAACTTTTTCCCTTAACAAAAACCCATTTTCTTCAGCTCTTTTCTAAATTATCCCATCACGAAATTTTATAACAATCATTGATTTTCACTTCTTGGTGAAATGCTAGGGCATTGTGAAATTGACATTCCATTTTCGAATGGGGATAGTTACCAAAAAAGTTATGAGCCTATTGCGTTTATACCAATTCAATTCTAAATCTTTTAATTGTGTCAATTTAGTCCTAAATTTTTTATATTTTGTCAATTGAGTCTATTTGACCAATTTGATTAGAAATAGCAGATTTTGACCAAAAAAATTATATTTTCTCAATTTTTTATTTAATTTTTCATTTTCTACTGTTTTCCTTCTTCTTTTTGTTCATTGTGGTCACATGATGGTCTTCGGAGCTCACTAGCCACTGGAAGAGGGTCACAAAGCCCTCACCAGCTGCTGGCAAGAGTCGCAACCCTCGCCTTAATCTAGGCAAGACCATCTAGCCGCAAGTGAGGTCGCCTTGCCCATAGCTCTGGCGACCCTTGGCAGCTACAATGAACAAATAAAGGAACAAAGAAGAAAAGAAAAAATAACAACAAAAATTTTAAAATATTGAAAAATTAAAAAATTATTCACATTAGCGTCAATGTAGGTTCACTGGCATACATATCATGATTTCCGGCCAAAATCGATCAAATAGATTCAATTGGCAAAACGTGAAAAAAATTTATGATTAAATTGACACAATTAAAAAATTTATAACTGAATTGGCATATATGTAATAAATTTAAAACTTTTATGGTAATTATGTCTTTCCAGGAAAAGTGACGAGGTGTTCCCCTCCGGATGGATCACGAATTAGCATGAAAGTTGGAGGTGGGTTTTAAGGAACATCCCAGAAGTATCACAGGTTCCATCACTTCTTAATTAGTCTTGACCACTTGCACTACTTCAATTATCTTGTGTTACAGTCCTAACCTTCCTATAAACTCCGGAGTTATCCAGTAAGTGGTACATGTTAAAGATAATGAGGATATTTTTATTTGCTCAACGTGTTAAAAATTATGCGTATATCTCTACTTGATTGTTCATATTTTGATTAATATATTATCTTTCGTAAAGCCTAATCAAATAGATAAAATTCAACAATTTTCAATTCTGCATGTTCTTATATGTACAGTTTACCCTTTTCAACTGTTACGTTGGTAAATTTTGTGAAACTCACACTTTTAAATTTTATTTTATCCGAAACACGAGCAACTTTCAAAATGTTTAAATATTATTGTTTCCAGAGTTAACTAGGGCACAAATGATAACCATTCAATTCTAGAATTAGATTTTTTTTATTTTTATTTCCTGAACGAGTTTCTGAACGAAAATATACATTTGATAACGATATAAATTTTCTATTCCTGAAACAAAAGATTGTTTGATAACGATGCATAATTTTTCTCTCCCGAGCGGCTGATGGGTGGATGGCTAGCGGCGACGAGAGGTAGGTTGTGTCAGGTGGCAATTGACGGCGAATGGAGTGCGGCAGCGGATGGCGGCAAAAGGTAGCCGACGGCGCAAGATGGAGGTAGAAGGCGGCCAACGGCGAGAGGTAGTCGGCGACAAAGGGCAATGGGCGGTGAAGGACGACAAATAGCAACGGGAGACGAACAACGGCCGGCAACAGAGGACGACTATATATGAGAGGCGGGTGAGGATGACGGCGGCAAGAAGTGGTTGGCATCGGGTGTGGAGGACGGCTTCAAATGGTGGAGGACGGTAGGTGGCGGACGACAGGTGGTCGATAACGGGAGGCGACCGGCTAGTAGCGAAGGCAAGCCCTAAAAATAGTTTTTATTTCTCATTTCTGTTTCAGAAATAAAAAAATAGAAAAGTGGGAAATTTTTACTTCTTATTTATGTTCTAAATCAATTTCCAAAATTAAAATTTGTTCTAGAAATAGAAAAATGAAATTGCATGACCAAATGAATTTCTATTTCAGATTTGTTTTTCAAAATAGAAAAATAAAAAATAGAAAAACAAAATGGTGATCATGCACATCCCTAGTCTATCGCCTCCCCATCTCCAAAGTTTCCGGAGTTAACTGTTTTTACTTCTCTTTCTACCAAAATTCTAAGGTATTAACAAAGACAAAGTAGCCATTGAGTTTAAAGGAATTAAAGCACCAACTTTTATAATTTATTCAATTGGATCGTTTCGCTTTTTTTTTTTTACCGACTGAATCTTTGAACTATTTAATTACTTTTTTGCTAAACATACTATCAAAAAGTAATTAGAAATCCTACTGGTTGTTAAGCTTAAGTGCCACGCCGGCACGCGACGTGTGGTCATACATGGCAATTAAAACTTTTGAGATAAAAATATAAAAGAAAATAGTGTTTTTGGAAATTTCAGAAAATGAAAATCTGAAGAGGAAAAAGATAAGTGGAATAAGAAAAATAAAGATGAACCAATAGCGGGGGCGCTCTCTCTCTCTCTCTCATTTTTTTTTTTTAATTTTTTTTCCCGTTCTTCTTTTATTCTTTATTCCACATTAATGAGTTGGAGGAGTATTTTGATGTGGCGCTAACTTGGATATCCATGCTATGATGTAACTTAGACGTGGTTTTGCTACATCAATATTTTCGTCAATATGTTTGACGGCAGGACTAATGTAAGAAAAAACTTATAATTTAATAATTCAATTGGCTATAAAAAATTTTAAAGATCACATCGAATAAATTTTAAATAAATAGAGAAAACTATTGATACCTTTATCCCAAATTTGAGTAGTTATTCCTTTCTCTTGCTCTTCCTTTTCAACCTGCTCCTTGCCCACTTGAGCAATTTAAGCTCTTATGGGAATGAGGTTATTTATGAGCAACTTCTTGAAGCGGCCCCAAATGTGGTCTCATTGGGCATAGCGCTAAGAAGTGTCTCTACAGTAATGAACAAGCAAGAAAGCTCGTTCCACATTCGCAAGATGTTCATGAATGTCGTTTTCTCCTTGCTCGTTCCTTTCCCGACAGGTGCATGTACGCCGAACGCATTTATGCTTGTCGGGGTTCCAAGAAATATATGTCCGTTTGTTATCGTTTCGATTGATGTGACTGCTATCGATTCGGGTGACCGAAATGATCTAGAATCCATATCCTTGTACGTGGATATTTTCAAAAAATGTTCAAAGGCAATCAGGAGCGCTCCATGTGAATCGCCCGGTGGGTCACCCAGAGAGCCTCATGCACAGTGGGATATTTTGTCTAACATAGTGAAAACGAATCCAAGGCAAGGAAAACTCCAAACTCCTCGCTTAGTAAGTCCTTGGATGTTTGCAAGCCAAATGTTCCCTCGCAGAGAAAATGCACGGATTACAGCGGTGAATCTTCTGTTACTTCTACCAAAGACAAGTTGAGGACAGTTAAATGTCGGTCGCATTCTCCGGGTGCCGATTCATCTGCTCGTGATCATGCTCCGGTTCTTTCCACTCTATGGAAGCTACAATCAGGCTCACGAGTTTGAAGTCCGGCCAACGTTTCGATGATCCATCAGTCTATGTATGTGTTCTGCGAAGGTGCTTGGAATGAAAAGCAAAATTAGGCTGCTTGAAGAACAACGACTTTTGATTTAAAGGAAGTCCCTTTACATCATTTTATCACTAACTGCTAAAAGGCATCCACGTTATAAGTAAATCTCCAACTTCTTGCCAATGGTAACCACGTTCATGGTAGTTTCTACGCAGTTTACAAATTCTCTCTTTAAGGAGCACATAAGCATCGAAGTTTTGCTCATACATGATACGGACAAGTGTACCGAAAGTTCTAAAACTTGTCATGAAAATGCATTTGAGTCCTGAAACTTTCAAAAAATACAATCAAGTCCTAAAATTTGTCGAGTTGATGCAATCGAGTTCTTTCATTAATTTTGTCCAATATGACAAATGGAAGATGTTAACAAATTTTAGGACTTGATTACATTTTTTGAAAATTTTAGAATTTAATTGTACTTTGCGATAAGTTTTAGGACTTTCGGTGTACTTATCCCTAAATGATAAGGCCACCTCATACAAGTGCTGCAAGGATGGCTTTTACTGGGCTTCTCTGGTGTTACCTGCTGTCCTGTTCTTTCCAAGCATGGAGAAGGGCTGTGTGTTAGGTACAATCGATACGAGGTAAGAAGTGTGGACACTTTAAATTTTGCTCAAGTTTCTGAGAAATCTTTAAGTAGATCTAGAGTTGACTAAGGTTTGATCGATGATATGCAAGACACAACACGCATTTTAAATATTAAAATATCGTTGTACTCATTAAAATGAGTGTTCTGCCGTCCATATTGTCATATGAATCCCATAGTCAACTTTTTACCCTTTGGATCCGATCACTAGTTTTTTCGCGGTGTCTGGGAAGTTTGTCATTTCTCGATTTCAATTGCACATCTTGAAACTGAGGATCACAAGCATTCCACTGCAAGAAAAATTGGGTCCATCGAATATTAGCTGAGGAAGTTATTACCAATCAAATTTCGATTAGACTGTCTTATACCCAAAAAAAGGTCCTGGAGCCCAAAACTTTGTCTAGAGCTTTCGTAATTGAACATAACTTCCCATATCTTTAAGTTACTGTAGATAATGATTTCCTTTTAAGTCGTCGAGACAATGTCCAATTCATGACCGAGCCTATGGTCTCAATATGGATCAATACTTCATGTTTGCAATCTTGCGATTTATCCCACTATATTGAGCTTGTTGGACATTATGAGCTTTCAAATGGCACAAAGATCATGCAAATCATATGTTGCATGAGCACGAAATGGGCTCGACGAGTTGTCGAGCACAAGGTTGAGGAGTCTGAGCCTCAAGCATCTCAATTTAAGGCTCGGGATTCTCAACCCTGTGATCTTTGAAAAAACTGTACATTGGGGCTCTCCACCCTTCATTTGAGACAATGATAAGTTATTTTTCTTGTCTCACTCTCTTGAATTTCTCCTACTTTGAAGTCGCTCTTACATTTCTCTTTTTCCGCTTGTTTTCCTTTATCATTGTAGGTACCAAGCTTCTCGCGCTTCTAAGATAAGTTTCCAAACACCCTCTCTTTAAATTTTGAATAGAAACAATGTTAGATTATTGTAATGCCTATTTTAATTGAAAAGTATATCGTTTTGTTGTTAGTCTTAAAATAAATAAATAAATCATGTTTTTAGGCTATCATAATGCCGGAACGAAATCCCAAGAGATACATAGTACTCCGCCATGCTGTCGAAGTTATGCCAGAAATTATGCATGTTTCTAAGCCTCTTAAGATACTTTGTGTCGTATGTGTCAGATTAGGCCTTGATAATGTTGAGTTAAAACCTTTGTGCTGGTTATGCGAAAAATGTGCTAGAATTTGTGTGATTATTAACATGTCATATCATTTCGTCATCATTTTTTTAATCTAATTCATCAGGTCATATCTTTCTCATATTTAGATCTTGATTTATCATGCCATGTTGCATGTGATTATTGTTATATCATGTTATTTTTCTCGTCCTGGTTTGGAACATGGATTTTCCACATTGTTGCTATGTCATGTCATTCTCTCCTAATGTTTAAAATTTGAATCTGCCATGTCACTGTCATATCATGTCCTTTTCTCATCTCGCGGTAGAATTTTGCATTCTAATAGACATTTGCATACTCATGACTTTCGCAGACAAATGGAGTCACAACAATACATACGAAAAAAACGATCTCGATATTCAATAACCAACTTAATAAGTATTTTGGCGACGGTTTAAAATTTGAAAATAAATCATCATGCATACTTAGAAAATTAAATGACAAAAAATCTAGCATTTAACCAAGAAAAAAATAAAAAGGAAGACTGCGGTACCGAAAGAGTATCGTGGGATACCAATGCGTCCTATGCATAACTAGAGCCCCACACTTACAAGTGCTTTAGGTAACTTAACTTCCTCATCACTACTTAAGTCTTTAGGAATCAATTGGTGGCTGCTCTTGTCTGGCGTTTGAGTTTATGATCCATCCTGCCTAGCTAAGTTGGCATCATTCACAATAAACAATCATTCTAAGCACGTCTTTCGTGCCAACGTGGCTTCATTTTTCAAAAATCAAAGGGAAAATACCAAAAATCACACATTACTACATAGCTGGTGCATCAATTTTTGGGCATCGATTAAATTTATTCTAGGAAAAGAAAAGAAAGAGATGTTCGATCTTTTTCGGTGTTGTATTAAAATCAAAATATACTATAACAATCGAGTACCATTTATCGTATATATTTACTAAAATTTTGTTCGGAATATCAAGATATTGAAGTGGCATGCTGCCAGGTCCATTGTTAGCTCACTCGGGGAGTAGCCAAATGCTCAATTTGGACACTCTATTGCTATCAAAAAGTGAAAGGTAGCTGTAGTCCCACATCACCTGGATATTTACAAGTGGTATTGTACACAAGTCCGGTACTTTTCCTTTTGGTATGCCTTGAGCTTTTACATATGCCACACCCCGAATCCTACGGAACTAGGGGTAATGACACAACCATTCTTCTCTCCACTTGAAGAACTGACCTGAAAAGCATGATGAGAAGAAAAGAATAAGCAATCACATTCCGGTAAGTAATACATTTTTTCTAAACTCCATTGATTAATCGCATCAATGGACCATTGATTAATCTATGCTCAACAACTAAATATGGTCACATTTAACATCGTGACAATGGCGACCAAGTTTACCCCCATTGGCTAGGTCTACCATTTATATCGACTAGTAATTTGGCCCAAAACGACATTTTGAAAAAGTATGCATACTCTCCCCTTAATGGATCCTCATCATGGCGATATGAATAATATTAACTAATATCTTTCTCCAACAACCCACAATCAATACTAGAAAGCCATTTAATAAATAGGTTTTACAAACCGAATCATATAACCTTTCAATTGCAACCAATATGTACAGCTTTTGGCAATTCCCTTCACAAAGCATTTAACCAAAGCATTCGTAAATGGTCATTTCAAACTATTTCATAAGACTTTTCAACGCATTTTCAATTGACTAACAAAGTAATAAAAGTTTGATCTAATTTATGCAAGAAACATGCTCTTAATAACTTATACTATATTATATTAGAACTTTACCAGTTTCAAGATATAAGTTTGTAAATTCATGGAAGAAATAGTATCACTCACTCAGGAAAGCTGAAAACTAACATATAGTGGTTACTCGAGCCGACGTGCTCGAATTCCTATCAATTAATTAAAAAACGACATAAAAAATCGAGTAACACACTATTCTAACAAACGATTCGATTAAATTACGCTTATTTGTCGATAAAACAATACCTACATGCTAATGATGAAACTCATTTATGACAAACGTTCATCTTTTTCCTTACATGTATTATCCATTACGTGTAACTCGCACACGAAATTTCTGAGTTTTGTTCCATACAAACCATACTTCAAAATCGACTTTCGTCAAATCCCATAGCTCAACAATGCCTTTTTCTACCATTTCCGTATAAATCTAAAGCTCAATATCTTCTTAATCAAACATGGCAGTTCAAATTGGCATAAACTCCAAATTTAAAACCCAACTATGAAAATTACTCCGATTAAATGAATAATAGACTTGAATACTTATGCGGTGTTGCAATTCGGAATTGATTCGGCTTATTGGGGTCTCCGGATCGCGAACACACGAAAATTTCCTCTCTTTCCATTACGGAAGAGCTCAACCCTCTTTTCCTTCTTATTATTGTCGCCACCGTTTTCTTTCTTTTCCCCTTTTATGCTCACGCACGTCTAATGGTGAAGAAGAAAGGAAATGGGCTGGGCTTGGCTTTGAGAGATATGGGCTGGTTTTTTTGGCCCATCTATTACAATAAACACGACACAATCGTCCCTTGAACCAATATGCTTCCAAATCTTCTTTTTGGGCGAGTTCGCCAAGAATGTGAGCTTGCCGTCCTGATATATTTTTGGTTTGCTGGGCGTCTGTCTAAAATGAAGAGGACAAAATATAAATTGCTCGACTTTCCTGTCAAAAATCTGCGCGTACAAAAGAAAGGAAATGGGAAAAATTGCCCAAAAAGTTCAAAGCCCATTGCACTTTTACCAATTTAATTTTAAATTTTTTAGTTTTATCAATTGAGTCCTCTCGGCTAATTTTCGGCTCTAACTCCAAAACCAAAAAAAAAAACAAGGAAAAGGAAATAAAAAAAACCGTAAAATTTTAAAAAATTATTAATATATTATTTATAAATATCTACGTCAGCACTAATTATGCCATGTAGAACGATCGGCATTCATATTAGTCTTTAAAAATTTGTTGGATGGACTTAACTGGTAAGAAGCCAAAAAGTTCAAGATTTAATTGGTAAAATTAAAAGGTTTAGGGCTGAATCGGCAAAAATGCAATAAATTTAGAAAATAATTTGTCAAAAAGAAAGTACCTGAAATAAAGAGACAAAATGAAAACGCTCGATTTTTCCCGACAAAAACATGGTCCGGTCGAACCGAACCGTCCGGTTCGCCCAAGCGTGCAGCCTCCAACTCCGAAAGCCCTCTGAACTACGCTTCCGTCTTCTTGGCCAAGTTCTGCTCCAGCAAAGCGTCGTTCGCAGTGAAAAGACCAGAACACAGAGCTCAAAGAAGTCAAGACGCAGCGAGAAACCCTAATCCGTCGAGCGTCCTCTCCACGCTGCCGAGCCTGAGCCAGAACCCAGAATGCCGTTCGTATCCAACATACGGAGGCAGACCGATTACGGGCTCTTCCCGCCCGCCACCCCCATCGTCATCGACAATGGAGCTTCCAATTTCCGCATCGGGTATCGCTGAAAAGACTCCAAATTTGTGAAGGAAGAGACGTTGACCGTATATTTTCTCCTCATTAATCTGTCGTGCCTTGGGACTGTTTCAGGTGGGCAGGAGAGAACGATCCTCGTGTTGTTTTCCGGAACATTGTTCAGAGGCCTCGACACAAATCCACTGGTACGTATTTTGGTCTTTTTCTCCAAAGGGTACGACGGATGTTTATTACTTTTTGGTGGGTTTCGTTCTTGAGGCCGGTTCCTTCTGTTGTTCAGTTGCGGTTTGCGTGATATCTTCTTTCGCTTTGTAAGCCGTTGAAAGTTCATCCTGGGCCTAAAGTGCAGTAGATATGTAGACTTGCAATGGCACGTTGCGGTTGTGACTTGACTGATTTGAATCTTGCTGGGTCGAGTTTTTCTCATGGTTTTCTTGCTTCATAAAGTTGAAGTTTTTGGGTGGCCTTTCTTAAAGTGAGTAGATGTTGGGCTCTCGGTGTCACTACAGTGTTGCTCATGCTATGTCGTGTTTCTTTCGACTTAGGTGAGACTGTTACTGTTGTTGGCGACCACGATCCTGCTTTGATGAAGTACTTCGATTGCACTCGCTCTGGGCCGCGCTCTGCTTTTGATAGCAACGTTGTTTATCAGTTTGAAATTATGGAATATGTAAGTGTCATGGTGACTTTCTTTCTCTAACAATCCACTCAAACGTCGATGGTCTTAAATTTTCCTTCTGCATAGAATGTACCCTATGGTGTTAGTTATTGCTTACCTAAATACGTTTTATCCTATTTATACGACTAATTTTGTTCGCTAAGAAAAATATCAGTATGTTGGATTGTGAAATTGCTTCATATGTACAATAGCTGCAATTCTTGTCCACAAGCTTTAGCACTAATCTCCCTTACTTTTTGGCTTGCTGTTGCTACCAGGAAATGTCCATCACTTCTTTTATTTATCATAAATGACATTAGGAAACTGTTGGCCATTTAACTTGCTTGCACTAACAGGCTTATATTATTACCTTGTCAGATTTATTCTTCATACATAATGAATGCCGGACATAATAGCTTGTTAATTTCTTCTAGAGCATGCAAGCAGCTATTGCGATGTATCTCTATTTGTGTCATCAGATGACTTTCCTCTGTTAATTTTATCTGCTCAATGTATAAGTATGATTCATTTTAGCTATTGCCTATGATAGTATTGGTATCTCTATCAAGTTCAGATCAAGATATGATTGTTAGTTATTTTTTGTTTCAATAATCATTTAGAAATTTTGTTTCTTGTCAGAGTAAAGCATTCTACATATGTTATGGTCGTTGTAAATTGTTCTGTATCACATAAGGGTTATGTGCTCATCTTCAAAAGCATACTAAGCATAGTTATTCTGAAATGATAGTTTTTGCATTTGTAGATTCTTGATTTTGGCTTTGACCGCTTGGGAGCAAATGGTTCAGAGGTATGCAATATCTAAATTCTTCCGTATAATTCAATGTGTTCATATCTGTTCGTAACTTTGGTTAGTCAACTCATCAGATTTAATAGCCTAAGAAGAAAAATATCATTGGCTTTTATATTCAGAAGCTTTCAATAGAGAAGGAGGTACCCGGTAGACAGAGTTTCAGCTCTTTCAGGCATCCCACTTAATATCATATTGCATATTGATAGAATTGCAGCTCAGTATTTTTCATTTTTTAGATATCAAAATTGGTCAATGGCAGTTTCACGTAAGAGATGTGCCTCCATATTCAAATTGCTGATTAAGTAGAATGTGGATTAACTTTACTCATGTTTTTTGTGTAGATATTTATTCCAAATCATATGCTTATTTGAAGTTGTGCAGATTGATCATCCTGTCCTGATCACAGAATGTGTGTGCAATCCTGTCTATTCTCGCAGTAAAATGGCAGAACTTCTTTTTGAGACTTTTGGAGTTCCATCAGTTGGTATGCCTCCAGGTTCCTTCTGTAACTAATATACAATACGATATGGGCCTGTCACTTTTCCAAAATGTGATCTTTTATTTGCCATGTAACTTTTGGCTGCAAGTCATGTTACCATATGATTGGCGCCATTATATTGCGCGCTCATTTTGAGATGTTCTCATACTTTTCTGATTGCATTAAGATGACATGAGTATCTTCTATGGAGTTTGTTAACTGCAACAGATATAATTTGGGCGGATACATGGCAGGTATAGCCCTGATAAAGAAATACCAGCCATGGTGGATAGAAACATTTGAACAAAAAACACAAACGGTGTTGTGTGTGTGAGAGAGAGAGAGGCATCAACTTAGCACAGTGACCAATGTAGTGGGGGTTGCCATGGTCCTAGTATGGTGCCTCTCTATCTGGTGTACAAGGGAACTAGTGACTACCGTGCCATTTCACCATTCTCAGGTGAATGCCTGGTGGTTGTCTCTCTTGGCTGGAGGGGATGGGCGATCCCTTGAGTTGTTGCTAGTGGTGGTCACCAGAGGGTTTCTTTTTTCCTTGTTATTTGAGCAGATCTTTTTCTTTATTTATTTAGATATGGTCTTATCTGGTCATATAATAAACAAGAAACGGCATAAGTAAAAGGAAATTTCTATTCTATCCTCTGCAGTTGAAAAATTGGCAAAACTAAACGCAACCTCTAGGTTTGTCTGCATCATTGTGTTTCTTTCTTCACTAATAACCCTGTCTGAATTTATCTGTATTTATTTTTTTAAGCATTTGGCGTGGATGCTGCATTCAGCTATAAATACAATCAGCAGCTTGGTGTCTGTACTAAGGATGGTCTTGCAATTTCCCCGGGGTTTACAACAACTCATGTTGTTCCTGTAAGTTTTAACCATTGCAATCATTTGAGACATGACGGGGAAGTGGGGGTTATTTCGCTTTTTGTACAGTAGACAAAGTTACAACTGTCATAAACTAAGTGACGAGAAATTTACCTTATTTTCCATCAATTGAATAACTATGTTTATTCAATTATCCTGCAGTTTGTGGATGGAGAACCAGTTTATAAAGGTTCCTGCAGAACGAATATTGGTGGTTATCACGTTACTGATTATTTCAAGCAGCTCCTTTCTCTCAAGTATCCTCATCACATGTAATGACAAACCAGCACAATGCTGCTTTTATCATCCCCCTTTGCCCCCCCCCCCCCTTCTCTTTCTCTCTTCCATCCCTCCTTTTTCTGGGTGAACTCTTATTTTATTCACGTGATATATAGGACAAGGTTTACTTGGGAAAAGGTTGAAGACCTGAAAATGGAGCACTGTTATATTGCGCCAGACTATGCTTTAGAAGCTCAACTGTTTCAGGTAGTCGATTTGGCTTATTGTTTCCATGCCTCCTGCTTATCTCTGAATGTAGTTATTCTGACAGAAAGGGACAAAAGAAGCTGAAGAGAAGACCAGGTGCTGGCAACTTCCTTGGGTCCCACCAGTAGTTGAAGAAGGACCTTCGGAAGAAGAGCTGGCTAGAAGAGCAGCTATTAAGGAGAGACAAGGCCAACGTTTACGTGAAATGGCTGAAGCAAAGAGATCTTCTAGGATAAATGAACTGGAAAATGAATTGAGAGGGTTGGCTTTTCTCTTAAAGCAGCTTGAACAAGTGGGACAAGAAGACGCTCCATCTTTCTTGGCAGAGACTGGTTATGCATCAAAGCAGGAAATAGAATCTGCCCATGCTAAAGCAACACAATCTCTTCGAAAGGCAAAAGGGGAGCCAAAGGCTGAACAGGTTGACTCTGATGAGAAAATAGATCCTTCTGCCGATGAAAAGTTCTCTCTTCTAAATGTACCTGACCACATGCTTTCTGCTGAGCAGGTATGCTTTTCTTTAAATGTATATATTGAACGTTTTCATCGAGTCCTTGCTACCTCCCAAATATTTGCATTATCCATGTACAATTATGAAACGTTATTTTTTTTTTAGTAGAATTGCTGGTGTTCGATGTTTCTCTTGAACCTTGGAGATTGTTGTTGTAATCCTTGAAAGGTATTGAGTGCCTTAATAGGAATTGCAGCAATGAGCCTTAAATCACTTTTTGCTGTCACTGCCAATGCTGACTATATTAACTTTTGGCTATTTCTCTTGTCAGCTGAAGGAAAAGAGGCGGCTGAATTTTCTTAAAACCACTACTGAGGGCCGGCAGCGTGCCAAACAGAAGCGCATGGAAGAGGAACTAGAAAGGGAAAGGAAAAATCGTGAAGATGAAGAAAGACGCTTGTATGTGCCATCATATGTTTTTATTGATTCTCTTAGACAGATCTATGAATGGTCCGTCGCCAATCAGAAGAAATTTGACCTTTGTAGTGCGCTTGATTGCAGTAATGAAATAAGACTGGCAAAATAGAGGACGAATAACTATTTTAGTTGGTCTAATAAAAGGAGTAGCTATTATTATTTGTTCAAAAATTTAAATGACCCTGTAAGAAAGAAGTAGAGACAAAACATAGAAAACGCATTACCATTCACTCTATCCCTCTATTAACCTTTGCCAACCCAGCATCGTGTTGGCCGACCCCTGGCTGCCGACAAGGCCACTATTGATCATGCTGTGTCTCATTGTGGGTTGCTGATGGCCGTCCCACCATGTGTAGAGGGAGAAGTGTATGAGGGAATACTTTGTTCCATGTAGAGCGTAGTACTATTTTATACAATTTCTGCTATAACATCACGCGGATATAATATGTACTAGCTACAATGGCAATGATAAACATGTATTAGATGTGAAATAGTCATTATTAGAGCCAAAAGTTGAATTCTGAGCATCTTTTGAGCTAAATGTGATTATTTAAGGGGAAAATATCTTCTTAGGTGTGGAGAAAAAATCTGAGTTTTCTCTCTGCAGTGAGATTGCATCATAGGAAACTACATGAAATAGCTGTACAACATGGGTGGAGACTATCAGCTGTCATGTGCCTTATGAGTGCATTTGCATTTCTGTTCTCCCTATAATTTGGACCTATATTGAAAGAGGGTGGAGAAGATATTTTCCTTCCTATTGGCATCAATGAACTTGCTTATGTCTCTAAACAACAGAAATAGTTCCCTTTACTTGCTGTTGGTTGCCTTCACTTCTCTTATTGCAAAATTATGTTTTGAATTTTCAGAAGAGAGACAGCTTGCTTGTTCTCTTGTTGAGTTTGATTTTTATTTTTTATGGTTGTGCCTTTGTTTTGAGCTATCCATTTGGATTTTTTGCAGAGCGAATCCAGTGCTTTATCTAGAACAGTTGCACGTCAGATATAAGGAGCTTTGTGAGAAAGTAGAACAACGTAAACGTTTTAAGACAAATGGTAGCAATACAAATGGGAATAATCTGTCTGGAGGTGTTGGTCGTGGCGAGCGATTGAATGCAGCCCAGAGGGAAAGGATGCGCCTTCTTACCACTGCTGCATTTGATCGGGGAAAAGGTGAAGATACTTTTGGTGCCAGAGATGAAGATTGGCAACTTTATAAACTGATGAGCAAAGATAATGATGACGATGATGATGAACCTGATCCAGAAGAAGCAGAGCTAACCCGAATCTCATCTAGGCTTCAGGTCAGTTTGCTATTGATTTGCATAGGTTTCTGTCATCTGTGCAAATTTCTATCTCCCTGTATATTATGTTTCGGCCAGGTCTTTTTCGAATTGGGAATAATATGACTGTTGGCTGTATCTGATTGTTCCTTGGAATCAATGTGGCAGGAGATTGACCCAACTTTTATTCCCAAGGTGGAATTAGGAACTTCCCAACAAATTATCGAGGTCCCCAAATTCCGTCCTCTGACCAAGGAAGATTTTCAGGTCATTCTCGGAGTCGAGAGATTCAGGTGTCCTGAAATCCTGTTTAACCCAAACTTAGTTGGGATTGACCAGGCTGGATTGGATGAGATGGCTGGGGTTTCAATTAGGAGGTTGTCATGTGACTCTAAATATGTCGAAGACAGATTAACCCAGTCTATCCTTATCACTGGCGGGAGTTGTCTTTTCCCGGGTATAAGCGAGCGTTTGGAAGCTGGAATCCGTATGATTCGCCCCTGTGGGTCCCCAATAAGGGTGCTTAGAGCATCCAATCCGGTTCTTGATGCATGGCGTGGAGCTTCCATGTATGCTTCCACCTTGCAATTTCCATCCCAAACGTTCACCCGGATGGATTATTATGAGAAGGGTGAAGATTGGCTCCGACGATATCAGGTGCGGTACTCACTATAGATCTTTTTATTTTTTCCCCGTTGCAGTGAACTGTAATTCCTGTAAATTTTCTGTGTGAGATGATCATTCTTACGTTTTCTTGCGAGCAGCTCTTCTTCATATTTAAACTGTACATATATTCTAATTTATATCGTATACATTTGCTCTTGGCAACAGAAACTTTCTTATATGATCTTATGAGGAAGCTATTCTGTCTTGTCATGCAAATGGATAAATGATGTGGACTGTGAAGTCTTGAGTAGTGGAGATTATTAGCATGGGCAAATATTGATAGTTGAGAGTCTCGAGATTTGGATGGCATGGAACTTCTAGAAAACAGACGGGGGGAAAAGTTGAAAGAATGAAACAAGGAGAAAAGAGAAAAAAGAAGCGAACTTTTAGCAGAGATTCTGGGGAGATAACATGAGACTATGCAAATCAAAAGTGATGTTTAAAAGTTACATTCCACAATTCATGCCGATGCTGTTCCTATCTAACCATCTTAAGTCTGGGAATTTCCCATCATGTGGAATTTCTATGAGACGAAGCGTGAATTGCTTGCCTTTGACTTGCTTGGGAGCTTAAACTAATCAGTGTGTGCGTAAACTAGCTCGAACACCCATTGACCAAGACTCGAAATCAAGAAGTTGCTCTACATGGGGGGAAAAATAGAACAGTTTTGTTTTTCATAGGAACTGCTTGAAAGCATGCATCACAGCATAAAAAATGAATAGATAGAAAATAAGCACGTTGTTTGGAAACAACTTAGCAGCATTTCAGTTTGGATAATCTTCCGCCAAAAAGATGATGAAAACCAAACCAATACGATCCCGTTAAGAGTGACTCCGGTGCCAGTTGCTCCAATGCCATTGCTGGTGTAGGATCCAGGAATTCTCTCATGTTGCGCTAAACTCACGATCATTCTCGAAAAAACTGTACAGGTGTAACAGAAAACGTTTTGTTCATTTATTTATACCAGACTATACAGTCCGTCTACGCAAGTTTGTGCAAAGATGGTCGGAAGATAAGAGATTCAGTTTCAAAGCCACTGACTATGAACCTAACTAAAAATGCCTTTTGACACTTGGTTAGAAACAGTTAGAGCCCAGCAGGCAACAGACAAGCAGGAAGTGAAAGTCTTTCCTTGCCAACTTTCAACGATCATTAAAAATTCAACACAAAGGCCTTCAGGTCGTAGTGCATACACAATACTGCCCTTCCTGCCCCGCGATAGCCGCTGCCCATCTTCTTCACTCTCAAAATCCTTATGGTAGCAAGATTTCAGCTTGTTCTTTGCCAAGCTCACCATATCCTTATTCAGGGATAGCCGCCTAACCCAGCCCCTCAGGTTTTGCACGCGCCACATTTTGTTCGTCTTGGTCCTCTCGATCCTCTTCGAGCCTTCACAGGCGATGATATTCATTGCCCGCCTCCCAATTATCTCTTGCTCGATCAGCAAGCTCTCCGGCGCGTCACAAGGCACAGTTGCCTCAAGCATATCAAAAATAGCTGAAAAATGTAAGAGCGCCTTCCGGAATCGCGTGGCAAAGAAGGGGACACCATGGCCACCATTTTTGACTCCCTGAATGAAAATGTCGGGATTCATCTTTCTGATTAGATTCCGTACAACGTCTCGTGGACTCTCCACTGTCTCATCGAGTATGTTCCTCGACTTTAATGGCATCCCAATCTTTTGCTATAGCGTTGAACTCGAAGCGGAAATTGTATAGTATTTGGCAAACGTCTCACAACTACGTCACATGCACAGCTCCATTGGTGCAGTTGATTTGGGCATTAGCTGATTTTCATATCAGAAATTGAAAGTTACATGTTTGAACCCTATCAATTGCATGCAAACGACCCTAAATCAGAGCCACCTGCATAGTCTAAAGGTCTGAATTTAACCGATTAATGAGTTTTGCAGGGCGTTCCACCACTTCTGGTAGCCAAGTATCCACTTTCATGTCCCTAAATTGTTAACAAAAAATACAAATTTGCTCCATCAACCCCACCAAGATGACTTAAAAGACAATCCTTCATGTAGAAGTCCCAAAACACCCAAACTTTCAACCTAAGTCTGCCATTTCTCCCCCTACCGGCCATCGCCTCCGTCATGATTGATCGCTCCGCCGAAGCCACCTGTCTTGAGACATGACCAGCCTCCGCAAGAACCGTCGCAACAATCAAATCCAGGTCACCATGGGCTGTTGTGGCCTTGGATCAAGGTTGAGGTTGCGACGCCATGTGGACCTCGGATACATTTGCCGTCATCATACTTCTCACGTTAATTTGCATTGTCATTCTTTTGTCCAATTACATATTGTCGAAAATTTCTGTTAAAAAGAAAAACTATTTCTAAATATACTCTGGTAAACCAAGATCATCACATATTCAGTGAAGTCAATAATAATTGCAACAAAAAAAACTCTTCTTCTAATATATTTGCTTCATTAGCATTGATTTCTCTATCCCATAATTCATATGTTCATAAAAATTCTCTCGATGCTGCAGTATATCCGAGGTCTTCCCTTTTTAGTGCCTCCCGAAGTCACCGGCAGCACGTTCTATCTACCACTTCAGGCCCATTTCATTTTGCAATGCTACATGCGAGATCATATTTAAACTACTTGCGATCAGATTGAAACCTTTTCTTGACAAATTGATCTCCCCTTTCCAAGCAGCTCTCGATCAAGGGACACTTCTTGGAGTAAAGAAACAATTGCCCCTTATTCTACCACATGGAAAATGATCCTTGATAACAGTCCGATAATCTTGAAAGGAACCTGCTTTATTGTTTCAATATGTTTGAATGACCCTGGAATTGAAAAAAAGTAGGGATAGAATATAGAAAAGGGTTAATATCATGAAAAACCCCAAATTGGTATACCTGTGACAAATTTACTCTACGTTAGTTTTCATTAATTTTTTCTATCAAATTGTTGAGTTGAATGACACGTGGCAGTTAATGGGTGTTTTGGTTTTGGGGTTTTACCTCTATTTATCACATGTGTACCAATTTATGGTATTTTGTGATATTAATCCAATTTAAAGAAAACTAACGAATAGTAAATTTGTCATCAGTGTATCAGTTTGGAAATTTTGGTAGTTAAAAAATTAGTTTGGGATAAATATATCATATGTTAGGTTTTTTGTGATCATAAAATTAGTTTTGAGTAAATTTATTATAAGTGCATTAATTTGGGATTTTTGTGATATTATTCCTGTAGAAAATGTATAACCAACCTCTCTATCCCTCTCTTAACCACCGCCGACCCGGCATCGCCTTGGCCCACCACTATCTGCAGACAAGGCCAATATCGAGCATGCTGCGGCTCATTGTGGGTTGCTGGGGGCCATCCCCGTTCCCACCATGAGTAGAGGGAGATGAAGGAGGAGAGAGAGAAGTGTTGAGGGGACTACTCTGTTCCGTGTTGGCCGTAGCACTACTACATACAATTATGGTTATAACATTGCAATTATACATAACGTACTAGCTTGATTGCAATGGTGAACATGTAGTGGACAGTGAAATAGTCGATCATTGCAACCAAAAGTCGAGTTCCGAGCATCTTGTGTGAAAAGTTCGATTGTTTGGGGAGAAAAGATCTATTCAGGTGAGTAGAAAAAAATATGAGTTTTCTCTCTGCAGTGAGATTGGATAACAGGAAATTACATGGCATAGCTATACATTAGGGGTAAAGACAATCAGCTGTCATGTGCCTTATGAGTGCATTTGCGTTTATGTTCTTCCTATAATTTGGAAGGATGTTGAAAGAGGGTAAAGAAGATATTTCCTTCCTATTGCCATCAACAAACTTGCTTATGTATCTAAACAACAGATATAAGTCCCACTACTTTAACTGCTCTTGGTTGCCTTCAGTTCTTCTTATTCGAGAATTATGTTTTGATTTTTCAGAAGAGAAATGGCTAGCCTTTTCTCTTGTTTACTATTGAGTTTGTCTTTTGCATTTTTGTATATGTTGTACCTTTGTTTTGTCATTCGATTTTTTTGGCAGATCGAATCCAGCGCTGTATCTAGAGCAGTTGCACCTCAAATATAAGGAGCTCTATGAGAAAGTTGCACAACGTAAACGACTGAAGGTGTTGATCGTGGCGAGAGATTGAATGCAGCCCAGAGGGAAAGGATGCACCTCAAATCGGGGGAATGGTGAAGATACTTTTGGTGCCTGAGATGAAGATTAGCAACTTCATAATCTGATGAGCAAAGATAATGATGACGATGATGAACCCGATCCGGATGAAGCAGTGCTGACCGAATCTCATCTAGGCTTCAGGTCAGTTTGCTATCAATTCACATAGGTTTCTATCATCTGTGCGAATTTTGGTCTCGGTTTTTCAGCCAAGTCTTTTTTGAAATGGGAATAATATGACTATTGGCTATATCTGACTGTTCCTTGGAATCGATGTGGCAGGAGATCGACCCAAATTTTATTCCCAAGGTGGAATTAGGAGCAACCCATCAAGTTTTCGAGGTCCCCTCGTCAGATTTTCAAGTCATTCTTGGAGCTGAGAGATTCAGGTGTCTTGAAATCCTGTTTAACCCAAACTTATTTGGAATTGACTAAACATGACCGGATAAAATAGTCGGGTTTCAATTAAGAAGTTGTTGCGTAACCTAAAGATGTCAGGATAGATTAACCCAGCATATCCTATCTGTGATAATGGGCCCTTAAGCCCAGCCCAATATACCCTTTATATTCTGGCCACAAAGCTCCACCAACTGATTATATGAAAAAGAATGAAAGAAAGAAAAGGGACAGACCAATCGAGAAGAGTGGAAAAGGAGGAAGGTGAGTTCGTCCGAGAACAGCAAAAAGGAACCGCATAGAGAAGAGAAATCTCATCATTTCTTCTAATCAGGTAATTTTCGACGTTAGGTCATAAATTCAGAGTTATGTGAATTTTGAACTACGAAATCCAATTTTCGAGTTACTATGTTGTAGATTTATATAGAAATGAAGTATGTTTGATTGGAACGAATTTCCGAAGTTTAGTGTGCAAGTTACGCCTAACGAACAATACGTGTACCAGACAAAGATCAACATTCGCTATAAACAAATTTCTTTGTAAGTGCGTACGAGTCGTTTTGTCAACAATTAAGCATAGTTAAGTTGGGTCATTCATTAGAATAATATTTTACTCGGATAATTTGATATTGTTTTTCAATTAATTGATAGAAATACAAGTGCGTCGACTCAAGTAACCGCCGTAAGTTGGTTTATAATTTTTCCGAGTGGTGAACTCATGTCTTGAAAGCAATATAGGTTTGATATATTATGAATTATAAACAAGCATGTTTAATCCATGAAATCCGGATCAGGCAATTACTACGACTTGGTATTTGTAAATGGTTGACAAATGTCTTAGGTAATATGTTGCAAAATGTTATATATACTAAATTGTGAACTTGGCTTATGAAATGGATTTTGAATAGCTTGAGAAACGCCTGGTGAAAAGAATTATGTTTGATGAACGGGTTGAGAAAGATTATATGTTTGGTTTGTGAAACTGTTTCGTGATTTGTGAGTTTGTATTGGTACTTAATATTGCTGTGAGCTAATTGAGGAGCTTGTGGATATACGTATATTAATTTAAAATATCATTGTGGGTCAAGCCACTGGTAATGTGATGCCCAAGGTCCACTCATTATAATATTGTCCGCTTTGGGCTGGAGCCTGCACGGTTTTGTTCTTCTGAGCTTCCCCCAGAAAAGGCCTCGTTACAAGTTAGGATAAGTGCCACCACATATATGGCACTTCACCTCACCACATGCAAGCGATGTAGGATTTGGTTCATTCATGTCTCCTTCACCATCCTCGAAGCCTATTAGGAATTGCTCCTTGTCTAGGCCCTATGGCCCCGGCGACCACTTCCTGCCCTCGTAGGACTGGGTCGTTACAAGTAATATAGATGGAGACTTAACCAAGGGGAGAATCTTGGTTGCCTTGTCATGAAGTGTTATGTGTGATCATGGTTAGATATTTGAATACAAGTTTAGTCAATGAAGTGGACCATTGACATGTGATTTGAGTTTGGTCAATGGAGTTGACCATTGACATATGATTTGAGATTAGTACATGGAATGGACTATATATGGACAACTATTCGAGGAGGTGCCTGGTGCCGGTGCCTGATATATGCTGACATATATCGACGACTATTCAAAGAAGGTATGAGTATACTTTCGGAAGTACAAATATGATGTGTTTGATCAATTGAAGAAATTTAAGACATCGATTGAGAAGCAGTCAAATAAACAAATCAAGTGCTTGAGAACCAATAACGACATGAAGTTTTATGATAAAAATTTTACTGAGTTCTGTGAGAAAGAAGAGATCGTGAGACAACACATGGTACCCGAGACATCATAGCAGAGTGGCATTGTAAAACGAAAGAATAAAACTTTACTTGAGCAAGCTTAGTGTATGCTTTCAAATGAAGGATTAGGCAAGGAATTTTTTGCCGAAGCAATGAACATGACATAGTACTTGGTTAACCGATTGCCATTATCTGCTATCGAGTGGATGACTCCTGAGAAAATATGATCAGGGAAACCTGTTGATTACTCAAGATTACGAGTATTCAAATATCCTGCATATGCTCATGCAAGTGATGATAGGTTTGAGTCGATAGTGAAAAAGTGCATATTTTTAGATTATGCACATAGCATTAAAGGTTACCAGATGTGGTGCACTGATCTTAAATCACCCGATTTTCTAATTAGTTGAGATGTGATCTTCGACGAAATTGTAATGCTTCGATAGATGAGTCTTAAGACACAACAAGCTGAGCAAATCCTTTTGATTTCTTCTATTTCTTCAATCATTGACTAAGAAATGGTGTCAATAGTGAGGTGAAACTTTCAGGTGGAGACTCTAGAGATCTCAGAGGTAATAGAAGTAGAGATTGCATAGGGGGCCGCAGTTCCCGAAGTCGGTAACATTGAACAACTAGCATAACCACAACACATTATAGTCGCGAGCAAACAAAGAAGGCAAATTAAATCACCAGTACTTAATAGTTCTACAGATATTGCTTATGCAATGACTGTAGTTGATGAGGTGAAGACAGATGAGCCTTTGTCTTATTTTAAGGCTATGGCTAGTTTTGAATTGTTGCAGTGACTAGGGGCTATGAGTTAAGAGATGGAATCACTCCATCAAAATCTGACATGAGAGATGGTCAAGATACCCAAGAGCCAAATGATTGTTGAAAGCAAATGGGTTTTTAAACGGAAGGATAGCATTGTAGCAAGGTATAAGGCAAGACTTGTCTCGAAGGGGTATACACAACGGGGGAGCATATGTCCCATGTTCATTATTTTAGTGCATTGGGTAGTATTATATATGCTATGATATGCATTAGGCCCGATGCAAGTGTAATTAGTCGTTATGTGAAGCATTTTAGTAAAGCTCATTGGAAACTTGTGAAATGAATCCTTGTATACTTAAAGGGGATGTAAGACGTTAGTATAGTGTACCGAGTGGGCAGCAATGGTAGTAAGACCACAAGGTATGTAGATTTTGATAATCCAGGTGACTTAGAATACCTTTGGATACTGATTTTGATAATATAAAAAAAATTAAAAATTTCAAAACTTTACAAAATGACTTAGAATACCTTTGGGCACTCACTTTGAGTGAAATTTAATTTTTTTGAGGTGCCCAAAAAAATCAAAAAATGAAAAATTTCAAAACTTCACAAAATGGCTTAGAATATCTTTGTGCACCCACTTTCAGTGAAATTTAATTTTTTTGAGGTGCCAAAAAAAATCAAAAAAATCAAAAATTTCAAAACTTCATAAAATGACTTAAAATACCTTTGGGCACCCATTTTGAGTGAAATTTAATTTTTTTGATGTGCCCAAAAAAATCAAAAATTTTAAAACTTCACAACATGGCTTAGAATACCTTTGGGCACCTACTATGAGTGAAATTTAATTTTTTTGATGTGCCCAAAAATATAAAAATATAAAAATATTTCAAAACTTTACAAAATGGCTTAGAATACCTTTGAACACCCACTTTGAGTGAAATTTAATTTTTTTAGGTGCCCAAAAAAATTAAAAAATAAAAAATTTCAAAACTTCACAAAATAACTAAGAATACCTTTAGACACCCACTTTGAGTGAAATTTTTTTTTTTTGAGGTGCCCAAAAAAATAAAAAAATAAAAATAGATTTCTGTTCCATAAATCAATTTCTAGAGCAGAATTAGTCATGTTTTACTAAATAAATTTCTCTTCTAGAAATCAATTTCTAGCAAGAATTTCAGAAATTAATTTCTGACAAGAATTTGATTTCTGAAGCAGAATGGTTACCATTCGCACCCTTCCTCTGTCTTCATCAACTGCGGTCCGGCTCGTCCGCAACGGAGGTGGGCTTCACTTCAAGGCTTCAAGCGACATCCTCTGTCTTCGTCTTCATTCGGGCTCACGCGCCGCCGCGCGAGCATCCTCTTCAGCTCTCCGCCTCCGCTTTTCCACCTCTCGTCTCTCCGTAAGATCGGCACTGCTTCTCGCCGGATGTGGTTCCTCTCTGGGCAAGGTTCGTGTCAGCCTTTGAGTTTGTTTGTCTTCGTGTTTTTTTCCAAATTTCATTCGATTGCTCTACTGTAGAGGTTTCTTTGAGCATTGATTTGGGAGGAAACTTGTAGCTTGCGGACATAACTTCCTAGTTGTTTGCTTGGCCAGTGTTGTTTGTTTGATTTGGGAGGAAAATATTTTGAGTGTGTCTTGAGCCTTTGGGTTTGCAAATCCTTGCCGATCTTCCTTGGGTCATATATGCTCTTCTTTCCTTGCATCCAGCAGCAGATGTGCGGCCATGTATTAGTTGGTACTGCAATAAGTGTCGGTGAGTGTACAAAATGGTCATTCTTAATCATGCAAGAACATAACAGAAGAATGTTTGATGGAACTGAAGCTTCCGCTTCTACGGTTTTGAGTATTTCTTATTATAGCTTTGGTTGTCTCCTTTTTCTTATAGTGATAGAAGAACCTTCAGAATGGCACTACTTTCCTTCAGAATTCTGTAAAACTCGGCCTTATTAACAGGAATTGGAAGGAATCAATAAACTCGTCCTAATTTTCAAGTCTCTTAATTTATTTCTATGGCAAAGGCCAGCACTTGCACTGGCATTTTCGCGCTCGGGGAGCTCCAAATGGTGATGACAGAGAAATTTAGTGCTTCTTGGATTTCACTAGCACTCTTATATTTAGTTGTGAACAAGGGTCACCTTCATTCATCTCTCAATTTTACCCATCACAGACTGTCTAAATATTTTTTCCAGAGCTCCTTTCCCTCTCTACCAGTTTCCCCCTCGTTTCTATTCTCTGACAACTCTATTTGTTGGCCTTGCCTTGCAAATGATAATTTGAAATTTGCCATATAAACTTGTTTCATGAATGATATGGTGGCTGACTCCTATTACAAAGAAGAAGAGAAAACGTTTCTGGTATAACAAAGCTAGGTAGCAGTTGCTCCAAAATAAAAGAAGTCACATGCACAGTGAAATATGAGAGCTTAGACCGGCAGTCTTGTCAATTTTACTAGCAACGTTCTTTCAATTACAGCCAGGCCTTTTCCCATTTCAAGGATGGATCTGGGGATGCCATGGAATCCAATGATGTCCAACTACTTGAACTGTTCAGGTTGTTGGTTGATCCTCGATACCGCCAAAGGACGGAAACACATTATTTACTGATGAGTCATCTTACAGCCGCAGTTTCTTGACCTTGTTTCTTCCGACGGAAAGCAGATAAACTATAACTGACTCATCGGCAACGTCTAAGTTCAAATGAACTTATTTGCTTGGAAATTGATAACTCTATAAAAATAGAGTTACTTTATCTACTTTAGGCAATAAATAATACAATATTTGTTAGAATATATTTGGATTTCCTTTTATTTACTTAATACTTCCATGTTTATGCAGAATATTGAGATATGGAGAAAATAAGGAAAATATGGCAAAAAGAAGGAAAGGAATATGCAACTCAGAGAAGAGTTAGAAAGTGGATATCACATTGGGAATTCTGCGATTTATTCTCTAATTTTATGTGAAAAGAGAAGTAATTGCCTTCTCCTCTCGGATGCTATTATATAAATAGGATAACTTGGGGGAACATGGAGTATAGAGAGAGAGATCGTTTTTGTTTTCAATATTCTAAGAGTTTTTCAAGTATTTTGAATAGACGACAAAAGTGGTGACAGAATTCTTGTTCTTTAATTCAAGATATTTGGTTTAATTTCTATTGTCATTTCTTCTTCTATTATATTCTAATTTTCTTTATTAGAGCTACAATGTAGCCTAACCATGATGATATGAATTTTATGCTTTTTATGCTTTGCAAGTAATTTCATTCATGTGAGTTATATATTATTGTGCTTAATGCGTTTAGGTGACTAGCCACCACGTGAATGATCTGATGTGCATATTTGAGACTGAAAAGTAATAATATGCAATTGTTCATTATAATATATAACCATAAATTAAATGTGGATAGAAATATACCATATTATTTGTGTAGCTTTCGGTGATAAGGTGGTCCAAAAGATTCATTATAAATCGGGAATATTCACAGATTTTAATGCGCTTATGTTTATTTAAATTCACATAGAAATATAGTGAATTGATAAACTGAGTAGGTTTGCTATACCTAGAGATATGATAGTAAATAGATTAGGAAATTCCGCTATCACATGTTTGATATTGTTCTTGTATGCATAATGATCTGAAATTCATATCTAGTGGTTATGGTGAAATCGGATGCTCTAACATATTTTACCTGATTGTTTATCTGCCTTTAGTTTATAAAATTTTGTTTTTAAAAATTGTCAATTTTTATTTGTTCTCAATTATATTTTGATCAGTTAGATAAATTTTAGAATTAGTCTATTTTTAATAGTTAATTGGTTTATTATCATCAATTTATGTGGGACGATACTCTTCTTATCATTATATTATTTGTTCAACACGTTCGTTGACACGTGCAGAATTTTACGAACAAGTTTTTGGCGCCGTTGCCGGGGATTGTTTATTTAATACCAATTAATATTGATACCGGATAATTCTAAGTTTAATCTAGCTTTTATCTTTTTTTTTTTTCAGAGTATACATTGGTGCAAGGAAAACTTACTGAGTTTGATCCAGAAATCGAACGCACATTTAAAAGGTGACTGAGAGAACAGAGAAATCACATTAAAAAGATGGAGGGAGTTGATGATGGTAGAAATCAACGTAGACTCTTGAAAAATTATAGTGCGCCAATAGTTGAGGGCACCACATCAAGTATCAGGAGACCTGCAATTCAAGCAAACAACTTTGAGATCAAGCCATCACTGATTCAGATGCTTCAACAATCAGTGCAATTTAGTGGGCTACCAAGCGATAATCCAAATACTCATATCGATGCTTTTCTTGAAATCTGTGACACAATTAATTATAATGGAGTTTTAGATGATGCTATTAGATTGATATTATTTCCATTCTCTCTTAGAGACAAAGCTAAAGGTTGGCTTTCTTCTCTTCCTGCAGGATCGATCACTACATGGAATGATATGGCCCAAAAATTTCTTGGTAAGTTCTTTCCACCTGCAAAATCTGTAAAAATGCGTAACGATATTACTAATTTTATGCAGATGGATAATGAATCATTGTATGAAGCATGGGAAAGATTCAAGAAGTTTCTTAGGAGATGCCCACATCATGGATTACCCATATGGATGCAGGTACAAACTTTTTATAATGGATGTAGTACAAATCTCCGTTCTATGATTGATGCAGCTGCAGGAGGAACTCTGAATAATAAAATACCAAAAGAAGCCTACAACTTATTAGAGGAGATGGTATCCAATAGTTATCAGTGACCTACTGAGAGGATATCAGTGCGAAAAGCTAGCGCAATTCGTGAGGTGGATGCTTTTACAGCAATTGCTGCGCAAATTGAAGCACTCAACAAAAAGATAGATAATATGAGTGTTTCAGGCATGAAAGTTCAGAATATGACATGCGATTTTTGTGGTGGAGGACATGTTAGCACAGAATGTCAGGTAGGTAACAATTTTGCTCAATCTAATGAAAATGCTAACTTTGTTGGGAATTTTAACAGATCACAGAATAATCTTTACTCCAACACGTACAATTCGGGATGGCGCAATCATCCAAATTTCTCATGGAATAATCAAAATGTGATGAGACTGCAACCAGGATTCAAACAACCAGAAATGACAAAGTCCAGTCTAGAAGATATAGTCACAAAACTTGCCAACACTACTCAGGACTTCATCAAGAGCACAGATGTGAGATTTTAGAACCAAGAGGCTTCAATCAGAAATCTAGAGATGCAAGTGGGGCAGTTAGCAAACATGATGTCTAGGAGACAACGGGATTCTTTGTCTAGCAACACAGAGAAAAATTCGATTGAAAATGTAAAAGCTATAATTCTGAGAAGTGGTAAAAAAGTGGGTGAAGAAGATACCAAACAAGAGATTTCCAAAGACAAAGAAGAAGAGATCAAGAAACAACCAAAGAAGATAGGCAAAAGCAAACTTTTTCCAGATAATCCCTAGCCATACGTGCCGCCAGTTTCATTCCCTCAGCGACTCCAGCAACATAAAATAGATAAGCAATTTTCTAAATTTCTTGATGTTTTTAAAAAATTGCACATTAATATTCCTTTTACAGATGCTTTAGCCCAAATGCCTAGCTATGCAAAATTTTTAAAGAAGATTTTGGCAAACAAAAGAAAGCTAGAGGATTACGAAACTGTGAAGTTGAATAAGGAATGTTCGGCCATCCTACAAATAAATTACCTCCGAAGTTAAAAGATCCAGGGAGTTTTACAATTCCTTGCACTATTGGAGATTCTTACTTTGAAAAGGCATTGTGTGATTTAGGTGCAAGTATTAATTTGATGCCTTTCTCTATTTTCAGGAAATTAGGATTAGGTGAAGTAAAAGCAACTACAGTGTCGCTTCAACTGGCTCAAGTTTATTTTTCTTGCAGATTTCATAGTTCTTGACATGGAGGAAGATTTTGAAGTACCACTTATCTTATGTTGTCCTTTTCTAGTAACAGGAAGAGCTCTTATTGATGTACAACAGGGGAAGTTGATTCTTAGAGTTCAAGATGATCTTGTTTCTTTCAATGTTTTTAAAGCAATGAAATATCCCTCTGATGATAATTCTTGTTTTAGAGTTGAGACAGTTGACAAGTTTGTGAATAATGTTTTTCAAGAAAATATTTTTAAAGATCCACTTGAAGCATGTTTGGTTCAACCAAAAGACAGAGAAATTGAGAATGAGGAGATAATGGAGTATGCAAATTTTATGGATGCAATTCCAACATATTCAAGACCTAAGACAACAAAATTTGAGGAGTTGGGACAACACACAACAAAGCTTAAGCCATCAATTGAAGAGCCTCCTATTCTTGAACTCAAACCCTTACCTTCTCATTTGAAATATGCTTATTTAGATGGAATTTCTTCTTTACCAGTAATTATATCTTCTTTTTTAACAGATTTGATGGAGGAGAAATTACTCAAAGTGTTAAGAGAACATAAATGTGCAATTGGATGGAAAATAGCCGGCATCAAGGGAATTTGTCCTTCAATTTGCATGCATAAAATTTTGATGGAGGAGCAACATAAACCCATTATCCAACTTTAGAGACGTTTGAACCCGAAAATGCAAGAAGCGGTGAAAACTGAGGTAATTAAGTTACTTGATGCGGGGATCATCTATCCTATCTCTGATAGTTCCTGGGTAAGTCCTGTGCAAGTTGTTCCAAAAAAAGGAGGTATGACTGTTCAACTAAATAATGATAATGAATTAATTCCGACTAGAACCGTTACTGGATGGCGTGTTTGCATGGATTATAGAAAATCGAATGATACCACCCGTAAAGATCACTTTCCATTACCTTTTATTGATCAATTGTTGGAGAGATTTGCAGGGCATGAGTTTTACTGCTTTTTAGATGGATATTCTGGTTATAATCAAATCCCTATTGCACTTGAGAATCAAGAAAAAACTACTACTACTTGTCCTTATGGTACTTTTGCCTATAGGAGGATGCCTTTTGGTCTTTGTAATGTGCCTGATGGCTATTTTTTCTGATATGATGGAAAAATGTATTGAGATATTTATAGTTGATTTTTCTGTTTTTGGCTCATCTTTTGATTCATGCTTGAAGAATTTAACTTTGGTGTTACAAAGATGCAAGGAGACTAACATTATCTTGAATTGGGAGAAGTGTCACTTTATAGTGCAGGAAGGGATTGTGCTAGGCCATAAGATTTCTATAAAAGGAATTGAGGTGGACCGAGCTAATATTGAAGTTATTTCAAAACTGCCGCCTCCTACCTCTGCATTCAACACATTGAAGGAAAAGTTAATTTCGGCCCCTATCATGACTGTGCCTATTTGGGATTTACCTTTCGAGTTGATGTGTGATGCTAATGACTCGGCTGTTGGAGCCGTACTTGGACAAAGAAAGGATGGAATTTTTCGAACCATATACTATGCAAGTCGGACCCTATCTGGAGCTCAATTGAATTATGCCACAACTGAAAAGGAGCTTTTGGCAGTAATTTTTACTTTTGATAAATTTCGTTCTTATTTAATTGGCTCAAAAGTTATAGTTTATTCTGACCACTCTGCTCTTAAGTATCTGCTTGAAAAGAAAGAATCAAAACCGCGTTTAATCAGATGGATTTTATTGCTTCAAGAATTTGATTTGGAAATCAAAGATAAGAAGGGGACTAAAAATCTAGTTGCAGATCACTTATCAAGAATTCCGAATTTAAAAGAAGAGGTAAGTCCAATTATGGAAAAGTTCCCTAATGAGAAAATTTTTTCCGTCAAATCCACAAAAATTCCTTGGTACACTGATTTTGTAAATTATTTGGTAAGTAATATTCTTCCTCCTGAATTGTCATATCAACAGAAAAAAAAATTCTTTTCTGATGTTAAAAATTATTTTTGGAAAGAACCTTTTCTTTTTAAGGTATGTGCAGATCAGGTCATAAGGAGATGTGTTCCAGACGAAGAAAAGGCAAATATTCTGCATCATTGTCATGACAGAGAGGCAGGTGGTCATTTTGGTGCCACCAAAACTGCAGCTAAGGAAAGTTACGTTCTCGATGGTCTGGTCCTTATACAGTCACATAGGTATTTTCATATGGAGCAGTTGAAGTTGCACATGATACCGAAGGCACATTTAAAGTGAACGGTCAACGTTTGAAACCCTACTTCGAAGGTGATTACAACAAGTAGAAGATTACTATTGAACTTCATCCTCCAGAATAGCGACATCTGAGATGGTTTGGTTGAAAACTATAAAGCAAGCACTTCTTAGGAGGCAACCAAGCATTTTTATTATGTTTCTTTATTAATTTTTACGTTAAAATTTAAAAAAAAACAAAAAAAAAAACGTGATTAATAATTTTTATCCAGATTAATTTTCTTTTTTGAAGGATCACTTTTTGGAGTTTAGTCATCAAAACCATCCATGGACACATCCTACAGTAATGGGAGTTTTCTTGTTCCTATTTTTCTTTTGTTTCTTTTGTCTTTTCGCATTGAGGACATTGCTTCATTTAAGTTTGGGGGGAGACAAAATTTTTGCTTAAAAAAAAATTTTTTTTTTGCTAAATCTGAATTTGTTTTTTTTTTGTTGCATTCCTTGTTGTGAATTTTTGCGATTCTTAGGAAAATTTAAATTTTGTTCAAACTTGCGAATGATATGTGAGTTAATTTTGATTCTGATGATGTTGATCCACTTACTGAGCACTAGAAGTTCTTAATTTTTGAGTAGTGTGTACATCTAGAGAACATTCATATGAAGTATGTGCTTTTCTTAGATCTCACCAAAATCTTAGAATTTGTTTGATTTTCTCTTGAGGTGATATCCTAGGTTACATGAAACTGAGAAAATGATTTAGGCAATTTTTGGATAGATTGAACCTTTCAAGCCAACCATGTTTATTTATCCATAGTCACCCCGTTGAGCCTTAATTATTATCCAATCTTTTATTGGCACCCACGTATTTTTTAGTGTACCTTTTGCCAAATTATATCATTGTCCCATGCCCCATGAACATGTTGATAAAAGTTTATTTGAGCATAATGGCAATTTGGGAGGAAGGGTGGATGTAACAGCCCAGATTTCGATGTCGATTTCTAAGGGTTTAAGAGACAAAGTTGGGAATCTGACGTCATATTATGCTGGCCACACACGTTTGGAGTTAGTATGACTAAAAATTTGAAATTTTGGTCCGGGGGTGAAAAATTACGATTTTGCCCCTTTGGACTCTGGCGTCGCTTTTCGAGGTCAAATGAGGATATTTTTCGAGGCCGACGCCGTTTTTGGGTGGCCACGCATGCCAGGAAGGGTTTTGACCAAAATTTGGAATTTCGACAAAAAAAAATTTGGAAAATAATATTATTTTATTCCCGAAACTTCGCAAACGATTTTCGAGAGCTTAAGAAGCTATTTTCACGATTCCGACGCCACATTATGTTGGCCACGCATATGGAGGGTTGATAAGTGCGAAAATTGGAATTTCGCCCCGGGACCGGAAAAATTACGGTTTTGCCCGTGGGCCATTTTCTGTTCCGAATTTTGGGGATATTTTATGGATAATATCAGCCCAATAATGCAGCCTAGTGAATTACCAAAATACCCCTCAATTATTGGATAAGGAGAAATGTGAACCAAGTATTAAAGGGCAATTTGGTCATTTTTGGAAAATTGGACTAGAAAGTCAACTTTCCACTCTCTCTCTCCTCATTCTCACATCATCACTTCGGCCACTCCCTCTCTCTCTTCCATTTCCACGATCAGCCCCCTCCCCCTTAGAGTTTCTTTTCTTTTCTTCTTTGGCCGTGAGTTTTTCCCTTGGCCGTGAGCTTCCTCGCCGGCGCCGCCGCTTGCCGCACCGCCGGACCGCCCTCTCGCCATCGCCTAGCCGCTGTACCAGCCACAAACCGCCACCACCAGCCACCGTTCCCCTCTCTTTCTCTCTCTCCCATGAACCGTTTCCCCGCCGTGCAAGACCACGTCGCCGCCGGACCGCCGTCGTGCAAGCCGGAAGCCACCGTGAGTCGTTTGCCTTCGCCGTAGAGCTCCGCCGCTTCCCGTTCTAGCCGATTAAGTCTAGAACTTTGTAAGTCGTCCTCTAATCCCGATTTAGGAAATTGGGTATCGCCGGATAATTGAATTTTTGGGGTTGAAATCGGAGTTGTTTGGGCGAGGAATGTTGGGGTTTTAGGTCGGGAATGTGTGGCGGGCCTTGAGGATTAGTTTGGGAATTTTTGGAGAACAATTTGAGGTGAAATTGAAACTGTGAATCACTGTTCATTGGCTGTGGATTACTGTTCACCGAGCTGTGAGGGTCCGATCGAGACGCAAATTGAATTTTTGGAACTTAGAAAGTAAGGCGAGAAAGTCCCGTGGAGGACCGGAATCGATTTGGCATCGTTTGGTGGGAGAAAAATAGCGATTTCTATGTTTAATGTGCGTATGGAAATTAAGCCCAATTTAGGACTTCGGGTATCGACGGGCGATTTTGGGCGAAATCAGTATGGAGTTAGGTGCGGAATTGTATGAATTGGTAGTGGAAATTTTATGGCGGGCCTTAGGAATTAATTCGGGTAATATTTATTGGAAATTCAGAAAATTAGGGGCTGCGAATTACTGTTTATATGCCTCGAATCACTGTTCACGAGCTGTGATTCACTGTTCACGAGGCTGCGATGCTCGGTTCGGGACGCAAGTTGGATTTTTAGAACCGGTATTTAATGGCGAGAAAGTCTCGTGAAGGATCGGAATTAATCCAACGGTATTTGGTTGGAGAAAAATGGCAATTACCGTATTTGAGGCGTGTCTGATTTATTTATAAATTGTGATGATTTAATTGAGTGTGTTATGGTGCAATTGAGTGTCTATACATACTTGTTGGGTACAAACGTGAGTTGATTGAATTAATTGTTGACATTGCCCATGTGAATTGTTGAGTGCGCTATGTCTGCGTGTGACTCGATGCGTACATGGATCGCGTGTGATGGGCTAGTCACGTGTGGTAAATGCATATCGAGCATGTGCATGAGTAAGGAGAAGTGTGGTGTGACAAGTGATTGTGGGAAAAGTATGTGAAGGTGTGATAGAATGAGAATGGGATCGGGCCGAGTATCGTAAACTCGGGCAGCGATCACGTAGGTCTGTTGCATTTGGCACAGGCTGAGGCTTGAAAAAGCATGTATGAGAATCGGTCCGAGGCACGATCAGCTCGGGTGAGACCGGGATTGGACCGAGGCATCATAAGCTCGGATTCCAATCATGTAGGCCTGTTGCATTTGGCGTGGGCTGAGTTGGGTCTCAATCATGTAGGCCTGTTGCATTTGGCGTGGGCTGAGTTGGGTCTCAATCATGTAGGCCTGTCGCTATTTGCGTAGGCTGAGTTAGATTTCAATCACGTAGGCCTGTCGCAATTTGCGTAGGCTGAGTTGGGATCGGGCCTGGGGCGTGTGATGCTCAGGTCGCGATCGGGGCCTGAGGCGTGAACGAGTACGCGGGCCGGAAGTTAAGTGATGAATGATCGTAGTGTGCCTGAGGCGTGTACTACAACGCGGGCCACTGGGGAGGATTGAGAAAGTGGAAAATGAGAATGGAAGGAAGAGTGGGATGAGAATTGGCACATACGCATGTTGCATACGACGAGATCGTGACTGAGTGCGAATATGTGCCTTATTGAGCCTGACAGTCTTAATTGATATGCCTGTTTTGTGATATTGGTACACGTGAATGTGTGTGATTGTGTAATTATTTGGAGGTACGTGATAGCCTAGGTTGGGTTTAGGGGTGTACTTGCTGAGATTTATTCTCATGGTTGTGTAAACCAAACAATTTTCAGAACCCAGACCTGAGACGTGAATCCTCCATCGCCACCACCCCAGTACGTTTTGGATTGCCAGTGCACATGGAGTACGAAGTAGCAAAGTTTCCGATGGGTGTCGATTGGAAGGCCAAGCTTTTGATGAGAACCAATTTTGAGGACGAATGATAGGTCATCGATTCCTTTTTGGTTTCGATAGTTTCAGTAAAATGTGCACTGGTAGATTAAGGTTTGTAATATTGTATATAGTTGGAACAAGTTTCTTTGAGAATGCAATGTATATTCTCCCAATGTTTCCCCAGTTTATTTTGTCAGGGTGTTTTCTGGTTTCCGTTGTCGCGATTAAAACTCTGATGTGTTTAGCCGAGGTCGGCGACAACCTGGGATGTCGCAACTATTCGACCGGAGGCGGGATGACGCGGGCTCGAAGGGGGTTCGAGGCGTGACAGTGGAGCATGGAAATAATTTGATTGCTATGGTTGTTTGGGTGTATCTTCTTCTTAAAAAAAAAAAAAAAGAAAAAAAAGAAAGAAAAAAAAAGAGAAAAAGAAAATATTGCTTTTATGGTTCCTTATCCAACTTTCAATTGAGTGAGCCTTTTGGATACTCAATGGGTTGGGAATGTTCACGTTATATTAAGAGGGACTTAGGGAGGAACTCCACCATAAAGCAATGAAAAAAAAAAAAAAAAGGAAGAATGATGATCCGTAGTGGCAGAAAGATTATTCTGAAGATGTGAAATTGGAGATAGTGGTATGTGCTCTAATTAGATCCTAGAAATCAATGTGTTCATGGGTGATTTGAGCTTAAATTTACCATTATCTCACCGTTAACCCAGCCTTACATTACAACCTGAGAAAAGTCTTATTGATTTTTGGTTGGATGATTAGCTTACATTAGTGGAGAAAGGAATGAAAAGCAAACCTATGAGATTTGGTTATAATTATAAAGAGTTTTTGAGAGGTTGCATACCAATGTGAACTTATTTGGATTGCATATAATTCGAAAAGATGAGGACTCACACACACACTTGGATCACATAGTTAGAATCGGTTTTAACTTATGAATCTATTTCAATGTTTGGATGAAATTTGTGTTTTTCTTTGAATTGTGATTTTGAGCAATTATGGAAGGAAGTCATGGAGGGGGCTGTTAGTTTGAGTATGTCTTATATCTTGCTTTTGCTCGAGGACTAGCAAAATGTTAAGTTTGGGGGTTTGATAACTCTATAAAAATAAAGTTACTTTATCTACTTTAGGCAACAAATAATACAATATTTGTTAGAATATATTTGGATTTCCTTTTATTTACTTAATATTTCTATGTTTATGCAGAATATTGAGATATGGAGAAAATAAGGAAAATATAGCAAAAAGAAGGAAAGGAATATGCAACCCAGAGAAGAGTTAGAAAGTGGATATCACATTGGGAATTCTGCAATTTATTCCCTAATTTTATGCGAAAAGAGAAGTAATTGCCTTGTGAGAGGAGTCTTGGATACTATTATATAAATAGGATAATTTGGAGGAACATGGAGTATAGAGAGAGAGATCGTTTTTATTTTTAGTGTTCTAAGAGTTTTTCAAGTATTTTGAAGAGAAGACAAAAGTAGTGACAAAATTCTTGTTCTTTGATTCAAGATATTTGGTTTAATTTCTATTGTCGTTTCTTTTTCTATTATGTTCTAATTTTCTTTGTTAGAGTTACGATGTAGTATAACCATGATGATATGAATTTTATACTTTTTATGCTTTGCAAGTAATTTCATTCATGTGAGTTATATATTATTGTGCTTAATGCGTTTAGGTGACTGGCCACCACTTGAATGATCTGATGTGCATGTTTGAGACTGAAAAGTAATAATATGCAATTGTTCATTATAATATATAACCATAAATTAAATGTGGATAAAAATATACCATATTATTTGTGTAGCTTTCGGTGATAAGGTGGTCCAAAAGATTCATTGTAAATCGGGAATATTCACAGATTTTAATGCGCTTATGTTTATTTAAATTCACATAGAAATATAGTGAATTGATAAACTGAGTAGGTTTGCTATACCTAGAGATATGATAGTAAATAGACTAGGAAATTCCGCTATCACATGTTTGATATTGTTCTTGTATGCATAATGATCTGAAATTCATATCTAGTGGTTATGGTGAAATCGGATGCTCTAACATATTTTACCTGATTGTTTATCTGCCTTTAGTTTATAAAATTTTGTTTTTAAAAATTGTCAATTTTTATTTGTTCTCAATTATATTTTGATCAGTTAGATAAATTTTAGAATTAGTCTATTTTTAATAGTTAATTGGTTTATTATCATCAATCTATGTGGGACGATACTCTTCTTATCATTATATTACTTGTTCAACACGTTCGTTGACACGTGCAGAATTTTACGAACAAAAATGCTTTAGTTTATCTTCTATGCCAGATCAGAAGTGATTTGAGAAGAGACTAATCTATACTCGACTATATGTCAAAGTCGACGTGATCAAACAAAACTCAAGCAGATTAATCCTTAGCTTCTGTAAGAGTTTGCTGTGTAAGAACTTTTCCTTGAATAAACTAGTGATGCCTATAGGACAACCGAGAAAAGGTTTTCTGTTCACATGGCTTCTTAAGCTTCTTTGGATGAGCAGACCTAAGTGAGGAAGGTCATTTCCTAATCTGGTTTAACTGTTGCTTCTTACCTGTCACACGAAGTCTTCTCCTCTCCCATCAATCGAATCAGAGCTATTACAATCTTGTTATGCATCCTTAAAAATTGGTCCATTTTGTAAATGTGTCTGCTCACAAATTGAATGACTCTTCCATTGGCCTCTAGTTTGCAGTTGGATATAATAGAAGAGGACTTGAAGAGACGGAGTTGAAGAATTCAAAAGATAAATATGATGGTTCTGATTTACGACCTTTGTTGCACCGCCACAAATTCTTTGAAGTCGTAACTGCAGCAGTTAAGGATGCTATACCATATTCAATTGTAGATCTAAAAAAACCCTGAGGTAGAGCTCCCTCCACCCCCCCTTCTCTCTCTCTCTCATGTTTATCTGACATCTTTTATTGCAAATTTCTGTTCTGGTAGAGCTGCTACCCCTTTCGAGTGTTTTGAGCGGGTTGAAGATTAAGATTGAATTGGGTGAATTAGGTCCGTCAACGTTGCCCTCTTCTTCCTTCAACTTCCTATCTTAGTTTTAGTGTGCATTTGCGATTTTCATTATGTGCACCAATCTCTTTGATGTTGCGGATGGTAATGTGTTCTCATGTTGTTTGCTTGGCTAATGTTGTTTGCTTGACTTATCAAGATAACATGTCAATGGAGGTGGAGGAATGTGAAGAGATGACTCCAATCACAGAATTGGAATTGTCGGGCGATGAAAATGAAGAAGAGCCATCCCATACCATGAGTGCAACAAATAAGGTACTTGATCTTCCTCCATGTAATAAGAAGTATACATCCAATTGTTGGAATCATTATGAGAGAATCAAAGATAAGGATGGAAAAACATATTTGGTGAAATGCTTTCATTGTAAGTTTGTGTTAAAATACCGTGTTGCTAACAGTACTTCCGCAATGAGGAAGCACTTGACAACGTGCAAGAAATTTCCCCGCACTATAGATAAAAGGCAGAAATTCTTTACACCATGTAATGTAGACGTGGTTGGTAAGGCAGTGGGAGATTCGAGTGCTGGTAGTGTCTTATCGACATGGTTGTTTAATTAAGAACGTTATAGGGAAATGCTTGCTTGGTTCATCATAATTAATGAACAACCTTTTTCCTTGATTGAGCGTGTCGAATTTCGTGAGATTGTCACTGAGTTATAACCTCTCTTCAAACATTTATCATGCTTTACAGTGGCTAGAGATTGCATGAAGCTGTATTTCTGCAAAAGAACTTATTTGAAGACTTACTTTGGTAAAATTAATTCTAGAATTGCACTCACGACTGATATATGGACTTCCATTCAGAATCTGAATTATTTGTGTCTCACTACACATTTTATTGATGAAAATTAGAAATTGTATAAAAGAATCATCAATTTTGTGGTGATGCATAGTTACAAGGGTAGGAAATTGGGAAAATAGTGGAGAAATGCATCTTCGAGCGGGGAATAGAAAAAAAAGGTATCCACAATCACCATTGATAATGCTAGTTCGAATGATGTTGCAATTGCTTATTTGAAGGAAAGACTTTCAAGAGAAAGGTTGTTCATTTTAGGCTCCATTCGTTTGGCGGAAAATATTGTGTTTTTGGAAAATGTTTTCCCCGAACATAATTTTCTGGTGTTCGGCAATCAATATGAAAAAATTTTGGAAAATATTTTTTGCCGGTGGTGGCAGCAGCGATCGGCGACCGGCCAGCCGCGGCGGCGGACGAGGGGCGACCGACGAGTCTCGGCTGGCGACTGGCGGGGGTAGCGGCGGGCGATCAGCGGCGGTAGCGGCTGGTGGCGGCGGGCGACCGGCGGCGGGCGACCGGCGGCAACGGCCAGCGACCAGAGGGGGGAAGAAGGAGTTTGGCGGAAAATGATTTCCGCATTTCAGAAGCGGAAGTCATTTTCCATAGACTTAGGCTATTTTGTGAGGAGGGAAAGGAAAATGTTTTCCTACGGAAAACGTTTTCCGCCTCCCGAACACTGGAAAATCCGGAAAATATTTTCCGGGAGAATATTTTCCGTCAAACGAACGGGGCCTTAGATGGTAGTGTTTTTATACATGAGGTGCACTGCTCATATATTAAATTTGATTGTTAGAGATGGCTTGGCTATAGTACGTAAATCTATTGCATGTATCCGAAATATGGTTAGGTATGTGAGGAGTTTTCCTACGAGGGCCAACACATTTCAATCTTGTATCGAGGGTGAAAGGATCACTTACAAGGGTTTGGTTATTCTTGACATCGCCACTAGATGGAACTCCACTTACCACATGTTATATACCGCCATAAAATTCAGAAAAGCTTTTGAAAGGATGGAAGAAGACGATCCATCTTTTGTGGGTGAGCTTAACAATGATCTTCCCAAAGATGATGATTGGAAAAATGTCATTGTTCTTTCGGAATTTCTAAAACAATTCGATGATACCACCAATCGGATGTCGGAAAGTTCATATGTTACTTCAAATAGTTACTTTGATGGGATAGCTCTTTTGTATAAATACCTGAAAGATGTGGCGGCGGATGCTTCAGATCCTAAACTTCAAACTATGGGTAGGAAAAGGAAAGGAAAATTTGACAAATATTATGGGAGTTTGGACAAAGTGAATATGATGGCGTTGATTATGGTTGTGTTAGATCCTAGAGCCAAGTTGAATTATGTGAATTTCTTGTATGGACAAATTTATGATGATGAATTGAAAGTTAATGAGATGCATTATAAGGTGAAGGACGCGTTGGAGCGTTTTGTATGAATTTTATGAGTAATCTTCTCTTGCTTCAAGTGATTGAAATTTTGGTGTCCAAAATTTGAGTGCAAGTAGTAGTGGTTCTAATACCGATGTCGGTGATAACGAAGTTAAGAAGAATTATGACCCCCAAGCTTTTCGGAGAATCTTTATGCACTCGAATCAAACAGAGTGCGGTGACAACAAATCTGAGCTTAATCGGTATCTTCAAGATAAAAATAAAAACATTCTTGATCTTGACCTTTTGATGTGGTTGAAGGCTAGTGGCTCAAAATATAATATACTATTTTTGCTGGCTCGAGATGTTTTGTCTATTCCTGTAACTACTATTGCTTCATAGTCGATTTTTAGTACATCGGGTTGTGTGCTTGATGGCTTTCGAAGTTTTTTTTGACATCCAAAATAGTGGAAGCTTTGATTTGTACTCAAGATTGGTTGAGAGCCATTCGTGTGTCAATTAATGTTGAAGAGTGCATAGAGAATGCAGAAAAATTTGAGTTAGGTAAGTGATGTTTTTATCTTTATATATTGTAATTCCTTTTATATATCTATATATATATATATATATATATATATATATATCTAATAAGTGACTATTTAATTTAGTTTATTTTTATATATATATGGATTGTCTTAATGAGGAGATTATCGTCGGCAAATAGAGTTTACCAATTGAAGAACGAATATATGTGGTGAGGCTTTCTAATACTTATTTTATTTTACTAGTAAATTAGATATGGATTGTCTTAATACTTTGATTTTCTTTGTTCTTATTTTTATCCATTGTTGAAGGAGCAGCTAAGGTCGTGTTATGTGTGATTCTGTCAATGGTTTGTGCGTGCCTTTGACCTCGTGGTTGTTTAAAGGAGGAAGAAATTTAATGGAGAGCATGCCAAAGTGACTATGGCATATAGGGATCTTTCGGGGTCTATTCTATATATAATGTTAGTAATTCCATGTGACTGAGTTTCTTCTGACATGTTGGAGCTGGTCATTTCTGTGCATCATTCCTGTATGAACTGTACCCGACTTGTAAGATAGATGAGTTTAAGAGGAAGCGAGACTTAGGTTATCAATATAATGCAGAAGTACATATTTGGATTCAATGGATTTTCAACAGAGAAATGAGTAACAGGCGTTTGGCAAGGTGAAGAGAAGTCAACTTAGCTGCCAAATGATCTGCTACTAATCATGATGGATCATGGTTTGAAAACATGGAACAACTAGGACACTGTGCTTATGATAAGGTTTATTTTGTGTGTGATTTACGGTTCATACAATATCATTGACTTCAAGAGGGAAATTTTTGAAGAATGACTGATTTACATTTTCAAGCTTGTACTTCACCGGTCTTTATGGGTAATAGAGAAAGGTTGTAAGAAGCACACAGATGCGATGTTTATATATTCTAATATTTCCCTCACAGCCATGGATGACCAGTTGCTGGCAGTTTTGTGGTTGTGGTTTCCAAGAAGTCAAGAGCTCCAAATTTTTTAGAACCTTATGCTAGTCTTCCTATTTTGTTTGGCCGATAGAAAATTCTCTGTGCAGCATGAATTTACCGTAACGGTCAAGTTTCAAATACCTAATAATATTGGAACAAGGATCGTGCATGGACAAAAAGTTCACTCTGCATGCTATACAATCGAGCGTGTCATTAGTAATTATAGGGAAAATTGCTCCTTGGCATCCTATTTTCTGAAATGATCAGGGATGGTGCTCTTATGGTCATGTTGGGTCATTTTTAGCATGGTTTACTTCATTTGCATTATTTTCAGTCATGTGAGTCATTATAAATGTGTTTCTATCACTTGTGAATGCTCTCTTACGTAAGTTGACTCTGCTCTGTTAGCTATCTACCGTAGTGTTTCTTATATGCCTGTAAAATGTCGGATTGCACCCGCTGTTTCATGTTTTCAAAAGTTAGGTCATGGTTAAAAGTGCGTGCAATCTTGAAACCATGATTGATCAGACTTTTGTGAATCACTAAATCATGCGCATTTCCACCTTTTGATAATATTTCCAGCTTCTGCTGGCTGTGGGAACCAAGCTGGAGCATGTTATTACACAATTGGCTCATGAAGTTGCTGAAAAGCATAGCGCAATAGAAGGGGAACTGGTTGTTCAACCGTCAGACGAACACTTTTGGTTTCAACGCCCCTGAATAGTCCTCTACTTGATCCATTTTATACTTTTCCGGAATGCTTTTGAGATTGCATTCTTCTTCTGGATCTGGGTAAGCCGTTTTGGGGGTATTGTTTCCGAAGCCAATGGTGGCGGACCAGGAATTTAGCTAGCAAGTTAACAGGATCTCATGGTTCCTTGTGTCTGCAGGTTCAACATGGCTTTGACTCCTGCATAATGGGACAAGTCCGTTACGTTGTTCCGAGGCTTATTATTGGGTATAACCCATGATCCAATTTGATTTCTATTTCTTCAAATAGTTGCATGATATTAGTAGAACAAAATGTTCATCCGCTTTCTCACTTTTGCATGGGCGTATTCAGTGTGTTCATTCAGGTACTCTGCAGTTACAGCACTCTGCCCCTATATGCCATAGTCGCTTAAATTTCTCCATTAAATTTCTTCCTCCAGTAAATTTCTTCAATTTCAGCACTCTGCCCTTCAGTGTGGATCATGGTCGATTTCATGCTCTATACGTTCTTGCTGGTGTCACCACTGCAAATATTGTTTGTGGTTCTGTTGATTGCCATAAGCTGGCATTCCCAGGAACTTAATCCACAGTGACCTGTCTTGTGGTACTGCATCTTCATAGAATGGTTAGGTGGCTGACACTTCCATGGTACTGCTATTTGCTCGATCTCCGGTGTGGGCAACACCACACCATTATCATGTTATTATTGTCAACATTCCTTGTCCTGTTTGACCAAATTATCAACACTCAGCTTCCGTGTTTCTCCTCTTTCTGCCTTGCTTTTGTTGCCAGTAATTCTCTTGGAGGTTTGATTGCCACTACACAACTAGTTCCTTTTAGTATTGCAGGTGGTGGAGGAGCTTGGAAGAGCAACTTGCTTTGGTGACTAGAAACAAAAAATTTTCTACTTCGGAGGAGCTTGGAGGGGAGCATGTTATGTACTTTTTGTGGAGAAAAATGTGGCATCTTGCCTTGGAATTAAAGTCATGTGTTGCATCCCAACAATTGCTATTTGTACGTTCTATCTCCTTTCTATTAAGTGAAATGTTGCTTTTCAATAACTAGTCATTATTGCGTTTTTTTTCTTTTTGTTTAATTAAAATGAAATTAAAAAAAATAACTTGTTAGAATCTAAAACCGACCCTAAAACCTGTGACAGGATATATTCCAGATTCTACGTTCCGACGGGCAAGTTCTAGATTCCAAAAATTGAGGAAGTTGTGCTCAATAGTAGATTTTAGGGTCCAGGTGGAACCTGTGAGAAACCTGAAACCGCTCACCCCTACATCTGAGGCACGGTGTTGACTTGTATTTTGAATGGCTGTGATTCACAAGTACACATATTAACACTTTGTCGAATCATCTCTATACTCGATAGAGATGATAAGACTTCAAGACATCCACAACCGATGTTCACCTAGCCAGGAGAGCCTTGTAAATCTGGGAGCCTGATCCGGCGAGGCGTGCCACTAGATCATTCGCAGGATAGGGTTCCATCCTTTGCATCCCATCCTTCGTGGGAGACGCATGCCGTCTGATCTGGTTGAGCAGCTCGCCAGCACTTCCTTGACCGTCTCTAGTAACGGCTTCCGCACGGAGCATCAAAAGAGTTCTCAAGTTGACCACATCCCTCTTGTGCCTGCCTTGCTTCTTGCCCCAGGCCTTCCCTCCATTCGGTGCTTTTGGTTGGCCAATCTGCATCATGTTCTGTAGAGCTTCACGAAGCTACACTTCGCTTCCTTTACGATTGAGCAACGCAATATAGAACATCTCCAACCTCACAGTTGATTCGGTGTAAACCAATGAATGCTTGCTCACCCTTCCATCTTCTAAGTTCACATCCTCCTGCAAAGAATTTTTCCTTCCTCTGCATCCTCCAAGGTCGGCAAACATGTTCTCGCTGTTCTCCAGAATTGAAACCAAACTTGTAGCCTGTTCTGTTGGTTCGATAAAGAAATATTCACCCCTCTCCGGATCAACTAGAATTTCATTTCCAAAAGCGCGCAACTCTGTCACTTCCTCACATTACAGACTCACTTCCAATAAGTTCAGGCAAAGCAATGGTGCTAATTGGAGCTTCAGCACGTCCAGCGGTAGTGATGTCAACATTGACACCATGCCAAACATTCACCCGGATGGATTATTATGAGAAGGCTAAAGATTGTCTCTGAGGATCCCAGGTGCCGTACTAGCTACAGATCATTTTGTTTTTCCCCCATCAGGTGCATTGTATTTCCTGTAAATCTTCTGAGCTCAGAAGATCATATCTTAGATTCCCTCTCGAGCAGCTCTTCTTCGTATTTAAAAGTACCCGTATACTAATTTATATTGTGTACATTTGTTCTTGGCATTTTAGAAACTCTCTTATATCATCTTATGAGGAAGCTATTCTGACTGTCATGCAAATCAATAATTTATTTGAACTGCAAACTATGAGTATTGGATGGCACGGAGCTTCTTGAAATACGGAAGGGGGAAAATTACGAGAAGTAAAGAAGGAGAAAAAAGAAAAAGAACTGAACATGTAGCAGAGATTCTGGAAAGATATGCTAGCTCAACATGACACTACGCAATTCAATAATGATGTTTAGTAGTAGCATTGCACGATTCATGTTGATGCTTTTTCCATCTAGCAGTCCCAAGTCTGGGATTTTCCGCCGTTATGCAATTTCTCTAGACCAAGTGTGACTTGTCTGCCTCTGACTTGCTTGGGGTGTTGAACTAAACGATGTGTGTGTAAACTAGATCGAACATCGATTGACGATAAGACTCAAGACCAAAAGTTGCTCTGCATGGAGAAGAATTTGAGCAGGTTTGCTTTTCACAGGAGCTGCTTGAAAGCATGTATCAAAACTTAAAAAATGAATGTGTTGCGGAAGCCAAGCAATCGAACAATAAAATTGACAGAATAAGAAAATTAATCGGATATCAGATTTTCGTGATTTGGTCGTAGTAACCTACGTCCATGGGAAAAGCAGCACGGAATTCCACTATAGATCAAATGATATAATGGAGATTACAATCACACTCGAGTCACTCAAACACTCTCGGTGTTTTCCAAGCCTCAATTACACCCAATAACGCACGCAGTATTTAGCTTCATAATTCCTCACGAAATAATCTCTCAATTTCGCGAAAGAATTGTATACAAATCTTATCACAAGATTTAATCGCTACTATCACTTGAATTCTTGGTATAATTCCTCGAACAAACTCACGGAGATAATCCACAAGCACTCGACGAAACCGCGCTTCAATAATTCTCCCTCTCTATCAACAGTCGCGGAACAACAAGCGCTCACGAATGTGGCGCTTCAAGAATACCCCAAAGGTCTGCACCAATCTTGCGACTATCTTGACCAAAGGAGAAAACGTATAATATATATTCCTGTGGAAGCCAACTTCAACACAGAATAGGAAAACCCACGTGACATGCTCAGCCCAACTTTCCTTTTCTGTTTTCTTTTCTTTGCCCGACTCCAAAGGATAATATCTATCATTCGTTTCAAAACAGAATTTACTTCTTTTCTTTTCTCTGAGCCAAACAACAAATCCACAATTTCCTTTTTAATTATTCTTTCACGGTCAAAGTCCATCATCTCGTTGGACTCCAATTTGTAGAGGGAAATCACGTGATTTGCTTTGCTCGATTTCGGAGATCCGTAAAATATCCAATTCGAAATATTTAGATTTTGCTTTAGGCTCCAACTCGAGACATATTTTTAATAATGAATAGAAAATAAGGATGGTGTTTGGACCTCAGGACAGCCAACTCAAGGCAGAGATATCTCTGTAAACGACTCTGAGCTCATGAAAATCTTCTCCGCATACCAAAAGAGGAGCAATGGACCCAGATTGGATCTCCAAACAAACCACACCAGTAATGATTGTAGCAGGATTTTCAGAACAAACCACGCTAGTGATGATTGTAGCAAGATTTTCCTCCATTGCAGACAACTTAATAGCTTCTCAGTTCACATGATTCCAAAACAAACGACAACAATAGTAACAATTGTAGCTTGATTTTCCTTGATTGCGGACACATCCTAAAAGCATCCCAGATCACGTAATCTTTGTTTTAGCAAAAACAAAGATCACGTAATCTTTGACCATGAAGATAATGAAAGACCACGGCAATATGCCTCCCGTTAAGAGTGACTCCTAGGCCATTGCTGGTGCAGAATCCAATATTTCTTTCATGTCCCGCTATACTTGCAATCGTTGTCAACATACTGCATAGAAACGTTTTGGTCATCTATTTTCATCAGACAATACAGTTCTGACAAATCAGTTCCCTTTAACTTGCGCAAAGATGCAGTGGGAAGCTAAGAGATTCAATTTCAAAACCACCGATTGTGAACCTTACCTTGCAAATCTGGAAATGCCTTCTGACACTAAGATAGAAACAGTAAGAGCCCAAACAGACAAGCAGGAGGTGAAAATCTTTGCTTATCTACTTTCGACGGGCAATTTATACATTCATCTCCAGGTCGATAGCGCATAGATAATCCTGCCCTTCCAGCCCTGCAATAGCCACTGTCCATCTTCTTCAATCTCAAAATCTTTATGGTAGTAAGATTTCAACCTGTTTGCCAAGCTCACCAGATCCTTATCCAAGGGTAGCTGCCTAAACCCGGCCCTCAGGTTTCGCTTGTGTGACATTTTGTATGTCTCAGGCCTCTCAATCCTCTCCAAGCCTTCGCAGGCAATGACATTCATTGCATGCCTCCCAAGTATCTCTCGCTCGAGCTGCAACCTCTCTGGGGTGTCACGAGGTATGGTCGCCTCGAACATGTCAAAGATAGCTGAAAAATGGAAGAGTGCCTCCCGGAACCGAGAAACAAAAAAGGGGACACCATGGCCGGCATTTATGATTCCCTCAATGAAAACATCGGGATTCATCTTTTTTATCAGGTTCAGTACAACATCTCGTGGACTCTCCGACAGCACCGTGTCATCGAGTATGTTATGTAATCTATTTATGCAGATCACGACAAGGATTTCATCACTGTGGATATTTAGCTCCTCAACTTTAATGGCATCCCAATTTTTCACTATAGCATTAAACTCGAATGGGACATTGAAAGTTTTGGCATAGCTCGCCAAGCGTCTTCCGGTTTCCTCAATGATTTCCTCTGGTTTAAATCCTGGTTGTGGCAGATCAATCCCAGTAATCCGAAGCTTAGGTGGTCCACCGGGGCTTGATGAGAGACACTCTATAAGGCCAGGCCACCGGAAACCATAGCGGATTCCAAAATCAATGATGTGCAACTTGGGTGCCCCCCTGGCCATGTTCATTATCGTCTTGTTCGAGACAAAATTGGAGAGCTTCCTAAATGGACATGCTGTGAGAAACAGATGATAAGCCTTCAAGACATCATCAACCGATCTAGGCCTAGCCATGAGAGCCTTGTATATCTGAGAGCCTGACCCGGCGAGGCGTGCCTCAAGACCATTCACAAAATAGTGTGCCATCCTTTGCATCCCGTCCCCTGTGGGAGACGCGTGCCTTCTGATCTGCTTGAGCAGCTCGCCTGCACTTCCTCGATTGCCCGCAGTAACGGCTTGTGCACAAAGTGTCAAAGGACTTCTCAAGTCGACCACATCCCTCTTGCGCCTGCCTTGCTTCTTGCTGTGGGCCTTCCACTCGTTCGGTGCTTTCAGTTTGCCATTCTGCATCATGTTCCGTAGAGCTTCGCGAAGGGTAGCTTCACTTCCTTTAGGATTGAGCAACACTATATTGAACATCTCCGACCTCACAGTTGATTCTGTGTAAACTGATAAATGCTTGCTCACGCTTCCTTCTTCCGAGTTCACATCCTCCTGAAAAGGATTTTTCTTTCCCCTGTATCCTCCAAGGTCCGCAAACGTGTTCTCATCGTCCTCTAGATTTGCAACCAAACTTGTAGGCTCTTCAGTTTGTTCGTTAAGGGAAAATTCACCCCTCTCCCGATCAACTAGAATTTCATTTCCAAAAGCAAGCGACTCTCTCGCTTCTTCACCATTGTTGCCCTTGAACTGCAAAACAGACCCACTTCCAATTAGTTCAGGCAAAGAAGAGGCACTCACTGGAGATTCGCCACGTCCAGCGGTAGTGATACCATCACAGACACCACCCAATGACTGGCCAGTTGATGATGAGACGGATTGAGACACCGTGGTGAGGACAGTATGCTCTCGTGATTCACAATTCGGCTCTGACTCAACCAAGTCAATTGCACCACCGCTACTATTACACGAGCTCTCATTGGTTTGATTAGGTAACGGATGCTGATCTGCAGCTGGTGGACACCTCTCTCCAATGACATCGTAGAGTGATTTCTCGGCTTCCTCGAGCGCCGAGGCCTCGTAACAGCCGATGCTCTTCTCTTCTATGTCTTCCTCCATAAGCATCTGGTTAATGTACTTGAGAGCTGCATCACTAAAATCGTAGTCCTCCGCCGGTTCCTTCCCGAGGTTAGCGCCCAAAGGAGGTGTGTATGTGTAGCTATAGGTGAAGTTATCGAACATGTCGTCGATCGTGATACTACTAACAAGATCATCATCTGGTAAAATCGAAAAGGCCGCCTCATCACCATCAGCGACAACATACCCATCAATGAAACTATTGAGTTCGTCTGGTGGTGGATCCATTTCTATACAATATGCTAGACTCAGAAGGGCTTCAGAACATCAATTAGCTCAAAAAGATCTGGAAAGAATTTGTACCAAAATTCATCAACTCGCTGTATAAACACAGAAATGATTCCCCAAAACCGTGACCAAAACAAGCGTGCAACTGGGTAAATGTCTCGAAGCTTTTTTTATAGGAGCTAAAATCCGCAAAAATGAAACAGCAAACGCAATTAGAGTAAGAAGTACAAGCTAATCTTGGTTTGAAAATGAAACAGAACGAGATGGAAAACTACCCTTTTTGGACTCTCTCCGAGGAGCTGGGGGGATTCAGCAACATTTGACTTTTTCTTGAACCGATCAAATTTAGTTCCGAGAAAAGAGAAAAAGGAAAAACGATGTAAATCCTGGGTGAGAGAGAGGACAGCCAGTCGATTTCAGATTCCTCAGGATTATCCCATGCGACAGTACTTCACCTCTGGTCAAACTGCTCAAGAGGGTGCATAGGAATTTGAAAAGGCTCGAACCGTTCAAAACTAGACCGGACCGGTCTGGAACCGACAGTTCTCGTGAAGACTGATCCAGTTTCCGATTCCAATTTATTAAAATCAGTGAGTACTGGTCTGGTTTCCGATTCTAGGCGTGAAACCGTTCACTCGCCCACCCAAACCGGACTGGTAATATATATATATATATATAATTTTTTACAAAAAGTTCAACAAAAAAAAGAAAACATTTTTAAAAAAATGAAAATCATAAAATCCCTAATCTAAAGCTCGACTCTCAACTCACGGTTGTGCTTTTAGCCATTCATCACCTCCTTCTCTCACTCTCGGCCACCTCCATTTGGGTAAAACTTAGTGGGACCGGTTTCATGGACCCACTTAGGAACCAGACCGGACCGGTGGTTCGATATCCTGATGGATCCATAGAATCAACAGGCGATTCCCGATTCCAATTTCTTGGAACCGGTCCTTAGTAGGCGATTCCCAATTCCATGTCGGGAACCGCCCGTCCATACCACACTCACCTCCCAGGAGTGCCCCCCCCTTTTTTTTTTTGGGTATTGACCCATGAGTGCTTTTATATCACATGAACGGATGCTCGTCGCTTGTTTGCCGGTTGCCAAAGAAGAAAAAAGCCCTTCAGATCGTTAGCCCGACTATAAGTTGCGTGTGACATTTAAGGGTCAAGTTTAATACGATTATTTTAGGGTTAATATTACGAAAAACCTTAAATTTGTATATATGTGATAAATTTATCCTCAATTAATTTTTTTACCACAAAAAATCCCAAACTGAAACATCTATGACAAATTTATCCTCAATTAATTTTTATTAAATGTTACCACCAAATTACTGAGTTGGACGACATGTAACAGTCGACAAATATATCAGTTGGGAGTATGCATTTGTCATAAGTGTACCAATTCATGATTTTCTATGATATTAATCCAATTAAACGAAGGGTAAATTTGTCGCAAATGTATCAGTTTTTAGTTTTTTGTGGTAAAAAAAATTAATTTTTAATAAATTTATTATAGATATGACAATTTGGGATTTTTCATGATATTAGCTCATTATTTTAACAATAAATATAATTGTGAAAAGGGATGTAGTCTTTTTAAAGTATTTGGCAAACTTTTTGCAATTATGGCAAGTATAGTTGGTTAAAGCCTCGAGTGATTTCTAATTCAAAATTTGAAAGTCACTCATTCGAATTCAATCAATTACGTATAAACTGTTTTTGATCGAGGCTATTTACTTATGTGAAAGGTTTGAACTTCACCGGTTCATGAATCTCGTAGGGTGTTCCATGGCCTCTGGAGAGCTGGGACTCCACTTCTATTCCACTATATTAGAAAAAAAGAAGAAAAAGTTCACTTCTAGAGCCCCACTAAAATCACTTAAATAAGTAAAAATTCAAAAAAAAAAAAAAAAAAAAACCTAGTCTCACACCACCCAAAACACCCAAGTATGCCAACACCTTCTCTCGCCGCCGGCCACCAACTCCACCATCTCGGACCACCCAAGGAAGCCGCTCGTCACTATATCAGCCCCTTTCCACCATCAAGGTCAACGTGGGTTGTCGCGAACTTGGATTGAGGTCATGCCATGGGGACCTCGGATGCATTCACCATCAACCCACTTCTCCCGTTGCTATGCATGGTCATTCTTTTGCCCAATCAAATATTTGTCGATAATTTTCGTTAAAAGAAAACTACGACTTAACATACTTTCTATTAAACCAAGATTATCACATATTCGGTGAAGTCAATAATAATTGCAACAAAAAACAGTACTTCATCCAGCATATTTTCTTCATTGTGATTGATTTCTCTATTCTATAATTTATTTGTTTGTAAAAGTTCTCTCAGTGCTGCAGTATTCCCTGGCCTTTTCTTTCTAGTGCCACCCGAAGTCACCGGCTGCACGTTCTGTCTGCCACTTCACGCCCATTTCATTCTGCAAAGTCACTTAGGGCATTCCAATTATACAAATCAACATTATGGACAGTATGGCTTGGAGTTGGTTATGTCTCCTTAAATTGCGACCTGTTCTAACTTCAATTATCCATAGCTTAGGGTATTGTTGCCAAGAAATTTATGATGAATTTAGACATGTGGGACCAGCTGTGGAGTGGTATAACCTGATTTGGACTAGTGGAATAAACAAACATAATTTTATTGGCTGGCTTGTTTGCAGAAACAGACTACCGACAGTAGAAATTATCGGCCAATGGATGACTTCAGTTGATATCCAACATAACTTTTGCAGGGCCATTATAGAAGACAGAACACATTTATTCTTCCAATGTAAGTGGACAGGCATCATTTGGCGCAGTATCCTTGCACAATATGGGATTAGGCGTCCTCTAAAAGGATGGAATGAGGAACTTCAATGTATGATTAGGGCAACAAAAGGCAAAAACTTAACGGCAAAACTCGTCAAAGTATCATTTCTAGCAACTATATATGGCATTTGGATGAAGCGCAAACGTAGGCGATTTCAAAATAAGTCATCTGACATCCATATTATTCTGGCTAATGTCCATAAAACTGTAAGAGATAGAGCTTTGCTCTTCCAAAAAATTAGACCTTCCTAGACAAATGTAGCTTTGGCTACTATATGGAGACTTCCTACCTTCATCTTTCTGAACTATTAGCTTTATTGTAATGTTCGAGTATGACCCTAAGTTGTTGTTTTTCATCTGCTTTATAATACTTACATTTCACATCAACAAAAGAAAAAGTCACGGCATCACATCCAAAATACTTGCGAACAGATTGAACCCTTATTAGATTGTTGGAAAACATCCCGGTGAAATTTTGATGATCACCAAATTATCTTTGTTGCAAATGATTACAATGATGAATGCAGATAGTGAAACACGTTACTATTTTCAGTGATCCTACCTATTGGCAAAGACAAGATACCAGTCAAGATGGTGATCTTGAAAGTCATTGGTACAGATGAAGTTGGAAGGATCATTTGATCCGGCCACTATTAAGGCTATTAGTCTAAGAGTGGATGTAGGCATGGTTACAAGCCGAATCACTATACATCATTGTGTGATCTACTTACTTCACTCTAATTTTTTTTTTGGTCAGATACTTCACTCTAATATTACTAGCATCACACATACTGTTCGATTTGCAATATCGTTTTGAGTGTCGATTGCTTGATATTCTGCAAAAGTTTTAATACATCAACACTCAACCTATTCATTCCTCCTTCTAGGTTGCTTTGTTGAGCCCAACAATTGGTGCCAGAGCTTCCTTGCTTGTCTATTGAAGTGTATTACTTTTGAGCATAAAAGATCTGCTTATATAGTCAACCTAATAAATGTCTTTGCTCCTGATTCTCTTACTCCTAAAGAGCCTCAATATATCGATGGAACAAATTACGCATACTGGAAGCAGCGTATGCAAGCTTATCTAGAAGCAATTGATCTTCAGATGTGGTACGTGATTGAAAATGGTCCAGCAATTCTAGACAAAGCACCTGCTCGACGAGAAGTACAAGATCCAGCAGTTGTTGTAGCCGTTGCTACTGTTGAGCTCGAGAAAGCTCAAAGAAGACAGGCTCTTGATGCTAAAGCAAGGCATCTTCTTTACTGCTCTCTTTCCCCTTCTGGGTTTAACCGAATCTCTTCATGTGTTTCAGCTAAAGAAATATGGGTCGACTCCAAGTAACATTTGAAGGAACCGATTGTGTGCAAGAAACAAAGTTAAATATCCTCTTAGGAAACTATAAGTTGTTTAAGATGAAATCTGAGGAGACGGTTACCGAAATGTTCACATGGTTCACTGTCATCACAAATGGTCTTGCCAACCATGGGAAGATTTTCACTAATGCTAAGAAAATGAACAAGATCCTAAGGTCACACTATTAAAGGAGTGGAGTCAAGTGCAGACCTTTGTTCGTGAGACCATGAGGATTCAAGCTATCCCTGCGGATGAGCTAAATGGAATTCTAATGTTCTATGAGGCTAAACATCAAATTGAAGATTCAAGCTCAAAAGGTGAGAAAGTTATTGCTTCCACTTCTAATCACGGTGATGCAGGCGAACCTACAACATCATATGATGATGATGAAGACATGGCTCTCTTCACAAGAAGGTTCAAAAGCATAATGAGAAAAGGAAGCAATTACAGAGGAAAGAGGCAAGCAAAATACTCAGACGAGAAGAAAAACCACAAAGCCAAAGATGAGTCCAAATCAAAAGAAGGAGTCTGCTATGAATGTCGAAAGCCTGGACACATAAAGCCCGATTGTCCTCTTCAGAAAAAGAAGAAAGGAAAGTTTGAGAAGAAGAAGCGTGCACACAAGACTAAAACCTAGAGTGACACTAAGTGCGAAAGCAGCAATGATCACGCCACCCTGTGTCTCATGGGTAATTCTAAAGTCGATGAGGAAATTGAAGTAGAATCCCTTGAACTCACTTGTAAAGAATTGCAAGATTTTCTAAAGGAAACTTTTGAACAACTCAAAAATTCTTCGGAAAGAATGTCGGAGTTAAAAAAAATAGTTTTGAAGTTAACAATTGAGAACCTTTCTCAAAGAGTGTCTCTTGAAGAGATGAGAGATGAATTGCACGACCAAATGGAAAAGACCAGTCTCTATCTAGACAAGAATTACTCTCTTAAAAAAGAGATATCGAAAACCACAATAAGGTTCTCTCTTGGTTCCAAAATACTTGAGCACATCCTTTCAAATCAAATTGCTCACTATAGCAAGTCCGGTTTAGGATGTGAGGGAAATGAGAAGAAAGTGATCCTTTTCCAAAAGCAAATTATAGCATTTCAAAGAAACCTTGTATTCCTATTCAAGTTTACAAAGATCATATTGTCAGGCATTTCATTAAATCAACATATAGAAAGTTCCCTGACTGCTCTAGCTGCAATGAGGATGGTCATTCTAAGCATGACTGTTCGAAACGAGAAGCCAAGTCAAAGAGGGTGAACTGGAAGTTCAGATACACTAACAATCAAGGACCCAAGTTTGTCTGTGAACCAAAAAAGAAATAAATTTTCTCCTTGATGCAGGGAAAGAAGTCCAGCAAATGGTATTTGAACAGCGGATGTTCACTACTAACTGGAGATGCTAGTACCTTTCTACATATTACCCAAGTTGATGGTGGACCTATTACCCTTGAAGGAAAAGACAAAGGAAGAATAGTTGTACAGGCACCATCAAGGTGAGAGAGCTAATCATTGATGATGTAGCATTGGTCAAAAGATTGAGACACAACTTGATAAGCATCAGTCTACTATGTGACAAAGGCTATGAGATCAACATCAAGAATGGTATTTGCACAAATGAAGGAAACTATCCATCACAGAACTTTTTTTCAAAAAAAGGTATGGAAATATTTATCTATTGAACATTGGCTGTGAATGTACTCACTATTTAATCTCTGTCAAAGAAAAACAAGAGATGTTGCATAGAAAACTTGGTCATGTCAGTTTGAAGCAAATATCTTAGCTAGTTTCAAAGGAACTGGTAAGAGGTCTTCAGAGAATGAGGTATGAAATGAATAAAATCTCTAATGCATGCTCGTTAAGTAAGCAAGTCAAAATTCCTTTTAAGTTCATAAACACTATTATGACTAACCAAGTATTGCACTTATTTCATATGGACCTCTTCGGACCTCCGAGGAACACTAGCCTTGGAGGAAGCAAATATTGCCTAGGGTTTGTAGATGATTACTCCATATTCACATGGGTAATGTTCTTAGTTCACAAAGATGAAGCATGCAAATCTTTTGAGAAAATGGTACGAAAGATTCAAAATGAGAAAGGCTACAACATCACAAGCATCAAAATTGATCATGGTTGTTAATTTCAGAACAAAAGCTTTGCTGATTACTGTAAAGAAAATGGAATCGAGCACAACTTCTCATCTCCATATACTTCATAACAGAATGGAGTAGTCGAAAGGAAAAATAGACGTATGCAAGATATGGCAAGAATAATGATGATTGAAAGTAGCCCTCCTGCTTACTTTTGGGCTGAAGCAATTGCAACATCATGTTGTATCATCAATAGGGCCTTTTTGCGTCCATTATTGGATAAAACACCCTATGAAGGAAGAAAACCAAATATATCTTATTTTCATATTTGGTTGTAAATGTTATATTCTGAAAAATGCAAACGACAACAGTGGTAAGTTTTAACCAAGATCAAATGAAGGTATATTTCTTGACTATTCTACTACTAGCAAAGCATATCGTGTGTTTAACAAAGTTTTGCAGGAAGTAAAATAGTCTATCAATGTCAAGTTCAATGACAACATGATGGGAATCCAAAATCTCAATGAAGACCATGAACCATCATCAATGCAGATCAAACTAACTTCTCAGAATCAACAGTTCAAATTATAAGAGGAAATCAAAATTGAAATGCCTAAGGACTTGAGATTCCAAGCAATTCACCCAAAGGAACAAATCGTTGGTGATACTAAAGAAGGTGTACGAACCAGATCCTCGTTTCAACAAGTCATGATCTCACTTGCATTGATCTCTAAAGTAGAACCAAAGGGAATTGATGAAGTCATCAAAGACGAAATATGGATTGAAGCAATGCAAGAGTAGCTTCACCAATTCAAAGTCAATGAAGTCTGGAATTTAGTCCCTAGACCACAAGATCACCCAATCATCGGCACGAAATGGGTATTCAGAAACAAGATGAATGACAAGGGAAATATTATTAGGAACAAAGCCTGACTCATTGCAGAGGGATACTCTCAAGAAGAAAGTATTAACTATGATGAAACTTATGCACCCATGGCAAGGTAAGAAGCTATTTGCCTATTACTCTCTTATGCTTGCGATCATGATTTCAAATTATCTCAAATGGATGTTAAAAGTGCATTTCTAAATGGATACATAAAAGAACAAGTTTTATTTAGCAACCCCTAGGGTTTGAAGTTCCAAAGCACTGTGATCATGTTTATCAACTCAAGAAAGGCTTATACGGTCTAAAGAAAGCACCCAAAGCTTGGTATAGAAGGTTAAGCACATTCTTAGAGGAGAATGATTTTGAAAAAGGTAAAGTGGATACCACTCTATTCACCAAGAGGAATAGTAATGATATTTAGTTGATACAAATTTACATTGATGATATCATTTTTGGTTCCCTTAATGAAAATTTATGCAACGATTTTGCGAGCATTGTGAAGAACAAATTTGGAATGAGTTTGATCAGAGAATTAAACTTCTTCCTTGGTCTACAAATCAAGCAATTAAAGGAATAAACTTGCATATTCTAAGAGAAGTATTCAAAAGAACTTGTAAAGAAGTTTGGAGTAGAAAATTGCAACAAAGTGGCTACTCCTATGTCATCATCATTGAAACTGGACAAGATGGATCAGGTAAGTCTGTTGATCCAAAACTCTACAGAAACATGATTAGTTCATTATTATATCGAACAGCTTCCAAACCAAATATATATTATTCAGTGCATGCATTTGTGTCCGCTTTCAATCTGATCGTAAGAAATCGCAGCTCAAAGCTGTTAAGCGTATTATCAAATATGTTGCATCTTATCCCAAATTAGGACTATGGTATTATAAGAACTCGGATTTTATATTCCTTGGATATACAAATGCTAATTTAGCAGGATGCAAAATAGATTTTAAAAAAAAAACACTACATGTACTTGTCAAATGACGGGCAGTATGCTCGTCTCTTGGTTCTCAAAGAAGCAGAACTCAGTAGCACTATCTGTTAGAAATTAAACCAAATTTGTTAATACTTATTTCCTTTTTTTGAGTTTGTTCGCATTTCCATATTTTAATTTTTCGTGTTTTTTTATGTGCTAATTATAGTTTGAGCACGAAAAATGAAAGTTTCCTAAGTCAATTAGATTTTCTATTTTGAATAGGTTTCCTAATTGAATGGTTTCCTAATTGGAGTAGGTTTCCTAATTAGAATAGGTTTCCTAGAAAGAGGTTTCCTATTTTGAATCAAACCATGGCCTATATATAGTCTATTTCTCTTATAATTGAGATATGCAATACAAAGGCGCGAATTGCGATTGTTTCATCTTCAAAAAATTTCTTCCATCAAATCAAGTTGTTGTCGTCGCGTCTTTGATGCTCTACAAATTGGTATCAGAGCTTACGGTTCGTGATCATGGCCTCAACGAACAATCAGCTTCCTTTTCAATACCCTCATCTTACCAAAGAAAATTATGGTAACTGGGTTGTTAGAATGAAAGCTCTACTCGGCGCCTATGGTGTGTGGGAACTTGTTAACACTGGCTATAATGAGCCAGAGGATGAAGCCACGTTAAACCAAAACCAGAGGAATGCCTTGGAGAAGGTTCGATTGAAAGATCAATATGCCATGTCAATCATCTATCAAGCGTTAGATGATTCCATGTTCGAAAAAGTTTCGAACGCCACTACCGCCAAAGAGGCATGGGAGATTCTTCAAAATACACATCAAGGAGTTCAAAAAGTTAAGAAGATTCGCCTTCAAACTTTGAGAGGCGAATTCGAGGTAATTCATATGAAAGAATCCGAATCGATTGCTGATTATTTCACGAGAATTTTAGCAATTGTTAATCAGATGAAAAGAAACGGAGAAGACGTTTCCGATGTTCATGTTGTTGAGAAAATACTTCGGTCCTTAGACAAGAAGTATGATCATATTGCGGTTGCAATTGAAGAATCCAAAGACTTGGATGCCATGACGATTAATGAACTTATGGGTTCATTACAAGCCCCTGAAGAAAGGTATAGAAAGAAAAAGATTGAACCGGTGGAGGAAGTTCTCCAAACACAATTGATCATTCGAGATGAGAAGGAGCAAAGAAGAGATCCCGTACAAAATCACGGAACAAGTCAAGATTGTGATCGAGGTCGTGGCCGAGGTCACTTTCGAGGAAGAGGTCGTGGATGAAGCAGAGGAGATCCTGCTCGAAGTGATAGAGGATACCAGTACCAAAGAAGTGCTCATGGAAGAGGAAAGAACTCGACAAGCCAATGGTATGATAAATCTAAAATCCGATGTTATCATTGCAATAAACTTGGCCGTTATGCTTCTAACTGCTGGAACAAAGAAAATAGCAAAGCAGATGAAAAGGCGAACTTGGTGAATGATGCTGATCAAGTTCTCTTATTAGCATTCAAAGAATATAAAGAAGGTCAAAGCGATACGTGATATTTTGATACCGGCGCAAGCAATCACATATGCGGGAGAAAGGAGATGTTTGCTAAGTTAAATGAGACAATTAAAGGGACTGTCTCATTCGGTGATAACTCTAAAATTCTTGTTGAAGGAAAATGTACAATTTTGATTCGCTTAAAAAATGGTGCACGTCAGTTTATTATCAATGTTTGTTATCTTCCAAAAATGTCAAGTAATATCTTGAGTTTGGGATAACTTATGGAGAAAGGTTATACTGTTTATACTAAAGATCTTAATCTTATGTTGAGAGATCGAAATAACAAATTGATTACAAATGTGAAGAAGTCGAAGAATAGGATGTTTATTCTCAATATAAATAGTGAGATGTCTCGATGTCTAAAGGCGTGCGTAGATGATCCTTCATGGTTGTGGCATTTGAGGTCGGCCATCTTAATTTTGGCGGACTCAATTTGCTTTCTTGCAAGAAGATGGTTTATGGCTTACTACGTATTGATCATCCCAATCAATTATGTGAAGAGTGTGTTATTGGCAAGCATTCCAGAATTAACTTTCCAAAAGAAGCGACTTATCGAGCAAAAAAGCCACTTGAGTTGATTCATTCTGATTTATGTGGTCCGATCAATCCTCACTCATATAATAATCATCGATATTTTGTTATTTTTATTGATGATTTTACTCGGAAAACCTGGGTGTATTTTTTGAAAGAAAAGACAGAAGTATTTGATACTTTCAAAAAATTCAAGAACTTGGTTGAAAAGGAAAGCAGTTATTTTATCAAGGCTTTAAGGGCTAATCGTGGTGGAGAATTTACCTCGGTCTTATTCAACAAATTCTATGAAAATCATGGTATTCGGCATTTCTTGACAGCCCCGTATTCTCCTCAGCAAAACGGTGTGGCTGAACGGAAAAATAGAACTATTCTTGATATGGCTCGAAGCATGTTGAAGAGCAAAAATGTGTCCAAAGAACTTTGGGTTGAAGCTGTTTCGTGTGCCGTCTATCTTCAAAATAGATGTCCCGCATATGGACTTGAAGGCGTAACTCCACAAGAGGCATGGACCGGGAGAACACCAAGTGTTTCACACTTAAGAATTTTCAGGAGCATTGCCTATGCTCATGTCCCGGACCAAAAAAGATCGAAACTTGAAGACAAGAGCAAAAAGCTCATCTTTATCGGGTATGACTCATCATCCAAAGCCTATCAATTATTTGACCCTAATACTTTGAAAGTGTATGTAAGTAAAGATGTCAAGTTCGATGAAGATAGAATGTGGGAAGAAAATCTAAAAGAAGAAGCGAATGTTCGTGGTGATTCTGATCAAACGGAGTTGAAGGATCAACCTTCACCTTCTTCTCCAACATCTTCTTCAAATTCATCAACACCATCCTCTTCAAAGAGTGTTGATGAATCGCTAGTACCAAAATCAAGAAGATTGTCTGAAATTTACGAAGCTATCGAAGAGCTTCATCTTATATGTCTTCTTGTAGATTATGAACCACTTACTTATGATGATGCGGCCAAAGAAGAAAAGTGGAAAAAAGCCATGAATGAAGAAATTGAAGCCATCGAGAAAAATCAAACATGGGAGCTTGCTAATCTTTCGAAAGACAAGAAATCAATTGGTGTTAAATGGGTGTACAAGGCCAAAAAGAATGAGAAAGGTGAAGTGACAAGGTACAAAGCTAGATTAGTCGCGAAAGGATACAAGCAAAAAGCCGGAATTGACTATGATGAAGTTTTTGCCCCTGTCATCCGCATGGAAACTGTTAGATTAATTATTTCTATTGCTGCTCAAAATAATTGGTGGATTTATCAAATGGATGTCAAATCAGCATTTTTGAATGTCATCCTTGAAGAAGAAATTTATGTTGAACAACCCAAGGAGTTTGTTGTGAAAAGTCATGAAGACAAAGTGCTGAGATTGAATAAAGCTCTATATGGGCTTAAACAAGTACCGAGAGCATGGAATTCCAGAATTGATGCATATTTCAAGGCGAATAAATTCTCTCAATGTCCATACGAGCATGCACTCTATTTGAAGCAAGAAAAATGTGATATTTTGCTCGCCTGTTTATATGTTGATAATCTTGTTTTTACAGGAAATAATTCAGCGATGATTGATGCTTTTAAGGCATCGATGGTGAAAGAATTTAAGATGATTGATAATGGTCTTATGAATTATTTTCTTGGTATCAAAGTAAAACAAAGTGCCGATGGGATTTTTATTTCCCAAAAAGGATATGCAGAAAATATCCTTGAAAAATTCAACATGAAGAACTCTATGCCGGTCAATACACCAATGGAGTGCGGAACCAAGCTGTAACAGTCTGAATTTTCGATCCTTTTCCCGAGATTTAAGAAATGAAATTGATCAATACACTATAGTGAGATCTCGCCCAGAAATGCGTATTCACGGGATGCTAACCTTAGGGGTAGGGCTATTACGGGATTGAGTTTGCACGACCAAAGAACTCGACCTGGGTTCAATCTTCGACCATAAGGATTGACGAGGGAATGTTTTGGGCCAACAGAGACCGATCTAATTGATTGATCGTGTCCGAAGGGAACTAGTAACAGACCCTTGCAATTATATGACAACCGAGATCATCCCGGGTAGAGTAAACTTAAACGTGATTTGACTTAGTGTCGGTCACGGGTCGAGAGCGCGTAATCCCAATGAGCCACCCGTTAGCCAGAGATAAACTAAAGTCGCGATTGTTCGATTTTAGTCATTTCTTGGAATTTGGGCCTAGGAATCAAGAATTTTGAAAGTGTCAATTTTGAGCAGCCGATGACATTTTTGGCTTGGCCAACCTTGGGGCCACCCATTTCTGTAAAAAAATGGATTTCGGTTCGGGATCGGAAAAATTACGATTTTGCCCATATATGTGCCGACATTGGTTTTTGAGGTCGTATGAGATTATTTTTCGAGGCCGATGCCATTTTGGGGTGGCCATGCACATTTAGTGTTGTTTTGGTCAAAAATTGGAATTTTGGCTCGAAAGTGAAAATTAATATTATTTTATTCCCAGGACTTTGCAGTCGATTTTCGAGGGCTTAAGAAGCTATTTTCACGATTCTGACGCCATATTATGTTGGCCACACCCATATGGAACCCGTATGTGCGAAAATTGGAATTTTGCCCCAGGACCAAAAATTTACCGTTTTGCCCCTAGACCTTGTATTGGGAATTCCGAATTTTCGACAATTTTGGGCAATAATTGAGGACTAAAATAAGTGAAAAAGAAATTTAAATTATTGAATTACCACATTGCCCTTGAATTATTGGGTAAAGACAAACGAGGACCGTTGGATTAAAGGTATTTTTGGAAAAATTGCGGATCGCCGACACGTGTCCGCACCAGCCCACTATTTCTGACCCCTCTCTCTCTCCTCCCTCTTCTGGCCAGAACCCCCCTCTTCCACGATCACTCTCTCTCTCTCACTCTCTTCATCTTCATTTTCCTCCTCCTCTGCCGGTTCTGCTGCTGGTGCTGCTGCTGCTGCTGGTCCGATTGATCCAGCCCGTTCTTCTCGCCTTTCTTAGGTAAGTGGCCTCCCCAAATGTCGCCTAGGACCTCGGGTATTGTTAGGCTTGTTTAGGGCTCGGTTTAGGGTGAATTTAGTGGCTGGTTTGCTCAGTGATGTGAGTTGGCTGATTTCCGGATAAGTGACTGCTGCGTCGCTGGTTTTTGTTATTTTTTCTGTGACTTGTGTGGTCCGAATTTGGGGAAGTGTTCTTCATGAAAGTTGTTCCCAACATCTTGAAGTATAACATACTTTAATTTGGTAATTTTCTGAAATCATTTAATGCCATTCGTAAGCCCATTTTTAGACCGAAATCAGTCTGCCGGATTTACTGTTTATCCGACCTTCGGGTCTGTTTGAATTTTTATAAATTTTTCCAGGCCTATTCTTAAAATAATTTCTTCACAAAAGTTTTTGGGAACATTTGTGTCTATAACATATAAAAATTTCAAGACTTTTCAAGGTGATTTGGATATTGAAAAAAATTTATTTTGATGATCAGGTGGACTGACCGGACGGGTTGATTTTCGTCTGTCTTCCAGTGACAAAAAGAGGTGTTTGCAGTTGGATCTGGGTTTTGAGTCCTCACGGAAAATGTTTATCAAGATGTTTTGTACAACATATCCAAATTTCATAATTTTTGGAGTTAATTTACTATTTATTTCAAATGGATTTCGATCACTGCGCACTGCCCAGTTTGGACGATTTTTGTGGCTGTTTTGGAACTGAATTAGGGGCTGGTGTTTGGGTTGTTGTGGACTGATTTGGCGATGAAATTTCGAGGTTTAGGAGGTTGAGTCAGGGCTGTGATGTTGAGGATTGATCAGGAATTAAATGTGTGATTGATTGAAATTATTGTGACTTAATTGGGCTGAACCGAATGATTGTGCTAGTTGTGTTGTGGATTGATTGTGGATTGGTATTGTGCCACATGTGTGTGGCCGTGTAGTGTGGTGATGTGTCGAGGTGAATGTGCATTGGATTTGCGTGTTAAATATGTGTGATCGTGTGGTGTTCGTGTGACGAGAACGTGTGTTTGTGAAGTGTACGAGAATGCGAAATTGTGAAATGTATGTGTGTGGTGTGTATGTTTGGCCGTGCGATTGTTGGCTGTGTGTAAGTGTGGTTTGAGTGGAACGAGGAGATGGAAATGTGGAATTGGTTGGAAAGGATCCGTCCCGAGGCGTGTTCGTTTACGCGGGACGATGCCGTCCCTGACGAGGTGACGATGCCCGGCCCGACGGGTGGTCGATGCCTGACGAAGTCAGAAGACCGTTGGCCTGATGCGTTTTACGCGGGCGCGGTAGAAGGAAAGTGTGTATAGGATTCCGTCTTGAGGCGTGTTCGTTTACGTGGGACAATGCCATCCCTGACGACGTGACGATGCCCGACCCAACGGGGTGTCGATGCCTGACAAGGTCAGAAGACCGTTGGTCTGATGCGTTTTACGTGGGCGCGGTAGTGGTGGAGGAGTTAAAAATGAGCGGGAATTGGCTTGAGGTGCGAGGTTTGAGAAAGTGACGTGTGGTGTGAGTTGGTGTGCGAGTGTGTTTATATCGCATGGTGTGATGCTCGATTATGGGGTAAAAACTGCTAGGCATGGTATGGGACGTGCCCAAGTGAGTTTTGCTCTATAATCGGGGCATACACGTGGCTGTGATGTATTTCTGTAGCATATTGGTTGTGTTATTATCTAACGTGCAGGAACGTGCATGATGGACTTCAGGTAGGGTCGTATGTGATTGTTAGTTTGATTGATTGTCGTGTGTTACATGTGGTTTCGTCTGGCGGTACATGAGTGCCTACGTGGGGTTTGGGGTTGTACACTTATTGAGATTCATCTCATAGTTGTATAATCCACAATTTCAGACCCCCAGTTGTAAACCCGGGAAGTCTGCCTCATCTTTTTGGAAGTCCGAGGAGCTGCCTTTGGTGCTTAGTGGAACTACAGGTGAGTTTCCGGAGGCTCACGCCCGAAGAATCAGGAGCATAAAGGAAGGCGACCAGTAGGCTTTCCCTAGGGTATTTTAGGGGTTGTTCAGAATAGTGTGACCTATAGTGAAGCTAGGTTAACCAAGCCCCTGATCTTTTGTTAAAACGGTGACGGAGGACGTTTGTTTGTATATGTCTGTAATACGATGTTTGTATATTTGGTGTTGTATGGATATGTTGTTGTTTGATTGTTATGGTATTCTACCTCATTATCGTCATCTTTCTGTCCGGGGTTTTGTTATTCGCTTCCGCACGTGCTTTTGATGTTTGGGTTGGGTCGGTGACCTTCCTGGGACATCACATCATTTCGATCGGAGCAGGGGATGTTGCAAGCTCGAAGGGGGTTCGGGGCGTGACACAAGCTTTCGAAGTTTGATGCTGGTGTCGATGTTGATTCGACATACTATAGAAGCTTGATTAGGAGTTTGAGATACTTGACATGCACGAGACCGGATATTATGTATAGTGTTGGAATTGTGAGTCGATATATGGAGAAGCCGAAATCATCTCATCTTAAAGCTGCAAAGAGAATACTTCGATATATCAAATGTACTATTTCTCATGGCTTACATTATTATTGCTCTAAATCTTTCAAACTTAGAGCTTATTCGGATAGTGATTATGGTGGAGATATCGACGATCGAAAAAGCACCACAGGATTTGTATTTTTCTTGTGCGACACTGCTTTCACATGGTCATCAAAGAAGCAATTAAATGTTACTCTATTGACATATGAAGCTGAATATGTAGCTGAATCTTCATATGTTTGTCATGCAATATGGTTGAGAAAACTATTCAAAGATATTCTTATGGAGCAGAAGAAAGCAACAGAGATTTTTGTTGATAATGTTTCTGCTATTGCTTTGGCGAAAAATCCAGTTTTTCATGAACGAAGTAAACATATCGATGTTCGATATCACTTCATCCGAAAACAGGTTAAAGAGAATGAAGTTGAAGTATTGCATGTGAAGACCGGAGATCAAGTAGCAGATATTTTTACTAAACCTCTCAAGATCGATGATTTTCGAAAGTTCAAGAGCCTGCTTGGAATGATTGATAGAAGAGAATTTGGTTTAAGGGAGAGTGTTAGAAATTAAACCAAATTTGTTGATACTTGTTTCTTTTTTTTGAGTCTGTTCGTATTTCCATATTTTGATTTTTCGTGTTTTTTTATGTGCTAATTATAGTTTGAGCACGAAAGAGGAAAGTTTCCTAAGTCAATTAGATTTCATATTTTGAATAGGTTTCATAATTGAATGGTTTCCTAATTTGAGTAGGTTTCCTAATTATAATAGGTTTCCTAGAAAGAGGTTTCCTATTTTGAATCAAACCATGGCCTATATATAGTCTATTTCTCTTGTAATTGAGATATGCAATATAAAGGTGCGAATTGCGATTGTTTCATCTTCAAAAAATTTCTTCCATCAAATCAAGTTGTTACCGCGTCTCTGACGCTCTACACTATCTACAACCGAAGCTGAATATGTAGCACTAGGTAACTGATGTGCTCAAATTCTGTGAATGCAACAACAGTGCAATGATTATGCTAAAGAATGGTCAGGCACAATGATCAAATGTGACAATACAAGTGCAATCAACCTTACAAAGAATCTTATTATGTATTCGAGGGCTAAGCACATTGAATTCATCACCGCTTTATTCGAGGACATGTGGGGAACGGAAGCATCTACATTGAGTTCGTTGATTCTAAGCATCAATTGGCAGACATCTCCACAAAGCCTCTAGACAAAGTTGCATTCGAATTCATAAAAAATGAACTTGGCATCATCATTGAGGAAATATGTCATCATCATTGCTCCTAGTTAGTATTACTGCACAAGTACGCAAATGTTCAAAAAAAAATCATCGTTACACTGTCCCTCTTTACCGTCCTAACAGTAGTGTCATTCCCATTTTTTTTTTTTGTCTCTACAATGATTTATCTGAGTTATTAGAATTAATTAGGCAATTGATTGTTTTACTGTTATCTCTCTCCCCTTCACCCACGATCCCATTTTCATCTATTTATACGCGATCATGGTGTTTCAATTGCCATCACGTTCGACGCTCTCAACGCTCTCAATCTCTCTATTTTAACTCACTCTGTCTCATAATCTTAATCAATTATCCTCTCTTCTTGATACTCTTCAATAATCCGTCAAACATGCCTCTAAAATCATCGAAAGGAACCAGCAAGCCAACTACTACGAACCTTCGGGTTCGCTGGGGCGTCTGTGTCCTCCTTGAAGCAGGAATTCATCTTCACATCTCATTTTTCATCTTATCCTCGTTATTTTCTATCCTTTCCACCCTTTTATCATCTCTCATCATTTTGCTGGGCTACTTTCATAGATCGGAATACTCTTAGCGGAAAGCTCGTGGTAAATGTTACTGGATACATTACTTCTTGGCATTTAGAAACTTTCTTATAATGTCTTCTGAAGAACCTATTCCGTCTGTGATGCAAATGGATGAGTGATTTGAACTGTGAAGTCTGGAGTAGTGGAGATTATTAGCATAGACAGTACGTGGGCAGTTGAGTCTTGGATGGAACGGAACTTCTAGAAATACGGAAGGGGGAAATATTTACAAGAAGGAAAGGGGAAAAAAGAGAAAGAACAAACGTTTAGCAGAGATTCTGCAGAGGTAACTGATAGGTCACCGTGAGACTGCAAATCAAGAATGATGTCTAAAATTGCACTGCAGGATTCATTCTGATGCTGTTTCCATCTAACCATCCCAAGTCTGGGATTTTCCCACCATTATGGGATTTCTATAGACCAAGCATGAATTGTATGCGTTTGACTTGCTCGGGAGGTTAAACTAACCGGAGCGTGCGTAAACCAGCTCGAACACCAATTGACCATACTAGATGGGGGAAAAAATTGAGCAGGTTTGCTTCTCATAGGATCTGCTTGAAAGGACGCATGACAGCATTAAAAATAAATGAGCAGAAAATAAGCAAGGTGTTGGGACCTCAGGATGGCCAACTCAAAGGCAGAGACATTTCTGAAAGCGATTCTGAGCTCATGAAAATCTTATCCCCTAACCGAAACAGGAGAGATGGTCCCAGATCGGATCTCTAAACAGATCACACCGATGATGGTTGTAGCTTGATTTTTCTTCATTGCAGACACAAAATCGACAGCATCCCAGTTCACGCTGCACCATGAAGATAAAATGAAAACCACACAATTCACTTTGAGAGTGACTCCAAGACCAGTCGCTCCTGCGCCATAGCTGGTTTTGAATCCAGGATATCTCTCATGTCACGCGAAACTTGCGTTCATTGGCAACATACTGTACGAGTGAATCAGAAAAGCTTTGTTCATCAATTTTTATCAGACAATACAGTTCACTGTCTGTGCAATTTTGCGCACAAAATGAGGGAAGCTGAGATATTCAATTTCAAAGCCACTGCCTAGGAACCTTACCTTTCATATCCAGAAATGCCTTTTGACACTGCGGTAGAAACGGTACAAGCCCAACAAACAAGCAGGATGCCAAAATCCTTCCTTATCTACTTTCAACGGGCAATTATACATTCAACAATCAGGCATCCACGTCGATAGCGCATAGACAATCCTGCCCTTCCAGCCCTGCAATAGCCACTGCCCATCTTCTTCAGTCTCAAAATCCTTATGATAGTAAGATTTCAGCCTGTCCTTCGCCAATCTCACCATATCCTTATCCAAAGGTAGCTGCCTAAACCCGGCCCTCATGTTTCGCACCTGCGACATTTTGTATGTCTCGGGCCTCTCGATCCTCTCCGAGCCTTCGCAGGCAATGACATTCATCGCCTTCCTCCCAAATATTTCACGCTCGAGCAGCAACCTCTCTGGGGCGTCACGAGGCACAGTTGCCTCGAGCATGTCAAAGATAGCTGAAAAATGGAAGAGCGCCTCCCGAAATCGCGTGGCAAAAAAGGGGACACCATGGCCACCATTTATGATTCCCAGGATGAAAACATTGGGATTCATCTTTCTGATCAGATTCAGTACGACATCTCGTGGACTCTCCGCCGTCACTGTTTCATCAAGTATATTGTGAATTCTAAATATGCAATTAACGACGAGGATTTCATCGCTCTGGATATTTAGTTCTTCAACTTTAATGGTATCCCAATTCTTTGCTATAGCATTGAACTTGAAGGGGACATCGAAAGTTTTGGCATAGCTCGCCAAGCGTCGCCCAGTTTCCTCAACGATTTCCTCTGGTTTAAACCCTGGTTGTGGCAGATCAATCCCAGTAATCCGAAGCTTAGGTGGTCCACCAGGGCTTGATGAGAGACGCTCTATGAGGCCAGGCCATTGAAAACCATAGAGAATTCCAAAATCAACGATGTGCAACTTGGGTGCCTTCCCGGCCATTTTCATTATCGTCTTGTTCGAGAAGAAATTGGAGAGCTTCTTAAATGGACAAGCTGCCAGAAAGAGATGATAAGCCTTCAAGACGTCCACAACCGATGTTGGCCTAGCCATGAGAGTCTTGTAAATCTGAGAGCCTGACCCGGCGAGGCGTGCCTCGAGACCATTCGCAAAATAATGTGCCATTCTTTGCATCCCATCCCCTGTGGGAGACGCGTGCCTTCTGATCTGCTTGAGCAGCTCCCCTGCGCTTGCTCGATCATCCATAGTAATGGCTTGTGTACAAAGCGTCAAAAGAGTTCTCAAGTCAACCACATCCCTCTTGCGCCTGCCTTGCTTCTTGCCGCTGGCCTTCCCCTCGTTTGGCTCTTTCGGTGGGCCATTCTGCATCACGTTCCGTAGAGATTCGCGAAGGGCAGCTTCGCTTCCTTTACGATTGAGCAACACAATATCAAACATCTCCGACCTTACAGTTGATTCGGTGTAAACTGATGAATGCTTGTTCATCCTTCCCTCTTCTAAGTTCCCACCCTCCTGCAAAGGATTTTTCGTTCCCCTGTATCCACCAAAGTCGGCAAACATGTTCTTATCGTTCTCTAGATTTAATACCAAACTTGTAGCCTCTTCAGTTGGTTCATTAACGGAAAATTCACCCCTCTCCAGATTAACTAGAATTTCATTTCCAAAAGCAAGCAGTTCTCTCGCTTCATCAGCATTGTCATTGAACTGCATAACAGACTCACTTTCAATAAGTTCAGGCAAAGCAACGGCTCCAGTGGTACTGATACTAACGTAGACACCATCCAATAACTGGCCAATTGACGATGAGATGGATTGAGACACCGTGGTGAGGACAGTATGCTCTCGTGATCCACAGTTCGGCTCTGACTCGACCCAGTTAATTGCACCAGCGCTACTACTACAACATGAGCTCTCGTTGGTTTGATTAGGTGACGGATGTTGATCTGCAGCTGGCGGATACCTCTCCCCAATAACCTCGTAGAATGATTTCTCGGCTGCCTCAAGCGCCAAGGCCTCATGACACATGATGCTCTTCTCTTCTATGTCTTCCTCCATAAGCATCTGGTTTATGTACTTGAGAGCTGCATCACTAAAATCATAGTCCTCGGCCGGTTCCTTCCCGAGGTCAGCGCCCAAAGGAGGCACGTACATGTAGCTATAGGTAGAGTTATTGAACATGTCGTCAATCGTGAGCTTACTAACAAGATCATCCTCTGGTAAAATTGAAAAGGCCAGATCATCACCATCATGGACTACATGCCCATCAATGAAACTATCGAGTTCGTCTGGTGGTTGATCCATTTCTATATGATATGCTGGACTCAGAAGTGCTTCATAACATCAATTGCTCAAAAAGGTCTTGAAAGAACTTGTACCAATATTCATCAATTCGCTATATAAACAAACACAGATGATTCCCCAAAATGATTGATCAACTAAGCGTACAACTTGGTAAAAAGCTTGAAGCCTTTTCTTGGAGCTGAAGTTCCAAGCTTGCATGTAGTTCAGCAAAATGAAACAGAGAATGCAATTTGAGGACAAAGTACAAGCTAATCTTGTTTCAAATTGAAACAGAACGAGATTGAAGACTTCCCTTTTAGGACTCTCTCCGAGGAACAGAGGGGATTCGGCAAGAGTTGGCCTTTTTCTTGAACCGATCAAGTTTGATTCCGAGAAAGAGCAGCCAGGATTCGATTTCAGATTCCTCAGTATTATCCCATGTGATAGTTGACTCTTGAGAGGCCTTCATATTGTTGTCCTCTGGTCCAATTACGTTCGTCCTCACGTCACTACCCACCAGTGTTTTTATATTCCATGAAAGGAGACTTATCGCTTGTTTGTTTGGTTGTCGAAGAAGAAAAGAGCCCTGCAGATCATTAGATCGACTATAAGTTGCGTGTGAGATTCCATTTGGTACAATTATATATAAAGTATTTGGCAAACTGCTCACAATTATGGCAAGCATAGTTGGTTAAAGTATCGAGTAAATTCTAACTCGGAAACTGAAAGTCACTCATTCGAATCCCATCAATTACGTACAAACTATTCTGAATTACAGCTATTTGCATATGCCAAAGGTCTGAACTTCACATGTTCATGAATCTCACAAGGTAGTCCATAGCCTCTAGGTTGCCGGGACTCCACTCCTACTTTTTGTATTAAAAAAGAAAATACAAATTTTCTCCCAGAGCCCCAATAAGATGACTTGAATACACCAATTTATGTAGACATCCAAAAACCCTAGTCTCACACCTCCCAAAACACCCTAGTCTGCCAACACCTTCTCCCTTGGCCGACCCCCATCTTAGCCATCTCGGAGCATTCCAAGGAAGTTGCTCTTCACTACGTCGGCCCCTTTCTACAATCGAGGTCGTCTGGGCTGTTGCGAAGTTGGATTACATTCACCATCAACATACTACTGGGATTACTTCAAACTGTGATTCTTTCGTCCAATCACATATTTGTCAAAAATTTTCGTTTCAAAGAAAAACTACTTCTCAATATACTTTCTATTAAACCAAGATCATCACGCATTGAGTGAAGTCAATAATAATTGCAGCTAAAAAAGCACTTCTTCTGTCATATTTGCTTCATTGTGATCGATTTATCTATCCCATCTAATACTTCAGCCTCATCTCTTTCTGCAATGTAACTTACAAGATTATAGCTAAAACCAAAACAGATTGAAACCTCTTCTTGACAAATCGATCTCCCCTTTCCAAGCAGCTTTCATTCGAGGGACTCTTCTTGGAGTAAAAGAATTTGCCACTGATTCTACCATGTGGAATGCTCTCTTGATGGCAGTGAGATTATCTCACAAGGAACCTGCTTCATCTTGTGCAAGGAGAAAGAATATTACGTAGACTCGGTCTATGTAGACCAACACAATCATAGCCGTTTGAAGACCACAATCTTTTCATTCTAACTACCGCGATCAATCTTGGATTTCATATAGCACATGAGAAACAAACTGCAGGCTACAATTTGCACCATTGATTCAACAAAGTGTTTAGGACTCGTAAATGCTTCGTACAGAGAGCATATTAGAAGAGTCAAGCACCAAAGCAAGTGCAACCTGAATTGACCTCATCTTCATTGTGATATACCTCCCCCAATTCGTAATTTTAAAAGGTTAGGCCCAAAGCCCAGCGTACCTACTGATGTGGTTTAGTGCATGACCCTACTTATATCTTGAAGGGAAACTTTTGGACCAACAAAGACATCTAAGACCCAAAAGAAAAACCCTAATTTTGATGATTTTGTTTTTAGTACTTGACCTACATCAAAAAAAATTTTGAGTTGATCTTTCGAATTTAAAAGACGAACTCTATATTTTAAATAATGAACATGACAAAAAGCTTGCATTAGGCGCCTAGTGGATTTTGTGTTCCGATCGAGAGATGATGGGATTGATGGGATCCATGGCAAAGCGGAAATCGAGTCAAAAGTCATGTTTTTTAGTGAGAACCGGTGTTCAGTCTCGAGCTTTTACTATTTTCTCACATGTGATTGGCTCCATTAAACTAAACCTATATAATAACTTGATTGTAAGGAACATTTCTCCTTCCAACATTAAACCGGTAGGTCTCCCTCAAGTAATTTTAAACGGTAGCTTATCGATGCAATTTTACTCGGTTTTACTTCACAAGGAGAAGTAAGCCTCGGTGCCCTTGAAGTTTCATTTCTTATGAACGAGGAAGCATTTGTTAAGCAAGCAATTAAAAAATATTCACAATTTCCAATGCACCGACTTTTAATCGCTACCATCCTTTTTAAGTATATTTAATTAGATACTTGTTCACACGACCCTGATAATACAGTTTTGTGTCTTCTTCTACAAGAAGTTGGATAGGCCTGTGCAAAGTGAGGGCCGTTCATAAACAGGCTGTTGGGCCCATTTCCTCATTCACTCTCTCTTCTCATTTTGTTGTAGCCGTGCAATATTTGCAGTATGGCCTTTGAATCTCGAAGCTTGACATTTGTATGCATTCATCACTTTGTCCTTCAAATTTATTTGAGCCACTTTTACTCTTTGGACATGCTCCAGTTTGGTGTGAAAACTCTAAACGTGTTATAACTAAGCGACTCGATTCCATCTTAACAAAACACAGACAGGTTTAAGTAAGCCTCCTTTTGTTTTCGCAAAAAATAAATGATTTGAAAAGTATTTTCCTAGAATCGATCAATTGAATCACTTGAAATAATTAGTCAATGGATAATGTCTTCATTATCATCAACAATATACGTCTAAACATTTTCGTGGACAATGAAAATATTTTTTATTTATTCGTTTTCGTAAGCAATACAATGAATCGTTTTAGAAAAATGTTTTCCAGATCATTTATTTTCTATGAAACAAACGTGTCTAAAGTTCTACGATCAATGATCCAAAAATAAAATCTTTCTACAAAAATAAAAACACACAAAATTAACTAAATTCAATTAAGAAAGCACAAAACACAAAAGCCTGAAACTAGATGAAACTCCACTTACCACATGTTAGACACCGCCATAAAATTCAGAAAATCTTTTGAAAGGATGGAAGAAGACGATCCATCTTTTGTGGGTGAGCTTAACAATGATCTTCCCAAAGATGATGATTGGAAAAATGTCATTGTTCTTTCGGAATTTCTAAAACAATTCAATTATGCCACCAATCGGATGTTGGAAAGTTCATATGTTATATCAAATGATCACTTTGATAAGATAACTCTTTTGTATAAATATCCGAAAGATGTGGCGGCGGATGCTTCAGATCCTAAACTTCAAACTATGGGTAGGAAAAGGAAAGTAAAGTTTGACAAATATTATGAGAGTTTGGACAAAGTGAATATGATGGTGTTGATTGCGGTTGTGTTAGATCCTAGAGCCAAGTTGAATTATGTGAATTTCTTATATAGACAAATTTATGATGATGAATCAAAAGTTAATGAGATGCATTATAAAGTGAAGGATGCATTGGAGCATTTTGAATGAATTTTATGAGCAATCTTCTCTTGCTTCAAGTGATCGAAATTTTGGTGTCCAAGGTTTGAGTGCAAGTAGTAGTAGTTCTAATACCGATGTCAATGGTAACGAAGTTAAGAAGAAGTATGACCCCAAAGCTTTTTGGAGAGCCTTTATGCACTTGAATCAAATAGAGTGCGATGACAACAAATTTGAACTTGATCGGTATCTTCAAGATAAAAATAAAAATATTCTTGATCTTGATCTTGACCTTTTGATGTGATTGAAGACTAGTGGCTCAAAATATAATATACTATCTTTGATGGCTCGAGATGTTTTGTCTATTCCCGTAACTATTGTTGCTTCATAGTCGACTTTTAATACATCAGGTCATGTGCTTGATGGCTTTCGAAGTTCTTTGACACCCAAAATAGTGGAAGCTTTGATTTGTACTCAAGATTGGTTGAGAGCCATTCGTGTGTTGATTAATATTGAAGAATGCATAGAGAATGCAGAAAAATTTGAGTTGGGCAAGTGATGTTTTTATCTTTATATATTGTAATTCCTTTTATATATCTAATAAGCGACTATTTAATTTAGTTTATTTATATATATATAGATTGTCTTAATGAGGAAATTATCATCGGTAAATAGAGTTTACCAATTGAAGAATGAATATATGTGGTGAGGCTTTCTAATACCTATTTTATTTTACTAGTAGATTAGATATGGATTGTCTTAATACTTTGATTTTCTTTGTTCTTATTTTTGTCCATTGTTGAAGGAGCAGCTAAGGTCGTGTTATGTGTGATTCTGCCAATGGTTTGTGTGTGCCTTTGACCTCGTGGTTGTTTAAAGGAGGAAGAAATTTAATGGAGAATATGCCAAAGTGACTATGGCATATAGGGATCTTTCTGGGTCTATTATATACATACTGTTAGTATTTCCATGTGACTGAGTTTCTGCTGACATGTTGGAGCTGGTCATTTCTGTGCATCATTCCTGTACGAACTGTACCCGACTTGCAAGATAGATGAGTTTAACAGGAAGCAATGGTGCTAATTGGAGCTTCAGCACGTCCAGCGGTAGTGATGTCAACATTGACACCATGCCAAACATTCGCCCAGATGGATTATTATGAGAAGGCTAAAGATTGTCTCTGAGGATCCCAGGTGCCGTACTAGCTACAGATCATTTTGTTTTTCCCCCATCAGGTGCATTGTATTTCCTGTAAATCTTCTGAGCTCAGAAGATCATATCTTAGATTCCCTCTCGAGCAGCTCTTCTTCGTATTTAAAAGTACCCGTATACTAATTTATATTGTGTACATTTGTTCTTGGCATTTTAGAAACTCTCTTATATCATCTTATGAGGAAGCTATTCTGACTGTCATGCAAATCAATAATTGATTTGAACTGCAAACTATGAGTATTGGATGGCACGGAGCTTCTTGAAATACGGAAGGGGGAAAATTACGAGAAGTAAAGAAGGAGAAAAAAGAAAAAGAACTGAACATGTAGCAGAGATTCTGGAAAGATATGCTAGCTCAACATGACACTACGCAATTCAATAATGATGTTTAGTAGTAGCATTGCACGATTCATGTTGATTCTTTTTCCATCTAGCAGTCCCAAGTCTGGGATTTTCCGCCGTTATGCAATTTCTCTAGACCAAGTGTGACTTGTCTGCCTCTGACTTGCTTGGGGTGTTGAACTAAACGATGTGTGTGTAAACTAGATCGAACATCGATTGACGATAAGACTCAAGACCAAAAGTTGCTCTGCATGGGGAAGAATTTGAGCAGGTTTGCTTTTCACAGGAGCTGCTTGAAAGCATGTATCAAAACTTCAAAAATGAATGAATAGAAAATAAGCACGGTGTTTGGACCTCAGGACAGCCAACTCAGGGCAGAGATATATCTGTAAACGACTCTGAGCTCATGAAAATCTTCTCCGCATACCAAAAGAGGAGCAATGGACCCAGATTGGATCTCAAAACAAACCACACCAGTGATGATTGTAGCAGGATTTTCAGAAAAAACTACGCTAGTGATGATTGTAGCAAGATTTTCCTCCATTGCAGACAACTTAATAGCTTCTCAGTTCACATGATTCCAAAACAAACCACAACAATAGTGATAATTGTAGCTTGATTTTCCTTGATTGTGGACACATCCTAAAAGCATCCCAGATCACGTAATCTTTGTTTCAGCAAAAAAAAAGATCAAGTAATCTTTGACCATGAAGAAAATAAAAAACCACGGCAATATGCCTCGCGGTAAGAGTGACTCCTAGGCCATTGCTGGTGTAGAATCCAACATTTCTTTCATGTCCCACTAAACTTGCAATCATTGTCAACACACTGCATAGAAACGTTTTGGTCATCTATTTTCATCAGACAATAAAGTTCTGACAATTCAGTTCCGTCCAACTTGCGCAAAGATGCAGGGAAGCTAAGAGATTCAATTCCAAAACCACTGATTGTGAACCTTACCTTGCATATCTGGAAATGCCTTCTGACATAAGATAGAAACAGTAAGAGCCCAAACAGACAAGCAGGAGGTGAAAATCTTTTCTTATCTACTTTCGATGGGCAATTTATACATTCATCTCCAGGTCGATAGCGCATAGATAATCCTGCCCTTCCAGCCCTGCAATAGCCACTGCCCATCTTCTTCAATCTCAAAATCTTTATGGTAGTAAGATTTCAACCTGTCCATGGCCAAGCTCACCAGATCCCTATCCAAGGGTAGCTGCCTAAACCCGGCCCTCAGGTTTTGCACGTGTGACATTTTGTTTGTCTCGGGCCTCTCAATCCTCTCCAAGCCTTCGCAGGCAATGACATTCATCGCATGCCTCCCAAGTATCTCTCGCTCGAGCCGCAACCTCTCTGGGGTGTCACGAGGTATGGTCGCCTCAAACATGTCAAAGATAGCTGAAAAATGGAAGAGTGCCTCCCGGAACCGCGAAACAAAAAAGGGGACACCATGGCCGCCATTTATAATTCCCTCAATGAAAACATCGGGATTCATCTTTTTTATCAGATTCAGTACAACATCTCACGGACTCTCCGCCAGCACCGTGTCATCGAGTATGTTATGTAATATATTATTGCAGTTCACGACAAGGATTTCATCGCTGTGGATATTTAGCTCCTCAACTTTAATGGCATCCCAATTTTTCACTATAGCATTAGACTCGAATGGGACATTGAAAGTTTTGGCATAGCTCGCCAAGCATCTTCCGGTTTCCTCAACGATTTCCTCTGGTTTAAATCCTGGTTGTGGCAGATCAATCCCAGTAATCCGAAGCTTAGGTGGTCCACCTGGGCTTGATGGGAGACGCTCTATAAGGCCAGGCCACCGGAAACCATAGAGGATTCCAAAATCAATGATGTGCAACTTGGGTGCCTCCCTGGTCATGTTCATTATCGTCTTGTTCGAGAAGAAATTGGAGAGCTTCCTAAATGGACATGCTGCGAGAAACAGATGATAAGCCTTCAAGACATCGACAACCGATCTAGGCCTAGCCATGAGAGCCTTGTATATCTGAGAGCCTGACCCGGCGAGGCGTGCCTCAAGACCATTTGCAAAATAGTGTGCCATGCTTTGCATCCCGTCCCCTGTGCGAGACACGTGCCTTATGATCTGCTTGAGCAGCTCGCCTGCGCTTCCTCGATCGCCCACAGTAACGGCTTGTGCACAAAGTGTCAAAGGAGTTCTCAAGTCGACCACATCCCTCTTGCGCCTGCCTTGCTTCTTGCTGCGGGCCTTCCACTCGGTCAGCGCTTTCAGTTTGCCATTCTGCATCATGTTCCGTAGAGCTTCGCGAAGGGTAGCTTCGCTTCCTTTAGGATTGAGCAACACTATATCGAACATCTCCGACCTCACAGTTGATTCGGTGTAAACCGATAAATGTTCACTCATCCTTCCTTCTTCCAAGTTCACATCCTCCTGAAAAGGATTTTTCTTTCCCCTGTATCCTCCAAGGTCCACAAACGTGTTCTCATCGTTCTCTAGATTTGCAACCAAACTTGTAGGCTCTTCAGTTTGTTCATTAAGGGAAAATTCACCCCTCTCCCGATCAACTAGAATTTCATTTCCAAAAGCAAGCGACTCTCTCGCTTCTTCACCATTGCCCTTGAACTGCAAAACAGACTCACTTCCATTTAGTTCAGGCAAAGACGAGGCACTCACTGGAGGTTCAGCACATCCAGCGGTAGTGATACCATCATAGACACCACCCAATGACTGGCCAGTTGATGCTGAGACGGATTGAGACACCGTGGTGAGGACAGTATGCTCTCGTGATTCACAATTCGGCTCTGACTCAACCAAGTTAATCGCACTAGCGCTACTATTACACAAGCTGTCATTGGTTGATTAGGTAACGGATGCTGATCTGCAGCTGGTGGATACCTCTCTCCAATGACATCGTAGAGTGATTTCTCGGCTTCCTCGAGTGCCGAGGCCTCGTGACACCAGATGCTCTTCTCTTCTATGTCTTCCTCCGTAAGCATCTGGTTAATGTACTTGAGAGCTGCATCACTAAAATCGTAGTCCTCAGCCGGTTCCTTCCCGAGGTTCGCGCCCTAAGGAGGCGTGTCTGTGTAGCTATAGGTGAAGTTACTGAACATGTCGTCGATCGTGAGCCTACTAACAAGATCATCATCTGGTAAAATCGAAAAGGCCGCATCATCACTATCATCGACTACATACCCATCAATGAAACTATTGAGTTCGTCTGGTGGTGGATCCATTTCTATACAATATGCTAGACTCAGAAGGGCTTCAGAACATCATTTAGCTCAAAAAGATCTGGAAAGAATTTGTACCAAAATTCATCAACTCGCTGTATAAACACAGAAATGGTTCCCCAAAACCGTCACCGACGCAAGCGTAGAACTGGGTAAATATCTCGAAGCCCTTTTAATAGGAGCTAAAATCCGCAAAAATGAAACAGCAAACGCAATTAGAGTAAGAAGTACAAGCTAATCTTGTTTGAAACTGAAACAGAACGAGATGGAAAACTACCCTTTTTGGACTCTCTCCGAGGAGCTAGGGGGATTCAGCAACATTTGACTTTTTTCTTGAACCGATCAAATTTCGTTCCGAGAAAAGAGAAAAAGGAAAAACGATGTAAATCCTGGGTGAGAGAGAGGACAGCCAGTCGCTTTCAGATTCCTCAGGATTATCCCATGCGACAGTACTTCACCTCTTTTCAAACTGCGTAAAGGTGTACGAAAGAATTGAAAATCGCCCGGACCGTTTGGAATTGGATCGGACCAGTCCGAAATTGGCAGTCCCGTGAAGTCTATTCCAGTTCTCTGTTTTAATTTATTAAAACTAGCGAGTACCAGTCCGATTTTCAATTCTAAGCGTGAAACCATCCACTCAAATCGGATCGGTAATATATAAATATATATATATATATATATAATTTTGTAGAAAAATTTCAACCAAAAAAAGAATGAAAACATTTTTAGAAAAATAAAAACCATAAAATTCCTAATCTTAAGCTCAACTCTTAACTCCCATCAACTTACAGCTACGTTTTTAGTCGTTCATCACCTTCTTCTCTCACTTTCGATCACCTCCATTTGCGTGAAATTCGGTGGGATCGATTCCATGGACTCACCTAGAAACCGGACGAACTAGCAGTCCGGTTTTCGAGTGAATCCATAGAATCAACAGGCGATTCCTGATTATAATTTCTCGAAACTGGTCCTTAATGGACGGTTTCTGGTTCTATGTTGGGAACTACCCGTCCAGACCACGTTCACCCCTAAAACTACATTTGTCCTCACGTCACCACCCACGAGTTTTTTTTTTTTTTTTGGGTATTGACCCAGGAGTGTTTTTATATCGCATGAAAGGATACATATCGCTTGTTTGCTGGTCGCCAAAGAAGAAAAAGGCCCTTCAGATCGTTAGCCCGGCTATCAATTGCATGTGAGATTTAAGAGTCAAGTTTGATACAATTATTTTAGGATTAATATTACGAAAAATCTTAAACTTGTACACATAATAAATTTATGCTCAACTAATTTTTTGACCACGAAAAATCTCAAACTGATATATTTATGATAAATTTATCTTCTGTTAGTTTCCATTAAATGTTACCATCAAATTACTGAATCGGACGACACGTGATAACTGACAAGTATATCAGTTTAAGGTATGCGTTTGTCATAAGTGTACCAATTCATGATTTTCTATGATATTAATCCAATTTAACATATGGTAAATTTGTCACAACTGTATCAGTTTTGGATTTTAGGTGGTCAAAAAAATAGTTTTTGGTAAATTTATCACGAATATGACGATTTGAGATTTTTCATGATATTAATCCATTATTTTAACAATAGATATAATTGTGAAAAGGGATGTTATAGTCTTTTTAAAGTATTTGGCAAACTTTTCGCAATTATGGCAAGCACAGTTGGTTAAAGCCTCAAGTGATTTCTAATTCAAAATTTGAAAGTCACTCATTCGAATTCCACCAATTACGTGCAAATTGCTTTGAATCGAAGTTATTTACTTATGCGAAAGGTTTGAACTTCACCGGTTCATGAATCTCATAAGGTGTTTCATGGCCTCCAAATAAGTGGGACCCCACTTCTATTCCACTATATAAGAAAAAAGAATAAAAAGTTTGCTTCTAGAGCCCCACTAAAATCACTTAAATACGTAAAAATTCCAAAAATAAATAAATACGCCTGGTCTCACACCACCCATAACACCCAAGTATGCCAACACCTTCTCTCACCGTCGGCCACCAACTCCGCCATCTCAGACCACCCCAAGGAAGCCGCCCGTCACTAGATCAGCCCCTTTCTACAATCAAGGTCACTGCGGGTTGTCACGAACTTGGATTGAGGTCACCATGCCATGGGGACCTCGGATGCATTCGCCATCAACGCACTTCTCTCGTTGCTATGTATGGTCATTCTTTTGCCCAATCACATATTTGTCGATAATTTTCATTAAAAGAAAACTACTACTTGATATAATTTCTATTAAAGCAAGATTATCACATATTCGGCGAAGTCAATAATAATTGCAACAATAAAAGCACTTCTTCCAGCATATTTTCTTAATTGTGATTGATTTCTCTATCCTATAATTTATTTGTTTGTAAAAATTCTCTCAGTGCTGCGGTATTCCCCGGCCTCTTCTTTCTAGTGCCACCCGAAGTCATCGGTTGTACGTTCTGTCTGCCACTTCAAGCCCATTTGATTCTGCAAAGTCACTTGCGGCATCACATCCAAAATACTTGCAAACAGATTGAAACCTTTTGAGATTGCTGGAAAACAACCCTATGAGATTTTGATGATCACCAAACTATCTCTGTTGCTAATGATTTCAATGATGAATGCAGATAGTAAAACAAGTTACTAATATCAATAATCCTGCCTAGCAGCAAAGATGAAATACCAATCAAGATGGTGATCTTGAAAGTCTTTGGTACTAATGAAGTTGGAAGGATCATTCGATCTCAACATCATGTGTCATTCAGTCAGTATTGGCACTGAAGATGGTCAGCCTAATCACTTACAATCTACGCCAAAGTGTGCAATAGATTGAAGTAGTGATGAATCAAGTAATAATGATAGTGAGAGACTCACTGAAAGAAGACCGTTGATGGATTAAAAAGGAGCCATTGCGGTTCTGGATTCTGTAGCTGAAAAATCGAGTCAAGTATCAGAAAAGCAACTAACAGTTTTTAGAGACAAGACAGCAGTAGCTTTTTTGGGAAACCTACTCTAGTCGGTGAAGTGATTGCAGAAGCAATCCCAATACTAGCATAGAATCTTCCAACGACTGTCAAACGGCTAGTTGATTGAAGGTCTCCAGCAGACATATTGAAGACCTAAGTATACAGGGAGCAGTGGTGCTGCGAAGAAGAGAGTTAAAAAAATAAGAACACGTGAAATACTGCTATTGTCTTCTGAGTTATAAATTGTCTCTAATCTTATATTAAGAACTTCTCTAGTTTTAGTACTGTAATAGCTTATTATCAAGCGTACAAGAGTAAGTGAAGTGTTCTCGTATCCTGATAGTGTAATATATCAAGTAAGGGAACTATACTAACCAATTGTAACTTTCACTGCTTATTACTAGTGGAATCCAACCACTATTAAGGCTATTAGTTTAAGAGTGGACGTAGGCTTGGTCATAAGCCGAACTACTATACATCATTGTGGGATCTACTTACTTCACTCTAATTTACTTACTAACATCACACATACTAATCTATTTGCAATATCATCTTAAGTGTCGATTGCTTGATATACATCAGCACTCAACATATTCATCCCCCCTTCTAGGTTGCTTTGTTGGGCCCAATAATTGGTATCAGAGCTGCATTGCTTGTCTATTGAAGTGTATTACTTTTAAGTATAAAGATCTGTTTATATGGCTAACCTAACGAGTGTCTTTGCTCCTTATTCTTATTCTTGAAAAGCCTCCTTATTTCGATGGAACAAATTACGCACACTGGAAGCAGCGTATGAAAAACTCAAAAAAATCTTTGAAAAGAATGTCCGGGTTAAAAAAAAAAGAAAAAAAAACGAAGACGTTTTGACGTTGACAATTGAAACCTTTATCAAAGAGTGTGTCTTGAAGAGACGAGAGATAAATTGCACGACCTAATGGAAAAGCACAGTCTTTGTCCAGACAACAATAACTCTCTGAAAAAAGAAATTTCGAAAATTACGACAAGGTTCTTGGTTCCAAAATACTTGAGCATATCCTTTCAAATCAAATTGCTTACTATAACAAGTCCGATCTGGGATGTAAAGGAAACGAGAAGAAAGTGATCCTTTTCCAAAAGCAAAAAACAGAAATTCAAAGAAACCTCGTATTCCTATTAAGTTTACAAAGATCATATTATCAGGCATTTCATTAGATCAACATGCATAAAGTTCCCTGACTGCTCTAGCTGCAATGAGGATGGTCATTCTAAGCATGACTGTTCGAAACAGTAAGCCAAGTCAAAGAGGGCGAACTGAAAGTCCATATACACTAACAATCAAGGACCCAGGTTTGTCTGGGTACCAAAAAAGAAATAAATGATCTCCTTGATGCAGGGAAAGAAGTCCAGCAAATGGTATCTGAACAGCGGATGTTCACTACTAACCGGAGATGCTAGTACCTTTCTGCATTTAACCCAAGTTGATGGTGGATGTATCACCTTTGAATGAAAAAACAAAGGAAGAATAGTTGGTAGAGGCACCATCAAGGTGAGAGAGCTAATCATTGATGATGTAGCATTGGTCAAAGGATTACGACACAACTTGATAAGCATTAGTTTACTATGTGTCAAAGGCCATGAGATCAACATCAAGGATGGTATTTGCACAAATAAAGGAAAAAATCCATCACAATTTTTTTTAAGAAATAAGGTATGGAAATATCTATAGTCACGATTTAATCTCTGTAAAGAAAAACAAGAGATGTTGCATAGAACACCTGGTCATATGAGTTTGAAGCAAATATCGAAGCTAGCTTCAAAGGAACTAGTAAGAGGCCTTCCGAGAATGAGGTATGAAAAGAATGAAATCTGTAATGCATGCTCCTTAGGCTAGCAAGTCAAAAGTTCTTTTAAGTCCATAAACACTATTATTACTAACCGAGTATTGCACTTACTTCATATGGACCTCTTCAGACCTACGAATGAAACTAGCCTTGGAGGAAGCAAATATTGCCTGGTGATTGTAGATTATTACTCCAGATTCACATGGTTAATGTTCTTAGTTCACAAAGATGAAGCATGCATATCTTTTGAGAAAATGGCACGAAAGATTCAAAATGAGAAGGGCTACAAGCATCAGAACTCATCATGGTGGTGAATTCCATAACAAAAGCTTTGCTGATTACTTTGAAGAAAATGGAATCGAGCACAACTTCTCATTTCCATATACTCCACAGCCAAATGGAGTAGTCGAAAAGAAAAATAGAAGTCGGCAAGATATGGCAATAACAATGATGATTGAAAGCAGCTCTGCTGCTTACTTTTGGGCTGAAGCAATTACAACATCATGTTATGTCATCAATAGTGTGTTTCTGCATCTATTATTGGATAAAATACTCTATGAGCTGTTCAAACACTACAAAAAAAACATGTTTTTTCCGATGAAATTTCCAACGAAAAATTCTGAAAAATTCATTGGAAAACGAATTTCCAACAAATTTTCCAACGAAAAAAAATTCGTGGGTAATTCATCATCGGAAAATTTTCCAACAAAAAATTTTAATTTTTGTTGGAAATTTGCGACGAAAATTTTTTCGTTGAAAATTTCGTTGAAAACTTCATAGGTAAATTAGTGGCTAAATTCCTTGGAAAGTTCATTGGAAAATTCATCGCTAATTATTCGTTGGAAAACTCGTGGCAAAATTCATCGGTAATTATTCGTGGGTTAATTCGTGGATAAATTCCTTGGAAATTTCGTTGCAAATTTCGTCGCGAATTTTCCAACGAAAAATTTGGCAAAATTCATTGGAAAAAGAATTTCCAACGAAATTAGCAACGAACAAAAATTCATTGGTAATTCGTCGTCGCAAATTTTTGAGACAAAATTTAAATTTTCGTTGGTAATTTGCGAGGAAATTTTTTTGTCACAAAATTCATTGAAAAATTCGTTGGAAAATTAGTTGCAAAGTTCGTTGGAAAGTTCATCGCTAATTATTCGTTGCAAAAATCATGGCAAAATTCATCAGTAATTTTTTCTGATAAATTTCGTGGCAAAACGAATTTCCAACGAATTAGCAACAAAAAAAATTTTGTCGCTAATTCGGTGTCGGAAATTTTTTGCAACAAAAATTTTTAATTTTTCGTTGGTAATTTGCAACGAAAATAGAGTCATGACAAATACTATAAAATTCAAATTTTCAGCATAGGCAACTTTTTGCCACGAATCCGGTATTTTACCATGAACAAAAGAATTCGTCGGAAATTTTTTTTCGCAAATTTTGGCGACGAAAATTTGAATTTTCGTTGATAAATTTGAATTTTCATTAATAAATTTGAATTTTCGCCGGAATCGCGGCCGCGAGCCCTCCTCAACCATGCTCGACCCTCTCTTCTTGTTTGCACTCCTCCGGTCCACCTCCACGGTGCGGATCGGAAACAGGTCCCGTGAGACTGAGAGCGGGGTCCGTAGTGTGACGTAGGCCTTTTTGTAGTCGGGCTTGGCGACCAGCAGCCCGCCCCACTTCTTCTTCTTGCCCTCCATGTTGAGGGTGCGGACCTCGCCGACGTTGAAGCCGTAGAGGGACTCGAGCACGCGCTTGATCTCGATCTTGGTGGCGGAGGGGACGGTCTTGAGCGCGATCTCGGTGATGTTGGTGAAGGAGGCGGGCATGAGGAGCTTGATGGGCAGGTTCACGAAGTGGACAACCCGCCGCCCCAGCCTGCTCCCCATCCGTTCGTGGGTCGGTCTTCGTTTGGCGAGGGCGGTTGACGGCGTCGGCGAGGGCGGACTCGGCCTGGTAGCGAGAGGCGGGGTAGGGGGAGAGCGTGTGGAGGAAGCACTGGGAGAGGAACCGGAGTGTCTCCTGATTCCACTCCATGGGGAAGCTGTGGCTCGGGCGAGGAGGAGCTCCGATGGCCGTTCGAGGGTCTGGTCGTCGCCTAGGGTTTTAGGTGAGATTTTTTTGAATGAGGAAGAAGCCATGGAGGAGGGTGCGCGATTGCAGAGCTGTTCTAGTGGCAGCTGCGCTGGGGGGAGGGGGCAACTGAAGGAGGAAGAGGGGAAAAATGCGCCTCTTGTTTTGTTTTTGGCCTTTATTTATGTTTGTGGCATTTTCCAACGAATTTTGCTACGAATTTAACATTTGCCGAAATAAATAAGGTGTTTTTAAAATTCATTGCAAAATTCGTTGGAAATTTCCAACGAATTTTGCAACGAATTTAACATTAACCGAAAGGAATAAGGTGTTTTTAAAATTCGTTGCAAAATTCGTTGGAACTTTCCAACGAATTTCAATTTTCCCTTAACAATAAAGTTTTTAAAAATTCGTTGCAAAATTCGTTGGAAGGCAAAAAGGTTTTTGAAAATTCGTTGCAAAATTCGTTGGAAATACACATTTTTGTTCGGCAAAATTGAAATTCATTGCAAAATTCGTTGGAAATTTCCAACGAATTTTGCAACGAATTTAAAAAAAAAACCTTATTGTTAAGGCAAATGTTAAACTCGTTGCAAAATTCGTTGGAAATTTCCAAAGAATTTTGTAACGAATTTAACATTAACCGAAAGAAATAAGGTATTTTTAAAATTCGTTGCAAAATTCGTTAGAACTTTCCAACGAATTTTGCAACAAATTTAACATTTGCCTTAACAATAAGGTTTTTGAAAATTCGTTGCAAAATTCGTTGAAAATTTCTATCGAATTTTGCAACGAATTTTCAAAAGCCTTATTGTTAAGGCAAAATTGAAATTCGTAAGAAAATTCGTTGGAAAGTTCCAACGAATTTTAAAAACACCTTATTTCTTTCGGTTAATGTTAAATTCGTAGGAAATTTCCAACGAATTTTGCAACAAATTTTCAAAATATATTTTTGTTTGTCAAAATTGAAATTCATTGGAAAATTCGTTGAAAATTTCCAATGAATTTTGCAACTAATTTAACATTTGCCAAAGCAAATAAGATGTTTTGAAAATTCATTGGAAATTTTCAACGAATTTAACATTTGCCGAAAGAAATAAGGTGTTTTTAAAATTTGTTGCAAAATTCATTGAAACTTTCCAACAAATTTTGTAACAAATTTAACATTTGCCCTAACAATAAGGTTTTTTGAAAATTCGTTACAAAATTCGTTGGAAATTTCCAACGAATTTTGCAACGAATTTCGAATATACCAAAAAATATTGTGTTTTTTGAATTCGTTGCAAAATTAATTGGAAATTTCCAACCAATTTTCCAACGAATTTAACATTTGCCGAAAGAAATAAGGTGTTTTGAAAATTCGTTGCAAAACTCGTTGGAAATTTTCCACGAATTTTGCAACGAATTTTGAATATACCAAAAAATATTGTGTTTTTTGAATTCATTGCAAAATTCGTTGGAAATTTCCAATGAATTTTGCAACGAATTTTGATTAACCCGAATAATATGGACTTTTTTAAATTCGTTGCAAAATTCATTAGAAATTTGCAACGAAAAACTTTTGGTCACAAATTTCCCACGAATTTTGCGACAAAAAATGTTTCGTCGCTAATTTCCAACGAATTTTGCGACGAAACATTTTTCGTCGCTAATTTCCGACGAATTTTACTTTTCTTTGGAAAAGTTGTTGCAAATTTGCGACGAAAATTTTTTCGTCGCAAATTTTCGTGGCAAAAATTCAGTTTTTTTGTAGTGAACGGAAGAAAACCAAACATATTTTACTTTCGTATCTTTGGTTGTAAATATTACATTCTGAAAATTGCAAACAACAACATTGGTAAGTTTTAACCAAGATCAAATGAAGGTATATTTCTTGACTATTCTTCTACTAGCAAAGCATGTCGTGTCTTTAACAAAGTTTCGCAGGAAGTAAAAGATTCTATCAATTTCAAGTTCAATGACAACATGATGGGAATCCAAAATCTTAATGAAGATGATGAACCGACATCAATGCAGATTGAACAAACTTCACATAATCAACCGTACAGCTTACAAGAGGAAATCATTTTTTTTTCTGTCGAAAGAGGAAATCAAAATTGAAATGCTTTAGGAATGGAGATTCCAAGCAAGTCACCCAAAGGAACAAATAGTTGGTGATACTAAAGAAGGTGTACGAACCAGATCTTGGCTTCAACAAGTCATGAACTCACTTGATTGATACCACTTATCTTACCAAAAGAAAAAAACTCACTTGATTGATCTCTGAAGTCGAACCAAAGGGAATTATGAAGCCATCAAAGACGAAAATTGGATTGAAGCAATGCAAGAAGAGCATCACCAATTCGAAGTTAATGAAGTCTAGAATTTGTTCCCTAGACTACAAGATCACCCAGTCATCGGCACAAAATGGGCATTCTGAAACAAGATGAATGACAAGGGAAATGTTATTAGGAACAAAGCCTAGCTCATTGCAAAGGGATACTCTCAAGAAGAAGGTATTGACTATGATAAAACTTATGCACCCGTAGCAAGGTAAGAAGCTATTCGCCCGTTACTCTCTTATGCTTGCGCTCACAATTTCGAATTATATCAAATGGATATTAAAAATGCATTTCTAAATGGATACATTAAAGAACAAGTATATGTTGAGCAACCACCAAGGTTTGAAAATCCAAAGCACTTCAACTCAAGAAAGTCTTGTATGGTTTGAAGCAAGCACCTAGAGCTTGGTATGAAACGTTAAGCACATTCTTAGAGGAGAATGATTTTGAAAAAGGTAAAGTAGATACCACCCTATTCACCAAGAGGAATGGCAATGATATTTAGTTGATACAAATCTACATTGATGATATCATTTTTGGTTCCACTAACGAAAAGTTATGCGACAATTTTGCGAGCGTCATGAAAAACAAATTTGAAATGAGTTTGATGAGAGAATAAAACATCTTTCTTGATTTACAAATCAAGCAATTAAAGGAAGGAACTTTCATATTCCAAGAGAAATATTCAAAAGAACTTGTAAAGAAGTTTGGAGTAGAAAATTGAAAGAAAGTGGCTACTCATATGTCATAACCATTGAAACTAGACAAGATAAATCAAGTAAGTTTGTTGATCCAAAACTCTATAGAAACACAATTAGTTCATTATTATATCATTATTCAGTGTATGCATTTATGCCCGCTTTCAATCTGATCCTAAGGAATCACACCTCAAAAACACGATTATGTTGCATCTTATCCCAAATTAGGACTACGGTATTATAGGAACTCAGATTTTATATTACTTGGATATTTTTATATGTTAATTTTGCAAGATGCAAGATAGATAGAAAAAGCATTATAGGTACTTGTCAAATGATGGGCAGTATGCTCGTCTCTTGGTTCTCAAAGAAGCAGAATTCAGTAGCACTATCTACAATCGAAACTGAATATGTAGCACTTGGCAGCTGATGTGCTTAAATTATGTGGATGTAACAACAGTTGAGTGATTATGCCGAAGAATGCTCAGGCACAATGATCAAATATGTCAATACAAGTGCAATCAACCTTACAAAGAATCCTATTATACATTCAAGGGCTAAGCACATTGAAATCCGTCACCACTTTATTCGAGAACATGTGGGGAACAGAAGCATCTGCAAGTTCATTGATTCGAAGCATCAATTGGTAGACATCACAAAGCCTCTAGACAAAGCTGCATTTGAATTCATAGGAAATGAACTTGGCATTTGCAATCCACTCGAATAAATTTATGGCATCGGCAATGAAAATGATAACTTATTCAATGAGGATATATGTCATCATCATTGCTCCGGGTAAGTATTGCTGCCCAGGTATGCAAATATTCAAAACAGTTACCGTTACACTGTACCTCTCTACCATTCTAACAGTATTTTCATTCCTGACTTTTTTTGTCTCTACAATGATTTATCCGAGCTATTAGAATTAATTAGGCAATTGATTATTTTACTTGTATCTCTCTCTCTATCACCTTCACCCACAATCCCATTTTCACCTATTTATATGTAATCACGGTATTTCAGTTACCATCACGTTCGACGCTTTCAACCACTCTCAATCTCTCTATTTTAACTCACTCCGTCTCATAATCTTAATCCAGTATCCTCTCTTCTCGATACTCTTCCTTAATCCTTCAATCATGCCTCCAAAATCATCGAAAGGAACCAGCAAGCCAACTCCTACGAACCTTCGGGTTAGCTTGGGCGTTTGTGTCCTTGAAGCAGGAATTCATCTTCACATCTCATTTTTCATCTTATCCTCATTATTTTCTATCCTTTCCACCATTTTATCATCTCTCATCATTTTGCCGGGCTACTTTCATCGATCAGAACGGTCTTAGCGGAAAGCTCGCGGTAAATGCTACTGGATAAATTACTTGTTAGCATTTAGAAACTTTCTTATATTATCTTATGAAGAACCTATTCCGTCTGTGATGCAAATGGATAAGTGATTTGAACTGTGAAGTCTGAGTAGTGGAGATTATTCTCATAGACAGTATATGGGTAGTTGAGTCTTGGATGGAACGGAACTTCTTGAAATACGGAAAGGGGAAATATTACAAGAAGGAAAGGAGAAAAGAGAAAGAACAAACGTTTAGCAGAGATTCTGCAGAGGTAACTGCTATGTCACCATGAGACTATGCAAATCAAGAATGATGTCTAAAATTGCACTGCACGATTCATGCTGATGCTGTTTCCATCTAACCATCCCAAGTCTGGGATTTGCCCAACATTGCGGGATTTCTATAGACCAAGCGTGAATTGTATGCGTTTGACTTGCTTGGGAGGTTAAACTAACCGGTGTGCGCGTAAACCAGCTTGAACACCAATTGACCATACTAGATGGGGGGAAAATTGAGCAGGTTTGCTTCTCATAGGATCTGCTTGAAAGGACGCATGACAGCATTAAAATGAATGAACAGAAAATAAGCAAGTTGTTGGGACCTCAGGACGGCCGACTCAAAGGCAGAGACATTTCTGTAAGCTATTCTGAGCTCATGAAAATCTTATCCCCAAACTGAAACAGGAGCAATGGACCCAGATTGGATCTCCAAACAAATCACATCGATAATGGTTGTAGCTTGATTTTCCTTCATTGCAGACACAAAATCAACAGCATCCCAGTTCGTGTTATCTTCACCGTGAAGATAAAATGAAAACGACACTGATATGATTCACTTTGAGAGTGACTCCAACGCCAGTCGCTCCTGCGCCATCGCTGGTTTTGAATCCAGGATCTCTCTCATGTTGCGCAAAACTTGCGTTCATTGACCACAAACTGCACAAGTGAATCAGAAAAGCTGTTGAAGTTTGGAATATAATGCAGGCAAATCACATACACAAGGAAGAGACACAGATATTTACGAGGTTCAGCAACTTAGCCTACGTACTCAACCAAACTCCCCGACTTCCCCTTTTCTTTTTTTTCTTTTATTTATGGGAGTGAACCTATTATTCATGCCTTTATATACAGCAGAGGTTGTTTTCAACAAGGAACCAAACAACCTAAAATAGGAATTTATATCACAATAGGAAGGTAATAATACAAAATAGGATAGCATATATTTTCCAGGCTGGAGGAGAAAATCTCGCCAACACTCCCCCTCAAGTTGGACCGAAAACTTCGTCTGAGGTCAACTTGTTCACCAGATTTTGAAACATGCCTTTAGCCAAGGCTTTGGTGAATATATCCGCTAGTTGATCCTCACTGCGAACAAAAAGTGTTTCAATGGTTTTGTCCTGAACTTTCTCCCTCACAAAGTGACAATCAACTTCAACGTGTTTTGTCCTCTCATGAAGTACTGGATTGGATGCATTGTGTTGTAGCCTGATTATCACATAACAATTTGGTTGGTTTAAGTGCAGCACCACACCCTAACTCTTAAAGCAACAATCGAAGCCATACTATTTCACTTGTTGTTGTAGCTATAGCTTTATATTCTGCTTCAGCACTAGATCGTGCCACGACTGTTTGCTTTTTACTCTTCCAAGTGACTATATTTCCTCCAACAAAAATGCGAAAACCTGTGGTAGATTTTCTATCTATTGGATTACCAACCCAGTCTGCATCTGTGTAACCAATAACCTCAGTATGACCATTGTTTTTCATCAAAATTCCTCTCCCTGGAGAGGACTTCAGGTAACGAAGAAGATGGTTTACTAACTCCATGTAACCTTGAGTTGGTTTTTGCATAAACTAGCTCACGCAGCTGACTGCATATGCAATGTCTGGCCTAGTAATGGTCAAATAGATTAGTCGACCCACCAGACACTAAAACTGCCCAACATCCTGCAGAGGGTATCTTGAGTGTCAAACTTGTTGTTGTACTCCATAGGAATGTGCAAGTTTCACTCCCAACTTATCGGTTGCTTTCAACAGATCCAAGGTACATTTTCTTTGGGATAGAAATATGCCTTTGTGAGATCTAGCAACTTCTATACCCAAGAAATACTTCAACTTCCCGAGATCTTTAATATCAAACTCTCTGTTCAACTGCTGCTTGAGCGATTCAATTCCTTGCAAGTTACTACCAGTAATAACCAAATCATCGACATAAATAAGAAACACCACAATACATCTATCATCAGATCAGGTAAACATGGTGGAGTCAGCTACACTTCTCTTGAATCCAAACTTGAGGAGGGCTGTACTTAGCTTACCATACCATGCGCGAGGGGATTGCTTAAGACCACATGTTGACTTCTTTAATTTGCAAACCAATCCATCTTTATTCTGCAATGGATGTCCAAGTGGGAGATCCATATATACCTCTTCCTCGAGATCTCCATGAAGAAAGGCATTCTTCATATCCATTTGAAAGAGCGGCCAATCACAGTTCACTGCTACAGATATAAGTACCCGCACGGTATTCATTTTAGCTACCGGAGCGAATGTCTCCTTGTAGTCGATACCATATGTCTATGTGTAACCTTTAGTAACCAGTCGAGCTTTATGCGTCTCAATCGACCCATCGCTATTATATTTAATCTTGTAAATCCATCGGCATCCAACTGTTTTCTTGCCTTTCGGTAGCTGAACTAATTCCCAAGTGTGATTCCGATTCAAGGCTTCAAGTTTATCTTCCATGGCTTTAACCCAAACCTCTTTCTTATTTGCCTCAAGATAATTATTTGGTTCCTGCTACTGCTCGATAATAACCAAATAATTCAAATGAGTAGCAAAAATTTTATCATACCCGACAACTTTCTGGATTGGGTGTTGAACTGTGTAGGCTGTCTCATAATCACGGAGACGAGTTGAGGGCACAGGCACACGTGCACTTCGCCTAAGAGGTGGGAGCTATTCGTTACCTTCCTCATCATGCTCATTTCCCACACTTTCGGCTTCCACAAGGTCATCTCCTTGATGCGCAGAATTTTGATCAGCCACCAACTCCTGTCCATCCACTAATCTGGGTCCACTCTTGGTGCTAGCTCATATCCACTACTCATCTTAGGATCAAGTATTGGAACAAGGGCAAAATCACATGAGAACTCTTCATGCTCCCCCTGAATTTGGGCCTTGTTAGAGAAAAACATGTGAGTTTCATCAAAAAATACATCACATGAGATATACGGGCGTTTGGTGGTAGGGTCATAACATTTATAGCCCTTCTTGGTGGAAGAATAACCGATAAAAATACATTTTTGTGCCCGGGGATCCAGTTTGTCACCATTCTGCAAATGCACGTAACAAGTGCAGCCAAAGATTCTTAAGTGGGTAATATTAACCTTCCTTCCATACAAAATTTCCATAGGGGCAACATAGCCTAAAACACAGCTAGGGAGGCAATTAATTAAGTAACAACTAGTGAGAATTGCATCCGACCAATAACTTTTTGGAATATTACCAGAAAACAATAAGGCACGAGTGACCTCAAGTAAACGTCGATTCTTCCTTTCAACCACTCCATTTTGTGGTGGAGTTCCCACACAGGAAGTTGGTGAATGATTCCCAGACCATGGACATAGCTCTAAAAATGTTGATTAGTGTATTTGGTGCCATTATCTGTGCGAAGTATTTTGATCACTGTATTAAATTGGGTCTTCACCATATTGCAAAATTCTTGAAACACTCCAAGAACCTCACTTTTAAATTTAAGGAGGTACAACCAAGTAGCTCTAGATTTATCATCAACAAATGAAATAAAATACTTAAACCCCTCTTTAGAAATAGTTGGAGAGCTCCAAACATCTTAATGTACTAACTCAAACAAGTGTTTGGATTTATGAGAACTATGAGAGAATGGTAATCTATGCTGTTTTGCAAAATGACATGGGTCACAACTACTAGCATCATGAACCCATGAGTTGTCAAGAGCCTGCAATACTCTATCAGACGGATGACCCATGCGTCGATGCCACAGTGTAGACGCATCCGAACATTCCTTCCTAGTCACCAGAGTAGAGTTTCCAACATCCAAAGTATATAGCCTGTCCTGCAACTGACCTTCACCAATCATCCTCCTGGTGTGTCAATCCTGAAACAACACCTTTGGAGGAGTAAAAATATTGCAGTTCCATTGTGCAGTGCATTTACTAACAGACATCAAATTAGAGGATAATTGTGGAACAAATAAAGCATCAGATTTTTTGGAAAAAAAAGTCAATTTTTCCAACACCTTGTATTGGTACTTGCCCACCATTAGCTACAGTTACAGGTGCATGCAATGTACTAGCAGCAATATCAGATAGTATATTTGGTGCAGTACACATATGATCCGTGGCTCCTGAATGCACTGTAAACCGAAACTTAGAGAGAGTAGCAAGAGCATGAATATCACAAGAAGTTTGTGCAAGATTTCCAGATTTGGCATTGGTGGTGTTGACTGTATTGGGCCCATCACCATGAGATTGCAAGAGTTGCTGAATTTAGATAGCTAAGGATTCCAATTTGGCTTGAAGATCCTGGTTACTACCCAAAACTACTGTCTTAGCTGTGAGTCCCTTTTTATTTTGTCTCAGGTGTGGGTGGAGATTCCAACACCTCTCTTTGGTGTGGCTGTCTCTCCTACAGTGCTCATAAAAAAATCGAATGGGCCTGTTACTTTTTCCTTTGGAAGCGCGCACACCTGGAGCAAGATGACTTGGATTTTCACTCGCTTGGTGTGCGGAACTTTCTAAGAGAACAGCAGGTGAATCTGATTTGGAGCGCATGACACGGCGCCTGGTTTCCTCACTTTGAATGATAGAGCAGACCGTGTTAAAGGGCGGTAACTCAGGCTGTTGAAGAATTTCTCTTCTAGTTTCTTCAAAATCAGGTTTGAGACTAGCCAAAAGCTGAAAAATCCGATCTTGCTCTTCCCTCTTTGCATAATCGGACACATTCTTGGAAGCTGGTCTGTATTGGCGAAGTTCATCCCATTGTTTCTTCATCTTTCCCAGGTGCTCAGTAAAACTCTGATTTGCACCCTGTTTTGTGCTGGTCAAGCCTTGCTGCAGTTCAAAGATTCTAGATGCATTATTGGCTTGCCCATACATCTCAACCAGGGCTTCCCATAACTCTTGCGCAGAGTCAGAATAAGCAAAAATTACATAAACATCTGGCTCCATAGAATTAAATAACCAGGACATAACATTGTGATCATGGGCTTGCCACTCCTCATACATGGGACTCGTTTCTGGCGGGGCTTTATTCTGATCATTGATATGGCCAAGTTTGGATCTTCCACCAAGCACGATTGTGAGAGCTCTTGACCAAGGAAGAAAATTTCTTCCATTCAACAATAGAGACGTTAATCTTTGATCATGGGATCCCTGAATCACAGTATTTGTGGATCCTGACTCGGATCCCTTGTCATGAGATTGGGTTTTGTTCTCTGCTTGTTTTTTCCAGAATCAGCCATCTTTCACACAGCTAAAGGGATGGCAATATGAGTCAGATCGGACCAGTTCGGCTCTGGTCGGATCGACAAGGCCTGGGCTGTGCGAATTGCACCAGAGAAGAACGGTTCCCGCTCCAATCTGGGCTGCAATCGGAGTTTGATAGCGGCAAAGGAAATCTGACGTCACGATTCGCCTCGCAATTGAAGGAGATCAGGATGAGATGGGCTTGCCGGTGATCTAGGCAACAATGGACCAAGGCAGCGGACAATGAGACCCCAAAAATAGGGCACCAGTAAAAGAAAAACCACCAAAAAATCAGGAATTAACAAGATTCCTGTTCTGATACCATGTTGAAGTTTGGAAAATAATGCAGGCAAATTACATACACAAGGAAGAGAAACAGATATTTACGAGGTTCAGCAACTTAGCCTACGTCCTCGACCAAACTCCCCCTGACTTCCCCTTTTCTTTTTTTTCTTTTATTTATGGGAGTGAACCTATTATTCATGCCTTTTTATATGCAGCAGAGGTTGTTTTCAACAAGGAACCAAACAACCTAAAATAGGAATTTACATCACAACAGGAAGGTAATAATACAAAATAGGACAGCATATATTTTCCAGGCTGGAGGAGAAAATCTCGCCAACAAAAGCTTTGTTCATCAATCTTTATCAGACAATACAGTTCATTGTCTCTGCAATTTTGCGCAAAGATGGAGGGAAGCTGAGATACTCAATTTCAAAACCACTGCCTAGGAACCTTACCTTTTATATTTAGAAATGCCTTTTCGACACTGCAGTAGAAACAGTACGAGCCCAACAAACAAGAAGGATGCCAAAATCTTTCCTTATCTACTTTCGACGGGCAATTATACATTCAACAATCAGGCATCCAGGTCGATAGCGCATAGACAATCCTGCCCTTCCAGCCCTGCAATAGCCACTGCCCATCTTCTTCAGTCTCAAAATCCTTATGATAGTAAGATTTCAGCCTGTCCTTCGCCAAGCTCACCATATCCTTATCCAAAGGTAGCTGCCTAAACCCGGCCCTCAGGTTTCGCACGTGCCACATTTTGTACATCTCGGGCCTCTCGATCCTCTCTGAGCCTTCGCAGGCAATGACGTTCATCACCTTCCTCCCAAATAGTTCACGCTCTAGCAGCAACCTCTCTGGGGCATCACGAGGTACAGTTGCCTCAAGCATGTCAAAGACAGCTGAAAAATAAAAGAGTGCCTCCCGGAATCGCGTGGCAAAAAAGGGGACACCATGGCTACCATTTTTGATTCCCAGGATGAAAACATTGGGATTCATCTGTCTGATCAGCTTCAGTACCACATCTCGTGGACTCTCCGCCGTCACCATTTCATCAAGTATGTTGTGAAATCTAAATGTGCAATTAACAACAAGGATTTCATCGCTTTGGATATTTAGCTCCTCGATTTTAATGGTATCCCAATTCTTTGCTATAGCATTGAACTTGAAGGGGACATCGAAAGTTTTGGCGTAGCTCGCCAAGCGTCGCCCAGTTTCCTCAACGATTTCCTCTGGTTTAAATCCTGGTTGTGGCAGATCAATCCCAGTAATCCGAAGCTTAGGTGGTCCACCAGGGCTTGATGAGAGACGCTCTATGAGGCCAGGCCATTGGAAACCATAGAGAATTCCGAAATCAACGATGTGCAACTTGGGTGCCTTCCCTGCCATATTCATTATTGTCTTGCACGAGAAGAAATTGGAGAGCTTCTTAAATGGACAAGCTGCGAGATAGAGATGATAAGCCTTCAAGAAATCCACAACCGATGTTGGCCTAGCCATGAGAGTCTTGTAAATCTGAGAGCCTGACCCGGCGAGGCGTGCCTCGAGACCATTCGCAAAATAGTGTGCCATTCTTTGCATCCCATCCCCTGTGGGAGATGCGTGCCTTCTGATCTGCTTGAGCAGCTCCCCTGCGCTTGCTCGATCATCCATAGTAATGGCTTGTGCACAAAGCGTCAAAAGAGTTCTCAAGTCGATCACATCCCTCTTGCACCTGCCTTGCTTCTTGCCGTGGGTCTTCCCCTTATTCAGCACTTTCGGTGGGCCATTCTGCATCGCATTCTGCAGAGCTTCACGAAGGGCAGCTTCGCTTCCTTTTTGATTGAGCAACACAATATCGAACATCTCCGACCTCACAGTTGATTCGGTGTAAACTGATGAATGCATGTTCATCCTTCCCTCTTCTAAGTTCCCATCCTCCTGCAAAGGATTTTTCCTTCCCCTGTATGCTCCAAAGTCAGCAAACATGTTCTCATCGTTCTCTAGATTTTGAACCAAACTTGTAGCCTCTTCAGTTGGTTCATTAACGGAAAATTCACCCTGCTCCAGGTTAACTAGAATTCCATTTCCAAAGGCAAGCAACTCTCTCGATTCGTCAGCATTGCCATTGGACTGCAAAACAGACTCACTTCCAATAAGTTCAGGCAAAGCAACGGCGCTCACAGGAGATTCAGCACGTCCAGTGGTACTGATACTAACGTAGACACCATCCAATGACTGGCCAATTGACGATGAGATGGATTGAGACACCGTGGTGAGGAGGGTATGCTCTTGTGATCCACAGTTCGGCTCTGACTCGACCCAGTTACTTGCACCAGCGCTACTACCACATGAGCTCTCGTTGGTTTGATTAGGTGACGGATGTTGATCTGCAGCTGTCGAATACCTCTCCCCAATAACCTCATAGAATGATTTCTCGGCTGCCTCAAGCGCCAAGGCCTCATGACACATGATGCTCTTCTCTTCTATGTCTTCCTCCATAAGCATCTGGTTTATGTACTTGAGAGCTGCATCGCTAAAATCATAGTCGTCAGCCGGTTCCTTCCCGAGGTCAGTGCACAAAGGAGGCGCGTCCGTGTAGCTATAGGTAGAGATATTGAACATGTGGTCGATCGTGAGCCTACTAACAAGATCATCCTCTGGTAAAATCGAAAAGGCCGACTCATCACCATCATCGACTACATACCCATCAAAGAAACTATTGAGTTCGTCTAGTGGTGGATCCATTTCTATATAATATGTGGGACTCAGAAGTGCTTCAGAACATCAATTGCTCAAAAAGGTCTTGAAAGAACTTGTACCAATATTCATCAACTCGCTATATAAACACAGAAATGATTCCCCAAAATGATTGATCAACTAAGCGTACAACTTGGTAAAAATCTTGAAGCCTTTATTTGGAGCTAAAGTTCCAAGCTTGCATGTAGTTCAGCAAAATGAAACAGAGAATGCAATTTGAGGACAAAGTACAAGCTAATCTTGTTTCAAATTGAAACAGAACGAGATTGAAGACTTCCCTTTTAGGACTCTCTCCGAGGAACAGGGGGGATCAGCAAGAGTTGGCCTTTTTCTTGAACCGATCAAGTTTGGCTCCGAGAAAGAACAGCCAGGCTTCGACTTCAGATTCCTCAGTATTAGCCCATGTGATAGTTGACTCTTGAGAGGCCTACATTTACTTGTCCTCCGGTCCAATTACGTTCGTCCTCAGGTCACTCCCCACCAGTGTTTTCACATTCAGTGAAAGGAGACTTTTCGCTTGTTTGTTTGGTTGTCGAAGAAGAAAAGGGCCCTTCAGATCATTAGATCGACTATAAGTTGCGTGTGAGATTCCAATTGGTACAATTATATATAAAGTATTTGGCAAACTGCTCACAATTATGGCAAGCACAGTTGGTTAAAGTATCGAGTAAATTCTAACTCGGAAACTGAAAGTCACTCATTCGAATCCCACTAATTACGTGCAAACTATTCTGAATTAGAGTTATTTGCATATGCCAAAGGTCTGAACTTCACATGTTCATGAATCTCACAAGGTAGTCGATAGCCTCTAGGTTGTCGGGACTCCACTCCTACTTTTTGTATTAAAAAAGAAAATACAAATTTTCTCCCAGAGCCCCAATAAGATGACTTGAATACACCAATTTATGTAGACATCCAAAAACCCTAGTCTCACACCTCCCAAAACACCCTAGTCTGCCAACACCTTCTCCCTTGGCCGACCCCCATCTTAGCCATCTCGGAGCATTCCAAGGAAGTTGCTCTTCACTACGTCGGCCCCTTTCTACAATCGAGGTCGTCTGGGCTGTTGCAAAGTTGGATTACATTCACCATCAACATACTACTGGGATTACTTCAAACTGTGATTCTTTCGTCGAATCACATATTTGTCAAAAATTTTCGTTTCAAAGAAAAACTACTTCTCAATATACTTTCTATTAAACCAAGATCATCACGCATTGAGTGAAGTCAATAATAATTGCAACTAAAAAAGCACTTCTGTCATATTTGCTTCATTGTGATCGATTTCTCTATCCTATCTAATACTTCAGCCTCATCTCTTTCTGCAATGTAACTTACAAGATTATAGCTAAAACCAAAACAGATTGAAACCTCTTCTTGACAAATCGATCTCCCCTTTCCAAGCAGCTTTCATTCGAGGGACGCTTCTTGGAGTAAAAGAATTTGCCACTGATTCTACCATGTGGAATGCTATCTTGATGGCAGTGAGATTATCTCACAAGGAACCTGCTTCATCTTGTGCAAGGAGAAAGAATATTACGTAGACTCGGTCTATGTAGACCAACACAATCATAGCCGTTTGAAGACCACAATTTTTTCATTCTAACCACCGTGATCAATCTTGGATTTCATATAGCACATGAGAAACAAACTGCAGGCTACAATTTGCACCATTGATTCAACAAAGTGTTTAGGACTCGTAAATGCTTCGTACAGAGAGCATGTTAGAAGAGTCAAGCACCAAAGCAAGTGCAACCTACCTCTTACCTTACCAAAAAAAAAAAAAAAAAGCAAGTGCAACCTGAATTGACCTCATCTTCATTGTGATATACCTCCCCCAATTCGTAATTTTAAAAGGTTAGGCCCAAAGCCCAGCGTACCTACTGATGTGGTTTAGTACATGACCCTACTTATATCTTGAAGGGAAACTTTTGGACCAACAAAGACATCTAAGACCCAAAAGAAAAACCCTAATTTTGATGATTTTGTTTTTAGTACTTGACCTATATCAAAAAAAAATTTGAGTTGATCTTTCGAATTTAAAAGACGAACTCTATATTTTAAATAATGAACGTGACAAAAAGCTTGCATTAGGCGCCTAGTGGATTTCATGTTCCGATCGAGAGATGATGGGATTGATGGGATTGATGGGATCCATGGCAAAGCGGAAATCGAGTCAAGAGTCATGTTTTTTAGTGAGAACCGGTGTTCAGTCTCGAGCTTTCACTATTTTCTCATATGTGATTAGCTCCATTAAACTAAACCTATATAATAACTTGATTGTAAGGAACATTTCTCCTTCCAACATTAGATCGGTAGGTCTCCCTCAAGTAATTTTAAACGGTAGCTTATCGACGCAATTTTACTCGGTTTTACTTCACAAGGAGAAGTAAGCCTCGGTGCCCTTGAAGTTTCATTTCTTATGAACGAGGAAGCATTTGTTAAGCAAGCAATTAAGAAATATTCACAATTTCCAATGCACCGACTTTTAATCTCTACCATCCTTTTTAAGTATAAATAATCAGATACTTGTTCACACGACCTTGATAATACAGTTTTGTGTCTTCTTCTACAGGAAGTTGGATAGGCCTTTGCAAAGTGAGGGCCATTCATAAACAGGCTGTTGGGCCCATTTCCTCATTCACTCTCTCTTTTCTCATTTTGTTGTAGCCGTACAATATTTGCCGTGTGGCCTTTGAAACTCGAAGCTTGACATTTGTATGCATTCATCACTTTGTCCTTCAAATTTGTTTGAGCCACTTTTACTCTTTGGACATGCTTCAGTTTGGTGTGAAAACTCTAAGCGTGTTATAACTGAGCGACTCGATTCCATCTTATCATAAAACAGACAGGTTTAACTGAGGCTCCGTTTATTTTCGCGGAAAATAAATAATTTGGAAAGTATTTTCTTAAAATCGATCACTTGTATCGCTTGAAATAATTAGTCAATGGACAATGTTTTCATTATCATCAACAATATACATCTAAACATTTTCATGGACAATGAAAATATTTTTCGTTTATTCGTTTTCGTAAACAATACAATCAATCGTTTTAGAAAAATGTTTTCCAGATCATTTATTTTCTGCGAAACAAGCGTGCCTAAAGTTCTACGATCAATGATCCAAAAACAAAATCTTTCTACAAAAATAAAAACGCACAAAATTAACTAAATTCAATTAAGAAAGCACGAAACACAAAAGCCTGAAAATTTTATCTATCTAAAACATAAGGAAGGAACAATATTTACACTCGTACAAATACTTGAACAGGCTTTTCGTTCCAATACAACTCTAAACGAGGTTCTAGTTTGACTATTATACAAAGCATGAGGTAAAATATAGTTGAATAGAACTATCATAAAATTTATAGATATAAAAAAATTAAAAAGGTAATAAAAAGATAGCATTTTTTTTTATTTAGGAAGTGAATTGGAATGAAAAGATGTTCTAAAATCTGAGCAATAATGTAATTATGAAAACTTGCTAATAGTATCACAAGACTAATTTAACTTTGTTTGGGAGGGTGGAGGAAGTAGATTGAACAAATTAAAAATTTAGGGACTAAATTGCACATTTCGTAATAGTTTAGGGACTTGGGGTGACTTTCTCCCTTATTTGATCAAATAAAATGGCTACACGGAACATTTAGCAAGTAGTTCAAGGACCACATTAAATAATTAAAAAATAAAAAATGACATTGCATATTGAGCCAAAATTTAGGATATCACTATCATTTTTCCAAAGAGAATTTAAAGTAGATTCAACCTCCGCGAAATTCGAGTTAGTCTCCAATTTCATTTTGAAATAATATTGTGAGAATAGAATTGTGTATAGGGCAAAAAGATCATACAAAATCAATGAATGAAATAATGTACATTGAATCGAATTTGATCAGAAGAAAACAAATATTTGTTTATTGTTTTGCTTCTTTTTTGTTTCCTTTCTCCTTACTTCTTTTTGGCGGAAAGTCGAAGAGTTGGTTAAACAAAAATGCAGAAGAGGTTGATGGTGAAATGTTCAAGTAATGGTTACTTTAAAATATACAAATTGTGTTCGAAACAGTTTTAATAAGAAATGGAGAGCTCTTTCCTGACGTATTTTCAAAAGAGTTGCCACGATACGCCTAATCGATTAAAATTGTGAAAAATAGCTCGAATCAAGTGTCTGTATGTCACTTTTATAGGAAACATGTAAAGTACATATTCTGCACATATCATATTATTCCATATATTACAGTTAACATAATTCTACTAACTAAACACGAAGCCATCTTAAATCCAATATTTTAAATTCGAAATCAATTTAGATCAGATTGAAGTACAATTTTTGAGATAAGGAATAAACAAACCACGGAAAAATCCAAGCAACTCTTTCTTAAGTCCAAGCAATCTTTTCATAAGCGTTTGCCCTTGATCCAATCGAGGGATAGGATCAATTGTAGAAACATGAGTTAATTATACGATTTAATAGTAAACAAGGAAAAATATTCTCTAGACGGGTAAATAGATTAACCTTATAACAACAACAGTTAATTACTATTGCTATAATACAAGCTCGTGTTTTATTTATATTAATTTTTCTTAATAATGTGAAACGATTGGAAAACATCGAGTCGACCGCCTGAGATACGGGTTTTAAAATCATAAACGAATAAATTAAATTAGGTAGACTTACTTTACTCCTCAATTGAGTCCAAATTCAAATTCAAATACGAACTCAAACATAAATTGATGTTTTGGAGAAGAGCAAGAAATTTTCTTTTCATTGGAGGTTGGACGCTCATTTAATTTTGAGCGACTTTATCATATTCTTTTTATCATATTGATTCTACTCCACCTTCTCGGAATTCATTCTCTAGCGAACTCCATTTCTACGTACTATTCTGACGAATTCCTTATAATTTCCCTTTTTATTTTTTCGATCTCATTAGAAATCATATGAAGAAAATTCCCATTTAATATACCTATTTGTGCAAGCAATTTACGATCAAGACACAAACGTCTCGCATACAAATTGTGCATTAATCTACTATAACTATACTAAATAGAAGCCAACGTCACGAAATCTTGGACTGGCGTTCTCATAGCTATCTAACAAGAAGTAATAATTACATATTAAAAACTATAGTTTCAGCAGAAAAACACTCCACAAAATATCGCAGCATTAGTTTCATTCATAGGGGTTAGAGATAATTAACGCCAAGATTCGAATGTCACGTTGCAATAAAAACGGGAAAATTACTAAAAAAATCATAAACCTATCGCATTTATTTTCACCAATTAAGTCTCAAACGTTTTATATTTGTATCAATTCAATCTATCAAGCCAATTTTGATCGGAAATCGCTAACATGGATGCCAGTCATCCTACATGACACAGCCGGCACTGACGTGAATAATTTTTTTCGATACTTTTAAAATTTTTCCTTTTTTTTCCTTCTTCCTCTGGCCGGTCACCGGATCATGTCAGCAATTCCAGCCAAGATTGGCTGGATGGGCTAAATTGACACAAATGTAAAAAGTTTAATACTCAATTGACAAAAAAAAAGGTTTAGAACTGAATCAGTATAATTATAATAAATTTAAGACTTTTTTGATAATTCTCCCCAATTAAAAACCCAAATCAAATCACCGCCACGATTTATAGTGGTTGACGTAAAGAAACCATAATAAATTGCCATAAAATCTGGTGTTCTTCCAACAAAAAGGAGTCATTATTGCAAAAACGAAAACTTCAAGGACCCCCACCCAATAGTAGTTTCCACAATGAAAATTGCAAAATAACCCAAATAATTTATCAGTTGCTTAAAGAAATGGCTGTGAGAGAGAGAGAGAGAGAGAGGAGGCCAGACCGGGATGATTGTCCTGAGATTATTAAATGACGTGAATCTCACGGACCATGTGAAGATGCACATGCCTTTGGGAGTCTTCTTGCGTAACAAAACGAACTGTGTAAAGGTGAGACGAAACCCAACACGAAATCATTGCGAAACTGCAACTGCAACGGCGGACACCGATGATGAACGACGACCCAAAAGTCCTCCTTTATTGAAATACCCGAAATTGGGATTCTAAAGATTCATCCCTCACATGACGTAACGTGCTGGGAAGGTCCATGTTCTTCTTCGTTGTTAGAGAGGGAGGGAGGGAGGGAGGGAGCTTTTGTTACTTGCAGTAGTGGGGTTGTTGCCGGTGTCGCGTGAGCCGTTTGAGATGTTGCTTGCGACGCAAAAGCTTGGAGATACAGAAAAGGACGGAGCCTAAAGTCATCACGAAACTCACTCACACCATTTAAGAGGACTGTCAATGAACTATTGATGGAGAGAAAGTTACTGGTCTTGAGAAGCAAAAGCAGCCTTGCTATCCAAGGACAGAAAAAGTGGAAGATGCCACAAGACAGCAGTTGGGGTAACCATATATCACCAGGAAGACAGAGAATCGTCGAATAAATGAATTGAATCACAAATTTACAGTACGTGGAAAGAACGAATTACATTAATTGTATCTCGAGTCGATGTGAACTTTACAAAAAATTCCATGAACTGAATTGAAGAAATGCGGCAAATTAACTTCTGTTAACAGAAGTGTTTTTCGATGAAAAAATTTACAGCTGCTGAGCTCCCTTGAGCAGGGCCCGGCAAAGAATCATGTGAGTGAGAATTACACATGAATGATCTGTACAATTTCGGGAAATTAACGCCATCCTGTCAGACAATTCGTGACCTTTTGTACAACCTGCGCCGCAGCTCACATCCCTTCAATCATCATCCTGTCAGCCTGCTCATTGGCTATCTTCAGAGTCGAGGGTTGGTGCTTCCCCTGTTGCTTAGCTTGATGCTGAGACCAGTAAGCGTGGGCAGACATAACGCGGTCGAGGAGGTCCTGGGGCACAGGCTCTCCCCTCCTCTGTTGTGGAGCGATGCTCGCAGTGTGGACCAATGTCTTCCATTTATCCTGCACGCGGTCCACAGAGAACATCAGAACAGTTGAAACATACGAACCTTCGTATTTTGATGCAGATCGCATATGGATAAAAACAGGGAACAGCTGATGGTGTCAAAGTTATAACTGCTAACAGAAAAAAGATGGAAATGAATGAGCAAGAAGATGCAAAACCATGTAGCAACGAAAGTTTTAAGTCCTGTGGATAAATGTGTGCATCTATCATCAACCATGGTGCACAAAAGATTCGCAAGTCAATCTGTGTGTGCATCACGGTCTCATCATTTGTTAACTATATACATATTAATTTCCAGGTGCAATTAGTAAGCATGAAGAAATGTACCTTCAAGTCCACATATGTCCGGTGGTCTGCATTCTCAAAGGCACGTAATTTAACATCACGCCACCTGAAGAACCAAGAATAGTCAGAACCCTATCTATCAACAACTAGAGTCATGTCCTAAAGATGCGCCCGCTTAAACCAAATTAAGATATCCTATGTTACTGAGGAACAGACAGCAACACATCTACATAGAGATAGAGCAACGCACCTGCCAGTTCCAAGCTCCTCAACTGCCTGAACCAATGCTTCCACCTCAGACACAGAGAAAGGTCTCCTGATGCGACGCTGTGAAAGTTCAGAGCGCTTGTTTTTCTGGCTCAGTGGGACAACAGCTAGTGGCTCCAGGGGCATAGCGGTAAAAGGAACCAGAGCTCTCAAATCTGACATCTTTTTGTCAGATGAAACATCGGAATGCAGGGAAATGAGTTCAGGGTTAGTATCTACATCATTGCCGCTATTTGTTAGTGGAGGTGGGTCAGATGGAACATCAGAAACCCCTGGATCGGATACACAATTTTCCGGAGAACTGCAGAAAATGACAGCAAGAAATTAGAAGAATGTATGGCAGAGCAAGTCCATCTTTCTAGTAAATATTCGCAATTTAGAAGCAACCCGTTTATTCGTTTATTAACTTGCAAAAATTTAAAAGCAACTCTGAAGCACCTGGTTAAAAGTTCAGGCATGTCATGTGGTACTGTCAGGGGAACATCTTCAGAAGCAATGGCTGGATTAACTTTTTGAAGGCTGGGCTCCAATGCGAAACCAAGATTATCAAGACTCTCTTTACAAGATATGCCTGTCTGCAACAATGTCCTGTTATCATCTCGAATCTTCTTTCCACGGAGCAGTATCCCAACACGCAATCCACTGCCAAGTATAGCACTCACTGCTTCCACTACAGTCCTCTGGCAAAAGACGGACAATACCATTTTAAGGCAGATACATTTCACTTCAATAAAATAAATCTACTTGCTCAAGAAGAATATATGATGCAGAACCAAAAGCATGAAAAGCAACAAGAAAATGTCACAAAGTGGAAATGATGCTGATTATAGGCACAAAAATTGAACTCCCGCCAGTTAAAATAGACAGAAGTTACATAGTAAGCATGGTTTTAAGTATTCTCTTTTTCTTTTTCTACATATATGATAAAGTATCTCCACAATCAAAACCTTCTTTACTTCTAAGGAAGAATTGGCGAATGTCACAGTTCATACCTTCAGCGAACCTACAGTTGCAGTTTCAGGGACATCTATCAAAAGCTCAGGTATTCTGAAGGACTTGATGCTAAATTTCACTGTAAGAAAGCACATCAAATATATAAGTGCTTCATAAATCGCTAGATGCAATGGATCTACGAGGAGCACATTTGTTGGACATCCAATTACCATGAGAATCCTTCACATGACTGGATGCTTGGCTACCAAAGACTGATGAGGGTGTTCCACTTTCTGCCAAAAAACAGATAAAATCAGTGAGATTATAGACAATCGCGGCGTCCACATCGAAGAAGAACAGAGGATTGTATATTGTCATAAATATAAATGTAAGAGCAGACCTCCATGCATCATCGCAATTGAACCATTTCTGTCACTATTCATGTTCTTCTGTGGTGAACTAGAATTGCTTTCACCACTGAAGACTCCATCAAAAGTGACAATTGAGCTTCTGTCGAGTAACTTCCTCCTCTTATAAAGGCAGTCACTGTTATACCTTTCGCGTTTGTAAAAAGTTCTCCTCTTGTAAGTAAAAGACTTCATCTCACCATCTGAAACATAGCAATCAAGAAAATCACCACTTGACCTTGTGCACATAGAAGGATCTCAGGAATTCTAGGAAGAAAGTGGATAAAAGCTCACCAGCTTTTGAAGTTTCGCAATCCTTCAACTTTGGAGCTGCCCTCCAGTATTTGGATGTCAGCAGCTTCCTTATTCTGCGGTCTCCTCCAATGCGTTGTGCATGCCTAAAAACTTTAATTTTGTTGCTACATTTATTAAACCTAGGGAAGTTTTCGTCACCATCTCTACTGCCTATGTTAATGTTATTCCTACGCCTGGGAAAAGAGGCAACAGGATGAGGGTTCCCACAAAGTGGCTTCTGGACTTGATCACCTATGTTCATCATTGCAGAATACTTGCTAGAATTTTCAACTGAATCCTTCAAACATTCGGCCAAATTAACATCTCCAGTTCCTGGCTTCTCCACATTAAGACCAAAAGAGGGCCCAAAACCAGGAATCGTCCCCGTTAAATTACTGGACATCCCATACCTGATCTTGTTTTTGCAAATTGCAGGCCTCAAATAACTATCCTTCTCTGATTTAGCAGAACCCGAAAATGTTGAAGTGGAGTCTAACAAGGTATCATGCTGAGATTGTGATTGTTGCAAGGAAAACTTCTGCCCATTGTTTTCTAAAGCACGTTCAGACACAAAGTTACTCTCTTCACAACTTGCTTGCTCAATGCACTCAGCTTTCAGTGGTTCATTCACATCTTGCCTTTCCTGCTTAATGACATCCTTACAAATGGCAAGCAGATGATTTTCTTCAGATGCATTGTTTGAAGCTGAAGAACTTTCACTCTCCTGCAACAACTTGCCAGCTAAAGAAGCAAGCAATTCAATTGCACAGATATAATTACCATCTGCCCGCTTTTTCTGCTGACCCCTCTGCTATAAGCAAAACCAAATTCAGTCATTGAACATTCTTGTGAGTAAAAATCAAACATTTAAAAATTGAATGAGGTACTTACTCTAGCCGATCTAGGAGCACGAGGGACGACAGGGACTTGAAAGCCAATTGTTCTATTATCCAGACTCTTCTTCATAACCATAGCTCAGGTACGCATGGCCGTCTCAAAACACTAAAAGGTCATGAAAGAGCTACATATAAGTAAATGCAGCAAACCACCAAGAGAAAAGAAAGTGTAGTAGGATGACATTCAAGGTCAACATCATAACATTGTAACGGATCATTTAAATATGACCATACTTCTGATACGTCATCAAATCCAAAAAGACATAGAGACAGCATTTGCTACATCCATTGGCTAATAGCCACCACAATTCTCTCAACTCGCTGCCTAAAGTAGTTGTTGACAATTGTGTAATGAACAAGACCACCCAAGGACCCATTCATAAAAATCAGAAATCGGCAAAAAGGACACAAAACTCATAATTGATCCTCGCCCAAAATAAAGTCAAAGCTCTCATTTATATCTATGATACACAGAAATTCAAATTTCACAGAAATGTCAGCGCAACAAAATGTGCTGATCCTCCCGATTAAATTGCATGAGTCATGACAAGTTCAGATCTTGCATCACAATCAGATCCCTCGTGACTATTCAACACTAGAAAATTCAATCACCCCAACGGTCTGTAGTCGTTGAATAGCAGAATCGGGGACATAATGATCATAAATTGCAGAATTACGCACCAACTCGGATCTCGGATTCTGCAGAAACTTCTCAGCGCGAATCGATTTCTACACCAACAAGCACGATCAAAGCTGTGCTTGGTTGATGTCGAATCAGACCGTATACCAATCAAACATAAAGAACACAAAAAGTTTTGATTCCCAAGTCAGTCGATACGCGGGAAAGAATCTCCGCGACCAACAGAACCCCACCTTCGGCAGTTCCAAAAGCTCCGTCGAATTCAAAAATAGTAGCTTCTGACGTAAAAACAAAAGACGAACAGCAACCCAGATGGAATCGAGCTTCGCCAAATCAGATCTCGATCCAAAACCCGATTCCGCAAACCCAATTCCCCAAAAACCCATGTCATCAAAACCCCGAAAGACGTTCGCCAAGTCCGACGAAAAATTCCCATCAGCCTTCGCAGAAGAAAAAATGCGAAAAACCAAAAACAAAAATAAAAAGGGTGGGGGGGGGAACAATTCGCACGATCCATCCGAACAACAACAACAGATCAAAGACGAGGAGAAGATCAAAGACGTCAAGAACTTCAAAAAGACGCAAACTCAACACTCACCTCTCGATGCGATCGCGGCTTTCCGGAAGCTGTCCGATCGTGGGTTGGTGTGGTGCGATCGAGGTGCCCAAATTACCCCCAAAAAAAAAAAAAAGGGAGATAACGGTTTTCTCCTGGTGATTGAGCCCCCGGGGGGAGAATCTAATTCCAATTTCGGACAATTCCGCACCGGGAGAACCAAAAACCTCGCTCGCCGGAGGAGATCTAGACGGAATCGAAGGAACCCAGATCAGAACCAACCATCAACAAATCCCTCTCTAAGTCTCCCTCTCTCTCTCTCTCTCTCTCTCTCTCTCTAACCGCTAAGATCTCTCGTTTTCTTGGGCGCAATGAAATTCTTCCCTCTTGGGTTTATGTTTGAATATTGAAATAGACAAAGGCAAAAACCCCTCCCCCTCTCTCTCTCTTCTCCCCTGTCTATGTATCTCTCTGTCTGCCTCTTCTCCCTCCTCCTCCTCCTCCTCCTCTTCCTCTTCTTCTTCTTCTTCCGTATGACAAAAACCACCCTCGATAAACAGTGCTAAAACCCACCACCACCAAATATATACAATCCAACTGCGTATTGACCACAGAACCGGACGAGCCGGTAAGCCCATCCCGCGACCGGCAGCAGCGGGTCAACACACACCCGCCCCCCCAACCAACCATAAACCTCCCTTGGACCAGTTCCCAACCGCAAAACCCCCTCCTTAAATTCCTTGGCCGGATTGGCGGAGCGCCACGTGGCGGGCCGTGCGAGCGGGAGGGGGGCCTCCCCTTTTTTGTCACGTTTCTTTTCCCCCTTTTTCTTTCATTTCCCTTTATTTATCTTTTATTCTTATTTTGAGGGGGGGGCGCTTCTTGCTCTTTTTAGGACAGGGATAATAATTTTGATAGAATGACTTGGACTTGAAAACCATGGCAATAGTCGGAGTAACAAACAACTAACGATCGGCTTTGGTTTCTCAAAGACCATGGCATGCATGTTTCTCTTTAAGAAACATAATTTTTGTTCCCGGAATGTGGCGCTCCTTGGGGTTTTCATTAATGTCGGGCTCCCTGGGAAATTCCCTTACAAAAGGAAAAAAAAATCGACACGAAATAATAATTATCGATAGGTATAACGGTGGTTGAAAAACTTGAAAATAATGAAAGCAAATTATATATTTTCGATGCTTTTCAATTAAAGCGTGAAGTGATGGGGCTTTCCCCGGGTGGGCCCATCATGTTTCTCGTGGAGGAGGAACTCCGAAATCCAGGAATATACCCAACCGACCAAAAAAAAAGAAGCGCGCGGTGATTTACGGAGATAATACAAAGGAGATGTTTGTAATTCTCATTTCAAATGCCGAATTTGTGGAAAAGATACAACTTTGTTGATCACAACATCTAAACTAAGAATCTAAAATGAAGGACCAATAGCATTTTTCCCGACTTATGGAATGATAACATAATTTTGACGTGAAAATTATCCAAAAAATCATAAACCTATTATACGGTGGCCAATTATGTCCAGAACGTTTTAATCATGTCAACTTAGTTCTAAACATTTTGATGATTTACCAATATAATCCTTTCGATTAATTTTTACTTAAAATTGTTGATATAGACACTAGTCGTCTTATGTGATATAGTCAGCGTTAAAGTACATGATTTATTTGTGATTGTTTTAAAAAATTATTTTATTTTATTTTCATTTTCTTTCCTTTCTCTTATTTTTTTCCTATTTCGCTCCACCGGTCGCCAACCGCCAGTGAGGGTGGCGAGGTAGCGCTCAGAAAAAAGAAAAAATATCAAAATAAATTTTAAAAAAATTTACAAATTATTCACATTGGCACGAACTGTGTCACGTAGGACGGCCGACGTTGACTGGACCACAACGTCAGCGGTTTCCAACCAAAATTAATCGAAAAGACTAATAACGTTTAGAACTACATTGGCATAATAAACAGCTTTGGAATCGAATTAGTCATCGTACAATAAATTTAGGTTTTTTTAACAATTACCACGAATTCCAACCCTTATTAATAGGAACAAAGGTTAAAAAGGTTATCGACACCATCATCGAAATTTAAATTATTTAAAATTTGGCGTTCTAAGTGATTATTGCAACAAAACTCAACCAAATGTAAAATTATTGAGTAAGGAAATGACTTAACTAAAGTGGATCCACATAGCAAGTCAAGAAAACTCAGATGAAAATGGTGAGTAATCAAATTTGTAAATGAAACTTCATCTTTCCTTTTAAGCCTTGCCATGCAGGTAATGAACTTCGCCGGTTACCTTTCTTAAGCATGCCCTTGAAAGCATTTATTTCTGTATTGTTGCTCCGTGTCCATTAGACGTATATGCTTACATTTCGGCCCGACGGAAAAGTTCATTAACACAATTTCCATTATCCAACTTTCACATCCTCCACCATTCTCAAACAAACCTGTTCAATAATGGTGATTTCATTTCGACCATCGAAAAGATTTATAGTTCCTATAAGTTTATCACTCGGATGCGTGAAAGGGGATGATCATACATCCGTGGAGACTATCGGTAGCTCTAAGGCTCCGTTCGTTTGGCGGAAAATATTATGTTTTTGGAAAATATTTTCCGGGAAGTCATTTTCCTAGAAAATATTTTCCCGAAACATAATTTTCCGGTGTTCGGTAACCAATATGAAAAAATTTCAGAAAATATTTTTTGCCAGCAATGGCGGCGGCGACCGGTGACCAGCGGCAATGGCGGACGAGCGGCCACCGATGAGCGGCGGCCAACAACCGGCGGTGGCGGCGGGCGACCGGCGGCTGCGGCGTGCAACCGGCGGCGGTGGCGACCGCCAACCGGAGGAGGGAATGAGGAGTTTGGCAAAAAATAATTTCCGCTTTTCAGAAGCGGAAGTCATTTTCCATAGATTTAGGCTATTTTGTGAGGGAGGGAAGGAAAATGTTTTCCCATCCGTCCCCCGAACACCGGAAAATCCGAAAAATATTTTTCACCAAACGAACAGAGCTTAAGAGTTAAAAGAAAATCAAGCAACAAAAAAAAAAACGGCCGCGTTATTTCCATTCCTTATATGGCTAAATGCACCCAATTTTCACCAAGAGACAAAGTTGACATCAATCATTCAATTGCCATTTAAAGTGGTGGCCCAAACTTACTTACTTTCCTTCTTTTCTTAGTTTTTCTATTTCTATGTAGGATCTAGTTGCCATAATTAAGATTTCATGTGTTTTTTTGTCCTTGTGGGTTTGTTTATTAGAGGTGCTGTGTTTTCAATTTATTGTTAGATTTTACTTATGTACAAATTAGTTTTGTCGAAAAGAGAAATTTTGAAGAAACCTAATTCGTTCAATGTTCTCTAACAAATTTGTGGATTAATTGACAAGTAGAATCTAGAAAATTTCTGACAGACACTATTTTAATGCAATCACTAATTTATAAACTTTCACATTTGTTTTGTGTATCACCATCAAACTCTTTTTTATCTGTTAGCTTTTATACACATATGCATATAGTGGGATGATCGATGAAACAAAAAAAAACCCTCTATAAAGAATTTTTAAAATAAAATCGTAGTTATATTCTCTAATGTGAAACTTTAAAAGATGAAATGTAATTAAATCACAACATTCGTACAATAAGAAATGTTTTTTTTTCTAAATGCCAGTGAAATCTCATCATTTTGGATTGACAAAAATTAATATCATCCATGAAGTGTTTTCAAATATTACCAAGATAAGAAAGGGTTTGATGATGACATGCAAAAAAAAAAAAAAAAAGCTTACAAAGACAAGATTGTTTTGCAAAATTGTCCATGTTATTCTATGGATTCTACTTGACAATTAATCCATAAACTTGCTCAACAACATAAAAAAGAATTAGATTTCTTGGAAATTGTTCTTTTCGACAAAACTTATTTTAAGGAAGTAAAATCTAAAAATAAAAATAAAAAATAATGCCTTTAATATACACGAGCTAGCCACATTAAACAAACACAAAACATGTGAAATGTTTAATTAGGACAACTTGATTCTGATTAAAAATAGAAAAAGATGAAAAACAAATAAATTTGAGGCTACCACCTTAAATTGCAATTGAATGATTGATTGCAATTTTGTCTTGTCTATTTAGTGAAAAATGGGGTGAATTTAGTTATACAGGAAGTGGGAATAGCGCGACCCTAAAAAAGTTAGTTATTATTGGCTATTTGTGTAGAATTACCGAAGGAGACTACCGATGAGTTTGCAGGATATTCAAATAAGTAGAATGCAAGCTTAGAAAAGAGAGTTTGTGTAGCATTTTGTTGATGGGCCACAACTTTTAAATCAAGTGGAGTTACGAAATCATAATACCTGTCGGAAAATCTCATTTGGTTCCTATTACCTACGTTGAATTGGAAAAGTTGTTGATGATCAATTTTCCACCTAAAAAATTCACTGTTTTTTCATGACTTTTGAGATCGCTATCTAGTCTGGACCTGTTGTATTTTATTATGTTTGCATTGTACTTCTTTTTTTGGGTACCTCACAGATTGTCATGATTTATTTATCATTGACAACTGTCCACTTTTGTTATGTTTTGTCATCACGAGTTCCACACTTGGTATTTTATAAGTGCTCCTAAGTATTAGCATGACCCTTGTACAAATGAAACTAATAAAATCGCCTACTCTTAACTACCAAGAATTCCGACCAAAAAAATATATATACCAAGAAAATTTGCTAAGTTAACCTTTTTTCTACGGCTTTCATTAGTGAAATGATTAATGAGAGAAAGAAAAATTACAAAGTCGATTAAGCTGATTAATGAGGTAAATAAACTTGTAGAAATATGTGAAACGAAAAACAAAATCATAAATAAAAGGAGAAAATTACCCGACCAATCTCACACATATTAAATGGATGTCAATTCAATTTTAAATTTTTCGATTTTACTGACTTAATCATAAACTTTTGCGTAGAATTCCAATGTGGTCATTCTGATCAATTTTCGGCGAAAATTGCTGATGTGACGATGCAATCATCACTGGCTGTCGTCCCATGTGGTACATTGCCATGTCAACGATTTTCTGGCGAAAATTAGTAAGAAAAACTATGTTCGATATTTGTGCAAAGTTTTTTGACTAAATTGGTAAAATTGGAAGGTTTAGCATTGAGTTGATATCCGTATAATATGTTTATGACTAATTAAACAATTTCCCCCTAAAAAAAGTATAGAAAATACATTATGTTACTAAGAGATTTTTTAATTGCCACTAATGATTTGATACAACCATTTAACTTATACGAAAAGAATCACCCAATCATTTGTATAAAAATTATACCATGACTCCAAGCCCATGCGCAGCATAAATGTGCTGCTAGGTGATTAGATAAGGGTCTGGTTAGCAAGTGCTCATATGACACTAGTCAATCATATATAACAAAGAAACGTTTTTATTTCCTATGTACTAATTACGCACGACAAATAAAGCTTTCAAATGACAAACTCTCTTTACTAGGTTAACAAAATCCATGACAATAATCAATTGAGCATAATTTTCTCATGTAATTATGGCTAACAATTTCTAAGCCGGCGATGCTGCTTAATTTTATATTCCTTAGTGCCCCAATACTTTGGTTCTCCATATAGTCATGTCTCTATATTCATTTCTATAAGTTACAAATATATATTAATCCTGATATTTGAGTTTTTTAAAGCAAGGACGTGGATCCTCTACCCCACGCGAAATTCTCTTGTTGTCTCAACACATCTCAACCCTTTGATGCTTCAGCTCATTTACATGCATCAACAATTGAAAAGTGATTAAAATATTGCTACAAGATAGGGAATCTCCGTGCCCCGTAGCAATGGCGTCCACCATCCACATTATGTACAATTCTAAAATCATAGTACTAATCCAGCAAGACTAAATCAGGTGCGATGTTTGGAGTTAACACATGCCCCCGATTTTTGGAGCAATGAAACGTAAGGACAGTTCGAGAGTACAACTTCAACGATCATGATTAAGCACCTAGTCAAGAAACAAATACAAGACCGAGTTAGAAAGAAAGAAAAAATCAGACAAAATTGTACGGAACATCTATGACGGTGAAATACCTTAAAATGTAAATAATTGGATCTTATTGATCATAAATCAAACAAAAGTCACTGACTGATGAAGAATATTGCATATGCTTCTAGTTTGAAGCTGCATGTTTTGTAGAGGTTATCAACATCGCAAGGTTGCATAGCGGATTTCATTCTTGCTTAGGCGGTTAGAAATGGGAGAGTGGAGTAGGGCAAGTGGCGCACCAAAGCCACAATATCCGCTTCACATTTCGTGTATCCTTTGTGAACTATTTACTAATAGTCTAAATTGATAGAAGTTTTGCGCAACATTGACACTCTACCGGACACCCAGATACACATTCAATACACTATCCAGAGTAAAATTGCTCAAAGAATTTGAAATTGCCAATTCATCAGTTCTTGATTGTCTTGCCGAGTCCATTTTACAGCTTTTTTTTTTTTTTTTTCACTAAAACAAACCTCCCCTCGCATCAAAAAGGTTCAATTACACAGAAAAACTAGGGCCTACACATAACTTGTGTCCATTCGATGTGTCATGCGTTTAAAAAGAAAAAAGAAACCATGTAGCTAGGTGAATTAACTTTCTAAAAGCAGCTAAAAGGTGTTGTAACCTTTCAATTTTTCCAATTCGGTCATATATCTACCGGTAAAATTCCAATATAGTCTTTCCTATTAATCTTTGTCGGAAATCGCTAACGTGACAGTCCAGTCATGACTAACAGTACTACATGGGATGGCTACCATATTAGTGATTTATAGCAAAAATTGGCCAAAATAATTAGATTGAAATTTCGCGCAAAAATTTAAGACTAAATTGATATAATTGGAAAGTTTATGACTAAATTACATATCACACGATTGGTTTAGGATTAATTGGACAATTTTCACACCCCCCCCCCCCCTAAAAAATTCGCAATTTCACCATCCATATGCATATAGGACACGCAAGTTCATGGTTTTATAATTGACTCCACGAGAAACCCTTAATGTTGAAGTGATTGAGTCGGAGCTGGAGCCAAGAGATCAAACACGTTTAAAACATAAGCAAGTCATAAAGAACGACTCTAGCTATACACGACCATGATAGCGATCAATCTCAAACTAATCCCCTTTCTAAAGTCGAACTTATCTATAATAACTCCTCGAACCTAAGAAACTTTTCAATCGTGCTGCGGCAGACAAGTCTAGGAAAACAGACGACAATTAAAATGTAAGAAAATACAAACAAAAATAAGGGAAAAATACGACAAACAAAAGGAGGGTATACCAATAGGGGGAGGGGCCACGCCGGGGAAGTCCCAATCAGCAGCAATTCAAAAGGGCGTGGGGGGAAAGCTCGTCTCGTGGGAGGGGCTGGTGCGACCAAAGTACAACCACCAATCTTTTCTTTGGCGGTACCCCCGTGGCAGTTGAGTGACCACTCCCCCTTGTAGTTTATTCTCCACCTCCTGGATCGGCATATAATAAAGCATATCCACCCTTTCTTCTTCGTCGCGCCGGTCTTCGTGGCCATCGCCGCCGATGGAAGAATCCATCTTAGATAGCTAAACCGCCGGGCTAATGGACCGATCCCATGGGCCAGAGAAGACGGGAGCCAAGATTAGGGCAGATGTTCTGAAAAGGACGTCGTTTTGCATCCAGTGGCGTCGGGAACTGAACATGTGTCATGTGCCCAATCAGCACGGTGAGTTCATCGCCTCTTCCGTCGAATCGCATTTACTTGTCGTGAAATTAAAATCGGGTGTGTAAAGTAAACTTTGTCGTTTGAGATTTAAGAGTAAGCGACGAGTAATTTTATAAATAGGAGACTCTATGTGTTTCACAAAATATGAATAATTTGGAAAAAAAAAAGTTCCTAAAAAGAATTGCTTACATTGCTTTAAATAAAATTAGTTGATGATAAATATTTGCATTATCGATAGCAATTCACATTTAAATATTTTTGTAAACGATAAAAATATTTTTCGTTTAATTAGTTTTGTAAGTGATACAAATAATCATTTTTAGAAAATTATATTTTAAATTATTCATTTTTCCATGGAACATACGTGTGTCATGAGCCTCCCAAATTAGCATATGAGCAAACAATATATTTTTTTTTATTGTTTTAGCTTGACTAGGCCATCTTCTTCTTTAATTATCCCAAGGGTCATTCTTTACTGGCCCTATTGGAGGTGGTTTTTTCATTAAATAAATATAATATAATAAGGTCAACTTTTAAATTTTTGAAGGCATAATTGCGGAGGCCGACGCGTCATCGCAATTAAAGAAACCATTAAATTAGTCCTCCCGGTCTTATTAGATTCCAACAAAGTAAGATGGGGCTGATAATGATTGAAGGTCTCACTCGGATCGATGAAATGTGAACTTCAAATTAAATGAGAGATAATGGAGGATCACGTTAATTAATCCATCATTTAGCATTTCTCGGAAGTACCATTACAAAAAAAGAAATTGTGTGAACATCCCTAGTAAAAACCACAATAACCTAGAGCCGGAATATAACCATGCGAAATTAGTTCGTTAACATGTGCATGTTATGGTCTAAAAATAGGATAACCTACTCTTGTGATCGTGGATGGTAGTTAAGAGTTTTTCTTACCCAAAAAAATTAAAAAAAAGGTAGTGTTAAATGCATGCAAGTGCCATATATATCGAGAAAATGCTCTTAAATGAAATAGCGCCGGAGATATTAAGATTTCATTCCAAATGAATTTACAAATTGGGTTATTTACATTGGCTTGTTAACTTGAGTAACCACTTACATTTCATGATATCTCTTTATCAACTTTTTTGGCTGTTAATCTTAGTTTTTTTTTTTTTTTGCAATTGTCTTGCGACGATAATTTTTTAATTAAACCTTAACGGGTTGGCCGAAGCGTTCAAGCGATCGGTGTGGATGAACGGGTCTCTGTGCTCGAATCATAGCGTCATCCTCCACTTAAACAACTTAAGAGATTACGCCTATCATCCTAGAGAGCCTTACCTGATGATGATGAGGGACTCAAAAGTGTATTCATAAAGACCGGTCGAGTCAAAGGTATGCTAAAGATGGAAGGCCAAATAAAATCCAAACAGTTCAAATGAGAAATACAAACAAAAAAAGTAAATTAACACGTATTATTTAGGGATAAGTACACTAATAAAAGTCTTAAAACTTGTCACAAAGTGTAATTGAGTCATAAAACTTACAAAATGTATAATCAAGTCCTAAATCTTGTTAGATTGATGCATTCAAATCCTTCTAGTAATTCCGTTCAATTTAACTAATGGAAACTATTGACCCGGCATTTTTTTTTTCTCTATCCTACGTGGCAATGACGTTGCCAAAACGATATCGTTTTAACCCAAATTTGACTTTTTAATATAAATTTTACTTTTAGAAAAAGGGAAAAACCATCGTCGGAAAGGGCGAGCGACCCTTGTCAATTGCAACCCAGATCTGGGCGACGGTACTTGCCATCGACGAGGGTCGCTGACCTTTCTTGGCAATGGTTGGGTGGCAGCTTTTTAAAAGTGAGCTTGTGTTTTAACATAATTTAAACACGATTTCTATTAAATAATCAAATCTTGGACCAAAACGACATCGTTTTAGCCACGTAGGAGAGAGAAGAATAAAAAAGCAGTGTCAGCATTTTCCGTTAGCCAAATTGAACTGAGTTAATAGAATAATTCGATTACACGCACTTTTTGTAAGTTTTAGGACTTAATTGCATTTTCGTAACAAGTTTTAAGATTTATTGTACACTTATCCCTACTATTTATGTGGTTCCGTTATGTGCCTACGTCTACGGTGAGAGATTGACGGATAATCAAAGTGCATAGATAAATCATGATAAAACCAAATCGATTGAGGGTATACTTCCAGCCGCATTCAGAAAAGAATCCTTACGAAAAGATAAATCCTTTTGCGTGTTCGTACGCAATAAGTGGGATTCAAAAGAACGACTCTAATTCCTAAATTGGAAATCCTCCGCCATCGCAATCAACCGTGCCAACTCTTGGTGGGTTAATACTTGCTATTATAATTAAACAGACGTGAAGGAACGAGGAGATCTCAAACCGCTGACATTTTCTGGTCGCGGCCCTTCATAGAGCCGGTTCTAGTTGAGCAAAGATTGATTGAAAAGTCTTCAAAGTCGAAGAAAGAGAGACGCGCAAGGCGTGGATTCAAAGGTTCTGGTTACGTGACTCTTACACAAACCTCCCCAATATTTTAGCGTTTGATTCGTACTTTTTCCGGAAAGCTTGAACTCGACGAATCCCACCAAAAGTAAAAGCTAATCAACCGCTCGATTTGGATCTTGAAGTTGCATTTTCAAGTTCGGTCACCTTCCTTAAGGAGCACATTGGAACCGAATATTGTTTAGGTGAAAATAAAAAAATATATATATATAGAAAGAAAGAAAGAAAAGTTGCGCATTCGGTCCCCAAACTTGCCTTATTTTTTCAATGTGTTGTCATGAATTTATAATTCGTACAATCAAGTTCATCTTCAAATTTGTAGAAATTTTTTCGGATCTAGTCGATCCGCAGGCAACTCTAGCAAATCGAAGCTGATGGGTCGATGCATCCGGACTCTGATTTCCAATAATTAATTGCGCACATTGGAAAGAAGAGCTATTAGAAATTAAGCTCAATTGTTTCATGAATTGTTTGTTCTTGTAGTTTTGTTTGGTTTGAACGAATTGATTGTTTAAGATGACACCTGTCTTTTTGTTCCAATCTGACCTTTGGCTAGCACTGATCAACACGTCAACTTCATTTTGCCCCAAATCAAAGATCAATGGATTTGATTGAAAGAAAAAAATTGCAGAAGTTCAAGGACTTAATTACTTATTACGAGCTTTTAAGGGATAATTACCATGACAATAATAAGCCTATCGAATGGATATCAATTCAATTATAAATATTTTAATTTTATCAATATAATCCTAAATCTTTTACGCAGCACTCAAATGTAATCCTTCTGGGTTAATGTGGCATCTAGTTATTGCCGGCATTCTACGTGGCACACCGACATAGATAACTTATAAGTCATCACGTTAGCAATCCCCGGCAGAAATTGATCGGAAAAATTGAAATTCCGTACAAAAATTTGAATCCATATTGAGAAAATTAAAAAAAAAATTATGATCGAAATTGACGTCCTTGCAATACATGGATTGAAAAAGGCTTCAAGGGTCAAATGTGTGTATTTTCTTTTTCTGTTTATGACATTGACCCAATAATGCAGGAAGGACAATTTCCTAGAAAACAAAATTTACTTAAATAACCCATCAGATCAGATCCACAAAATTTTCTGAGATGATCAATAAATGAGGAGCGATGGGCATCACATGGCTAACGAGGTACCCAGAAACTGTGGGAAGTGGGGCTCATAGAATTGAGTAGCAACACGCCAATTTTGGGAAGAATTACAGAAGTGCCATGGCAATGGCGGCATGGGTCCGATTGCAGAACTCACAAGAGGCTGCCCGAATGGCAAATAAAATTTATATCATCTCCCCAAATCTAAATTCCTATTTCAGTGATTACCGATATGTAGATACGTATTTTGATAATTATTTGATGCGTATGGAGACGAGGAGATCATCGTACCCTAGGCGATTGCGTCTTTTACATGATGATGAACAGGCTGTTGCAATAATACATGGGTGAGAAGTAAATATGGGATTATGTCATGAGACGTAGGAACTCGCGCGATCTAGGAATTGCTCGGTGAATATGAAAGATTGGACATATCCGACGATAATTATGTCAAATGTTGAAAGAGTCTTGAAATCTCTCATTTGTTGGCCAAAAAAAAAAAAGATATAGGGCATTCGATAGTTCTTATATGGTACCCTCTTATTAAGGAGAACACACCGTAACGACGAATAATAAAGCAGTAAAAACAAACCGCATGAAAAGAGTTTAAGTAGGGTTTCGACGACTTGAACATTACTTAATCTATACAATTCTCCGTTACCAAAGTTATTGAAGGAGCGAAATTTCCCATATATACAATTTTTTTATTAAAAAAAAAACTAAATGAAGATTGACCTAATCGGTTGAGGCTTGGGGATTTCTAGCTCAAGAATTGAAAAGTCACCCATGCAAATTCTACAAATTGCGTGCAAAATGTTCTAAATAGGGTTCCCCGCACATGTCGCGGATCTAGACTTAACTAGTTCATGAAAGTTGTAAAGTGTTTCATGAGCCTCCAGATAGCCAAGTCTCCACGTCGGTGTTCCTAGAATATAAACACCAACAAGGTTATAAGAATAGCTATGTACATTCAACGCATACGTAACGAGGAAAATAAGCCTGTGTTTTGCGCAGGCAATAAAGGGGAAACGTGAAACCATTAACCTCTAGAGGAATCCAAGGGAATCGGTGTTTGCTTATATTCTCGTTTTCTGTCTCTTTTAGCTTCTTCTTTATTCGGTAGAACCGCGTGTTGATTGCCGACCAAGCGAAGCCTTCCGTGTCCAACAACGCCACTCTTCTTCTCATCCAAATGGCGGGTCAACATGCCCTAACCCAACACAGTTGTTGCTTCCCAAGAAATTTCACCGCAGCCTGCCAACGCAATGTCGTTTTTGGGCCTGGCTCGTTAGTAGTTTGTCTTAATTATTGTTTGGGATAGATATACCGGAAGACTTTGAACTTGTCACGAAAATATAATTGAGTTCTAAAACTTTTAAAATATGCAATAAGTCTTAAAACTTATCAATTTGGTGCAATCGAATCATTTCATTAACTCCGTCCGATGTGACAAATGAGAAATACTAATAAATTTTGAGACTTGATTATATAAATTTGAAGAGTTTTATTATCCGAGAAACTAGATGATAAAAACAAAGAGGAAATTGGGAGTCAATTTGTCTTATCGCTGTAGACGATGGTGAGATGATTCCATAGTTTTAAAAGTCAACTGCTTTGATTAGAACGAAAATCTTGACACTGAGAAGTCAACTTTGGTCGCCGGATTCGATAATACAGATAATAAGCATTTCTATTACCCCTTTATTAAAAAAAAAAAACGAAGTATTTTATCCTATCTTATAGGTACAATAAATACCATCGCAATTAACTACATAAAGTTATTATGTAATGCCTATATTCTCTCTTTTAAACAGCATTATTAAGCATTTGAGTTTTAGTTTAGCCAATTTCCTTCAAGGTCACTTTTAAGAACCCTTTATATCTTGGTAATTATCCAATTGCATTTAGGGGTGAGCAACCGGGCTGGTTCTCTTCGGGATCAAGTCGAACAATCTTAACAAGGTTAGGTTGCTCACGAGTGAATCTGGCAGATTCCTATATAAAAAATGAGAGAACCGGCTTCGTTTTACTAAGGTGTGTTTATTGTTAGTTTTCATTTGTTTTGTGAATTAAGAAAAATGATTTCTTTATTATTAAGAAGAAAAGTCGTTTTTTTTCCAATTTAAGCTTATTATTTTTAGTCCATGAAAACGTTTTACATCAATGAATTAATTTTCCACCGTTCAAATACTGAAAAGTCAGAAAATAATTTCTTAAAAACAATTTTTTTTCAAACAAACGGGTCATTGACCAATTTATGAAATCCATCAATTTCTTAATCATCGTGTCCTAAACATATTTTTTCTAAAATAAACCTGGTAGTTTCGATAAAAAAAAAAAAAAAAAAAAACGTGGCAGTTAACAGAGAGCCGACGTGGTCTAGTTTGGCTTCTGTTAACCGGCCTACCATCTTGTCATGTGACAAGACTGCCTCAAAAGTATGCTGAAGGGCCAGATCATCAAAAGTGAATTCCAGAAATTCTACTTCTTCAGGCTTAAGTTAAGAACTTCCTTCTTTGTCCTTTTCATGCAAAATGAAGAAAAGAAATAGTTTTCATGGGCTGCAATTTATATTACATTTGGGCTGCTCGAAATTGGAAGATCCATGAAAAAGGCACCTGGGTATAAAATTCTCCCTTTAGAATAGGAATTTCTCTCTTTTCTTTGCTTGCTTCAAAGTTCTCTCTACTTTTGATTATGCCATCAACTTTAAGGGTGAACGGTTTCTGATCTGATCCGATCCAATTCAAGAATCGGGAATCGGACCGAGAGGACTAATTCCTAATTTTTGGGATCAGGGCCCGGATCGGCTAATCTTGAAATCATGGACCGGGCCGGACCATCGGTTTGGTCCGATTCCAATGGGATTAATATTAAATATTATTTGTGAACTAGGAACCGATTGTTCCGTTCTTTCCTTTGTAGTTTTAATTTGATTCCATAAGACCATGAAAAAAATTGAAAAAATATATAATATATGAAAAAATTGAACAATCGGTTCCAATGGAACAACTATTAAATATTCTTCATATATATTAAATATTATATATATAAAAAAAATTAGAAAAATATATATTTATCGGTCCAGTCTGGTTCGATTCCCACCCTAAAACCGGGAACCGGACCGCTCGAAAACCGATTCCATTTTTAGGAATCGGGAACTGGATTGATATTACCGAGAATCGGACCGAACCAACCCGGTTCGATCTGGTCCGATCCAATCCAATTCCGATTTGAGCAGTCTATCTTACTCACCCCTAATCAACTTGGACTAGCGAATCATGTCATGTCAACATATTCATGTTATTTTGCAAGATCTTTTTTGCATTTAAATAGATGATGATCTGTCAATTAGTGTTGATTTCGAGTTCAACCGTATCGTGTTGGGTTGAGTCGAGTTGGAGCTGCTCTCGCGAATTCGTGTCGTGTTCTCGTCAGAAATTGTCTCGTGATAAGATAAAAAGAAACTACAAAAATTAAATTGATGAACCATAAAACAAATGGCTAGGCATTCCCCAAATCTAGGAATGACCGTGTAAAATCCGTATTCACACATCGAGTTACTTAATTCCGAATTAAGCCATGTTGTATCAGATAAAACTCGAATTTCTCTCCGGAAATTCACAAAATATTCGCCGTAAAAGAAAAAAAAAAACAAAAAAAGCAACGAAAAGCAAAAGTCAGCCTGTCTGTCCTGATCCATCAGCCAAAAAGAGGGCAACAAAAAAAGAAGAAAAAAAGAAGAAGAGATTTATAAAAAAAAATACAAAAGAATGGGGTTTATATAAATACTATAGGTCGAGACAGTTGGGGTTCCGGACAGGATGGACCCAAAGGGGAGCAGACGTAGACATTGACGGGGTCAGTTACAAAGATAAGAAGAGGACGATGTTTGGCTCGTCCTTGTTTGTTTGTGTGGCGCCTGTGGCGTGTTAGAAATGAATAGAAAGCAAAGGCCTCGGAGACGCCGAAACGAGTGGCCACCGATGACGCTCGCTTCAATTCGATTCGATTCGGTTCATCGTTAGCGACACTCTCATGTTATCCGAAACCCCATCCTCCATCTCTCATCTCCTTCGACCCAAAAGAAAAACAACAAAAAGAAGAAGAAGAAGAAGAAGAAGGAACGTGCCCGATATGGCGTCCGCTTCTTCCCTCGGTTTTTGACACGAAAAAAGAGATTTATTTTAGGAAAAAGATAGGGGGAAAAGAGAGAGGAGCAAACCAAACTTGTTGGGTTGGATTGGCCAATTGGGTTTAGGTTCCATCAAAACGAGTTGTAGACCAATTTCTTAATTCATATTTGATGATTATATTTAGTAAATAAGTCATAAATTGATTTATAATGGTAAAATTCAAAATAATATGTATGTTATTATAATTTACTTATATCCAACATATCTCTATGACTCTTTATTCACCATCTCTCGCCTTTACTCGATCTTGTGTTCGCTTCCTCCGCTCTTTCAGCTCCGTTTGGGTATGAGTTTTATTTAGCTTGGATTTAATATAAAAGTGTATAGATTGGACCGGGATCGCATCGGGTATGGATCACTAAAATTGCTTTCCATGGAAAAATGGATCAAAACGAGTTAAATTGGGCAATTTAGAATTGACCATTTCCGATTTGATCTACCCGTTTGACGGGTCTAATTGGGGGGTGCCGAATTCCGGCTTGGGTAGGTCAAAGAGAGCTTGTGTAAAACTGGGGGACACGAATTTCCACGGATTTCGGTCTTCGTTCTTGATTGGAGGGTGTTCGGTTGGCTGCCCAATTAGCTGTTTTGAACTGGGTGGTTGGACTAATTCTTGAATTCCCAATGTCCTCTTCCTCTGTCCACTCGACATTTTATAATTGTGATCACGTGGTTAATTTTAGATTAGAGTGTTGATGAAGATTCTTTTCCACGGTGGTTAACCGCTTGCCGCATCGGGTTCGAATTAAATCTATACAATTCATGAAGTAAAGATGGCTAAATCTATTATGTAGATGGTGGGTATTTTATGTTAGGTTAATACCATGAAAAACTCCAAAATCCATATACTTGTGACAAATTTACCAAAAACTAATTTTTTTTATCACAAAAAAGGCCGAACTTATACATATGTAATAAATTTACTCTCTATTATTTTTTGATAAATTTCACCATCAAATTGTTGAGTCTGATGACACGTGATAATTGACAGGTATACCGGTTTGACGTTTGAATTACCCCTCCGTTTATAATAGATTTATCAATTTGTGATTTTGCGTGGTATTAATCCAATTTAATGAAAGGTAAATTCGTCACAATTATATTGGCTTGGAGTTTTTGGTGATCAACAAATTAATTCGGGCTAAATTTATGATAAGTGTACCAATTTAGGGGTTTCATGATATTAATCTTTTTTTTTTTGTATCATCTAAGTAATAGATTACGGTCCAAAATCCAATTTTCAACCTGACACGCCGAAAAAGAAATAATTGCATAACTGATTTTTGTTACAATGATCGAGGGAGAGGAAAACAATTATTTTTATTATTATTTTAGCACAGACCATCTATAATACAACTCCAGAGGAACGGAGATAACAATTTTTAATATATATATATATATACACACACACACAATGTTCTCTTTACTTTTATCAAGATAAGATGAAGGGTGTTTTATACATATAAAAAGTGCACACCGAATTTGTAAGTCGGCTCTATATAGTACAATTCGACAAAATTTCCTGTCTCAATTTGATCTCTGACAATGATACAGATAATTGTTTTGGACCTCATAGCTTCCAACTCACCATAAGCAAAATGAATTATGATTCATCCATCCCGACATGCCGAGCTACAAATAATGCTCTACCACCACCACAACGCCCAAACGATGTAGATCCAACTCTGGCGGAGATACTTACTCACAATTGCTTAAACTTCGTAGGACTTAATTGACCAATTAAAAATATGTAAGATTCATTCGCATCTCATAATTCCTTTCCCGTCAAAGATATAGGCGACTCATCGCCGGACTTTCGTCTACACGGAAGGTTTAAGCATACTCACATGGAATACTGGATGTACCCTTTTCCGACTCGATGCAACACTCGGAATGGTCCCTCGTAGCGACGTATAAGCCCTTTATGCACGTCCTTGTATCGGAGAACCAGGTGTAGCTTGGCCAACACTAAGTCTACGGCTTGGAACTCCACGTTGATCTCCAGCACATTATCAGTAAACCCTAGATTTTTTTTTTTTTGTCCCAACATCAACAAACCATAGATTCAATGAAGAAAAAAGAGAGAAGCATGCAGCAAGACACCAATTAGAGAAGACAGTGTGTCGGGGCTAAATGAAAAAAGGCTAGGCTAAGTCGGGCAGATCAGATCTGAGTTTTCTTTTGTGGTTTTCTTCGGACACTTACAAAGGAATCATCCCATCCACAAAAAGCTAAAACACCTCATCCCTCCATCTGTCATTGTTTGCATCAGAATGTCAGCAGCAAGAATCTGGTAAGCATTAGGGTTAACAAAGGAAAAGCATTGGATATAACATGCATTTTTGCAGGAGGAAAGTAAAGCATCTCCTCATTGTCACCTACCAAATGTTATGTCTGCACCAGTTGGGTTTAGGGGAGAATCTCCCCCAAGGACATTAAATCAAGATCCAGAAAAGAATAATGGGGAAAAGATAAAATAGAGAGAAAGGGGCTTGTTGCCATCGATATGGGGCCATGGAGTACCTTGTTCATGAGTGTGCAAAATGTGGCCGGAGCATTTCAGGTATTGTAAAACAAAATAAAGACAAATGGGGTGACAGACAATCCTAACATTACATACATCCATTTTTTCGGATCAAGCTAATCGTTGTTAAAAATTTACGAGATTCACATCGAGACTTGCTAAAAGACAGGGGGTGGGGGGAGGGGGGGGGGTCAATTATAACTTCTAGCATTGCACAGTAATTAATTCGACCCATAGCGTTAGACTTCATACTGAGTCGAGATTCGCTGAAAAAGTAAGTTTGAATTATAGTTTTTAAACTGTAATTCGTTCATTCCATAAAGTTATCCATATAGAACGAGTGTATATGATAATTCCCTCTCCTCTCTCTCTAATCATGGGGGTTATGGAGATTAATGAATAAAATTAAGATAATCAATTGATGAATCTCCAGGGGCACAGGGAATCCCTTTGACAAAGAGGGGGCGAAACCGCATGTGATGACTTGTGGCCACCAGCTTGTCTCTGTTTCCTCCGCCAGCTAAAGAGAGAGAAAGAGAGAGACTTGTGGCAAAGGAGAGGAGGCAAGTGGGGTGAGCTGGGCAATGTGCAGCATGACCCCCCACATTTACTTCTTAAGACCTTGGATTTAATAGGAGGACAATGGGTCATGAACAGGCTTTAACTTGGGAAAGCGAATGTTTATATCTTAATCCATTTTCTTTCCCGAAAGGAAAAGCAAGACACTCGATAGAATCCATTGAGAATATGCCATAAAGTCTTGCATATGTTGATTTGGGATTCTTTAATATGGGGTTATCATATGGTTCATGCTTGGGTTTTTTAAGTCGATCGTTTTATATCCCCCCTAAAAAAAAGAAAAAGAAAAATCTTGGTCGAGTGAAAATCATTTCATTCTCTTTTCAAGAAAGGGAAAAAGAAAAATGGTTAATATTACGCAAAACCCCAAACTGGTACATTTGTGATAAATTTACCAAAAACCCTAAATTGGTACACATGTGACAAATTTACCTCAAGCTAATTTTTTTACTATAAAAAACTTCAAACTGGTACACTTGCGACAAATTTGCCCTCCGTTAAATTGGATTAATATCACAAAAAATCAGAAACTGATAAATCTATGACAAATAGAAGGGTAAAACACTAAGCCGATACACTCATTAACTGCCACATGTCATCTAACTTGGCAATTTTATGGTAAAATTTAATGGAAACTAACAGACGAAAAATTTTGTCGCATGTATACCAGTTTGGGGTTTTTGGTAAATTTGTTACAGATGTACCAGTTTGGAGTTTTTTGTGGTATTAACCCAAAAGCAAAGCGAATCAAACTCCAACACTGTATTCCTTGGTGGAAAATCCGAATACAATCATGCATATGGAAAATCTTCCTACATGTCTAGCCCTTGCCTTGTAAAATACTCGTGGATTTAAATTATAATAAATGTGCGTACTCCTCGCCATATTATTTATCTTAGTCCATCTTCCGCGTTGAGTTATTTATTTTATTTATGTTTCCTTATGTTACTAACCAATGTCTAATCTAATACCTACGTAATTTGGCGGGGGGACATGCTTACAAACGACTCCAGTCAAATTGGGGCAAGTGGAGATGGCAATTTGACCTTTACCGCAGCGAAAGTTCTAAGCGGCAAAAGTAGCTACGTCCATTTTTCATATGTTGAGAAGATTGATTGCTAAGGGTGCCCAAGGCACAATGGGAAGCGCAAAAGAGGAAGCCCATCACATAGTTTGGGTCCAAAAGAAGCCCTGTCTTGTCCCATTTCGAGGAGCCCGGTATCTACCAATGGTGGAGTTATTTCTATAGGCACGTAAAAAATTAAAATCACATATAATAAGCAAAACAATTTGCAGAGGTTTGGTGTGCTTAGGAAGATGAATCGAAACTTTTGTGAGATAATAAAGATTTGATTTACCAAAGACAAGGGAGACTTTATTTAGGCATGGAAAGTGCTAGGACTTAATGAAAGGAAAATGCTTAGATGACCGGCTCTCTGAAATGACGGAGAGACGGTCAAAGCTAAGCCACAAGAATATTTTTAGGAAACCGGTGAACTTCCTCAATCGGTTCCAAATTTCGACTCTACGTTTCCTTTTTTTTTTTTTTTTGAGACTTTTATAATTCTTTATTACGAGCTCAAATTGAAACACAAAATTGTAAGAAACAAATTGAAAAACAAATTGAAACCGGTTGATATATGAAGAAACAAATCAAATGTGTCATATTCAAACATAAAAAAATATATAAAAAACTCAGTTTTAACTTTTAAAATAGTGGATATTATTCTCCGGTCAAAGAAAAAGATTACGTGGATATTGTTCCCAAATAAAAAAATAATAATAACTCAAAAAAAATGGGAATGTACTTATCTTGTACACTTTGAACTTCCGATTGTTTTAGGATTTTGTAATTGAATAAGTTATAACTGTGGAGAAAGATTTGTTCATTTCTACTAATTCATCATTTTTAGTTTGATCTTTTCTTTACTTCATTGTTCGTGAATGAGAAGCTAATTCATTGCACAATGATATTGTTATTAGTTGCAAAGCCAACGTTTCCAGTGTATTTTCGTCTTTTAAATTTAATAGATAGATATAAAGACATTAACGATTTCTTTTTAATAAGTGATGATATTTTTCTACTTGTAATTATTGATATTTGGATATTAATTTATTTTTTCTTTCTTCATATTCAAGAACATTGATTTTGTGGGCCCTCTTATGATTTTGTCTCTCAATTTATGCTTGCAATAAGAAAACATATAAGTAAAAAAAAGAAAAAAGAAAAAAAGCCATAGAGTCAATAGGTTGAGGAAGTTCATGATTTCCTCATAAAAGTCTTGTGGCTGAGCATTGACCATAGACCTGTAAAATGGATCATAAATCCATTTTTTAATTCATATATTAGTAAATGGATCATAAATAGATTAGTTATATTTAGTAAATGGTTCATAAATGGGTTTAGGTATAATATGAGTGTTAAATAGGTTTACAATTTATTTAAACTCAACTCAACTCTCTCTCTCTCATTCAATCTCGCGCACACTCACTTCGCACTCTCATATCAGCTTAGGTTTGAGTTTTCTTAGATTTAGTTAATGGTTAATACCACGAAATACCCCAAACCGGTATATCTGTGACAGTGTCACCCCAAACTAATTTTTTGACCATGAAAAATCCCAAATTGGTATACTTATGACAAATTTATTCAAAACTAATTTTTTGACCACCAAAAACCCCGAACTGATATATTTGTGATAATTTTGCCCTCTGTTAGTTTCCATTAAATTGAATTAATACCATAAAAAATTATAAATTGGTACGCTTGTGATAAACGGGGGGTAAAACATTAAATCGGTACATCCTCAATTGCCGACTGTCATTCAACAAAACAGTTTAACAGTAAATTTTAACAGAAATAAACTGAAGGTAAATTTATCACAGGTGTACCAATTTAGGATTTTTGGTGATTAAAAAATTAATTTGAGGTAAAATTATCACAAGCGTACCAGTTTAAGGTTTTTTGCGGTATTAGCCATTTAGTTAAATATGGAAGTGTTTTAACAATATGAGTCGGGTCAAATACAGATTAGGTATGGATCAAGAAAATTGCATTGCACATAAATGGGTCACAAACGGGTTAATGGGTCAATTTAAATCGGACCATTTGTGACCCGATCCAAACCGACCCGACCCGACCCGACCCACCCATTTAACAGATTTAATTTACCGTCACTCCGTCATTCTACAGAGAACGGTCATGCTAGCCCCTTCCTTAATGAAATAGTGATGGAGCCTTGGTTCCCTTGTGATGCTGGGTGAATTGGAGTTAACTAAGAAGGAATTGAAATGAATTGGGAATGAAGAGGCTCCGGTCTCGTGCTTTCGTCGATACGCGGAAGAGGTGGAAACGAATAAGAAGGAATGAGGAAAACTAACGTAAACTCGAAGCCTGCCGGCAAGCAATAAAATTAGAAAACAGATGTCCATATTAAGGTCATGGGAGAAAAGACGAGGATCGTAATAAAGTCACAGCATACAGATTAAAATCACCAAAGCCAGCGCAGGTCGAGTCGTCTGCTCATAGTTTCAAGCCAAACAAACGTGAGGATGATACCTCACCTAGATTTGCAAAAAGATGAGTGCCTAATCTCGATAAGCCGTCAACACAAGTTTGAAACGGCTTCGACCATGGACCAAAAAACGTACTAGGGTTTCCACCTGATTTCGTTCACAGCATGCTCCTCCAAATCTCATCTGCTTCAGAAATTGTTGTTGTACCTACAAACACATTGTGCTTCCCCTTCTTAGGAGCATGATAAAGTAAAAGTTAACGCATATTTTCTAGCCTAATGGTTTCCTCAACATAAATGGAAATTGCCAAATGTGTTTTACACACATTTGAGTCAAACATGCAGGCACTTTCGAACTCTAATTAATGCTTCTGCGTCATAGACTAAAATATTACCTGAGGAGATTGCTCATTCTGCGCTTATCGGTCTGCCACTGCCAGTATATATGTTGGATTCCCTCTCCTTCTGAAGCCTTTCTTCCCTCTCTGTAGTTCCATAACCCCGGGACGACGTACCTGCCGCTTGGATTGTACTCGTTCATCTCCAGCAAGGCCGTTGCAACGGCTGCATAAACTTCATCCCCCATTTCATCCCTCAGGCCTATCAATTTTTCATCTTCATCATCTATTACTTCCTGAAACATAACTCAATCTCGATAAAGAGTATTTAGTCTCTTGAAAAAAAAAAGAAAACAGCAGAACTGAAGCAAGAATCAAATTGAGAAGATGTAAAATGAAATGTCAGAATGGAACTAGTATATAAAATTCGAATGGAATGCTTCATGCTGCAAATCAAGGGGTCTAGGCACCAATGGATTAAGAGGATAGCTAACGCATGAGGATTCACGCGCACGCTGGTCTATGAGACTAGTTCTATATGCATGTTGACATACCAATTCTATTGCCATGTACCCATGACTACATTAAGATGACAGAGAGAAGATATTATACCTAAATTCACTGAATGCAATGTCATCATGAAAGTAATTAAAGAAATTATTAGACCAAAATTAGAAATTCCAGCCCTCTAATCACTTCAGTGATGCGGGTGTATGTATTCTCGGCTGCTACTTTATTATCGGGAGAGGATTGAAGACCTAGTACTGGATACAAGGAACCGGCAATTACAATCACAATGCTCTAATTTAAAGCTCAAACAGCGACTAGTACCACGAACCAATAGTCACGAATTTAAATTCTGGACTTTAGAGATTAAAGCTCTTTAATTTCATGTCAGAGGAGATCTAATAAATAGTAAAAGCCATAATATGTATCACAGTCATACCTGATGCTTCCCTTGAGCCTCGATAATCTTGAAAGGATGCCATGAGGGGTTGTTCAAACGAGTCTGCCACAAGGAACATAGCATAGAAGCTCTTTCTGCGGCCAATTCCTCATTTTTTCGTTTCAGCACTTTTAGGGATGGATTGGTATCAAGCTCACCCATCTTCTTGATACAAATATGACCACTCGATATTTTGCTAATTGCCTACATTATGAGTTGAAAAATTCATATATTAAAGTTTCTGAATCTTGAAATGAAGGAAAGAAAGAAGGGAGGAAGTTAGATAGATCAACTCTTTCCAAGCTTCTAGCAGTTCATCCTTGCTCCGGTTCCCCATGTTGATGAGAGCGAGATTGAGCTCTTCTGTATCCTGGATCATTTCTTTCTTTTCTTTCAAATCCTCGAGCACAGCTCCCGAACGTTTCAGAAGTTCAGCCTCATCATACTTCATCACATCGATTCTCCCCCTCAGCTGTTCGTTTTCCAGTTTCAGTGCCTGATTCTCATCGACCAGACCTTCCAAATGGCTGTTAGAGCAATTAAAGGCCAAATCTTTAAATTTATTATCCAATTCGAGGTCCTTGAGAGATTCATCTCCCTGTTTGTCCATTTCAGACCAAATCTTTTCTGTAGTCAAGACACATATTCAGTAGTCAGTAGCGTACAGATAATTACCAATTAAAATTTTTGAAAGCACAATTGATAAAGTGTACCGTGGTTTACATGGATTGTGCGCCATCGTGTGTGATTTCAGCACAAGAAAATTCAGTTTGCAAATGCTATAGATGAGAAATGTACATCCTAAATTAATGTAAGATAAAGACCTTTAACAGAACGAAAGTGGAGATTCAGATTCAGACATAAAGTAGCAAATGACTCGGTTCGCCAAGGGTGACATGTTTGCTGGATTCGTTCTCAACTGTGGCTCAGAAAGGAAGGAGTTGAGATTAGCATGACTATAACAAAGATAGATCAACTGATACTTTGATGATAAGTCTCCAAAGATCAAGCTTCAATATCTATTCGGACAAATTAACATATAAAACAAACCAACCAAAATCTCGGCAAATTAACTCATTTGTCTAGAATTATTGAGTAGCTCATGCAACTAACAATCTCTTCGTAATGCCAATAGGTCGACTGCAGGAAGTTATCAGTCCACTGCTAAACTTCAGATCTAGTTCATCCGCCTTCTTTCTACTTGGAAGGATCATTTCATACTTCTTAATCTTCCTCGCATGTAACAACAAAAAATGCCCAAAATGACATATCTACTCATTAGGAAATTCTTCAAAGGGTAATGAATGTTTGTCTCACTGTTAAGTTCGATCGGCTATGTCACGCATTATATCCCTAGCATTTAACCTGTGAGCCGAGTGGTGGCGATATCGTTCAAGTGCGCAACACTTTACCGGCATGTTAAAGGTAAGGCGCTATTTGAGTCCCGAATACTCCTAGATATACTAAGACGGGTCTACAAATATGGTTTCCCGAGTGATGTGCCAGGCTGCAAGTGGGTATTTAAACAAAAGGGCCACCTTCGACTGGCTGATAACAGTCCCTTACGTCATTGGTTAAACCAGTTTTTGTAAATTTTGCATTTCTCTTATGTTCTTATAGGTTAACAAGTGGGGATATTTGACATTTTTTGGAAGGGTTCAACTTCATCTTCCTCTCGAGGAACGAAAAACATTTGGGTAATGGACAATCACTCGGTTTGGTTGCAAATTAAGAACCAGAGACTCATGATTCAGTCATCTCAGTTAACTTTTCTTTGGCCCAGAAAAACCAAAAAAGAAAAGGAAGCAAAAGCACATGATCGTGATCACGAACATCGGCACAAAACAGATGGTGCCTGAAACCTAACGAGCATCACCACATGAAAACGAGGGATTCTCTAATACTGATAGCGAAGTTAGGCATTTCACCTTTGTGTTGCGACCTGCGAGCTGGTATCTCTATCCCTCCTTGTTCCTTCTGAAGAAGAATGTTGCGTTTCACGTTGACGGAAACCCCAGGAGGAGAAACAAATGTGACCAGAAAATGGAACGTCCGAAAGACCTTCAACCGAGGAGTCTCGTGGTGGAAATGTGAAAAAAGTTAAATAAAAAAATCAATGCCTATCTGTGCAAGGAAAACTGGTGTTTAATCTCACTTTTAAGTTTTTTTTTTCAAATTCTGCAACATTCTTTAAAAAGCAGAAAAATTATTTCAGCAATCTTAAGCGATTAGTCCAATATGCAATCAAATCCAAAATGTCTGATTGTGCACAATCTCGTAGACCATAGGCAACATCCAGCCGGCCCTTGCTGAGAATACGCGATGCCACATCGAGTTCCGAGGGTCGCCAACCGTCGTCGGCAGTGGAGTGGCTCAAGCGCCCCATGATGCCGCTCTCCACTTTGATGACATGATCATTATTGGTTAGGACGCTTCCAATATTTTGGTTCTTATATGGTACTTGAGTAAGCATTATGAAATGAAAGATCTAAGCCATTATTTTCGAAGGCTTGAGGTGTGTAGTGACTTAGGCTCAGTTTATTTTGCAGAAAATATAATATTTTTGAAAAATATTTTTCAAGAAAAAAATGATAATATTTTCTTGTGTTTGGCTCGACCTCAATAGACTCAGGTGTGGCGTTAAGGATCCGAGTACCGGCACTGAGGGGTTGGGTATCAGAGACCTGGTCCTAGACACCAGAGACTCGGGAACCAGAATCGAGGTTTCCATGCCCAAACGAAGAGTTTCAGGTTAAGCACTGATACGTAGAGTCATAGGGGTGGCTCGTCGAGTTCCGAGGGTCGCCAACCGCCGTCGGCAATGGGGTGGCTCAAGCGCCCCATGATGCCTCTCTGCACATTGATGACATGATCATTATTGGTTAGGACGGTTCCAATATTTTGGTTCATATATGGTACTTGAGTAAGCATTATGAAATGAAAGATCTAAGCCATTATTTTCGAAGGCTTGAGGTGTATAGTGACTTAGGCTCAGTTTATTTTGCAGAAAATGTAATATTTTTGAAAAATGTTTTCCAAGAAAAAATAATAATATTTTCTTGTGTTTGGCTCGACTTCAATAGACTCAGGTGTGGCGTTAAGGATCCGAGTACTGGCACTGAGGGGTCGGGTATCAGAGACCTAGCCCTAGACACCAGAGACTTGGGAACCATTATCGAGGTTTCCATGCCCAAACGAAGAGTTTCAGGTTAAGCACTGATATGTAGAGTCATAGGGGTGGCTCGTCGAGTTCCAAGGGTCGCCAACCGCCATCGGCAGTGGGGTGGCTCAAGCGCCCCATGATAACTCTCTCCACTTTGATGGCATGATCATTATTGGTTAGGACGCTTCCAATATTTTGGTTCTTATATGGTACTTGAGTAAGCATTATGACATGAAAGATCTAAGCCATTATTTTTAAAGGCTTGAGGTGTACAGCGACTTAGGCTGCATTTATTTTGGAGAAAATTTGACAGTTTTGAAAGATTTTTCCCAAGAAAAAATGACAATATTTTTCTGTATTTTACTCGACCTCGATGGACTTAGGTGCGGCGTTAAGGATCCGAGTACCGGCACCGAGGGCTTGGGCATCAAAGACCTGACCCTCGACACTGGGGACTCGGGAACTAGCATTGAGGTTTCTGTACCCAAACGAAGAGTTTCAGGTTAGGCATTGGAATGTATAGTCATATTTTGAAAGGTTAATACCACGAAAAATCCCAAACTGGTATATCTGAGACAATTTTACCCCAAACTAATTTTTTGATCACGAAAAACCCTAAATCGATACGCATGTGATGAATTTATCCCAAACTAACTTTTTGACCATTAAAAATCCCAAACTGATATATTTGTGACAAATTTACTTTCCATTAGTCTCCATTAAATTGAATTAATACAAAAAAAAATCATAAATTGGTACGCCCGTGACAAACGGAAGGTAAAACATAAAATTGGTATATCCATCAATTGTCGCGTGTTATTTAACAAGGCAATTTGACTGTAAAATTTAATAAAAATAAATTGAAGATAAATTTGTCATGGGGGTACCATTTAAGGTTTTGATGGTCAAAAAATTAGTTTTTGGTAAAATTATCACAAGCATACCGGTTTAAGGTTTTTCACGGTATTAACTCTATTTTGAAACACGATTTCCGATTTTTTAAATATGAAATCATTTTCCTGAATTTAAATATCAGTTTTCCATTGAGTCATGTTCCTAAATGGACCAAACGTCAGAAAATGAAAACATTTTTTCTTGAAACATGCTTTCCGCGAAACAAGTAGATGGGTACTATCTTAGTTAAGCCAAATTTGCTTCTGATCTTATTTCTCGTGCCTGACTAACGGACATCAAGATAGCTTCAAGGACTCACGGCCAAATGCCAAGTTGAATACCCGTAGTTATGCGCGTTCCGTACCACCTTAGCACTATCTTCTTTTTACGATAACAAGAGTGCTATAAAGATTACCCACAATATGAGGCACGTTGAAAATAACTGTCATTTCATTCAACGACATATCGGACGTGACACTATCCGTATGCTCCATATCTTCTATGTCAATCAAGCAGCTGATGTTTTATCTAAATCTAAACTTTCGCGGCTTGATTTCCACACTACGGGTGATTTTCTTACAACCACGTTGAGTTTGAGAGAATGTTAGATAATGTATTTGATTTCGATACATTGTGCAATTGATTTGATATTTTTCACGATTCATTGAATCTCACGATATTCGAAATATTGTGTATATGCATCTTTTCACATCATTTTGGAGCCATATAATGGACCGTCGTTGCTTGTATCCATTACCTTAGTGAAGTACCAAAAAAAAACTTTCAAATAAATTATCAGCACTGTCGCTTCTAATGGTCGACATCAATGCAAAATGGACACAAACCATGGAATCAAATGCTCAGATGAAGAAGTTGCCTCCATACTAAGGTGTCGAGTGGAGCCAACCTAGAGCATACAGCATAAGCTTCTCATTATTTTAGTCCTATTTGTACCTTCGACCATTATCCACCGAAGATTATCTAATGCTCTGAGTATTTATTTTTTATATATCTTATTGCAATAAGTAAGTTACTCCCCTTATGTTACGAAGAATGGAAAGAAAAGAACAATTTCAATGGTTCAATTTGGAATTTTATGGGACACTTTTAATGATCTTGTTCCAATCTGAAAATGGTCAATTCCTTCTAGTTTCACTTTTGACTGATTTTGTAAATTTTCTTGTATGTTGTTGCAGGTTTGTAGTTCCCCTTTAAATTTAATGTGCACACCTTGCTCCATCTACTGTAAGGCTCCAACCATAAGGATCCACATGGTGGCATGCGTGGTCCCCGTAGCTACTTCGACAGGAAATACCTTTTCACAAACAATGTTAGACCAATGACTCATATGCTTTTGATAAATAATTAAGATAAATAAACTCATTTCTCACCGACCAATGGGGGAAAAGTATCTTACCTAGACTCCGTTTGTTTCACGAAAAACGAATAATTTAAAAAACATTTTCCTAACAATGATTGCCTGTGTCGCTTATAAGAATGAATGACTTGGAATTATTTTCACCATCCACTAAAATGTTTAGACACTATGTTTAGACACATATTGCTGTCCATAGTAGAAATATTCTTCATTAACTAATTATTTCAAGCGATACAAGTGATCATTCTTAAGAAAATATTTTTTAAATCATTCATTTTTTGTGAAACAAACGGAGCCCTAAAGAATGACTAAATTTATAGTCCTCCGTTAATGAAATACTCATAGATTAAATATATAAATGTGCGTGCACCTCAATATATCATTTATACCGGTCCATCTTCCACATTTTGCTATCTATGTTCCTTATGTCACTAACAAATGTTCAATCTATACGTAATTTGGCCAGCGTAGTAATGGAGCCTACGTTCCCTTATGATGTTGGGTGAGTTGGAATAATTTAGATGGGATCAAACTGACGTAACTCGAAGCCTGCTAGCAAGCAATAGAATTAGAAAACATACATCCATACAAGGTCATGGTAAAAAAGACGAGGACCTTCATATAAAGTCACAGCATAGAGATTATAATTTTCCAAAACAAGTGCAGGTCGAGTCATCAGCTCATAGTTTCAAGCCAAACAAACGCAAGGACGTTACCTTACCTAGATTTGCCAAAAAAAAAGATGAGTACCTATCTTGATAAGCGGTCGAAACAAAATAGAAACAGCTTCAATTGCGGACAAAAGCGCAGCGACGTGAAAATACTAGAATTTGGACCTGATTCAGTTCACAGCATGCTCCTCCTAGTCACATCTGCTTCGACGATTGTTGCCCCTACAAACACATTGTGCTTCCCTTACTTAAGAGTACAACAAAGTAAAAGTTTTCGCATGTTTTCTAGCCTCATAGTTTCATTAATGTGTTTTACACACATTAAGTCAAACACGCAGGCACTTTCGATTTCCAATTAACTCTAAGTGAGCGACTAGATACTAACCTGCGGAGACGGTTCATCTAGAGCTGATCGGTCTGCCACTGCGTCAGTACATATTCGATCCCCTCTTTTAGTGGAGCCTTTCTTCCTGTTCTGTAGTTCCACAACTCCGGGATGACGAACCTGCCGCTCGGATTGTACTCGTTCATCTCCAGCAAGGCCGTTGAAATGGCTTCGTAAACTTCATCCCCCATTTCTTCCCTCAGGCCTCTCAGTTTTTCATCTTCATCGTCTATTACTGTTGGAAACAAATGTGGAAAAACAAATACATAATACAAGATTTATGTGGTTCGATCACAAGGTGATTTACGTCCACGGGCGAGGCAAATCAAGATTCTACTATAATCAAAGAGAGTACAAATTTTCAGAAGTCGAAACAACGACTTGACAAAACCTCACGGCTCACCAAAATCTCAGGAAAGAAAATTCTCTCTCTTCATCTAATGAGAAAACTTAGCCGCGGTATAAATAGGGCTTCCAAAAAAAAATCTCCTTTTTCGCGAACTAAATCTCCTTTTTCGGGTCGTACAAAAAATATGTCGAGTCGGGTCATAAACCGGACCTAATAAAATTCAAGACATATTTAACAAATCTCCACATTGGCTTGAATTTTCTAAAATAAAACAATCAAGAAGCCGAACACATTCTCTCAGCATCCCTAAGCCTACGTGAGCTAACTCGGTGTAGGAAATAAGGGCTGCAACGAAAGAACATATTCACTTCAAAAAACAAAAATAGAACTTGCATTTACCTCTCCACCATAGCCCCAAAAAGAGCAAACTCAACCAAGCATGCCAATCAAACTCAAGCAATGCTTAAACTTGTTAGCTGGGACTGGCTTGGTCAACATATCAACAGGATTATCAGTTGTACCAATTTTCTTTATTGTTATATTTCTCTCAGCAACTGCCTCTCGAATAAAGTGATACCTGACATCGATGTGTTTAGTCCTCTCATGATATGCTTGATTTCTAATCAAATATATAGCACTCTGATTGTCACAAAAGACAACTGAATTGTCTTCCTGCTGGAGCCCAAGTTCCTGAACAAGATTTCTTAACCAAATACCTTCTTTCACTGCTTCTGCTACTGCCATATACTCTGCCTATGTAGTAGATAAAGCAACTGTCGACTGTAAAGTTGACCTCCGACTAATAGTCGAACTAGATAGTGTGAAAAGATAGCCAGTCAAAGATCTCCTCTTGTCGAGATCACCTACAAAATCAGAATCCACAAATCCCACAACAGAAGTACCATTGGAACTGTTTCTATCAAATACTAGGCCCAACTTCATAGAGCCTCTAAGATACCTAAGTATCCATTTCACTGCCTGCCAATGGACCTTTCCAAGATGTGTCATATATCTACTAACCATACTAACTGCCTGCGCAATGTCTGAACGAGTGCATACCATAGCATACATAATGTTACCGACTGCACTGGAGTATGGGACATGAGACATCGCAGCCTCCTCGACCTCTGATTGAGGTGAATGTAAAGCTGAGAGTCTAAAATGAGATGCCAACGGTATACTCACTGGCTTAGCGTTTTGCATGCCAAACCTCTCAAGTACCTTCTCAATATAACTCCTCTGCGAGAGATATAATTTCCCTCATTTTCTGTCCCTCTGAATCTCCATTCCTAAGATCTTCTTGGCATGACCTAGATCTTTCATCTCGAACTCCTCACTGAGCCGTTTCTTCAAAATCAACACATCTGACATGTTCTTTGCGGCAATGAGCTTGTCATCCACGTATAAGAGAAGATAGACAAAGGATCCATATGAACTTTTCTTGAAATAAACACAACTATCATAGTTGCTTCTATGATAACCGCTCCTTATCATAAAGCTGTCGAATCTCTTATACCACTGTCTCGGTGACTGCTTCAGACCATACAAGGATTTCTTTAACCTACAAACATGATCTTCCTTGCCTTCTATATAATAGCCCTCGGGCTGGGCCATATAAATAGTTTCCTCAAGCTCGCCATGCAGAAAAGCTGTCTTCACATCAAGTTGCTCAAGCTCTAAGTCAAATTGAGCAACTATAGCTAGTAACACACGGATGGAAGTGTGTTTTACCACAGGGGAGAAAACTTCATCATAATCAATTCCCTCCTTCTGATTGTAGCCTTTAGCTACGAGCCGAGCCTTATATCTAGCATTTTCAATACCTGGAATTCCTTCCTTTTTCTTGAAGACCCATTTACACCCAATGGCTTTTTTTCCTTTGGGCAACTGCACCAAGTTCCAAGTCTGGTTCTTATGAAGTGATTCAAGTTCCTCAACCATAGTAACAGCCCATTTCTCTGATTCTGTGCAAGTAACAGCTTCTGTATAGGTAGAAGGTTCATGAATACCCATATCTTCTGCTGTCGTAAGAGCGTAAGCCACCAGATAAGAGAATCCATATTTCTGAGGAGGCCGAGTCTGCCTTCTTTCTCTGCCAATAGCAATAGAGTATGACTGCTCCACCTCATCTACAGCTTCCTCATCTAAACTTGAATCATCAGGAGCAATTTGTTGGTTCAAATCATTTTGAGAGGTCTTTTCTGGAAGCTCCACCTGAACCTCCATCTCATTCGTAGCACTCTCATACTTTCCTACAGACTCATTAACAACTTTCCTTTGATCAAGCATATGCATTTCATTAAATGTAACATCCCTACTAATAATGAACTTAGGTAAGTTAGGTTCCTGGCACCATAAACGAAAACCTTTCACCCCATTAGCGTACCCAACGAAAATACATTTCTTTGCTCTAGGTTCTAACTTACCATCTTTAACATGATAATAAGCAGGGCATCCAAAAACCTTTAGATTAGAATAATCACAAGGCTTACTTGACCACATCTCAAAAGGAGTCTTGCATTCTATTGCTGTTGAATGAGAGCGATTAACCAGATAACAAGCCGTGTTAACAGCTTCAGCCCAAAAATCTCTTTCCATGCCAGCATTAGAGAGCATGCATCTTGCTCTCTCCAATAGAGTTCTGTTCATACGTTCTGCCACTCCATTTTGCTATGGAGTGTGCCTAACTGTACGGTGTCGAACAATACCTGCATTTGCACATAATTCATTAAAATCACCACCACAGTACTCAAGACCATTATCTGTCCTAAGATGTTTGATCTTCTTCCCTGTCTGATTCTCAACAAGGGCTTTCCACTTCTTGAAGGTTTCAAACACATCACTTTTTCTTTTCAGAAAGTAAACCCAAACCTTCCTGGAATAATCATCAATAAACGTCACAAAGTAAAGAGCACCACCCTTAGATGGAACCTGTGCTGGTCCCCATAAATCGGAATGGATATAGTCGAGTGTGCCCTTTGTCGAATGCGTCCCCGTACTAAATCTGACTCTGCATTGCTTGCCAAGAACACAATGCTCACAGAAATCTAGCGAGGTCATCTGCTCCCCACAAAGTAAACCACGTTTACTCAAAACTGTCATGCCACGCTCGCTCATGTGGCCCAAACGCATATGCCACAATTTTGTTCTATCATTGTCAGAAACGGAATTGCATGTGCCAACTGAAGGACCCATAACTGTGCTACCCTGCAGATGATACAAGTGATTCACCTTGCTTCCTTTCATCACAACCAGATTGCCTTTTGAAACTTTGAGAACTCCACCTCCATCTGAGTACACACACCCAATTGAATCCAAACTGCTCAAAGAGATAAGGTTTCTCTTTAAGTCTGGTATATGTCTTACTTCAGTTAAAGTTCTCACTGCTTTGTCGTGGCACTTAATCCGAACAGTACCAATACCCACGACTTTGCATACAGCATCATTCCCCATCAAGACTGATCCACCATTCAATGGCTCGTATGTGGTAAACCATTCCCTATTTGGGTACATGTGATATGATGCTCCCGAATCCATTATCCAAACATCATTGGACAAATTAACAACAGAGCATGCCATAAGAACACTGTCTGATGCATTAGACTCAGTTTCGTTTGCAACATTCGCCGAATCTTGTCTTTGACCATGCTGCTTATCCTTTTTTCTTGAGCGAAGGACAATCTGACTTGTAATGTTCCTTTTTGTGACAATAGTAACACTCAACGTTCATCTTATCTCCAGGTGGCTTAGATTTTGAACGACCAACAGATTTCCCACGGGAAGCTTTATCCCTGCTCTTAGTCCTGCCTTTTACAAATAAACCATCTGCTTTGTTTTCACTGGTATTCCCATTCAATTTTGTTCTCAGTTCTTCAGAATTCAATGATGCTTTAACATCCTCCAAAGTTATGGATTCACGTCCATAAAGCATCGAGTTCACAAAATTTTCGTATGAGACAGGCAGTGAACATAACATGATCAAAGCTTGATCTTCATCCTCGAGTTTAATATCAAGGTTTTTCATATCCAGAACAATTTTATTAAACTCATCCAAGTGTTCCTGAACAGACGTACCTTCACGCATCTTTAGGGTATAAAGACGCTGCTTCAAATAAAGTCTCGATGTTAGAGATTTCTTCATGTAGAGACTTTCCAATTTCTTCTAGAGACCGGCCGCTGTTTCCTCATCGGCGACTTCTTGCAAAACCTTGTCATCTAGAGACAACTGGATCGCGCTATGTGCCTTCTCGTCCATCTTTTCGATCTCAGCCGAGGTCATATCGTCTGGATATTTTCCGTCCAGTGTCCTAACCGTACATTCTCGCCTCAATAAAGCCTTCATCTTTATTCTCCATAATCCGAAGTTGTTCTGTCCGTCAAAAGATGAGATCTGAAACTTCAAAGATGCCATCTCAAAGAACCCTAGAATCGAACTAGGCTTTAATACCACTTGTTGAAAACAAATGCAGAAAAACAAATACAGAACACAGGATTTACGTGGTTCGATCACAAGGTGATCTACGTCCACGGGCAAGGCAAATCAAGATTCCACTATAATCAAAGAGAGTACAAATTTTCAGAAGTCAAAACAACGACTTGATAAAACCTCACGGCTCACCAAAATCTCAGGAAAGAAAATTTTCTCTCTTCATCTAATGAGAAAACCTAGCCGCGGTATAAATAAGGCTTCCAAAAAAAAATCTCCTTTTTCGTGAACTAAATCTCCTTTTTCGGGTTGCACAAAAAATATGTCGGGTCGGATCATAAACCGGACCGAATAAAATTCAAGACATATTTAACAATTACTTCTTGAAACAAAACCCAATCTCCATAAAGAATGTTTAGTTTCTCTCATAAAAGAACAGTAGAAATGAAGCAAGAATGAAATAAAAAGGAAAATAAATGAAGTGTCAGAATGGAGCCAGTACATAAATTCAAATGAAATGTTTCCTGCTGCAAATCAAGGCGTGCAATGACTAGAGGCTTAAGATCACTAGCGCATGAGGATTCACGTGCTGCTCTATGAGACTCACTCTATAAGCACTTTAGCAAACCAATTCTACTCCCTTCAAATGACAGAGAGAAGATACCATACATAAATTCACTGAATTTAATGTCATCACAAAAGTAACTATATAGAAGAAATATTCATAGACCACAATCAGAAATTCCAGTGCTCTAATTACTTCAGTGACGCAGGTGTGTACATTCCAGGTAGCTGTTTTATCATCAGGAGAGAAGATCACAGACCATGTATTGGATACCACAAAGCGACCATAGCACAATCATAGTGCTCTCAATTAAGCATAAACAATGACTAGTACCATAAACCCATAGTCATGATTTTAAATTATGTATTTTAGAGGTTGAAGCTCTTTGAAATCATCTCAGAGGCAGATTTAACACATAGTAAGTGCCATGACATATATCAAAGCCATACCTGATGCTTCCCTTGAGCCTCGATAATCTTGAAAGGATGCCATGAGGGTTGGCCAAAAGCTTGTCCCACAAGGAACACAATTCTAAACCATCTTCTTCAGCCAATCCATCGTTCTTCTGCATAGACACTTCAAGGAATGGCCGGGTATCAAGGTCACCCATTCTCTTTATACCAATATAGGCACCCGTTATACCTCTAAATGCCTACACGATGGGTTGAGTGATTCAAATACGAAAAGTTTCTGAAACTTGAAATGAAGGAAAGAAGTAAAGGAAGTCACGTCGATCAAATGTTTCCGAACTTCTTGCAGCTCATCATTGCTCCAGCGCTCCTTGACAATGAGAGCGATATTCAACTCTTCTGTGTTTTGGAGCATTTCTTCCATTTCTTTGAAATCCCCGAGCATAGTTCCCATACGCTTCAAAAGTTCAGCCTCGTCATGCTTCATGACATCAATTTCCCCCCTCAGCTGTTCGATCTCCTGTTTCAGTGCCCGATTCTCATCGACCTGACCTTCTAGATGGATGTCTTCTTGCCTCTGAATTGAATATACGACCAATACACATTTGATTTCATGAGTTCAATTACTCCAATGCAGGAAATTACTCTATACAAATGGCAATGCACCAATTTCAGTCACTTCCTGAAAATAGTGAAGTCTCTTACACTTTTTTTTCGCACCTCTTGCAAGTTAGTTCTCCGAGAACCAACTTGTTGCGACGTAGAGTTTCCGTGAATTATTAGTATGCTTCGCAAGCAATCATATGCACTCTGTACTTTCTTCATCTCTATATAAAGAGAGAACAATCACATCAATTGATTTTAATATACCCATGCAGAATAATAAAAACAAGAAAATGGCAAGAAAAATTGTTAGAAATTAAACCAAATTTGTTGATACTTATTTCTTTTTTGAGTCTATCCGTATTTTCATATTTTGCTTTTTCGTGTTTTTAGGTGTTAATTATAGTTCGAACCCGAAAAAAGAAAGTTTCCTAAGTCAATTAGATTTCCTATTTTGAATAGGTTTTCTAATCGGAGTAGGTTTCCTAATTAGAATAGGTTTCCTAGAAAGAGGTTTCCTATTTTGAATCAAACTATGGCATATATATATATATATATATAGTCTATTTCTCTTGTAATTGAGATATGCAATAAAAAGGTGTGAATTGTGATTGTTTCACCTTCAAAAATTTCTTCCATCAAATCAAGTTGTTGCTGCGTCTCTAACGCTCAACAAATTGGTATCAGAGCCTACGGTTCATTATTAAGGCCTTAACGAACAATCAGTTTCCTCTTCAATACCCTCGTCTTACCAAAAAAAATTATGGTAACTGGGCTGGTAGAATGAAAGCTCTACTCGGTGCCTACGGTGTGTAGGAACTTGTTAACACTGGCCATGATGAGCCGGAGGATGAAGCCACGTTGAACCAGAACCAGAGGAATGCCTTAGAGAAGGTTCGAACGAAAGATCAATATGCCATGTTAATCATTTATCAAGCGTTAGATGATTCCATATTCGAAAAAAGTTCCAAACGCCACTGCCGCCAAAGAGGCATGGGAGATTCTTCAAAACACACATCAAGGAGTTTAGAAAGTTTAGAAGATTCGCCTTCAAACCTTGAGAGGCGAATTCGAGGTAATTCATAAGAAAGAATCTGAATCGATTGCTGATTATTTCATGAAAATTTTGGTAATTGTTAATCAGATGAAAAGAAACGGAGAAGACGTTTCCGATGTTCGTGTTGTTGAGAAAATACTTCGGTCCTTAGACAAGAAGTATGATCATATTGCGGTTGCAATTGAAGAATCCAAAGACTTGGATGCTATGATGGTTGATGAACTTATGGGTTCATTACAAACCCATGAAGAAAGATTTAGAAAGAAAAAGATTGAACCGGTGGAGGAAGTTCTCCAAACGCAATTGACCATTTGAGATAAGAAGGGGCAAAGAAAAGATCCCGTTCAAAATCGCAGGACAAGTCAAGATCGTGATCGAGGTCGTGACCGAGGTCACTTTCGAGGAAGAGGTCGTGGATGAAGCAGAGGAGATCCTGCTTGAAGTGATGGAGGATACTAATACCAAAAAGGTGTTCGTGAAAGAGGAAAGAACTCGACAAGTCAATGGTATGATAAATCTAAAATCCGATGTTATCATTGCAATAAATTTGACCATTATGCTTCTAACTGCTGGAACAAAGAAATTAGCAGAGCAGACGAAAAGGCGAACTTGGTGAATGATGCTGATCAAGTTCTCTTATTGGCATTCAAAGAATATCAAGAAGGTCAAAGCGATATGTGGTATTTGGATACCGGCGCAAGCAATCACATGTGCGGGAGAAATGAGATATTTGCTAAGTTAGATGAGACAATTAAAGGGACTGTCTCATTCGGTGATAACTCTAAAATTCTTGTTGAAGGGAAATGTACAATTTTGATTCGCTTAAAGAATAGTGCACGTCAGTTTATTACCAATGTTTATTATGTTCCAAAAATGTCAAGTAATATCTTGAGTTTGGGACAACTTCTAGAGAAAGGTTATACTGTTCATATGAGAGATTTTAATCTTCTGTTAAGAGATCGAAATAATAAACTGATTGCAAATGTGAAGATATTGAAGAACATGATGTTTATTCTTAATATAAAAAGTGATGTCACAATGTCTAAAGACGTGCATAGATGATCCTTCATGGCTGTGGCATTTGAGGTTCGGCTATCTCAATTTTGGCGGACTCAATTTGCTTTCTCGCAAGAAGATGGTTTATGACTTACCACATATTGATCATCCCGATCAATTATGTGAAGGGTGTGTTATTGGCAAGCATTCCAAAACTAGTTTTTCGAATGAGGCGATTTATCGAGTGAAAAAGCCACTTGAGTTGATTCATTCTGATTTGTGTGGCCCGATCAATCCTCACTCATATGGTAATCATTAATATTTTGTTACTTTTATTGATGATTTTACTCGGAAAACTTGAGTGTATTTTTTGAAAGAAAATACAGAAGTATTTGATACTTTCAAACAATTCAAAAACCTGATTAAAAAAAAAAGCGGTTATTTTATCAAGACTTTGAGAACTGATCGTGGTGGAGAATTTACCTCAGCCATATTCAACAAATTCTGTGAAAATCATGGTATTCGATGTTTCTTGATAGCCCCGTATTCTCCTTAACAAAACGGTGTGGCTGAACGGAAAAATAGAACTATTCTTGATATGGTTCGAAGCATGTTGAACAGCAAAAATTTGTCCAAGGAACTTTAGGCCGAAACTGTTTCATGTGCCCTCTATCTTCAAAATAGATGTCCCACATATGGACTTGAAGGCGTAACTCTACAAGAGGCATAGACCGGGAGAACACCAAGTGTTTCGCACTTGAGAATTTTCAGGAGCATTGTCTATGCTCATGTCCTGGACCAAAAAAGATCGAAACTTGAAAATAAGAGCAAAAAGCTCATCTTTATCGGGTATGACTCATCATCTAAAGCCTATCGATTATTTGATCCTAACACTTTGAAAGTATATGTAAGTAGAGATGTCAAGTTCGATGAAGATGAAATGTGGAAAGAAAAACTAAAAGAAGAAACGAATGCTCGTGGTGATTCCGATCAAACGGAGTTGAAGGATTAACCTTCACATTCTTTTCCAACATCTTCTTCAAGTTCATCAACACCATCCCCTTCAAATAGTGTCGATGAACCGCTAGTGCCAATATCAAGAAGATTGTCTGAAATTTACGAAGCTACCAAAGAACTTCATCTTATATGTCTTCTTGCAGATTAAGAACCACTTGCTTATGATGATGCGGCCAAAGAAGAAAAGTGGAAAAAAGCCATGAATGAAGAAATTGAAGCCATTGAGAAAAATCAAACATGGGAGCTTGCTCATCTTCCGAAGGACAAGAAATCGATTGATGTTAAATGGATGTACAAGGCCAAGAAGAATGAGAAAGGTGAAGTGACAAGATACAAAGTTAGATTAGTCGCGAAAGGGTACAAGCAAAAAGCCGGAATTGACTATAATGAAGTTTTTGCCCCTGTTATCTGCATGGAAACTATTAGATTGATTATTTTCATTACTGCTCAAAATAATTTGTGGATTTATCAAATGGATGTCAAATCAGCATTCTTGAATGGCATCCTTGAAGAAGAAATTCATGTCGAACAACCCAAGGGGTTTGTTGTGAAATGTCATGAAGACAAAGTGTTAAGGTTGAAAAAAGCTCTATATGGGCTTAAACAAGTACCGAGAGCATGGAATTCCAGAATTAATGCATATTTCAAGGCGAATGAATTCTCTCGATGTCCATATGAGCATGCACTCTATTTGAAGCAAGAAAAATGTGATATTCTGCTCGCCTGTTTATATGTTGATCTTGTTTTTACAGGAAATAATTCAACGATGATTGATGCTTTTAAGGCATCGATGGTGAAAGAATTTAAAATGACTGATAATGGTCTCATGAATTATTTCCTTAGTATCGAAGTGAAGCAAAGTGCCGATGGGATCTTTATTTCCCAAAAAGGATATGCAGAAAATATCCTTGAAAAATTCAACATGAAGAACTGTATGCCGGTCATTATACCAATGGAGTGCGGAACCAAGCTTTCGAAATTTGATGATGGTGCCGATATTGATTCGACAAACTATAGAAGCTTGATTGGGAGTTTGAGATACTTGACATGCACGAGACCGGATATTATGTATAGTGTTGGAATTGTGAGTCGATACATGAAGAAGCCGAAATCATCTCATCTTAAAGCTGCAAAAAGAATACTTCGACAAATCAAAGCATCACAGGATTTGTATTTTTCTTGTGCGACACTGCTTTCACGTGGTCATCAAAGAAGAAATCAAGTGTTATTCTATCGACATGTGAAGCTGAATATGTAGCTGCATCTTCATGTGTTTGTCATGCAATATGGTTGAGAAGACTACTCAAAGATATTCTTATGGAGCAGAAGAAAGCAACGGAGATTTTTGTTAATAATATTTTTGCTATTGCTTTGGCGAGAAATCCAGTTTTTCATGAACGAAGTAAACATATCAATATTCGATATCACTTCATCCAAGAACAGGTTAAAGAGAATGAAGTTAAAGTATTGCATGTAAAGACCAGAGATCAAGTAGCAGATATTTTTACTAAACCTTTCAAGATCGATGCTTTTCGAAAGTTCAAGAGCCTGCTTGGAATGATCGATGGAAGAGAATTTGGTTTAAGGGGGAATGTTAAAAATTAAACCAAATTTGTTGATACTTATTTCTTTTTTGAGTTTGTCCGTATTTCCATATTTTGATTTTTCGTGTTTTTAGATGCTAATTATAGTTTGAGCCCGAAAGAGGAAAGTTTCCTAAATCAATTAGATTTCCTATTTTGAATAGGTTTCCTAATTGAATGGTTTCCTAATCGGAGTAAGTTTCCTAATTAAAATAGGTTTCCTAAAAAGAGGTTTCCTATTTTGAATCAAATTATGGCCTATATATATAGTCTATTTCTTTTGTAATTGAGATATGCAATAAAAAGGCGCGAATTGCAATTGTTTCACCTTCAAAAATTTATTCTGTCAAATCAAGTTGTTGTCACGTCTCTGACGCTCAATAGAGATCCCGCCCCCTCCTTTAACTAATAACCTTGCTTTGATGTATCTAAAAGATAGAAGCATGGTGCACGCCTTCATTATAAGATTGCTCGAGCTTTTCTTTCTCGGTAATTAAGTTTTTAAGAGAGTTAGAAGTCTGCTTTGATATTTCTTCCATCTCTTGCAATTGCATGTTTTTAAGCTCTAGTTTCCTCTCCAAGGATACAAGCTCTTATCGCTTCTGAGCCTCCTTGTCTACTATTTCAGCGATAGTCTTAAGGTCTCCGATCTCCCGTAGTTTTTCTCCAATGATACACTTTGAGTTGTAGTCATTGGCACGAGCAACCCAAGCATAAGTGCCTGTTTTCCTTTGCTTGCTGGAATACCAATCCTTCCGTCCATGATGATCTGCATCATAAGCCCTCTCAAACAACAAGGCATTGCAGAAACCGAGCCAATCTTCGCCAAATTCCACAACAGTGATTTCGGATGGGTTTTGGTAGTCACACAGTGCTTGAACTCTAATGAAACTGAAACCTTTCCTATGCAACTCACCTGTCCCTCGGGTTTTGCTTTCTTTAATGCAACACCTCGTCCTCACCTTTTTAGGTCGAGTATCCACAACAATCCCCATCCAAGGCCACACAAGCATTTGGTCATTGCAATAGTTGACAGGACTATCGACTGGCAGTTCAATCACATTTACATTCTCTTGATCTTCTTCTGAATCTTCCTCCAAAGAAACACAAGAGTCCTCTTCTTTTGCATACCTCTTCTTTGAACTATTCTTGGTCATCACAGAAGCATGCCGGAGGTCCCCTTCATCCACACAGACTCGCTTTCTACTCTTCCGGTTGTTAGAGAATGTAAAGGCCAAATCTTCACCATCAAATTCCACATCCTTATGAGATGGATCTCCCTGTTTGTCCATTTCAGATCGAGTCGTCTCTGTTATCTGGACACATATTCGTTAGTCAGTAGCATAAAGATACTTCCCAATTAAGATTTATATAAATATAAGCGACAGAGTTTACCATGCTGTCTCTTCTTCCGTTTGTAAACGGAAGTACTGACCAACGAATTGTCACTTTCACTATCCGGTTCTAGATCCTTGTGAGATTGATCTCCCTGTTCGTCTGTCTCAGACTCACTCATCTCTGTACAAAACGCAAATAAGACATTTCTCATCTTCCAGTTGTTCGAGAAAACAAAGACTAAATCTTCAAATTAATCAATCAATTCCAGATCCTTGTAAGATTCATCCCCTGTTTGTCCATTTCAGACCAAGTCCTTTTATAATTCAGACACATACTCAGTAGTCAGTAGCATACTTATCATTGCAAATTAAGATTGTCTAAAACACAATTGACGGAGTGTATCGTGGTTTCCAGGGATTGGGCACCAATGTGTGATTTCACAATAACGATATTCATGCTATCGATACGAAATGTACATCCTAAAGTAACGTAAGATAAAGACCTTTGGCAGAATGAAAATGGAGATTCAGACTCAGGCAAAATAGAGTAGCAAACGACTCGGTTCACCACGAGTTTGCCGGATTCAGTCTCCAACCATGGTTCAGAAGGGAAGCAGATGGGACTAACATGACTGGGACAGATAATGATCAACCAAGACCTTGATAACAAGTCTCTAGATCAAAGTTCAATATCTATTCAAAAAACAAAAACACATAAAGTGAAACTGACCATAATCTCGAGCAAATAAACTTGATTGTCTAGAATTATCAAGTACCTCATGTAACTAAAATCACTTCGTAATGCCAATCGGTCGATTTACAAGGATATCAGTCCACTGTCAAGCTTCAGACACCTTCTATCTACTTTGAAGGATCGTTTCATACATCTTACTCCTCCTCACATGACCAAAAAAATGCCCCAAATGAAGTATCCACTCACTAGGAAAATTCTCAAAGGTTCTGTCTTGTTGTTTGTCACAGCTTTACATCCCTAGGATTTAACCCGTAAGCCGAGAGGTGGCAATATCGTTTAAGCGCGCAACCATATGCTTTAAAGGCATGTTAAAGGTGTGGCTAGATATACCAAGACCATCTACCAAAACTGGTTTAGTAAGCGACGTGCCAGACCGCAAGCGAGCACGTAAACAAAAGGGCCATCTTCGACCGCCCGATATCAGTCCGTTACATCATTTGGTAAACCAATTTCGGTATATTTAACATTTCTCTTGTGTTTTCATAGCTTAACAAGTGGAAATATTTAAGACATTTCTGAGAAGGGTTCAACCATGTCATCTCCCTCTCAAGGAACGAAAGACACTTGGGTTATGGACAAACCCCTCCGGTTTGGTTGCAAATCAAGAATCAGAGGCTCGCGTTTCAGTCATCTCAGTTACCCTTTTCTTCGGACAAAAGGAAAGGGAAGGAAAAACACACATGAGCATGATCATACGGCACGAAATATATGGTGCATGAAACTTCACGAGTATCATCACTACATGGAAACGAGGGAGTCTCTAGCACTGACAAGCAAAGACAGGCAGTTTTACCTTCTGTTGCGACTTGCGGGTTGGTATCTCTCTCCTCGTTCAGAAGAGTGTTGCGTTTCACTTGGTTCTTGTAAAGCAGAATCCGAGCGAGGAAGCCCTAAACGTACAAAAGAAGACTCGATGAGTCTCTCCGCAGTGAAAAGCTCGGCTAGTTTTTTTTTCGATAACGACAAAAGCAAACAACAGTTTTTCGTTTTCGGCAAAATTCGAAAAGTTATTGGCAGGTGAAAATAAAATATGAAAAAATTAATGTCTATATACTTAAGGAAATGTTATTTAGACAGTAAAATAATTTGATTTTTTTTATTTTATCATATTCTAACTCTCAATTCATTCTCAGAATTTTATCATACTTCTTTACAAAATGTGAAAGTCGAACTCTACACTTGAAACTAAATGTACTTATCCTCAGCCTTCCTAAAAAGGTGAGGATTTGAATTTTCGAAGAAAAAAACGCACGAAAGTCTCCTTGTTCTTGGCATGGAAGGTGAGGTGGGAGCTGTTGAGATTTAATGGCAGTGACCGAGGATTTGGTGAGGCTCATAAAGAGCAGGTGTTAATAAGAGAGCAATGAGTAGGAAATTTATTGAATTTTTTTTAAGGGTCTTGGGTCTTTGATTCAATTGCCATAAAAAGCATGTTTCTGTTTTTTTTTATTTTTTTGACTAAATATGTACATATATAGGCTAATTCCAATTCAATTCAGCGGGTGACTCTTTCATAACACAGCACACATCATTCAGCCCCCCACCCCCCCAAAACAAGATTTGCATAGTAAATTGAATCTCATTTGGAAGCAACCGATGCGAAACGCTCATTTGCTCGCTCTCCTCCCATCTTGCGAATGCCCGGTAATTGTTTTTTGGATCGGCCAACGACCACACAAGGTGATAGGATTGTGTAACATTCTGAATTTTCGGTCCTTTTCTCGGGATTTATGAAATGAATATTTGACTAATGCACTATAGTGAAATTTCTCCCGGAGCCGCGCATTCTCGGGACGCTAACCTTAGGGGTAAGGCCATTACGGGATTGAGTTCGCACAACCAAAGAACTCGACCTTAGCTCGACCTTCGACCATAAGGATTGACGAAGGAATGTTTTGGGCCAACAGAGACCGATCTATTTGATTGATCGTGTTCGAAGAAAACTAGTGACAGACCCTCGCAATTATATGACAACCGAGGTCGTCCTGGGTAGAGCAAATTTAAACGTGATTTGACTTAGTGTCGAGAGCGCGAAATTCCAATGAGCCACCCGTTAGCCAGAGATAAGCTAAAGTCGTAATTGTTCGATTTTAGTCATTTCTTGGAATGCGGGCCCGGGAATCAAGAATTTTGAAAGTGACAATTTTGAGTGGCCGATAACGTTTTTGGTGTGGCCAACCTTGGAGCCACCCATTTCTGCAAAAAAAAATGAATTTCGGTCTAGGACCGGAAAAATGACCATTTTGCCCTTGGGACTGCAAATGAATTTCAGGGATTGAATTAAGTCGGGAGACTGAGAAACACCTAGTATGGCCGAAAATTTGATGGACAAGAATGCCCCTCTCCCTTTTGAGTAATTACCTTTTTGCCCTTTGGACTTTTTGGATAAGGTTAACCGTGGGCTGTCGGATCTCGAATAAGATCAAATCTTGGCCATTGGATCGGAGGGGTAGTTGAAGGGTATTTTGGTAATTTTCGGTGGGGTTTTGAGATCAATAATTAGGGTAGAATATTTATATTCATTTCCTTCTCTCTCTCTCTCTCTTCTCATAATTCAAGTCTCTTTCTCTCTCCTCACCCCCCCACCGAATTGGTTCTCTCTCTCTCCCCTCTCCCCTGTGCGTGAGCCACCTTGGCTGGCCACCAGCTCGCCGCCGCCTGGTCGTCGCTCTCCCGCCGGTCACTGCCACCGCTTTTTCTCTTTCCTAGCCAAGCATCACCACCTTCTGTCCATCTGTCTCTCTCTGTTTCGCTGTTCCGATCAGCCCCACCACCGCCGAGCCACCCTTGGCCACCCTCCCCTGGTCCATATGACCAGCTTGCCATCCCCAGCCGCCCGTGCGCCGCCCACCAGCCACCGGTCCATGGTGGTGCAGCTACTTGCCTGCTTGGCCGCTGACGCCGCTGCTGAGCCGTTCGTTCCAGCCTCTGTCCAGCCAACTTGTCATGCCTTTTTGAGGTAAGTGACTTCCCCGAACATTATCTAGAACCTCGGATATTGTTAGACACGTATAGGGCTCAGTTTAAGGTGAATTAAGAGGCTGTTTTGGGTTTTAGATAGGGGCTGTAAATTGGTTGTTGTGGACTGAAGTGTACAATGAAATTGCGAGGTTTAAGAGGCTCGGATAGAGCTGTGATGTTGTGGATTGATCGTGGTTAAATTGTGTGTTTGATTGGAAATTTTATGGCATGATTGGGCTTAATTGAATGATTGAGTGATTTGTAATTGTGGGCTGGTTTGAGAATGTGTTTCGGACCGTGTATGTGTGGTCGTGTATATCATGTGTGTGGCTGTGTGTGTGTCATGTGAGTGGCCGTGAACTGTGGTGGCATGATTGCATAATGAGTTCGCGTGTCAAGCATAAGCAATCGTGTGGTGTTTGTACGATGAGTATGTATGTTTGCGAAGTGTGTGTGGAGTGTGAGATTGGGTGTGGCCGTGTGTGCGCGTGGCCGGGTGATACGTGTGGAAAGTGTGGAATGAAGGCACGGGAATGTAGGATTGGTTTAAAAGTAATACCCTGAGGTGTGTTCGTTTACGTGGGGTAAGGATCAGTTCTGAGGCGTGTACGTTTACACAGGACGATGCTGTCCCTGACGAGGTGATGATGTTCGGCCTGACGGGATGACGATACTTGACGAGGTCAGAAGACCGTTGACTTGATGTGTTTTACGCAGGCGTGATAATGAAGGAAGTGTGAGTGTAGGATTCCGTCTTGAGGCGTGTACGTTTACGCGGGACAATGCCGTTCTTGACGAGGTGACGATACTCGGCTCAACGGGGTGACGATACCTGACGAGGTCAGAAGACCATTGGCCTGATGCGTTTTATGCGGGCGCGGTAGTGGTGGAAAAGTTGAAAATGAGCTGGACCGGATTTGACGTATGAGGTTTTGAGAAAGTGACGCTTGGTGTGAATTAGTGTGCGAGTGTGTTTGTACTGTGTGATGTAGTCCTTAATTATGGGGTAAAAACTGCTATGTACGGTATGGGACATACCCAAGTAGGTTTTGTCTTATAATTGAGGCACGTGCGCGACTGCGATTCATTGCTGTGATGTGTTGGCTGTATTATTGTCTATTGTGCAGGGATGTACATGAGGGGTTCCAGGTAAGATTGTTTGTGTTTGTTAGTTTGGTAGTAGATTGGGTGTTATGTGTGTTTTCGTCTGGCGGTACATGAGAGCTTATGTGGGATTTAGGATTATACATTTATTGAGATTAATCTCATGGTTGTATAACCACTACTTTCGAACTCCCTGTCGTAAATCCAAGGAGCCCGCCTCCTCTTTTTGAAGTACGAAGAGCCATCATAGTGCCCAGTGGAGTTGCAGGCGATGCCCAAGAGATCTTTCGGAGGATCGAGTCAGATGGATCAGGAGCAGATTAGAAGGAAGACGAATAGTAGGCTTTCTCTAAACTATTTTAGGGGTTGGTTAGAATAGGTCGACCTATAGTGAAGTTAAGTTAACCAGACCCTTACTCCTTTTTGTTATGTCGGTGATTATGAATGGGTGTTTGTTAAACTTGGTTGTAATATGATGGTTGTATGCTTGGTTCAGTGGTATTATATGAAAATGATGTTATTGTTATTGTTGTTTGACTGTTTTGATGATCTACCCCGCCGTCATCTTTTTAGTCTGGGGTTTTTATACTCGTTTCCACATATGCTTCTAATGTTTGGGTTGGGTCAGCGATGTTCCTGGGACATCGCAACTAATCGACCGGAGTGGGATGTCACGAACTCGATGTGGTTCGAGGCATGATAGATTGGGACTTTGGAACTTTGCCCCGCAATTTTGTGGCGTGATATTTGGCAAGAATTTATATTGCAATGTAGGACACACTTGTCTGAAATCGTTCATATAACCCTGCCGTATCTAAGCTTGTTAGTTATTTACTAAGGTACAGCTTTTCGCTTGAAAAAATATATAAAAAAAAGGTTGGAAGGTAAATTTTGCATTGTGATGGTGGGCTTTACAAATTTTTAAGCCCTTCTTCATTTACGTGGTGACCGGATTGCACTTGCACAGCAGGCGGTTGGATTGCACTGGACGAGGCCGGGTGAGGGCCGCAATCCTTGCCGGCCCTCCTTCTCGGCCCTTGCTCATTGTGGTGGGGAAAAGTAAAAGAAAAGAAGGGAGGAAAGGAAAAGAAAAGAAAAAAGAAAGGAAAAATTAAAATTAATAAAATTTTTTGAAAATTATTAAAAATTATCCCCATTAGCATCGGCCATGCCACGTAGGGTGGCTAGCATCCATATCGGCGATTTCCGATCAAAATTGGCCGAATGAATTTATTGACACAAATGCAAAAGGTTTAGTACTTAATCGGCAAAAAAAAAATTAAAACTAAATTGGCACAATTACAATGGGTTAAAGACATTTTTGGTAATTTTACCCCTGTATTTCCTCAAACTATTTTCACAATCCTTTTCTATTGTTATATTTCCTTTGGTCTTTATTGTGTTGTGTCCCGTAACGTTATTCACAATATCCAAATTTTATTTGGTTGCACACATTGTAGAGATACATAGTTTTCAACAAATTATACAACATCTATTAAAAATGGAAAAATTGAACCAAAAGTCTCAAATATATGACCCGTACAATCAAATCTTAAACTTTAATTGTGTGCAATCTGTAGGCAACAATTGATCGGTCTTCAGCTGTGAGCACACAAGGCCTGCTAGGCCTCATCGAGATCTCACAATTTGGTGGTTCTACAGCCAACCACCGCCACGGTTGCTCGCACAGTAGAGGTAGGTGATTGATGAGGCCTCGCCTAGATTTCGAGCAACCATAGTGCAAGGCCATGGTTGCTCGCGGAGGGAGCCAATCAACACCCACTAAGGATTGCCAATCCTCGTCGGCAACGTGTATTGCAATGGGTATAATTAGAGTTTTTGATGGCTTTTGCCTTTTGAAAAAAACTAAGATGAAATAACAAATTTATGGTAAAATCATGTTTGTGCACGCATAAATTTATTGATAAATGACAACATACAAATGTTAGATTATATTTGGGATCCACGTTGAATCGCACTAAAAATATACAAGTTCTCTTGTTCGTACACCGTAACTAATACTGTCCACCTGATCAGATTGACAATTACTTTTAGTTAATCTAAATTTTGCGACTCATGAACTTTTTCTTTTCAATTCAAAACATTTGAAACGTTGTAAACGTACTGATATCGACACATAATTCATACTAGATTTTATGCTCGTACTCCATTAAAATTTTGCTTAATTTTATGCGAACTTTCTAACTTTACATAAACTTTAGGAGAAGGTAGGGAAGAAAAGGAAAAAAGGAAAAATTATTAAAAAATTCAAAAAATTATAAAAATTATCCACATCAGTGCCGGCTGTGCCATGTAGGACGGTTGACGTTCATGTTAGCGATTTCCGGTCTAAATTGACCGGATAGATTGAATTGATACTAATGTGAAAAGGTATAGGACTAAATCGGTCAACTTGAAATGTTTATGACTTAATTTGTACTAATGTAATAGGCTTATGACTTTTTTGGTATTTTTCCCGGATCATTTTTGATATTTTCATATAGATTAGGGATTAGATTGAACGTTCATCAAAATTTTAAGAACACGTTGAACAAATTAGAAGTTTAGGACATCATTACACATCAAGCCAAAGTATAAAAATCATTTGTGTAATTACCCCTATCTCATATTGGCATCTTCTTCTCACTCGTGTGGGCTTGTAGCAAGAAAATAGGTAAATAGGTTTTGCCGAGATTGCTATGATAAAAAAATCATTTGTTAATCCCACGGATCCAAACGAGCGAGCCCGAGCCGGTTCTCGGGCGGTCCGACCGGTACGCCTGAAACTCAAGTTCGAACCCGCTCCCACGATCGAGATCATCTTCGAAATCGGAACCGCCGAAGCCGCCATACCACAGAGCCTGCACAAGCGCAGCTCCAGCTCCTGCAAGTTAAAACTCCGATCACAGATTCCACCGTTCCCGATCTCCGCCCTCGCCGCGCCGGAGGGCAGCCATCGGAGCTCCGATCGCCACCGAGATCCTCCCGCCGGAGCACATGTTCCCGCAGTTCGGAGCCACGGCGGAGACGCTGAGCAAGGCGTCGACGATGGTGTTCCGGATCGGCACCGACGCCCACCTCTACGACGACCCCGACGACGTCAGCATCGCCCCGCTGCTGGAGAGCAGGTTCGACTCCGAGAAGTGCGAGGCCCTGAAGCGGCTGCTCGCGCTCATCGCCCAGGGCTGCGACGTCTCCAACCTCTTCCCCCAGGTCGTCAAGAACGTCGCGTCCCAGTCCCTCGAAGTGAAGAAGCTCGTCTACTTGTACTTGCTGCATTACGCTGAAAAGTATGTGAATCGGATCGACTGATGTGCTCGAATTGAAAAATGGTCCTCGATTCCGATTGTTTTCGAGCTTTGAAGGGGGCGTTGCGTGATTGCTTTTGGGTAGAATTCTGTAAGGCATCGTTCGTTTCTCGCTAAGTTTGTGCTAATCGCGTTAAAGAAGTGGGGTAATGTCACCCGTACTTGAATTTTAATCACCTTGATGTGGATGATGGGTTTAGATGTTGGTGCTCAGCTGACCGTTCGCGTTTGCTCTTTCTTGATACTTGTAGGCGTCCAAATGAGGCGTTGCTTTCGATCAATTGTTTCCAAAGGGACTTGGGGGACACTAATCCGTTGGTGAGGGCCTGGGCGCTCCGTACAATGGCTGGAATTCGTCTTCATGTAGTCGCGCCCCTCGTTCTTGTAGCCGTAAACAAGTGCTCTAGAGATCCATCTGTTTATGTCAGAAAATGTGCTGCTAATGCTCTTCCCAAGTTGTTCGACTTGCGCATTGATGAAAATATTCCTGCGATTGAAGAGGTGGTTGTTTTCACTTTTCAGTTTTCTGCAATTACTGTTTTCCATTGCTTTTTGTCTGGGCAAAATGCTTGGTGAGGTGTATATGATTTGTTGTTAGGGTAGGAGAAAGAACTCGACAGGTTTATGCACCTCGACTCTTCTTGTCTGTGCCATAAATTCTGAAAATTATTAAATGGGATTGAGGACGTGGTTCATCAAAATTGATTTCCCATTTTTCTCATTCATTTTATTTACTGTTTTTTTTTTTTGGGATGGGCGGAGGGGGTGTGTCTCTTCCTTTTAATCGGTTCGTTGCTGGATTAAATGCAAGCATGTACTTGGTATCTGGTTTGCAAAGACTGTTTCCAGTCACATGGTGAAAGATGGCCTTCTATGTTTTCAGTTGCCATGTAGGAAGCTTATTTCTTTATGTTGTCCATGTTATGCACTGTGATTTAGTTCCACTGCTTTGCCTTTCTAACATGTGATCCACATTTTGTATCCTTAAAGAAATCATAGAACTACTCTCAATAAAGAGAGAACAGTGAGGGTAACCTTCACTGTCTGGTTGGGAACCCTTTCTACTTGTTGTTCCTTTTGTGCTTAATTAGTCATCTCAACCTTTTGTTTTTTGGTCCAAAGTTTTTTCAACTTGTGTTGCTACATTATGAACAATCTCCTAGATTATGAAGAAACAGTGGATCAATATTGAAAGGTCCTTTTAGGGTTACATCTAGAGTATAAAGCTACGATTTAGAATTCGGACTTAAATCCTGCCAACCATGCATTCTGCCATAGGATAGAGGTCGATGGTGAGGTCAGTGTGGAAATTAAGTGTCATGTTGTTAGACAGGAAGCACATTTGGAGTTTTGTGTCCATGTAGTAAAACTTCGGTAATCTTGAAGCAATTTGGTTTGTCATGAGTGAGAAGAATCGAGCAAAACTCATTTTGAGGTGGTTTTGGCATGGGAAACAATGATATGAAGACACTCTAGTGTTTTTTATTGGCATGACGACACTCTAGTTAAGGCTGAAAAAGTACTGCAGATATGTGTGGTTCTTGCGAGTGACATAGAAGTAGGTTGGATGCACTGGTGTAGAATAATCAACCCAGCATAGTCAGAAAATGCTCAGTTGCCCTTGCTGCTTTTTTGACGAGAGACTTTGTCATACTCATAATCTTCATTAAATGCTTGGACATTTGTCTTTGTGTTAACAGTTTGCTGCATAACTGGTTTTCAAATCTCTTCAGCAGTTGCTTCTTTTTTCTTGAAGGATTCAATTTATAAGCTATGAAATGCAGGTTGTTGGAATACTGTTGAATGATAATTCCCCTGGAGTAGTTGGGGCTGCTGCTGCTGCCTTTGCTTCTATCTGTCCAAATAACTTCCCTTTGATAGGGAAGAGCTACAAAAGATTATGTGAGATTCTGCCTGACGTGGAAGAGTGGGGTCAGATATTGTTAATCGGCATTCTCTTACGCTATGTAGTCGCACGACATGGTCTAGTAAGAGAATCCATCATGTCTTTTCTGATTAAAAAAGATAGTTCGCATCGGGTTGATGAGGATGTGTGTACCAGCATTACAGAAGCCGAAGAAAATACTGACCCAAAAGATGTTTATGAGTCTGAATTGGCCAATACAATATGCAGGTCGTACATCGAAGGACCGGATGAATATTTATCACGTGCAACTTACATTAATATGGATTCACCGAAGTTAACTTCTGCAAGATATACATCTGGGAAAATTAATGATGATATTAAGATCTTACTTCAATGTACATCACCACTGCTATGGAGTTATAATAGTGCAGTGGTAGTTGCTGCTGCTACTGTACACTGGATTATGGCGCCAATGGAGGATGTCAAAAGGATAGTTAAGCCGCTTTTGTTTGTCCTGCGATCCTCTAATCCCTCAAGATACGTGGTAAGCCATTTTCTCGGGCTCTCACATTGATGTCTCTATGGAGGGCAGGGGGGTGGACGTGTCTGCATATGTGCATGTATACTAACTTGGTTGACATCTCTATTTATTTGGTGAATTATCTGGTTATGCCTTTGATATGTTATTAAGGTAATTTGTTTCACTACCACTATTGACCTGACATCCTGTTCATTTTTCTGTCCCAACCTATTTTGTGAAGCAAAATGAGAATCACTTGACCATTCCCCAACTCCCTAGCTTAATGCATGGTCTTTGAGGAGATTGTCTGACACTGCTTTCTCTTTTTTTGATGCCTAACAATATGAAGGTTGTTCTTGTGTCAGCATTCTTGAACATAAGTGAATGAGACTTAGGTCATGAGTGTGACAGACATATCCAAGGCGAACATATTACTTGCTGATTCAATAGGAACAAAATTAAATGGTTATCGTGCAACATGAATGAGGATGAAGAATATAGTTTAATGTAATATAATAAGGTAGGTGCTAAATATAGACATGATAATCTGCAGAAGGCACCTGTTCTTATGTTACTTACTTTTTGAGATTGTGAATGTATCCTGGGTAGGTAGGCAAGTTATTGGATTGTTTCAGCTAAACCTAGTATTTGCTATTATATGTGTCAATTTGGCAGAATCCAATTTCGAAATATATCTGTCATTCCATGTGCATTTATTAAAATCATGGTGGAAGTTGAGGTTGGTAACTTTGATTTGTGTTTCTAGGTGCTTTGCAACATTCAAGTTTTTGCAAAAGCAATGCCCTCTCTTTTTGCGACGAATTTCGAAGACTTTTACATAGTTTCTTCTGATACATGCCAAATAAAAGCTTTGAAGCTTGATATACTTGCTTCCATTGCAACTGAATCATCGATTCCATTCATTCTGAAAGAGTTTCAGGTACTTTTTTTCTTACCCCATGCTGTCTTCTTCTTGTTAGCAACCAGCCTCTTTTGGAGGAAGAATTCATTGCATAATATTAAGATTTTGTGGCGATGCATAGTTTAGTTAGTACTTAAGTGGAACTGATTATTCTTTTCTTGGATAAGTAAATATGTTTTTTTTTGGGTAAGGATTGGATAAGTAAATATGTTTATTTGCTCCAAACTCAAAATGTGGGAGAACCACCGCCTACTACAAATCCAAGCGACACCTCTACTCTACCTACTTGTAATGCAGCAAAATAATGTCCCAGTAACCCCTACCACACCTCTTCCAGAACACAAAGAACCATTGAAACAACCTGGGACAAGATCAGTAGCCACTCATACAACCAAATTCCACAAGAAAGCTCAAAAAAAAAAAAAAAAGGCCATGTCGCAGATCATTCAAACCATTCAGCATTTCAACTTTAATTCTAGACAGCATCAATTGACAATGAATTTGAATTTTTGTGGACTGAGTTGCAGAAAGAATAGAATTATCCAAGTATTTGACTTGATAACTCTCTGTTCATTCATGTATTTCTTTATTAAAAATACAGATGGTATGGATTTGCCTTTGTAATTGTGGTCATGCTTGCGATTGAATCTGTTGCGAATCACATATGCTTTTTCCCCAAGATTGTCTTCCATTGCAATATATAGATTTAACGCTTTCCATTTTCTGTTGGCTTTTTAGGGCTTAACTGCTCTAGTTGATTGATTCTTGGATTTTGGAATGAGTTGGAAGTAAACTATTATTTACATGGAAGTTTAGATTTGCAGAAGGGGTATTATTGCAGTCTTGGTATGCTTAGATGTAGCTTTATCCTTATTGTTTAATGTAGATAGGCATACTGGTAAATAGCTGGAGTTATCAAAGGTGGGTATGTGATTGTCAGAGTTATGTCCCCAAATTATCCTCCTGCTAACAGGATAAATGCTTTCAAAGCGATTCTCATATTTAGTAGTTCATTGTTAGGATTATATTAGGGATCCAGACAGGAGATTTGCTGCGGATACTGTGGCTGCGATTGGTTTATGTGCACAACGACTTCCAAGAATGGCAGATGCATGCTTAGATGGTTTGTTCTCTTTGACAAGGCATGGTAAGTTACCATCACTTAACTTTGATGCGCTGTTGAGAAGTCCTTTTCATTAAGTGGGCAAAGATTGGTGTTGCAGAATTTTTCTCTGGCGAGCTTGGTTCTCTAGATGAGGAAGCAGAAGTTTTGACCCAAATAATAATATCCATTTGGTCAATCATAAACAGAGATCCAATGAGCCATGAGAAGGTCATATTTTCTTCCCTATACCTGTAAAGTTAGTCACTCCATATACATCTTGATTTGTGACATACAAGGTAGTAGAGTTGGTAGTACTGCATGAAAACATTATCTTCGATTTTAAGTACATGTGAATTGCTGCTGTCTTGGCACTTGATGGATGACTTCTTTTTCATTACAGGTTGTGGTCCAATTGATTCGTAGTTTAGATTCGATAAAGGTGCCGGCAGCTCGGGCGATAGTTATTTGGATGGTAGGAGAATACAAATCCGTAGGAGAGAAGATTCCGAAGATGTTAACCTCTGTGCTCGGGTATCTCGCTTATTGCTTTAAGTCAGAAGCACTAGAAGCAAAGCTTCAGATTCTTAACACTAATTTTAAGGTAATGTGAACAGTTATCCTCTACTGTTTTCTTCAAAGGGACTGAATTTCTAATGGCTTAAGAGGTGTCCCCCTTCATTTTAACTTTAGTTGTGAATGTTGTTGCTAAACCCAGACTTTGCACGGACTTCTTTTTTGTAGTTGGTTTTCATTATATTTAATCTTTTCACATAGATAGTAAACTATAATAATCAACAAACTTTATTGGTTTAAAAGACAGTTTGCAAGAATTGAAATAAAAATCAATCAAAATCCAGTTAAAGTTGAACTGATTCTAGTATATGTATGCTACTTGCTCATATAGCATATCCTAACTACTGTTACATCTAGCCAAGCAATCATGTTAGAGAAACGAGGCACATTAAAGTTTTGTGAAGTCCAACTCCTTTTCAACTGTGCTAATGGTTGGTAGGCAAGTTTCTGAAGATATCTATCATTGTAATCATCAAAGATTGTTATAGAATGGAACAAGTTATTGAAACCATAGATGGATGGAAGATAACTTTCTATGACGTTGATGAAAATTAATATGTTCTTTATCTAGAAAAGTTGTCTAACTTCATCAATTACCGTTTGTTAAAACAACTAAGCCATTCATAAATTGTTCATGGAACTGCATCAGCTAACCAGTTTTATCTTCCCATTGTATTTAGTTAATTCGGAAATATCTATTCGTGATATTAAAGTGCCAATGCCAGCTTTTTTATGTTTATCTGCTGAGTCCACTTATAGCACATGTAGACATGTACATGAATAAAAAGTCAGGAGACATACTCGACTCCTAGGCTTAATTATTGCTAAGCAGCCCCCGCTTGCATTGGGTCATATTGGCCTGACTAAATATTTTGGAGGGTAATTTTTGACACTGGGGTTTCCTTTACTGGTTTTGACACATAATAGGAGTGCCACTACAGTATGGCATTGGAGGCTTTCTCTCACTGCTTAGTATGTGTATGTCCGACATATATCCATGAAACTTTTTAAAGTAAATTTTTTTGCTTTAATAACATCACCTTGGGGAGGGCAAGCCTTGGCATAACAGTGAACTTACCCGCTTTTTACTGGATTGTGAGTTTGAGTCATGTTAACAGCCTCTTCGTAAAAAAGCAAAGGGAAGGCTGCATATGATAGATGAAGCTCCCACAGTGTGTTCGTGTTGTCAACCTTAATGAAGTCAGCCATAGAAATATCTGGAAATAATTTGAGCTGTTAGGTTTGTTCGTACCGTCAACTTTAGACAAACATTACACTGCATAATGGATGATTAAGTAGAGGCTTTAGTGATATAATTACTTATTCAGCTGGCTTTTTCAGGACATACTCTGACATCTGATTTTTGCACGAGAATTGTATTTGTAGTGTAGATCATTGACAAAATATAATATAATTCTATTTGTTATTCTGGCAACCTCATGCTCAGGATCTAAGATAGTAACTATTTCCTTTGGGCTATAACATATTAAACTTTGTCTCTCTTCCTGTCATAAGTTTGATTATCTTGATGAGAGCATAGTCATTCATATGAAGCAAAATAACAAAGGCTGAGAAATTTGAAGTTTCTTGGCTTGCATGACCTGTTTTACTTGGTATATCAAGGCTGTAAATCCAATTGAAGTGACAAGTTGCAAATTGAAAATTGCAACCTGAAAATCCTTGTCTTGTATCTTTGGAAAACAGGCATATATGGAGACCAGAAGCAATGCTTACTCCATCAGTATGCATATCACCTGTTGATCTCTGTGATTGCTTCAGTATATGTACTTCCTTTGACCTGTTTTACCATGTCTATACATTGGTTTATTTACTAAGTGCTATAAGTATGCTGAGGATCAATCATGTACCTTCTCTGCAGGTCTTGTTAGGTGCTAGGAAAGATCATTTGATATTTAGAAAGACTTTTGCCTTTGTGCTAGATTTGGCTGAATGTGACGCAAATTATGATATTCGTGACCGAGCTCGCTTTCTCAAAAAGCTTTTGGAATGCAATATAGGCACTTGCCTTTCAGAGACACAAGCAGAATGTTTGCCACAAGATAAAAACCTGCATTCTGTAATTTCAGAGCACATATTTGGGGGCAAACTAAAGTCAGTCTCTCCCGAGCCACTAAACAGCCGATTTTATCTCCCTGGGTCGCTTTCACAGATTGTTTTCCATGCAGCTCCTGGGTATGAGCCTCTTCCAAAGCCTTGCAGTTTTCTCCAGGATGGCCTGGATCAGATATCAAGTGCTAATGGAAAAACTATGCCTGGAGATGGGGCTGCAGATAGTGGTACCACTGGGATGGATGATTTTGATGCTTCTGATGGATCTTCAGATGAAGGAAGCGCTTCAAATTACAGCTCTCAGCTTTCTGTGACCGGCTCTGGCAGTGATGTTTATGATTCTGAAAGTGTTTCTGCTAGTGAAGAAGATAATAATGCTGGTCCTCTGATACAGATTTCTGATATTGGAAATGAGAATGTAGCTCCACAGACTGGGAATGACTATATGGGTGATTTAATATCAAAGACAGCTCTTGAATCATGGTTAGGTGAGCAGCCTGGATCATCAAACACGAGTGTATCACATTCAAATCGAGTCCGTAGATCTTCAGCAAGAATTAGTTTTGGGAACATTGGACAGCGAGTCAAACCTAAAATCTACATGCTCTTAGACCCAGCAAATGGAAATGGGTTGAAAGTTGAATATTCATTTTCATCAGAAGTTCCAAGCGTATCACCTCTCCTTGTATGCATTGAAGTTTCCTTCAAGAATTGTTCTGCAGAGTCCATGACAGTTGTAAATTTAGTGGAAGAGGAATCCGGCAACAGACAGAATTCTGCTGATCCACTAGTGTCTGCTCCTGAAAGGTGAATTAGTTATCTGTTTGTCCATATCTGTTAAATGTACCATCATTCACGTACCATTGACCTGTCATGCTTAGTGCAAATGCTGCTCTCGCTTTCTCTCTCTCTCTCTCACATGTACGTTAGGTAGTATTTTCAATGGACTAATGCTCCATGGTTGGAAATTTTTTTTCTTGTATTCTTCCACTTAATTTTGAGAGATGTCCTGAAACACTATGATTTGTGCACCCATCTCAACAGTGTTGGAGTTTGTTCACCCATCTTGACAGTGGTCACCCATTCGAAAGTTGATCTATTGACTTAGCAAAAGCTTGTTTACAAAAAAGAAGAAGAAGAAGAAGAAGAAGCAAAAGCTTATATTTCTCCCCAATGTTCTAGTCAACATGTCGAACTTTCTGTCCAGGAACCCTGAAATTGTTCAACTTTCTGTCCATTGTTCTAGGCAACATGTCGAACATTTCTCTCCAATGTTCTAGGCAACGTTTTGAACCGTTTGTCCAGGAACCCTGAAATTCTATTGCATTAATTTCTTTTTTCATATATCTCTATGCTTTCAAATGCTAATATCAACTCTTGGTTTGCAGCTTCTCAACGTCCAACAGCGACATACCAATTTTAGTTCCTATGGAAGAGATCAATTCTCTGGAACCTGGTGACACGCTAAAAAGGATTGTGCAAGTTCGTTTCCATCACCATTTATTGCCTCTTAAACTTGCATTGTTGTACAATGGCAAGAAGGTTCCTGTGAAGTTGCGCCCCGATATAGGGTACTTTGTCAAACCACTTCCGCTGGATTTAGAAGCCTTCGCAGACAAGGAATCCCATCTTAGAGGAATGTTTGAATACATGAGAGGGTAAGTATTTTTGTCTGAAGTTTGTAACGAGAAACAATTTATTAACTTTATTCTTCTTTGCTGGCATTTTCACCTCCTCATCCTCATGAGTTGGGCTACTAACTAATATCAGATACACCTTCCATCATCGGTTGCAACAGGTGCACTTTTAACGACCACATTGATGAGCTAAACAAGGACAAGGATGGTGACACAGTGAAAGATAAATTCCTTCTAATTTGTGAGAGCCTAGTGCTGAAGATGCTCAGCAATGCAAATCTATCCTTGGTATCTGTGGACATGCCAGTTGATACCAAGCTCGATGATGCGACGGGTTTGCACCTGCGATTTGGCTGTGAGATCTTGAGCAAGTCTCTTCCTTGTTTAATTACTGTAACTGTAGAAGGTAAGTGTTCTGAGCCACTAAATTTAGCGGTTAAAGTCAATTGTGAAGAAACAGTATTTGGGTTGAATTTTTTGAACAGGGTGGTAAATTTTTTGAGTGAATCCCCACACCATCACCCCTAATTGGATTTTGAGGGTTGGATCATACAGTTGTTCATCAAACTCAGGTTGGCATAAAGGAAATTACAATCTTCGTTCTGATCTTTCAATTGCTTTCATGGTTTACTGCTCTAACAGATGGGCCTCAGTTCTCTCTCATGTTATTTTTCCCTTGTCTTGTGTTTTGGGGTTGTAGATGGTGTAGGCTGGAGCTTGCTTTTTTTTTTGGCTATCTTACAATATTGAACTGGCTGCAAGGAACTTGACGATATTTTTTGCCTCCATTCTTTTTTTGTACAAAAGAAATGCTCCCATTTTACTTTTTTGTTTGTTTGTGTTGGAGTAAAAGATGTTAACTTGACCCAAGGTGTGATATGGCAATCTTATGGAGGTTCACATGGCATATGTTTGTAAGGATACATATTTGTTTTGCGTTATCCGAAATTCAGTTTTAATGTTTAAAGACATTTCATTACATCAATGGCTGATCGGAATTTATTTGGGCATATGCCGGGTGATCACGCTCGTTTCGGAGGCAAGAGGGGCTCAATTGGAAAGGCGCATCATCAAGGGGTGAACTAGAGAAGAAAATAAGTCAGTAGAATCTGCGATTTGGCTGCACATGTTTTTGCTAGATGCGGACTAAAGAATCATAGGTTTTCTTACGTAAAACTTGTTTAATGCTTCTGGGAATACTAATCAACGGCATTAGTACCGATAGTTTTGGTCACTGGATGCACTTCTGACTGAACCGTCAGCAGTGAATTCCGGTGTTTCAGCCTAGAAGAAGACATAATGAGAAGTAACTCCCAAAAGGTCATCGGCAAAGTATTGCTCGTTGGTCAGACTCAAACAGGCACAAACACATTGTATTGTACGACACGACACTCGTGGTTGATGACCAGAATCAATGAATAATTCACTCTGTAGTTATGAAAGAACAAAGAACAAAAAATTGAACAACAAAAAAGGAAGGAGGAAAATAAATCGCCGTCTGTGGGAATCGAACCCACGACCACATGGTTAAAAGCCATGCGCTCTACCGGCTGAGCTAAGACGGCACTGTTTGTTACTGTTCCACATATTATTTTATTTATAACAAATCTTAAGAGAGGTTTTCTTTGTTTAGCCGTGATTGAGGAGTTGGTAACTGAACCGAAAACGCCAAGGTCATGCATTTTCAGGTGAAACGTGAGGTTGCTCCTGGAAACGATGAAAGAAGTTGATCTTGATTGTACTTTTCGAAATTTGAGCTAAGGAAACCTTATTATGATGTATTCCATGAGGTCCCATCTTTTATTGAATTGCAGCGACAGATCAATAATTTAAGCATTTTGGTTGTGGTCATTGTCCCGTTAAGCTTCAACTTCAGCCTATCTCCCTAGTCATCCTTCGGCATAGCTTCGAACTCGTCCATGCGTTCACCTCAATTTGCAATGTTTGCTCCATAAGTCATACACAAGGCGGGATGAAAGCGCAACGGAGAAAAATGCTACCACAATCGATCCCAACAGTATGATTCATCATGTAAGTCATTCCAGATAAGGATGAGCGGTTTCAGGGTTGATCAAGGTTCCACTTAGAACTCGGAACCTACTTGTTGAAATCGATTTTTAAATTTTTGGAATCTAAAACCTATCTTACATACTTTGGAGCCCAAAATCTACCTTATTATAGGTTTCAAGATCTACCCATATTCCACTTATATTCTTAATTGAATGATTATAATGGATCATCACCTCCAATGATAATCATTTGTTACTGCAATCCACTGACCATAACTCATATTTAGATGCCCAAAGAATATGAAAATTAACAAAGTAAAATTCTCAGTCATGGATATCACTAGAAATGGAAGCTCAAATTAGAAGTTTTAAATTACATACTCATTATCAGACGCCATAAAATGCCATAAGATTGCACGAAGATAAAAAAAGAAAAATACAACGACTCATTCTAGGTTCTAGCTTGTCAAAACCGGTTTCCCAATTTTTTGATACATAAACCTATTCTGCATATCCCAGAACCGGTCCAATGCTTCGGGAACAGATGCTCCGGTTCCCGATTCTATCATGGAGCCATACTCACCCTAAGTTTCGGAGAAATTATCTCATGTGTTTCTCCTGGAGTTTTGCTTCATGAAGAACAATGTAAAGAAAGACAACCTGGAAATTCTGGGCAAAAGCATAAAAAAGGAGGGGCTCCATTTCAAGTCCTGAAAAGCTGCAGCTCATGATCCGCACGTTCATAAACAAAACAACAGAAGAAAAGGAAACAGATCACACATGGACATCGCTGTCGACTAATACTCGCTTTGCCTCCATCCTCCGTACTCTTCATTGATCTTCGGCTCCTCCTACAAATCCCGACACATAAAATTAGTGTTGAACTTGTGTAACCATGGACTATTTCAATCGAGATAAACTTCCGCAAGCCGATCGATCTTGCGTATGCATCCCCATACTAGTTTAAACATCCGATGTAAAATTGCGGTACTTTGCCTTGGTCTTATGAAGAGAAAATTTAAGTTCTATCGAGATCAGAAAGAAAAAAGTTTTATAGATCCGCGAGAGAGGATGTGATCAGTGAATACCCTTAAATTGAATGTTAGGCCAACTTGGATCTCTCCGCAGTACGACTGGTCGATCCGAACCACCCGGTACTTGCTCGGATGCAGCTCGGCGATCCCGTTCTCCACTCCTAGTGCCAGCAAGTCCTCCAGAAATATGCTAACCATTCAAAGAGAAAGAAAGAACCGACAGGTAATTTATTTTCACTTCTCGATCAAAACCGACATTGCGCAGTAAAGATCAATTGGCTCTAATTAGAAACTGTGATTTTGTTCTTTCTGTGGCAAATATCGAAGAACTCACGTCGCGCTTCCAATGTAGTCATCAGCGGAGAAGGTGTCTTTGTCCATGATCTTGAGGTTGAGCTTGAACTGATGATGGTCACCTGGTCCTGGATACTCCACCCGGAACGTGAACTTCTCTCCCCATGACGGATTACTTCCCTGCCCTGCTTCACCATTTTTATCAATTTCACCTTCAATTCCTAAACAACTCGTAGCTCTACACCTTTGTTTTCTCCAAAAAGTCATAAATGCTAGGGATAACTGCACTGAAAGCCCTACAATTTGTCACGAAAGTGTAATCGAGTCCTAAAACTTTCTAAAAAGTGCAATCAACGGAAGAATTTGACTGGACCAATTTGACAAATTTTATGACTTGTTTGCAGTTTTAGAAAACTTTAGGACTCAATTGTACTTTTATGATAAGTCATAGGACTTCCAATGCACTTATCCCTAAATGCTAAGTACAAGTCAAATTTGTGAAGAAGTAAAAGCAGCGGACAAATAGCATATGCCCCCAATTAATCAGTCTAGTTGGTTCAATTCCTTATGCCTCAAAGTTTATCATCACTAATCAAAATAATTATTAATTAGTCTAGTTGGTTCAATTTCCCTTTCTTTTTTTGACTTTTGCGAAGGTTCTTTAGTACATATCGAGGGCGGCTTCAACTCATGGAAGAATGAACGCAGCTATGAGACCATATTGCCGTGCGGGCCACGACATTGAATAGAATCATTCAAGATAACACTATCATTCAGCATAACAAAGGACAAATAAACAAAAAAAAAAACTTAAGGCATGCATTATATGAATATTCACATAGTCGAACATAGGACTATGTCTTCCTTTTCACATGGTTAACCCAATTAAAGATGCCCCCCACCATTTTCCATGTACTGGGTTAGCTGTGTCCTCCATTGAGAATTGGTCAACAACACATTTTTAATGTGTTAATTCCAATCAGCTCCTAGGCAATAGATAATACCAATGTCCAAGTGGGATGTCCAGATCCTTTCAATTGTCATTTAGGATCCGTTTGTTTATTTACAAGAAAAATGAACGATTTTCAACGCGTGGAAAAATGATAGACGATTCAAATTACTAGTCAATTCAATTCTTATGGACAAAAGGGGGAAGATTATTTTGGCTCTTACCTCTGGCGACGCTGCTTTTCCGTTCTTGGGTCTTGTATTGAATCAAAACGTAGGGTTCCACCTTACCTATTAAGCCATCTCAAACAAACAAAGGGAAAATAAGAGAAAAATTATAATGCTATATAATTTCAGGAATTCATTGTATTCTCAATTAGTGAAAAATAAAAATGTCCACGCTTTTCTTCCATAAATATTAATGGGAATTATTGTCAGTGTCATAAGTAGATTTTATCATTTTCCATCCTTATGCACTAAATTTCATAAACACAGAAAAAAAGAAAAAAAAAGAGAAAATAACATAAAAGACCTTAAAGTTTGGGGTAGGATTATTCAATGAAGACCCACCCGAAGTGGTTCAAGAGAAACGTTAGAGTCATTTCATAAAATTGCAATTCAGCCCCTCAACTACACTGTATTAGTTGTTTCTCCCTTAAAAACCTCGTCCATAACTGACGAAATTTACTTCCCTGTCTGAAGAAATTTTTTTTCCATTTGTGGTCAAATTTTAGAAGCATATAAAATCCGACACAAAATATTTACATAAATAAAATGGCTGAATGGAGATGCAATTTAGAAGTTTGAAAGGCATCCAGGCAGTGTTTGGAAGTTACTGGATTGATTTGAAGTTTGCTTAAGATTTTGGCGATTTCATGCCATTGCCCATGTCTCCAAAATAATAATTAAAGTGAGAATAATTCTTCCGGAATTTAAAAAAAAAAATGCAAACAAGGGCGGAAATGCAGACGAACACGGTCCCAATCTTGCAAGAAATCACATCAACTCCTGCAAAATCTTCGAAATTGGGCCTCTCTTCAGTTTTCCAATTTTTCCATTTGCTGTCCATATTTTGAGGCGGGCCAGAAGTTGCAACCAGAGGAAAACTGGTTTACAGATTGAGAAAAACGAATAAATAAATAAAAGAGAGGCGTTTGTTTTTTGCTAGGGAGATAAAAGAGTACCTATCCAGGATGATAAACTCTATAACAATTACCGGATCAATCTCAGATGCTGTCTTCAATGTGTGTGTGTGTGTGTGTGTGTGTGTGTGTGTGTGTGTGTGTGTGTTCAGAGAGAGAGAGAGAGAGAGAGAGAGTTCATCAAGAAGACAACAACTGCGTGCAACTTCTGTTTTGTTATATATGATTGATGACGCGCGAGAAGAAGAAGAAAAGGTTACCAAAGAAATCAGTGTTTCCAAGGCCTTTTGCATTCACCAGCAACACCTCCAAAATCCCAACTGCCATCCCCTCTCTCTCTCTCTCTCTCTCTCTCGCAGCTGAGAATTCAAAGGGGATCCTGTGATGGAATCTGAGAAAGAAATCTCTCTCTCTCTCTCTCTCTGTGCTGAGAATTGAAAGGGAAGTCTACGAAACGTCTGAGACGCGACTTTTCAGAGTTTTAAGGTCGTTTGTAACCTTAAGGGGTTTTTGTCTGGACAGGTTGATGATAGCGAACTGACCAGGAAAAGATCATCTTTATCTAATAATAACACGTATAAACAAAGACGGGGGAGTACATCTCCAACGCATGTTCATACCTTGCGGGGATTCGGTTTCTTGTCTAGTTAAGTTAGCATCATGTGGGGGTTTCGTTTGGTTTGAGCACATAAAAATACAGCCACGTTCGTTCTTCTTGGGCCAAGTTCCGAACTACTTCTTTATTATTTACGTTCTTTATAAGTTGGCTTCTTGAGCTTTACGGAATAGAGATTAATCTTTACTTATGTGAAACGTTACTTATGGACATAGGAAGAAAGTCCCATTATATTATTGTGGGCACAAATTTATTGACCTCGAAAGTATTGGCAGTTGATAAAAACTCGAGCATAATTTATGCGTGATCATATATATTTTTTGGATGAATAGAAATTACATTTTTTATCTCTTAGTGTACGTTCGTTTCGTGAAAAATAAGTGATTTGAAAAATGTTTTCTGAAAAATAATTATTTATATCGTTTAGAAAAATTAGTCAACAAAAAATATTTTCATAATCGATAACAACTTATTTTTAATTAATTTTATGTACAATGAAAAAAAATTCTATTTATTTATTTTCGCAACCTATATAAACAATTATTATTTAGAGAATAATTTTTAAATTACTTATTGTTTGCAAAATGAGCTCACGTAACATGATGAAAGGTAAATGTACACAAAACGTATCTACTTTTTATGAAAGTCTCTTGAGTATTTTGCGATGCTTCAGGGGAATTTATTACTGCCTGCATGGACGTCTGTTTCACTTTAAGTGCGTTGGCTCCGAATCTGCTCCCATCTCTTTCGAGTCTTTACTAGTGTAGTCAGTTGACGCAGTGAATACAGAGGAAAAGTGAATGTAAATCCACCGGAAGCTGAACCATCTGGTCAGTCTGTTCCTACTGTCTAGGCTAGACTCCAGAGGAATTGAATTCATTTTCACCTTCTCTCCAAAAAAAGGCACTTCAGTCCCAGCCAATCGATGTGGAGGACGTTGACTAGACCAAACCTGATTGGATTGCGATGAAAGATCCTCGCTGTAACTTTAACATTGAAGTCCTGTTTCCGTAGTCCTTTCACTTTTCTTTTTGTCGGTAATGCTAAAAATCTCATTAACTCCACTAAAGACCGTTAACGTCATAAAAACATCATTCATAAGTTTCGGGGAATAAGACAGCCAATAAGGAGGGAGCTCTTTTCTCCGTTGGGCCTTAACAATCGACTAGCTTATTTGCCTCTCTTGGGCAGTAGGTTTGATTCATAAAATCAAGTTGGGCCGGCTTTGCTTTGCATCCTTCAATCCAAGCCCGGATATCCCATGGGCTTTGCTTCCCGTTCAAAAGACAATTGACCAGCAAAGTACAATCGGTTTGTACTTCCACCTTCGCCGCACGGAGCTCATCTCGTTCGCGCTCTTCCTCCACGAAGCGAAGAAAGTTGACCACCCCCCACCCCAACTATGGTTGAGTTCGACCAGCCCTCCAATTTGGAACAATTGACATTGACATTGATTTTGAGAGAATCCCTCGCCGGTGACTGCCAAGTGGGAATGAGCAGTTTTCTTGCTTGCTCCACTTTCCTCTTTGAACTGGGATTCCACCTCATGAAACTGGCTTGCTCTGTAATTGTGAGGTCTATTGTTCTGCTCGGGTCCGGCTGGAGTGATTGGAAGATGTAGGCATTACGCTCCTTCCAAATTAACCATAGAATGCCTGTGATTTTCTTGTTTGACAGCAAGTTTGCGTTTAATTCAAAGCACTGGAAGACCCATTTATCCAGTGAGTAATTTCGACTATACAAAAAAAAATCCAGACAAGTAATGGGTAAACGTAAATATTGCAACTTTAGTCTCGAATCCACGCAAATAGCTGCTGTTTGTGAACAAACCAGGAAGACATGCTCGATTATTTCGACGCTTGGTTACACAAGGGATCAAGTAAGATCTTTCTCTTGTAGAGATTTTCCTCAGTGGGTAGGGCATCCTGGCAGGCACTCCATAGGAAGGTTTGGATTTTTGGGAAAGTATTTAGTCTCCATAACTTTGTCCAAAAGGATCTCATAATTTGGAATGAAGTGGAGGCTGAGGTTGTTTGTGTTATATTAATAATGTGATTCCACATTTAAGGATATAGTTTTTGAAATAAAAACTTATTCATTGGGTTTGACCCGTGTTTTCTCTTTTGAGTGACGGTTGTCCACATGCAGTTTTTCCACACTTCGTACCCCTTCGGTGATAACCTCCCTCTTCGGTAACTACCTTAATAGGAAGCGGTTTATAAAAATGAACGTTCATTCTATAAGGGCATACATAAGATCTAACGCAAACCCTTTCATTCGGAAATACACCATTAGTATGCGAGGGGATTAGGTTAGTAAAGTGCGCCCGTAATCGCCGCCGAATTGACGTCGAACTACCGTGAATTTCTGACGAATGTAAAGTTGAACAATAGCTGAAGGTCAGTTTATTTTCGATCCTGTTTTCCACATTTGATTCTAATTGTATTTAAATTTGTTCTTTTATGCATGATTAGAATCCTTCAGTTTTAGTCTTACAATTTGTTGTTGTAGGTTTGCTGGATATAGCTTGTTATAGGCACTTTTAATTGTGCAATTACTGGTTCTATTCACTGTTTAGACCAAATGATCTTCCTTTAAGTTTTCGTTTAGGGGGATAGGGAGAATTTCGCTAGCCAAGATCTCATCGAAGAGAGTCCGTAATTTCTGCTCGTTCCAGGTCCTATGCTCCTGATTGATCAGCTCCTCCACTCTTTGGGGCTCATCAAGGTTTGCCGATCCACCAATGATTCCCTTCTCCAGCTACACGTCATATCGTATCTTAATCTTTTTTCCGTTTCCCACCGCCTATCTAATATCTTCACTGATATAATCCCTGCCAATAGTATGCTTTGCCATAACCTAAGATGAGCGCAATTCCTTCCTTGCATTCCAGAAATCTCCTTTGGAAAAATATATTCCTTTAAACAACTGACTCCAAAGAGCCGATGGGGTTTGAGAAAGTCTCTATGCCTATTTACCCAGCATCGCCTCGTTAAAAGAGATTAGGTCATGGAAGCCCATCCCTCCACTATCCCTCCTTGTTTTGAGGGTGTCCCATTTCGTCCAATGCAGCCGAGTTTTTGATTCATTCTACTTCCATCAGAAGGAGGCAATTCTTTGCTTGATCGCCCTACACATCGAGAATGGAATTTTGAAAATGGACATGGCACATCGTGGCAAGGCTTGCACAACAGACTTGATCAGTGTTTCCTTTCCTGCTTTGGATATCATCTTCTCTTTCCAACCCTCCAACTTCATATTCCCTTTTGCTAGGATCCAAATAAACATTTGCTTCTTTTGTTTGACCCCAATAGGAGGGAAATCCCAAGTGCTTCGCTATTTTATAGATCATTGGAATTCTAAGTTCTGAAGCCATATTCCTACTCAAATTTTTGGGGCATCCCCTTCTAAAAAAATTCTTGATTTGTTTAAGTTAAGAGCTTGTCCCTAAGCATAACAATACTGATTCCACACTGCTGCTAAGTTCTAATGTTCTTTAATCTTCCCATCCAAAAAAAAAAATATGGCATCATCCGCAAATAACATGTGAGATAAGGAAGGGTAAAACCTGTTTAACTTGATTCCTATAATATTTCCATTTTAGCTTGCTTTGTTCAAGAAGTGAGAGAGCACATTAGACAGCATAATGAATAAATAGAAGGAAAGAGGGTCACCTTGTCGAGTGCCTCTCATGGGTTGGAAGAAATCTAGTAATTCTTCATTGATTTTAACATTGACGCGCCATCACCAAGTATACCCATTTCTCATAAAAGCCCATCTTTTTCGTCCATGCTTCCAAAAAGTCCCATTCCACATAGTTATACACCTATTGCATGTCAAGTTTCAAAATTGCCTAAAAATTTTTCTTCCATTTTCTAACCCTTAACTGGTGCAACACTTCCTGGTCTACCATGATGTTGTCCTGGATTTGCCTATTGCCGATGGAGATGCTTTGTTCCACCACTATAATTTCAGGGAGCAAAAGTTTTAGGCGATTAGCCATAACCGTGAAGATGATCTTGTATGCAAAGTTACACAAGTCGATGCGAGGCAATGGGGACAGAGTTCCTGGATTTGGAACTTTAGGGATTAGAGTAATATATGTTATATTTAATTTAGGATGAAGAATACTTGAGTCAAAGAATCTTTCGACCTGTCGGAGCACATCCCATTTGATTCCATCCCAGTGATGTTGGAAAAATTGGCCATTAAGTCCATTTGGCCCTGTGTCTTTGTCGCTCCCAACTGAAAATTTTCATTTTCCAGCTCTTCCATGATAATTGGGCTCACCAAGGCTTCGTTCATATGCTCTCTTACTGAAACAAGGACATTGATATCGTATTGGATGAAAATTCCTTGATCCCCACAATTATGGAGAGATTGGAAAAACTGAGTCGCTTATTGCTTTAAAAGGATGGATCATGGGACCATTTTTGGTCATTAATTTTCAGCATAGATGTTTTGTTTCTTTGTCTTCTTTGCGTAATGGTAGCATGAAAATATCTCGTATTATTGTTGCCCCATTTCTGCCATTGAATCTGTGACCTCATTCCTCAGCATAACTCTTAGTGTCTTCATAACTTTTCATCATTCCACGTGACTGCTAATCCTCCCGCAATGCCCACTGGATTGACCACTACCTACTTAAGGAATTGAAGACGGCGTATCACATGATTCACTACTTCTTCCTTATTATTCGTCTCCATTAGAAAAACAACATTAGGCCTTTCTTGAGCCACTTGGGTTCTCAATGCCTGAAATGTTAGAGTTGTGTCCAACCCTTGACAATTTCAGCTCAAAACTTTCATCTATCCCCCGGTGGCCTATTAGGGTTAGCCACCAAATTCCATTCCTTTGATCCATCTTCAACCATGATAGGAGTTTCGAAGCTGAGTTTCGTCAAGAACAATAGATCAGCCTCCTAAGAATTATAGTGATTTTATCGCTGCATTTTCTTAGTTGCTGGAATTTTGGGGTCCTTCCTTATTTTCTTTAATAATTCGATGAGGACCTTGGGCAATGTGTCAGTTCATGGTGAATCTAAGAGCAGGAGTTGTGTTCCTTTATGACGTTTTCCCTTAGTTGTCATCCTCACATAACTCCTTTACCTTTCAGCTTCGACAACTCCTTTTGCTGGACCTCTATTGGTACTTGCTGATTTTCACCTTCGGTTGGTTATAAGTCCTCTATTCTATCGGCCCGTGCTGGTGTTTTTGATACGATTTCTTCCTCCTCTGGCACTGGGAATTCTTTCCCATGAAACAACTTCCAGAAAGAGCTTGCCTCCGTGCTTCCGTTTTCAATAACCAAAATTGCTAGAGCCATATTCCTTCGGTCCGAATTCTTTATATGGCACATCCTCACAGCTAGTGGTATAATGGCCAATTCTCCCACATGAATAGCAGAAGTGAGGAAGGCATTCATACTTGAAATCTGCCCTAAGTTGGTCGTCTTCACAATTCACCACAACCCCCAGTTTTAGTGGGGTCGATAAATCTAAGAGTACTTGTACTCTACCCACTGTACATGGGTCGCCCCTTTTCGCTTCCATTTTCAACTCCAGCACTTTCCCCATCTTTGAACCCACTTCGCACAACACACATTCTATAATCCTTGCTAATGGCAAGCCAAGCAATTGCACCAAGAAGGCACAATGCGTGAATTGTTTCGATGTACAGGAATCCCTTTCGACCAAAAAAAAAAAAAAAAAAAAGGAATCCCGGGGTTTTGTTGTTAGAGAATAATCAAGTTGCTTGAAAAAGACCACGGGCTAGCTTCAAGAACTCTCATCTTGTCAATTTCCGAGTTGAACGTAAAGGAAAACAAACCCGGCTCTATTTAATCGCACACCACGTTTTCAGTTTTCTAAATCTTTCTCATTGTAGATAGGTATGCATGGAAGTTTACAATTGGTCTAGAGCAGAGTTTCCTCAACAAAGTAAGGTTACATTATTTCAATTTATCTTCAGGAATTTTCTCAAACACATTAGCTACAACATCCTCCCACCACATTCTACCCATAAATCTACAAAGTGCGGCATGTCTTTGTTCCTTTTCTATCTCACTCTCCATTTTAAACCATACCTGTTCATAGCAGGCCCTCACCTCAGCAAAGACAGACTCGGAGACCCAAAGCAAACCTCGAACAGGGAAGAAGCCAGGCCGACATAAGGCCGATCTCAGGAGCTGGACGTAGCCACCGTGAAACCACCTAACCTCAGCAGCAAGACAGACTTCGAGACTATTGCTGGTCACGCGCAGGGTTAACAGACCGAGAAGCAGCCGGCCACAGGCATAACGAGAGCCGCCATTAAAAGCACCGTTCCTTCCAGCGTAACAGCCAGGGGAATATGGACGAAGGGAGCTCTATTCGCATAGAGTAAAGCTAATACAACCCACAAATTTTTGGGTTTCGAAAATTTATGGGCGAACTCTGGACTGCTGGGGCTAAGGTCTCATTTGGGTGTGGATGTTGGGAGTAGTGGATGGGGCGAGTGGGCTACGTCGAAAAACTACACGAATCAAGACTGCAGGAGAGAGGAGGGTTGGTCTTTTCACTTGAAAAAGCCGAAACATAACAAAGGGGTCCACGTAAATACAGCCGACGGGGAAACGGGAACTTCAATGCGGTTGTTGATATTGCAGAGCAAAGAATAATATTTCCTCCTCCCCTCCAAAAACATTCCTTCATTGACAGAAGAGCAACCATGAAAATGAAGAGATAAATTCAGAGGACTCCGTGATCAATCACATCCAAACGAAGTAGGACTTCACGGGAGCAACTTGCAATCGCTACAAGTTTGTTCACATCCCGCAGATACATGCTAATCAAAAGGATGAATTCTATTCAGACAGATCCACAACCCCCACAGCAAGCAAAGGTAAGAGTCCCCACATGCAGCGCTCGACATATTGGGAAACTACACTAGCAGAGTTGAGGAGCGTCCGCTATTTAATTCAAGCAAATAACAATCTCCTTCATTTGAAAACACAAAAAAAGATGGAACTGTTCAGATAACATACAACACATCTGCTGCAACTTCTGCTGGAACATCTGCAATATGTGCATGTCGAAATTATATTAACAAGTGCTATAAACCCCGATAGTACACAATGACAACTGCGTTTATCAAAGTAGAAAGACCATTGACCTCATATTTCCTCATCTGCTGGGCGATGGGTCCGGAGACCTCGATCTCGATCCAGAAGGTGATCTTGATGCGTCAGCAGCTGGAGATGAACTCCTACGATCATGTGCTTCCCCTGACTCGTACCTGGATTTTCTGCAAATTGACAGTGTCATACTACAAGCATTGCATAGATCACACATCAGCTATGGCAACCAAAACGAAACAAAAATTATTGATCCTTGGCATCAATTATAAAACCAAACAAAATCATGTCCATTGTAAGGCATACCGTCAAGGTGTTAAAAAGTTACACAGCAGTTGCATATTCAAAGTTCAGCAAATGAAAAGATAGATGAAACTAAATTAACCAGCCATTAGTAGCTTAATTGTTTCATAAGGCTAAAGGCATCTCCATCATCGATGTTAAAGTCATGACTGGCATTATTTTTTGTAACAAACATAATTAATTATATGCAACGTGAAATTCTTTTGAAGCCTGTAATGGTTATGAATCATCATTCTAAACATTATAATCATCTATCACCTCAACTTTAAATCAGGATGAGTCAATTTATGGTGAAATGAGACAATGGTCAATTGCCCAATTGTTTCCTATGTTCTAGCAACTTCTACCCCACTTCTGCAGACTTCCCTTTCCTAGAGCTGCCATTCTTGATTTTCCATTGAAGACCAATTTCCTTGCAAAACTCTTAAACAACTTCACACAATTTCAACAGTTAAATGAACTTCACACTATCTTACTGCAATCCTACAAGCTTTCGATCAATGACATTACCGCTTGGTATTTTTTGCCTTGTAAGACTCACTATTGCACAAATCGACTCTCCATTCAGAAATCATGCATTCATGCCCACATGCTATCTGCCAATTATGAATAACCAGTGACAAACACCCCACACAAGAAAGCATATGCACCCACTAACCATCCCCACACAATCCTCAAGGCTAACCCAAGGAGCTAGGTGGCAAATGAACTACAGAACTATATGAACTGCTATGACTGTGTACCTCCTCTATATTTAAAAATTCATCACTAAATGAAATATGACCCTCCTAGGGATGCTGATAATTCTCAACAAACGAAATGACAGGAGAAAATGAGTCATGGAAAATCATCTATGCCAACACTAGCCATAGTTACTGCTTGCTTCTTATTGATCCCGCTTTTAGATTGCACAGGTAAAGAAGACTAATTCATCCTAGCAGGAGGGTCTCAGTCCAAAAATGATCATGTAACCAAGGGGAAAAGAAAGAATAAATTTCCTACCCATTTTCATTTCCCTTATGGTATCCATTGTCATAATCGGGAGAGTATGACCTGCCATTCCGTCCTCCTTCGCGCTCTTGTGAAGGGGCTCGCGGCGATCTTGAGCGGTCATCAGCATGCCTTCTACTAGGTGATACAGAATGATCCCCACGCTTTCTTGGCACAGGAGAGTATGACCTGTTAACATTATGCTTTCAATGGAGTATGTAGCAATATTTATTGCCAGCGAAACTATTGTTGTTCTATTCTTGCTTCTCCACATGTACACATAATCTGGCTTACCAAATTGCGTAGCCCAGTAACAATCATAATATGCCTTTCTACATAATCCATACCTGGAGCGATGCCGACTCCTAGAAGCTGATGGCCGACGAGGAGATCGTGAACGTGAACGAGAACGTCCTGCAATTTAAAACCAAGCCTCACTTCTTACAAGCATTGTTTTGCATTCTACAGATGAAAGTTCAAAATAGTCCTGCTCTACCATTCTAAAGATATGAAAGAATAGCGTTTTAAACTAAGAATATGAGATTTTCAGTAGACCATTGCTGAAGAGATGAAAGTATCCCTTCCATACTATTTTACAATTTTCAAGCATTTTTCCAAACAGAAATTTCTATAATCAAAATGGATATGGGAGAGATAAATCAACAATGCAATAGTGATAGAGAACCATTATGCATAAGGTAGAAAGCCTAAGAGACTCGCCAGTAATTAAATATGCAAGATCACAATCTGGAATTCTGGACTCTAGTGACTCAAAAACAATAAACATTCTACGGAAAAATAAGCACTTCGTCTCCCATATGTCAGCAACGTAGACTCTTACAAAAGGAAGCCCGTACACAAACTTTCTATCTTTCTTTTCTTTTTGGGACAAAGCTTCAGATCTTGAAGCAACAAAAACCATTATTCCTAATGGCCAGATCTGAGGTAGGAATCTAGCAGTAGCACTCAATAAGTAAGCCATAGCTCAAATTTGAGACTTGAAATGAAAAAGACGGGTGGTAATTCATATATGCGAAATGAAAGGATGGCAGCCAACTCCCGAGTTAACAAATGACACCTGCCACCAAAATTTATGAGCAAGAAAATAGTTCTCACAAACGCTTTTCTAGAGTTCCTAGGTCAACCCTGAAAAGCTAAAGCTGGCATGGCAATAAAGGTCAATACTACTGGGACAACATATTTCTCATGATCTCTCATACAATATGATTCCCACACTCAGAAACATGGCAACATCTTCAGACGATACAAATCTGGGCTCGTCTGGCAAAATCTTAATTGAAGAATCATCTCACCATGGTAAGATCTTCCTCCATGGCCTGAAGGTTCCCTGCACAATATTAAGAATAAACATGAGACAAGCAGCCTAACAATGAGCAAAGCTCCCTCTTACCGATAAGAACACTACCTTCTAGTTCTTCGACGCATTTCCTCTGGCCTCTTCCTATTCTCTGCAGCAACAACCACAGATATTTTCCGCCCCGCAAAATTTTGTCCATCCATATGGTATTGAGCATCAGCAGCATCATGAGGTTCCACAAACTCCACAAAAGCAAATCCTCGAGGTTGCCTATTAAAAAAAAAAAACCATAGGCAGTAAGATTTGGACGAGATATGTTTAGAACATTCAACTTAGCACAGATTATTCAAGCATCTACTAAAACAAGCGTACTAATTGTTACCTCAATGCTGTCATCTGAGTGCATGTGTCTTTTGAATCTAACAAATATCCATTTCGAAGTACCAACAGATAAATGGATACACTTGCGAAAAGCAGCTCGCACACCCAAGCTTATTGGCTGCGCTTTTGTTATGAATGATGAATGAAATGACACTTCAAAAGAGCAAAATGACTTCAAAAATCTCCAGACTTGTAAAACTAAGATGCGCTTGAAATCAAAGCTGCCCATACTTAAATTGTCTCCGTGAGTCTTCAATTGGTCAACAGTGAATCTTCTTCTGCCAAACTTCTATCGATAGTGTAATTATATGTTTCTCTTCATTAGGAACATTCCTCATATGAACATCTTCTAACAAAGAAATCAACACTTCCCACACTTAAATTCTCTTCTTGCAGTCTTCAATGGGTCAAGAGTATTCTTCTGCTTCCAAACTCTACTGGTAGTATAATTCTATTTCTCTTCACTAGGAACATTCTTCATTCGAATTCATCTTCTAAAACCTTCATGAACGAATTTGAAAGGCAATGACAAAGATCCTCCGTTAAATGTAGGCTTTCACCATGTTTTAACTTCAAACTAACAACCCCTGATAAACCAGTCAAAGTGGGAACTATGAGAGAAACAGAAAAGCCATGAGAATATTGCTATGTGCCAACATGTAGCATGGCTCGCCAAAAAAAAAAAATCAGCTTAGAGCTCAATATTGTCTTGATTAGACAGAGATCTAAACATTTAAGTGCAAAAGAATGTGCTAACGTACCATTCAATTGCAGATTCTAAATCTTCGCACTACATCTATTAGTCTACATTTAAAAAGCGTGTGAAGACAAGAATATTAACAATCTTTCAAATGCCAAAAAGGATACGGTAGCTCAGTAGTAGCATGTCTGGCACATAAAACTTCATTAAGAAGTCCATATCCCACATTGGCATTATTACTTTTACATGTTGTTCAAGATACGCAATCTGGTTAACCAGATCAATACTGCTTCAGCCAGAGTTTTTTACTTATGATGAGCCCAATCATTGGATGTAACAGGACACAGACGCAGTTATAAACCATACCCTTTTCTTATATATACCTAAGAGTCCCCTTCTGCTGTTGTTCTTGTTCTTGTTTTGTCTAAGTGTTCCATGTCCAACCTGTTAAACAGGCTAGTCTGGTGTAGTCTTAAATAACTTTTACTATATTCATCAACAGAACAGATGGTAACAACAAGGCAAACTAATATGCTTGATTAGCATAACATTCAGGACACCAAGCACAAGCAGAATAAATTAAAGATATGTAGCAGAATAAAGTAGCACAAGCTTGCAGGTTAGAAACCGATCAGAAAAATAAGAACCCCACAAATTATTCAACCAGGACAACTCCTCACCCTGTATAGTAGTCCCGTGGCAGATAAATGTCCCTTACAGGACCAAATCTCTCAAAGGGAATCCTGAGTTCTTCCGCCCTGCAACCAATCACCAGCGAAAAGGGGTGAAAAAACCCTTCATAAAGAAATCTAAAAATGCCGTAATTTGCACATTTCCTTCCAAAGAAAGATCGATAGCTAAGCGCTCAGTTGAAACTGCATAACAGAGAAATTCGATAACTAGACAAATACCTGCAGTCCAGAGGAATGTTGCGAACCAGAAGGCTCCCATGCATCCGTTCTTTGTGCCTCCCATAGCCACCAGGCCCGCCGCCGCCGCCGCCACCGTATCCCCTCCGAGGAGGACTCCTCTCTCGACCCCCATATCCCCGTCTCGGAGGACTGTAGTACGGCGGACTGTACCTCCTCATATCGAGCAACCTAAAAAACAATTCCAAGCGAAAAAAAGAAAGACAGCAAAACCCCAGAAACGCAAATCAATCCAACAATCCCGAGGCTCGATCTGTGCTCGCCACTCCACTAAAAGCACAAGCTTCAGCAGAGCCACGGCCGAATGGCCATCAATGCAGGTTCAAGGGTAAAAAGCTTCGCATTTCAGCAGATCAAACAGGCAAAACCCCGCAGCTCCCATTTCCCCAAATCGAAGAAGCATAAACCCAAAAAACAAAAAAGAAAAAAAAAACCCGGAAAGAATCGCAGCAAAAGAAAAACTCATGGCACATCGGGGAGGTGACAAGAAGGGGAAAATACATTCCGGCAACAATCATCATCAACATCAACATCATCATCGTAATCACCAAAAACCATAGGGCAATCTCAAACGCCTCACACAGCTAAGAATCTGGAGAGAGAGAGACTACTCAAACGAAGAACAGAACCGAAAAGGGTGGAGAAATCGAACCTCTTGCTTCGACCCGAAGCTTCGTCCTCCCCTGCGAGATTTGCTTCGGTTCTTCGATCTCGAAGAGTCTCGACGAACTGGTGAAAGTGCGAAGCTCGATCTGTTCCCCCCCATGCGAAGGCATATATAAAAAGAAGCCCTAGCAATTGGTCAACGAGTCAACGGGGGGCGCGCCCTCGGCTTGACCTGTGACTGGGCTTTTCAGATGGAGCGTTTGGGCCCATGTTATTTTCATGGGATTAAAGCCTTTATAATCTCCACAAATAATTTACCCATGTTTGGATCACTACCAAAAGTCTCGAATTGGTAGGTCCGTACCATATTTATCTCGAATTAATTCTTTTATCACGAAAAATACTCAAATTGGTAGACTTGTGCCACATTTACGCAAATTAATTCTCGTGTCACAAAGAATCCCATAATATTACACAAACGACAAATTTATCATACTTTAGCTTTCTTTTTATATCCCTTTAAATAGCTGACATGGAAACATAGCAGCGAGCAACTTGGATGACCGGTGCGTGATGTGGATTTGACGCGGAAATTTAACATAAATGGGTGTTCTAAATGATGTTGTTTGGGGGAAGCCATATATGGAGAAAATGAATCAAGATTGGAAAATCTGCTGGAATCTGGCGATTTTGCCCTTAGATTTAGATAAATTTTTTATGGGCATGCCAATTTTGGATTTATTTTTTAGACACAAAAATTAGTAGGGGTATATGTGGCACTAGTGCACCAGCTCGAGATTTTTTGTGGCGCGAAAATTAATTTAAGGTAAATGTGGTACGGATATACCATATTGAGAATTTGGTGATATTAGCTCATTTATTTAGGACACGAATGATAACCATTAAATTTTTCTGCTTTTCTATTTTTCTATTCCTAGAAACAGATTTGGAATAGAAATTTATTTGGTAATGCAATTTCATTTTTCTATTTCGAGAAAAAATTTTAGCATAGAAATAGGTTAGGAACATAAATGAGAAGTATAAATTTGAAATAGGTTAGAAATAGAAATGAGAAGTATAAATTTGATACTTTTCTAGAAATAGAAATAAAAACTCTTTTCATTGCTCGCCCTCGTCGCCCATAGCCGACGGTTGCCCCTAGCCAATGTACGAATTCTACATCAATGTTATCAAACGAATCTCTATTCCGATAACAGAAATTTTGTACCGTTATCAAATGCTACTTTCTACTAAGAAACTTATTTAGGGAATAGAAATAGTTTCTAGCTAGAAATTATTCTTAAGAATAGAATGGTTATCGATCGCGCCCATATATACTTGAATTTTCTTTACTAAAATTTGAATGGTTAATATCACAAAGAATCCGAAATTGGTACACCTATAATAAATATACCAAAAACTAATTTTTTGACCATCGAGAATGCCAAAATGGTACATCTATGACAAATTTACCTTTCGTTAATTTCTGTTAAATTTTATTATCAAATTTCTAAGTTGAATGACATGTGGTAGTTGACGGGTATGCTAATTTGGGGTTTTACCCCTCTATTTATCACAGATTTACTAGTTTTGTGATTTTTTGTGATTATAGGTGTTTCAATTTTGGGTTTTTAGTGGTTGTCATAAGTCACCGGTTCGGAATTTTTAGTGGTCAAAAAATTAGTTTGATGTAAATTTATTATATATGTATCAGTTTGGAATTTTTCATGGCATTCACCCAAATTTGGAATATGAAGGTGTCAATCTTCAAAGCAGCACTTTCTTTACGTTGCTGACAATAATTAAGGAACGTTGTTGCATGATCAATGGACATCGCCAGAATATTTTTATGGGAATAGCCACCATGTGATAGAACACGACGCCACTAACAATAAGGAACGTCGTCATCGCTATCATGTAGACGTTTAATGTATGGAAAAAAGGAGATGTGCGAATCAAAATGCATTGTGCAAAGAGCAAAGCGGGACGGATCATATGACATAATGTAAAGTATGTTAGGAAATCAAAAGGGAATAAGGGAATAACCGTAAACTCACGCAACTAAGCCGAGACCTTCATCCTATGTGAAATAATCTAAGCAACAAAGGAGACTTCTTAGTTCTTACCAAAAAGAATTTCATAACATAAACAGCAAAAGATCCCCCGTTTGTTTTGGCATATCCAACAAAGAAATTTTGTTCGGAATTTTGTCCATAAAAAAAAACAAACAAATGTTCTTGCAATAAACGTAAAAATAAGGAAAAAGCCACAAAACTCTCAAATTATACCAATCGTGACAAATTTACCATGATTTAATTTTTATAACATCAAATACCTCAAATTACACCCACTATTACACATTTACCCTAAACTTTTTATTGTGACACAAAAAATCCAAACTTGTACTTATGTGATACATTAGCTTTTTAGCAAAGTTTTTTTAGATGATTTTTTAGCCAAAATAACGTTGTTTTTATCCATGTCAACATTATTTGCTTTTTGACATCCATGTAAACAATTTGTTAACGGTTCTCATTGAAAAATTTTTTATGGACAATAAATGTGTTACATTAATACAAGTTTGAGATTTTTTATGATAAAAAAAAACTTTATTATAAATGTATCACGGTGGGTATAGTTTAAGATTTTTTGTGGCTTTTGCTCTTAAATAAATTGGCGTTGTCAAATCAAAAAGGAAATCAGCTTATTAAGTTGCTTTCTTTTTTAAAAATAAAGCAAGAAAGAAAATTCACCGCAAGAACGTGTCCGATCAAATTAAGACGGGAAGAGCATACAAGCCAAAGTCCATTGTGATTTGTGAAGGAATTCCAATTAACGTTTTTGTGAAGGAGAGAATTGGAGCTACTTACAATTCAAATATAAAATTAGAGATTGAGCTCGCTTCGTCTGGCATGAATAAAATTCGTTCGCTAATTCTAGACTTGAAATTTATTTGTGTACAGAGAGATTTGCGCATTCGAGGACAAAGCCAAGAATCTAGAAATGGAAAGGTTGAGATTAGAGAGACAATGCTTTGTCTAAACTCAAATGCTCAAGTATTAGCAGAGCTTCACCGTATTTACTTTTTCAATTTACTTTTGGCATTTCTCATCTCTGCCCCCCGAGCTTTCTATCCCGTCTATAAGCTAGGAAAGATATGTGATATGGATTTCATGAACAGTTTGATCGGGACACTTTGTGTCATTGGAGAGGTAAAGAAGGTTTTCTCCCCCTTTTTCATGTCGAATTTTGCTGTGATGTGCAAACATGTCTCACTTTGCCAGTTTCAGGTTTCCTAAAAGTGTTGACGTACTCTTCACGGTTGGCTTAATTGGCGACCTAGAACCTTTGTTAGCAAGGATGCCTTAGACGATTGATCCGAATTATCGTGCATCGTGTTTCGGAGAGCTTTAAGAATGAGAAGCTCTTCTGCTATCTAACAGATGATAGTCACATTTGTACTGACATGAAAGCTCATTGAGAAGGAGTCAAGTAAGAAACTGACAGATTTTCTTACATTCCGTTTTTCTCCATTATTATCTTGGCAATGGTTTAGAAAGAAATTGAAAGACATAATGGGTGGACTGCTCAAGATGGATCAAACCCGACCCATAATCCATAAGGACCTACAAGATAGTTATTTGCATATCACTATAAATAGTAAGCATCTCTTGAAAAAACTAACGTGTTTTTCCATATGTAAAAGAACACACTTCTTCGAACAAAACATATTTTCTGTTTTTCCTTCGAAACGCAAATGAATACGAAAGACGATCGAAAAACTCTCAAGCACAAAATGGCACTTAATCTATGACAATACCGGGTATGTTCGTTATATGATATGCCTGTATGATCGGTGATACAAATTGATGGTCATCGAGCACGTTTTTCCACATTGATTGAATTCGTTTTGAATATATTTCGAATGTGTCGATCGGGGATTGAGTTTTTCCTACGTTGGTATCAAAGCACGCTTACTTGTTTCACGATCATGCATGTGTATTATCTCTAACATTGAAGTGTATACTACTTGGTTTTCGTTTCGGCCTCGTTTTTTTTTGTTCGTTTTCTTCCCGTTGTTGAATTGTTCATGCGTGTTTCGATTTTTGTTTTTCATCAAAACTTGAATTTTATTGCATAGACAGAAGTGCCCGTCGAGACGAACAAAATGAGAGGCGGCGCGTCATCGAAGGAGGCTGCACGCGCCCTCACGCGCCGACAAGGGCCGTGGATGCGACGGCGCGTGAGGCCCACGCACGGCCGTGGCGAAACAGCGCGTCGATCGCTGCCAACCGCTAATGATGACATCAACGTGATGTCATTGGAGCGCGAACTCGAGATCCGAACCGTTGACCGACTTGGTTGACCGTTGACTGGTCAACGGTTGGACCGGTCAAACCAAACCGGTTCAAATCGGGCAGAATGACCCATTGTGTTCTTTCGGCCCATTCGAGCTCATTTGAACTCTGATTTGGGCATTCTTGGCATCGACGTGCTCGTATCGGAATGCTCTACGTTATGGTATATTCATATGACATGTTTGCTGCACTTATTAATGTAAAAATGCACAATAAACCATATGTACACGTACTTAGGGGTATATTCTTTGGCATTTTCTCTAGTATTTCTTTATAGTTTTTTGAAATACAAGTGCTAGATCATATGTATATGAATAAACATTCTTTATCTTAATGTGCCATGTATTATAAGTAATCCATTTGTTTTAGATTTGTTGCAAGAACAATGATATATTGAAAACGCACTCCGATAATCCCAAGAACGGAAGCTTAAAAGGAGAGATTTGAGAAACTAAAAATCAAGCTAGCTCTGTATCGATGGGATGCTGGAAATGATATGATGACACACATCATCAAAGTCAACAAAATGATACATGATATCATTTAGAATGGTTTTGTAATGCCGGAATATATAATGGTTGGAGCCCTAAAATACACTATTCCTAAGGAGTTGGGAAGAATGCTTGATAAGGTTAAAAAAACCTTAAAGAATCCAGGCTATAAGATGCTTGTGGATAATTTTCTGCAAGAATACATAAGGGTCAGCAGAAGGAGAACATCAACCCTTGCATTGAATGGGTTTCGGTGCAAACCATGGCCCGGATCTAGAGGTTTTCCAAGAGCCTCAGGTTTTTGTTCTAAAGAAAACAGAATTTTCTAAAGAATTTTATGAGTCATTTTCTATTTATGTGTTGGATTGGTACACTCGATATTGTTATTTTAGGATTTAGAATCAATTTTGTACATGTTTCAAGTTGATATTACATGTTCTTAAATATTTGTGAATTTGTTATGAAATATATGTGCTTATGAATTTTTGGTGATTTCTCATTTTATATTGACATATTATATGTTGTGTCATATGTTGGAAGCTCTTAAAAGTTTGTATAACTTTTGAAGAATCAATTTCTTTACATGAATGATTATGTTAATGATGATTTCAAATTATGATTTTTAGACGATGATTGGGAATATAGTGAACTTTCGACTCTAAGACCGTTTGTGAAACTATTCATTAATATGATTAGTTTATATAATCATAATGCTGATGAAGTATTTAGATAGACTTTAATAATTCGTGCGTACGTGTCTGAAATGTTCAGATACGACGGCTTCAGCAACAAAGAACATAGTGGCTGAACTTAATAAGAGAGAAAAATTGAATGACAACAATTATGAGATTCGGAGTCTTAAGATTTAATATGTGCTGGAAGAGCAAGAGGCACTCGAAGCTCTTAACCAAATTTTGGAAAAACTTAAGGATGGGACAACTACCCAACACAAAAGGAACAAAGATACCTTTGCTATTTGAAAAAAAAAGAACTCTCTTACTCGTATTACATTGCTAAGCAGCATGGACAATGGCATCATGCGAGAGTTCATACGTTTTCAGAATGCCAAAGACATGTGGGCTACACTGGCATCAAAATTTGGTCAAACTTCTGTGATCAAACTAAGATAACTCACTATCCGTTTCGACTCATACAAGATGTCTCATGGAAAGACCATGAAACAACATTTGAGGCAGATGTTGAATATGATTAGTGAGCTGAAAGATGCCGGCCACATATTCACTGATGAACAGTAGGTACAGGCAGTAATCCGCTCATTGCCTCAAAGCTTGGAGCACAAGAAGATCCATTTGACCTACAATGAGGGTATCAAGACCTTTAAGGATGTTATGCGATATCTTGAGCTGGAAGAGGATCGCCTCATGGTGGCTAAGTCAGAAATTGATATTTACTCTGTTGGTTCTAGCACGCATGGAGTTTCGGGCTCCAAGAGGAAGAACCTTACTAGGTCAAAGAAGTGGAAAGGCAAGAGGGCAAGTCTTTCAGAAAAGAAACCGAGGCACAACCAAAGGGAGAAAGGAAAGCGTCCTTTCAAGAAGAACATTTTAAGAGTGAAATGTTACAATTGTGGCAAGAAGGGTCACTTTGCTGCGACTATGGCAAGCTAAAAAGGGTAGAAACCCTTATCATTAATAAAAATACTACTTATATTTCTAGTTCAGTGTTTCTAACTAAATCTAATCTTTTGTGGACTGTAGACTCGGGAGCCACAGACCATGTAGCGAAAGACAAAAAAGCTTTCGTGGAGTTCCGACGAGTTCCATAAGGAATGAAGTGGATATACGTGGGAAACAATTCAAGAGTAGAGGTCAGAGGTATTGACACCTGTCAACTACTTATGCGCGGTGGACGCACATTGTTCCTACATGATGTGCTATTTGCTTCGGAGATTCGTCGGAACTTAGTTTCGGTGTTGGTTTTAATTAGATTTGATTTTAATGTAAACTTCTATAACAATGGTGTAGACTTGTCTTTAGGTACAAGTTATTATGATTCTGGATATTTTTTAGATGGTTTCATTGTATTAGATATTAATTATTGTGAAGTTAATGTTAGTTATTCCTTATTTACATCATCTGATTCTTATGAGAATAATGTGAACATGTGGTATGCTAGACTTGATTATATTGGCCAACAAAGAATGAATCGATTGGCTAAAAATGGCTTATTGGGCAATATTAAAAAAGTTGATTTGCCCATATGTGAGCATTACCTAGAATGAAAAACAAAGTGGAAACCATTTGAAAAAGGAATAAGAGCTGAATTTCCTTTGCAATTAATCCATACTGACATCTGTGGTCCATTGAATGTAGGAGCAAGGCACAAGTCTGTTTATTTTATCACATTCATTAATGATCATACTCGATTCAAACATATCAATTTGATTTCTCATAAGTGTGAGGCTTTAAATTGCTTTAAAAGATTTATGAGCTTAGTAGAAAATCAATTAGACAAAAAAAAAATAAAAGCATTAAGATCCGATTAAGATCAAGAATATTTGTCTAATCAGTTCAAAAATTTATATGATGAAAAGGGAATAGAAAGACAATTGACTATTCCACATACTCCTCAACAAAATGGTGTTGCAGGAAGAAGAAACATAACCTTAATGGAAATGGTTAGATCAATGATGGCACAAGCTAACTTGCCCATTACATTTTGGGGTAAAGTTTTGTTGACTGCTGCCTACATGCTTAACCGTGTACTTTCTAAATCAGTCACTTCTACTCCATATGAGTTATGGACAGGCAGAAAGCCTAATTTAAGCTTTCTAAAATCTTGGAGTTGTGTTGCCTATACTCGTGAGTCTTCTTATAAGTATGAAAAATTAGGCCTAAGAGGCAAAAAGAGTATTTTTATAAAATACTCAGAGTATATGTATTCATAGGTGAGTAATAAAATAGAAGTATAACTGAATTTGAATAACGAGATATCACATTCTTAGATAATGGATTTCCTAAAAAGGGCGAAGTAGGTGGAAATTACTCACTATACGAATCTGTGGATCGTGATAGTGAAGTTAGTGGAAGCATTATAACAAATGGAGAGTTGAATGCAACACAGTCTCAATTGCAATCATTTAAAGAGACAACACCACCATTATCTAATTCAAGTGGGAGCGCAATGGAATGTGGTGAATCATCAGGAGTACAACATTCCATACGACAGTCAAGCCGTAATAGGACTCCCCGTCGACGTTTTGACATTGAAGGAGAAGCTTTCATGATTGCCCTATAAGATGAAGATGAGCCAAAGAATGTGAACAATGTTCTAATGTGCCCTGATAAGGAAAAATGGATACATGCAATGGAAGAAGAAATGGAGTCATTGAGATCAAACCAAGTTTGAGAATTGGTTAACCTTCCAAAAGAATGCAAAGCCATTGAGAACAAGTGAGTTCTCAAAATAAAGCGTAAGGCTGATAACTTAATAAAGAGGTATAAGGCTCTCATTGTGGCAAAAGGATATAATCAACAAAAATGAGTTGACTTTAAAGAAACTTTTTCTCCTGTGGTTAGATTTATCTCTATTCGCCTTATTCTGGCAATAGTAGCTAGTATGGATCTTGAATTATATCAAATGGATGTAAAGACTGTATTCCTTAATGGAGATTTAGAGGAAGAAATTTATATGGAACAACCTGTTGGTTTCATTACAAAAAGCCAAGAGCCCAAAGTGTGTCAACTATTGAAGTAGATAAATGGCCTTAAGCAATCTTCGAGGCAATGGTATGTACATTTTCACAATGCCATAATGGCATATGATTTTGTAATTATTAGTGAAAATAATTGTGTATATATCAAAAGATCCAAAGATCAATTTGTAATCTTATCATTATATGTTGATGATAACTAATTGCTGGAAGAAGTATGGAGTTTGTTAATACAGTCAAGAATTAGTTATCTTCCAATTTTGAGATGAAAGATATGGGTGAAGCTGCATACATTCTTAGAATTAAGATTTCAAGAGATCGCTCAAAGAAAACCCTATTCCTTTCACAAGAGATGTATGTTAATAAAATCTTTGAGCAATTTCATATGCAAGACTGTAAACCAATAGATACTCCTATTGCAAAAGGCGAAGCATCAAGCGATAAATATGTCCTAAGACTTCACAAGAAAAGGAGCAAATGGAACAATTTCCATATGCTAGTGTTGTCGGAAGCTTGATGTACACTATAATGTGTACAGGACCTGATATTTGTTATGTAGTTAGAATGATAAGTAGATACCAATCCAATTCAGATCAAACACATTGGATCTGCGTCAAAAGAATCCTGAGATATCTAAAGGGAAATGCCAACTATGCGCTGACTTATCAAGAAAGTGATTTACACCTTGAAAGCTATACTGATGCTAATTGGGGAGGAGATTTAAAACAAAAGAAATCTATTTCTGGATACGTGTTATTATTGACTAATGACGCCATATCTTAGAGCAGTAAGAAACAACAGTGTGTAACCTTATCTACAATAGAAGTCGAGTTCGTGGCTCTATTAACAACAGCACAAGAAGCTGTTTGGCTTGAAAGATTTTTGGATCACTTAGGTGTTACTGAGAATGCTGCAAACCTAGTATTGATTTATTGTGACAACCAAGCAGCAATAGCGTACACTAAGGATCCAAATACCATGGAAAGACCAAACATATAGATATCAAATATAACTACGTAAAGGACGTGGTTGCACGAAAGAAAGTGAACATAAAGTACATATCTACACAAAAGGATGATAACGGATCCTATAATGAAGCCGATTCTTAGAGAAGTTTTCCATGGTCATGTGAAATCTCTAAGACTGTGTAGAATATGATGTATTGAATATTGTAATTTTCTTTGAATGTTCACTATTAATGAAGTTTGTTATTATCAATGCCTATAAGTTTGTCTGACGTTTGTGAATGTCGATGCTTAGTGTATTATATAGAAAAGACATGTCTGACAGATGAGAGATTAGCCCACTCACATGGGTAATCACCTCTACCCACTGTGTGATGAATAGAGATGAGACAATTTTAAGCTTGTTATCTAGGTGATAATTAAGAGCTCAAAATTGAAGCATGGACGTCACCTTAACAGAATGTTAAGATGAGAACATATAGATTATTATGCCCGAAAGTGAAATGACCTACATATTTCACTTTACCTGTCTTTAATGCCAGATGTAAGTTCTGATAGATGCTTATGAATAAGGTAGATTTGTAAACTCAAGTTAGACATTGAGTATGTCTAAACTATCATCTGTACGGTATTGAGAGTAAAGACTTACGCTCTATGGGAAAAGAAGAGAATACCGTAATATATATTTCATATTACGTATCCATGGCACGACCGATAAGAGTTGGCAAAAATTATGATCTCAACTTTTTAAGTCGTGTGAGACTCTTGAAGAAAATAGTTTTTCTCAATTAAAGTGCCCTCACGACTTTTACTTATTCTCAAAATTTCTATTCAGTGTTTGCTATCTTAGGATGCTGTCGATGATCATGATAATTCGGTCTAACGGGGCATTTCTAGAAAAGCAAGTTTGACTGAAATGGAGAGGTTTAAGGAAAGAGGAAGATCGATTTAATTTATGATGTCACATTCTATATTTGTATTTACAGGTTGACCAATTATGTTTTTGAGTAAATCATAATTGTGAATACAATATACGAGATACTAAAAGAGATCAAGAGAGATAAAAAATGTGACTGATTGATCTAGAGAACTGCATATTAATTCTACTCTGAATAATGCGCAATTTGAGCTGTTATATATTTCTAACAGATGTATAATAATGAGTTTTCGTAGTATGCTGATCGCACGGATTATTTACCAATATGAACTTTGCAAAAAAGAGAGTTATGTTTAGCCTATCGTGGGCGAGTGAGAGATGAAAGACATAATGGATGAACCGCCCAAGATGGGCCAAACTCGGCCCGTGAGCCATAAGGGCTCACAAGGTAGTTTTTTACCTATCACTATAAATAGTAGACATCCCTTGGAAAAACTAACATGTTTTTCCATATGCAAAAGAACACACTCTTTCGAACATAACATATTATCTATTTTTCCTTCGGAACGCAAACGAGTACGAAAGACGATCGAAGAACTTTCAAGTGCAAAATAGCATTTAATCTATGACAATACCGAATATGTTCGTTATATGATATGCATGTATGATCAGTGATATAAGTTGATGGTCATCGGGCACGTTTTTCCGCATTGATTGAATTCGTTTTAAATATATTTCGAATGTGTCGATTGGAGATTGAGTTTTTCTTACAGAAACGAAGGCTTTTCAAGAACCTCTCCATTAGGGATTTCTTGAAGAGAAACTAAATTTTCAGTTTTGACAGAAAGCCCTGCAGTGTAATAAAAAACAATAGAGTGCTCAAAAGGAAATCAGTACGCTATATTAGAGAAAACAAAGATCTCACTTCAACAATGTCTTTCCATTATGTCCTTAATCACCACAATGTATGTGCGTGTAAAGCTTGTAAATTGGCAAGTTGATATGTTGTAGCTAGTGGATTTTGTGGTCTATATAAATATTAACTGTTAAAATATGTCTCGAGTTTGAGCACGTGAACGAAATTCGACTCGTGATGAATTAGTATTTGCATACGTCCAAATATAAGCCATGGAAATCCAGAGTTTTTCTTTTCGGTGTAAAAGTTTCGTTGGTCAAGGATTCCAAACAAAACAAGAAAAGGAAAATCTGGTTGAAAGAAGAGGAAATAAAAAAAAAAAAAAAAAGGAGGGGTGCATATTTGTTTCAGTTTGTGAAGTCGGCCAAGGCAAATAGAAAAGGAAAGTTGACCATGGCCTTTGCCGACTGAATTGACCAAATTTTAGTGGATGCTATGCGAGGATTTCTTTTCGTGTGAGATTCCCTCTCACGGATGGATCAGACTTACATTTGGTTTCCTTCCCCAAATATGTTATATAAATAGTCGCAAGGTTGGTGCAGACCTTTGGGGGTATTCTTGAAGCGCTGCATTCGCGAGCGCTTGTTGTTCCGCGATTGTTGACAGAGAGGGAGAAATATTGAAGCACCGTTTCATCGAGTGCTTGTGGATTATCTCCATGGGTTTTCTTTGTGAAATTACATTAAGAGTTCCAGTGCTTTTAGCGATTGAATCTTGTGGTAAGATTTGTGTATAATTCCTTCGCGAAATTGAGAGATTATTTCGTGAGGAATTATGAGGCTAAACACAACGTGCATTATTAGATGTAATTAGGGCTTGAGAAACATCGAGAGTGTTTGAGTGACTCGAGTATGGTTGTAATCTCCGTTATATTACTTGATCTATAGTAGAATTTCGTACTGCTCTCCCTGTGGACGTAGGTCACTACGACCGAACCACGTAAATCTGATGTCCGATTTATTTTCTTATTCTGTCAAATTTATTATTTGATCGTTTGGCTTCCGCAACATTAACTATCACAAAATGTACATATCTTTGCTTACATAGACAATCCACTTTCATTATCTCATAAGCATTATTTTGTCCCGTCAAATTTCTATAGTTGCCCTTACCCTATCAAGATGTCTTTTTATCAGGATGACAATTTACATCGTATACTTCACTTAATGTTTTTCATTATGCTATGGAAAGTATACTTTTTTCCCTTGCAACACTCCATTCTTTTACGATTTTTGCACCCATGAAAAGCCTATGATCCAATCTTACAGAAATTGTGGTTCAATCATCGAAAAGTGTTAAAATATGTACGCTTATAGGGAATAGGCCGAATAGGAGGTTGTGGTGAAAAATTGTGATATTCTTTATTTTTTCTCTTCAATCCGGTCGATGCAATTCCTAGGGAGTTGAAAGACTTGCGGCTTGATCTGTATTATTGGAATATGTAAGACCACAAATTTTCAAACACCCTCAAGATCAAACAATTTTTGTTGAAAGGTGTGATATCTTGAGATCTAGTCGTCCGGTTCAAGTAAATTGGGCATTGATGGAAAGATATTTATGAATATTACCCAATTAAGCTCTTCGATCGACCTTTCTATGAATTTTATGCCACGTCAAAGTTACTCTAAATTCAAAAGGCTTAGGTAAAATATGGGCTTCTAAAATCACATAATAGTCAATTATCAATTATATATTTTTCGAACAGTTGCAAAAAATAAAACTTTCTAAATATTTGCTTAAGCATAATTGGTCATATGGGTTGCTTTAGTAGCTAAGGAATGCACCTATGTGTGTAGATTCAGCATTTGGCTTTTCCAACTAAATAATCTTAGGCTATGTTTGGTAATCAGAATAAAATTCGAGATATGATAGATTTTATCATATCCCGTATTTGGTGTCTGCCCAAAACAGGATATAGTCGGATATAGGAGGAATATAGCTCGGATAAAATTATTCCATGAGGGAGGTGGGATAAAAGTAGATAAATAGATAGATTTCTAATATCCATAATATTTCTTACAAAATACGAAGAAAAAATAGCAGAAACAAAAAAAAGACAAATAGATAGATTAACAAATGATAAAAATTATTAGAGAATATATTAGAAATTTCGCTTTTATGATTTGTGGTCTCATTTATAGACAAAATTTCACTTTAGCCTAAGAGGTGATTGGCGTGACACCCCAGAACGTCACTCGTGACGCATGTCCTTCCTAATTATATTGTTTATTCAGTAATAGCATGTAGAAGCTCAATTAAATTTTTCCTCAATAAAATCCCATACAAGAAAATCGCACGAGTTAAACGTGGATATTAATTTTATTTTTGTCAAACACCAATTTTACAACTTTACTACATCATCCAAGCAAAAGACAAAACACCAAAATCCTCAAATAAATGTCAAGACCGCCTATCTCCATATTACATTATACTTCAGAAGTCTGTCTGTACATAGGCAAACTTTACATCATGGACCATCTATTTTCTCCAATGATGAGTCGTGGACATTGTCGCCTCGTATCAATCAAAAACTAGCACTCATAGTATCTAGGACAACTAGCAAGCATTGGCGGCAAATTTGCATTCCTACATGTCTAAAAAATAAAGGAATAAACCGAGAACCAGTAAATGAAATCTCTAGTTTTAAGTTAGGAAAATTATCTTACCACTTCACATGGCACAAACAACGTACATGCATAACAAACAGTGTGCAGAAAACTTGAATAAATGTTATACCATTTCCATTTAGATATGCCACAATAATCTGATCATTTCATTATTCCATAATATTTTCATTCAGATACAAGCATTTGATATATAGCATTCATACTCATGTGTTAGGTTCGTTAGTTCTCTTCTTGAACACTCCCGGCACATCTCGACCTACGAGACATCTTAACTCCCGAGGCATCCCAATATACCCTCCGGGGCATCTCGACTTTCAAGGCATCTTGGTACACCCTCCGAGGCATCCCGACCTATGGGCATCCCGACACACGGGCATCATCATCATTGATTTGTGGGTGACGAAAATTACATTATTCTCATACAAGCCATGATAAATAAATATTTGTATGCATGTACTCACCTTCTTTTTACATCATATATCCCTTAAAACAATGAAATGCATTATTCAAGCAAATAAGTACGAAACAATATGTGATTAGACTCAAAAAGGCAAAAATCTACTCAACGTAAATCTACTCGGTTCATAAGGTAAATATATTCATATTTAGAAAGTAAATATATTTTGGTTTAAGAGTAAAATGGGTTCATAATATAAATATATCTAGATTTAAAGGGTAAAATCTACTCGATTCAGAAATACATATATACATATTTAGAGAGTATATTCTACTCGGTTCAAAAATATATATCCAAATTTTGAGAGTAAAATTTTCTTAGTTAAGAAATAGATATATCCAGATTTTGATTTAGAAGTAGATATATTCTGATTTAGAAAATAAAATCTGCTCAGTTCAGAAATAAGTATGTCCAGATTCATATCTAGATTTAGAGAATAAAATATGCTCCGGTTCAGAAAAAAGTATGTCCAGATTCTGAGAGTAAAATTTGTTCCAATTTAGAAACAAGTATGTCCAGATTCTACGAGTAAAATCTATTAGAGTTCAAAAATTCATATAGCCAGATTCAAATAATAAACTCTACTCGAGTTTAGAGATCAATATGTCCATATTGATAAATCAATAGATTTTATGAACAACGATTAAATATGAACTTACCAAAATGACTTTTCTGAGTTGAAATTCATTATTTCCACTCACCAAATGTACTCCACTTTAAATAAAATGATTAACTACCCTTTAAACATGCATAAGACCAGCAAGGCGAATTCAACAACCAGCTCAAGGATAACATTTTCATGTTCAGATTTAACAATTGCCCTTGCCAACAATATCACACTTTAAGAAAACAATTCACACACATTTTGAACATGTACAAGACCAACAAAACAACAACCACCAAACCTACAATGTTATAGCACATCAAAATGGCATATCACAATCATCCAAGTTAAAAGTGTCGAGTAGATTAAACTAACTTAATATCTGGAGTATTCATTTACCTCAAACGGAACTTAATCAATGCAAAGCTCTAATCACCTTGAGTTTTCTCTTGAAAGATGATGTTGTTCCTTTCATACTTATAATTTCAAAAGTAGCGAAGCATTTCCCTTTGAAGTCTTTTTGGTAAAAAGGGTTATGCTATGGTAAGATTATGCTTCCTCTTCTTAGAATTAATGTTTTAACTCTTAAGTGAAAGAAAATAAGTGTAAGCTTGCATGCAGAAGGAAGGCTACATGTGATAAGCTCACAAAACTTTCATCTTTTCGTTACCATGTGTTGTACAAATAGAACATAAAGAGTGAATCAGCTAATAGTAGATGAAATGATGCCTAGCCTATATGTGTAAGTGTCTTCACCTTAAGAAGACAACTAATCCATTCATGCAAGATTAGAAGAGAACATGTGATCATGTCTCACGTAGTGGATGGTCAAATGGAAGAAGAATTTGATGACTAATCCTTGTAGTGATGACAGTTTGTCTTTAGGTGTCAAGTTAGCAAGAGTCTCACTTTGGTAGAGACACATGGCTTGCATTTATCATTAGAAGGCCATGTCAAACTTTAAGTCTTTGTGGTAAGTTGCACATCATTGCAAGATAGATCGGTTTAGATGCATCTAGCAAGTCATTTGGTTTTGCGACTATGCAAAATACTGGCCAACTTTGGTTATTTTGGTGAAAATAAAAGGCTGCTGGTCCAAACTTTGTTCTCCTCCCTGATTCAGTTTGCATGTCAATCATGAGTGCAGAAAATCAAAAGAAATTTTATTTTGATAAAGTACTGCATCAATGAGAAAGCTTTGTTTCCTCACGGTGTTATATTAATATATGTGGATGTCTGTACTGAATGTGTGAGATTCGATTCGAAGTCCAAAACAAATTAGAGAATTGCATGACTAAGCTAGTCTACTCTAAAAAGGACAAAGGTGTTCGTCTATACAAGCTTCTTATAAAAAAATTGTTTTGGACAAAGTTTCCTAAATTTCTCCGGATAAGCTCTATCTCATCTTTAAGGGAAAGAAATCATGCCACTCCAAATTCAATTTGACTAAAATATTACTCAAATAAATATACAAGAATAAAATCATTTCATGCCTTCGGTGCAACTTCCTCCTGTCACTATTACCATTTTTACCACTTCTCATAATTAACACTAATTATGATCATATCCGATAGAAATTAAATATAACTCACGAGTACATATGACATTAATTCTTGGGTCTGTTTTATATTTACGTGCAAAAAAGGCGTGAAAGCACACCATGCATCCGCCCTCATTTTGTTATTTGCCACATTTGAATGGCTTTCAGCTTAGGGCATATCAAAGAAGCCAATAATTGCCTGGCAATAATTATTTTTGAAAGTATCCGCCAATATTATGAATTACAGAAACAATTATAAACATGTCTATATGTGCTTCTCCGATCAAGAGATTGTTATCGATAGATCGGCTATACAAAAAACAGCTGGCTGACCTCATATACAACCTAAAAGATTTTCTTTGAAATAAATTCAATACTGAAACTCGTTCTAGAGATTTTGGATATTTAAAAGAAAAGGAATCGGTAGGATATTGACTCCACCTGTCAAATAATTAAATCATGAAATAGGTTAATTAATATAAACAATATGTAACAAGTTCTATTTAAAAACAATGATATGCACACGAAAACAAAATAAAAAAGAAACATGCTGACCTATCATATCATAAGCCCTGTCTTATACGCCGCTGCATGTCTTTGGTCCAATTATTCTTCACTTGTGTTGTGAAAATGCGGTCAATTCATGATCATGTTGGTTATGAAATTTACGCTACTAGTCAAGTCATATCAATTAATTAATTCGCGAAAATACGAGTATTGTGGTAATTGACCCTTCTAGACCACTCACAATGCAACAATAACATGTCCTTTCTGTCAACACGACACCTAAACATACTTGGACACTTTTTTTTTTTTTTTTGGTATACGGAAGGTAAACATACTTGGACACTTTTATACACGTATAAAGGCAATTCTAACTTACCAAAAAAAAAACAGATATACTGCCTGTTTCTATACGATAACTTGATTCTTATAAATGCAATCCAATCAATATTTGGATCACCCACATCTATAATTGTCAAATCGAGACACAAAATGAGAATCGAAATTTGAAATTTTGTGAATTCTGAATAAAAATCGAATCAAATGGAATAGTAGGATTAAGTGAAACACCTAAAATTTGTATTACCCATCATAGAAATACTTAAATCAAGTAAGAAATATTACAAGATGCGAGATATTGAGTGAGATCCATGCCTTCTGCCAATGAGACGATAATTTTATACTTAGGCTTACGATTTTATGCTTAAAAAAATATTGTGAAGAAATAAAATAGTTGCATTTCATTGTTATGACAAATCTCTATGTGTCGTTTTATAGATAAGTGAATTCTACACGCCAAAAGGTTGTGTACATAGCTATGTAGAAAGAAATGCGACAAAGCTATATCCTCCTTTGATAGATAAAGACATAATAAATTTTTAATCGAGAGAACCAATAAATTTATATCGACGTAAAATTGTTAGTGAACTATAGATTTTTCTTATGATTCATAAATCATGATGCACCTGATAGATACATATCCTTTAAGAATCGAATCATGAGAGAAAAATCGAGAATGGCCTAATTTTGATAATTTTGTACCCATTCTAAGCTTAGATCACTCTTTGTCGGGTTCATAAGATGAGATAATATGAAATTTCTTCCATTTAATTTGCAAAATAAAACTATAGATATGGTATTCTTCAAATTTACTACAGCAGAATAATGACCTATTTCTTTATGAAAAACTCTAGTTTTGAACAAGCAAGGTGACAATTATATTTTGTTGAAATCCATAACGTTATATAATATTGCTAGAAACTTTGGAGATAGAAATTCAAAATGAAAAGGAAAACCTTATTATTTTATCTAATAAGCATCCGGCTTTTCGTGATAAATAGTCTTATATTTTAAGGTCTTTATTGTTAAAAGCATATTAGTCAATCTATTTCATGAATACGTGGAATGATTTAATTATTAGCAATTATGTTTTTAATATACAATTCAAAATCATTCGAAGTTAATGCGGAATTTCATCAATAAATCTTTTTAAAATATTTTGATAGGAAAGTCATTAAGTATTTCAACTTTCATACAAGCTGCTCATGGTATTAATTGTTGTGGACAAGATTTCCTAACGTTCTACGAGAAGCTCCGTCCGGTCTTCGAGGGAAAGAAATCATATCACTTCAAATATTACCATAAATGCCCGAGAATTATATGATTTCATTCTTTTAGTGCAACTTCCTCCTGTCACTATTACCATTTTTACAGCTTCTCATAATTAACACTAATTACGAAGGTATCTAATAGAAAATAAATGTAACTCACATGCACATATGACATTAAGTATAGGGTCGGATTTTGTTCTATATTTATGCGCACGAAAGGCGCGTAAGCATACCATGCACGCCCCCTCATTTTGTTTTTAGCCATATTTGAAGGCAACCAGGTTTGGGCATATCGAAGAAGCCGAAAATGGCCCTGCAATAATTAATTTTTAAAGCATATGCCAATAATAAGAATTACAGAAACAATAATGAATTTGTCCATTTGTGCTTCTCCAACCACTAGATGGTTATAGATGGATCGGCCATATAGAAAGCAGCTAATTGATCTCATATACAACTTGAAAAATTCTATAACATTTTCTTTGAAACTAATTTATTAGTCAAACTCATTCTAGAGATTTTGGATATTGAAAAGAAAAGGAATCCATAGGATAGTGACCTCACCTGTCGATTAATTAAATCATGAAATAGTCTTATTAATATAAATAATCTATAACGAGATCTATTTAAAAACAATGATATGCACAAGAAAACAAACTAAAAAGAAACATCTTGACTCTTCATAATCATAGGCTCTATCTTAAACGATGCTAAATGTATTTGATCCAATTATTTTTCAATTGTGTTGTGAAAATGCTGTCAATTCATAATCATGATGGTTATCGAATTTAGACTAACAGTAATCCAATAATACCAGTGCAATATTCCAGAAAGGAATTGCTCAGATAGTGCACATTTGGTATGCAATTTGGCTATATAAATGGGAGGGTGGACCCACATAATTAGTCACGTATTACCGAGATAGGATCGTGAATAAAAATTGCATGGATGGTAACACAATAACTCTTAAACTCTGGCCATTAGAAATTTAAGAGTTATAAAGCTCAATGTCTTAAACTTTCTATCCCATACATTTTCCTCATTCAAGAGAAATACAATCGTCCTAATCTCTCTGACAAGAACTAAAAATTCTTGCTGGCGACAACTCTGGTCAATTTCCGACCGAGGTACTTTTTCACTCTATGGACTACGTCACTTTTATTGCGGTAGCTTTTTTTCCATATTCCTTTGAAAAAATGTGAAATATTTGAAGTAGGGCTTATATATGCATGACCGAACCTTTATAAGCTTCGAAATTCATCACGATTATCTTGAGCTTGTGCTTTATATGTCCCCCCAATATGTCTCTCTCTATATATCACTCATTAGATGTTTATCGTGATCGAAGGTTTTAATCTTGTTACATGGGTGCCCGATTTTTTGCATGGTAGGCTAGCTATTGTTTTTTTTTTATCGAGTAAATCTACAAGTTACGTTTGAAATTTTATGAATGAAGGTAAAGTTTTGATATTTGCGTGGTTGACGCGGCATACTTCGAGCTCGAGGTGATAAAACAGTGATGTCACGTTTTGCTTGCAGGTCTTCCAGGCAAGAAAAATGGTAGTGGTCTGTTAACTCTCAATGAAGCTTTTCGCTTGTGCATTTAGTGTTGAATTCTTTATTTTTGGTTTAATGATTTTTTGGAATTGAGAGTTATCCTTGTAGATCGAAGGATGTATGCTATTGATCTTTTGTTTATCCCTTCTGGCTCGATTGTTTTATTGTGGCTATGTTTACTTAATAAAAATTTTGAAGTAGTGGGATGATGATATGCAGATAGTCCAGCGGCGCAGTAGTCTTGAGCTTGCTTTTCTCGACTCATGATTGACATGCAAATTGAATCGGGGGAGGAGAACAAAGTTTGGACCAGCAGATTCTTATTTCATCAAAATGAAGAAAAGTTGACCAATATTTTGGTTAGTCGCAAAACGAAATGACTTGCTAAATGCATCTGAGCAGATCTATCTTGCATTGATATGCAACTTACTGCAAAGACTTAAAGTGCGACAACTTAACTGGGAGAGGTGCCTATGGAGAGGAGTGGAGATTAGGATGACCTTTCCAACTGTTAAAGCTTAGCCAACTAAAGTCTATTATCTAAACAGAGGAGGCACTAACATATACCCGTTATCCCACTAGAGTCTATTATCGACTGGAGTATTTGATGGGGCTCCGGTAAAGTACACTTTTGAGGAGTCGTGATGTAAGCTCTTACTCGTATGGTCATTTGCCCACTCTTTTTAACGCTTCATTCTTTTCTATTCGACACTTGACACACGGAGTTCCACAGATGATTCTCCATGGTGTTTCGAAAGGGTCCGAGATTCTGAGGAGCTGCAATGGGTGCAACAACTCTGAAGTAAGCAACTGATTGTCCTTCGACTTATTTCTCTTTATGTTCCGTCCTGGAGTTGTAGAATATAGCAAGAGTTGGGCGGTTTGTACGGTAACTTATCTTCTATACTGAACCGTGCAGTATATTAGTCTCGGCAAGTTTGACCGTCCTGCTGGAAGGAAGATCAAGAAGACATATTCTTGCATCTACTTCGAGAATGGCAAGACCATTAACCAAGTTTGTCAGGAGCTGAGCGCCACTCCCAAGGATATGCTTGTTCATTGGCTTCCTTAAATCGTAAGTTTTGCTTTTAGTTGACTGGGGGTGCGTTTGACAACCATTCTGTTTTCATAAACTGATTATATTAAGAAATAATTCTTTTTTATTCCACGCTCAGGAATAATTTCTAAATATTTGAAGGCATTTGATAACTATCCAAAATTTTTATTCTTAAAATAGGAAAAGAAAACAAATACGTTTGGTAACTATATAAAAAAATTTTTGTTAATAATATTTTTTAATTTTTTAATATTTCTTTCTTTTCTTTTTTTCCCTTCCCCTTCCCCTTCCTGTGCTGGCGAGGGCATCGCGGCCCTCGTTGAAAACCAAGAAGAAAAAGAAAAAAAATATTCTTTTTCATTTCTGATTTTTGTTCCCAGAATCAAGAAACAACTTCTTTTTGCTTCTTGATTCTGTTCTAAAACTGATTTTAGGAATAAAAAAATATAAATAATTACTATTTGGCCAGTTACCAAACGCGCCCTAAGCATTAACACTTGGAAAGGTCATTCTAATGTCGACTCCTCTCTAACAACACCTCCCTCGATTAAGATGCCACACTTTAATTCTTTGCAGTAAGTTGCATATCATTGCAAGATTGATAGCTTTAGAAGCATTTAGCAAGTCATTTCGTTTTGCGACTGTCCAATACTGGTCAACTTTGCATATTTTGGTGAAATTAAAATCTGCTGATCCAAACTTTGTTCTCCTCCACCGATTCAGTTTGCATGTCAATCATGAGCGAAAAAATTCCAAATAAATTTTATTTTGATAAAGTACCGCATCAATGAGAAAGCTTTGTTTCCTCATGGTGTTAGATTAATATATGTGGATGCCTGTATTAAATACGTGAGATTCAATTCGAAGTCCAAAACAATATGCAGAATTGCATGACTAACCTCGTCTACTCCAAAAAGGACAAAGGTGCTCGTCTATACAAGCATCTTATAAATAAATTGTTTTTGACAAAGTTTCCTAAAGTTCACCGGAGAAGCTCCATCTCATCTATGAGGGAAAAAAAATTCGTAGCCCTCCAAATTGAATTTGACTCAAAAACGACTCAAATAAATATGCGAGAATCAAATGATTTCGTGCTTTTTGTTAAAGTTCCTCCAATCACTATTACCAGTTTTACCACTTCTCATAATGAATACTAATTATGAGCGTATCCGATAGAAATTAAATATAACTTACGACTACATATGACATTAATTATAGGGTCAGATTATGTTCTATATTTACATGCAAGAAAAGCGAGTAAACATACCATGCATCCCCCCTTAATTTTATTTTTTTTTTGCCATATTTGAAGGGTAATCAGGTTTGGGCATATCGATGAAGCTAATAATCGCCATGCAATAATTATTTTTGTAAGTGTGCGCCAATAATATGAATTACAAAAATAATTATGAACATGTCTATTTGTGCTTTTCCGACCTACATGAATAGAAAGGAGCGAGCTAATCTCATATACAACCTGAATATATTCTACAAGATTTGCTTTGATATAATTTCATTACCGAAACTCGTTCTATAGACCTTGGATATTTAAAAGAAATGGAATTCATAGGATATTGACCCTACCTATCAATTAATTAAAGGAATAAGTGCACTGAAAGTTTTAAAACTTGTTATGCAAGTATAATTGAGTCCTAAACATACAAAATGTACAATCAAGTCCTATAACTTATTAAATTGGCGCAATCGAATCATTTCGTTTACTCAGTCTATGGGTTATGAGAAATGCTGAGGTGGTTTTTTATAATATTTTCTCTCTCTTACGTGACGACAACGTAGCTCAAACATGAAATATAAGGCTAAAACCATGTCAACTTGGTCAAAATCTGGTGGAGGGCCGCCACTGGTTGTGAATGGCGATCCTTCGCCAAATCTTGAGGAGGGCTGGTGACCCTCGCCCAATCCTAAGGAGGGTTGTGACCCTTCCCAAATTTGGGCAAGGGTCTCTAGCCACTGACCGAAGCCTATGACCCTCACCGACCCTTGGTCAACCATCCCCTCATCGCAGGCCCTTTCCGACGATGGTGGGTTTTCGGCGGCAAGGGCTTGCTTATTAGTCAGTCGATTTGATTAGTAGTTACATAATCAATCTGTTAGGTTTTTACAACTCATAAATATGGTAAGAGAGCTATGTTCCCGCATGGATAGGCACAATCTTCTCTAGGGTGTGCATGAATACATGGAATGATTTAATTATTAGCAATTATGTTTTATATACACAATTCCCAGTCAATCAAATTTAATGCGAATTTTCAACTATAAATATTTTTAAAATTTAATAGGAAAGTCATTAAGTACTTCAACTTCCATACAAGCCTCTGATGGTATTAATTGTTTTGGACAAGCTTTCCTATAGTTCTCCAGAGAAGCTCCGTCTCGCCTTCAAAGGAAGAAAAATTCATAGGACTCCAAATTCAATTCGACTAAAAAACTATTCACCTAAATATACGATGAATTCAATGATTTTATGCTTTTAGTGCAGCTTCCTCCGATCATTATTACCATTTTAACCTCTTCTCATAATTAAGTCTAATTAGGAACGTACCACTAGATTTTAGATGTAAGTCACGAGTACATATGACATCAATTATAGGATCAGATTATGTTATATATTTAGATGCAAGAAATTAGATATAACTCACAAGTACAAATCACATTAATTATATGGTTGGATTATGTTCTATATCTACGTGCGTGCAAGGACCATTCATACCCCGTCATTTTGTTTTTTGCCGAGGGCAATCAAATTTGGGCTTATCGAAGGAGTTTAATAATTGCCCTGCAATAATTATTTTTTAAAATAATCGGCCAATAATAGGAATTACAGTAACAATTATGAACATGTTCGTTTGTGCTTCTACCACTAGAATAGCCATATTAAGTCTGTGGCCCATGTCTAACTTAGCAAGAAATATGTGTGAAATCTATTGTTGGATCGGCTATATAGGAAGCAACTTTCTAACCCCATACATAGCCCAACTAAATTGTACATTTAATAATTGCTTTCAAAGAAATTAATTACTGAAACTCAATTTAGAGATTTCAAATATATAAAAGGAAAAGAATCCATAGGATATTAACCCCACTTGTCAATTAATCAAACCATAAAATATGTTTAACAATTTAACTAATCTTCAACGACTTCTATTTGAAAAGCTATGCATAGGAAAACACAATATAAAACGTGTTTACCAATAATCAATAAAACCATCTCAACATGCTGTGAAGCACACCTCACAATATGCACATTTGGTATGTAATTTGGCTCCATGACTAGTGAGGGTGGGCTCACATAATTATCCACATATTACCAAGCTAAGAATTTCGTAAATGGAAATGGCATAGATGGTAAGGCAATAACCCTTTAAACTCTGGTCATTAGTAATTTAAGAGTCTCAAAGGTCAAGTTTGTAACCTATCTTTCACATACATCTTCCTCATCCAAAAGAAATACAATCATCCTAATCTCTCCGGCAAGGAAAAAAACGTGCTGGTGGCGACAACTCTAGCCAGTTTCCGACGAAGGTAGTTATTTACTCTACAGATTGTACCATTTTTATTGCAATTGTCTTTCTCTTTCCATTTTCCTTTGAAAAAATGTGAAATATTTGAAGTATGGCTCAAATGTGCATGACCGAACCTCATCTTGAACTTGGTCTTTGTACGTCACTAAAACATGTCTCTCTCTATAGATCACTCGTTGCATGTTCGTTTGATCGAAAGTTTTAAGCTTTGTACATGGGTGCATGGCTCTTTGTGTGGTACGCTAGCCATTGTTATTTTTCATGGTGAAAATCTGCGAGTTCTATTTGAAATTCCATAAATAACGGAAAAATTTTGATCTTTTTTGTGGTTTTCACATTGTTTAACATGGGCCGGCAGTGACTTTGGGCTAGTTTGTTTTTTTGTTAGAGTAGGGCTTATTTTATTGTGGGCTGGGCTTAGTTATATAGGTTTTTCTTTCCTTTTATTGGGTGGGCTTAAGTTTTGAGCTGGACTGGGCCGCACGTAAGGCCCAGTCCGGCTAAGGGTTTGGCTAACCGGGTCGTGGACCCGTGTCGGTCCCAAGATCCGACCCGGATCCTCTATTATTAAAATATAATATAATATTATTAATTAATATTTTAAAATAAAAAATCCTAAAAAAAAAAAAAATTTCTAAAAATTAGGAAGAAGCTTGGAAATTAGGTTTTGAGTAATTTTCTTTAAAAGCGTGCGAAAATATTTGATAAAAAAATGTGCTCAAATTGAACAAGCTATTAGGGCTTTACAATTTTGACCCCAAATAAAAAATAAAAAATCAAGGCTTTATGATTGGGATTTTGAAAGTTCTTAGAGATAATGCTAAGTCGGTGTTTGTGCATTTCCATTATTACTTGATTGCACACTTTTGTTTCCCTCCAGCCTAGTTAGGAGTGGCGTTTTTCTTATTTCTTAGCGTTAGATTCCTGTTTTTCCTTGAAATTTTTTTTTTTTTTGGTAAAGTCTTGAAATTTATTTAATGCTTCCTTGGTTACTAATTGTTATTTTAAAGACTGCGCACCCGCATGATCACCTCACATGTTAGTGAATAAGTTTAAAATAAATCTAAGTTGCCTAATAAACATTTTCTTGAAGTGAACAAGTTTAGGTACTGAAATGGCTGGCATGTCATTATGTTGTAGCTAGTGGATTTTGTTCTGTTGTGGTCTATATGACTATTAACAATCATAAACTGTACGTATCTATGTTTATGTAGCCACTCCGCTTAATTATATTACGATAAGCGTGATTTTGTCACGTCAAATTGCTATGGTTGCCCTTACCCTATCTGGAGGGCTTTATATTAGAGCGACAATTTAAATCTTATGCATGACTAGATGTTTGTCATTTGGCTAGGGAAAGTATACTTTTTTCCCTTGCCGTACTCACTTCTTTTACTTTTAAAATACTTAAATTCTATATGTGTCAATTAGTCTTCTATCTCCCCTAAATAATATTATTCAATTATTTTCTCGACCTTCGGGCATGAACTCTTTCCAATGACAAAGGACAACGGATGCACGTGATTCAATTTTACTAAGAAACTACTCACCTAAATGAACGAGGAATTCAATGATTTTATCCTTTAACCGCAGCTTCCTCCGGTCATTATTACCATTTGTACGCTTCTCATAATTAAGTCTAATTATGAATGTATCTGGTAGAAATTAGATATAACTCATAGATACATATGACATTAATTATACGGTTGGATTCTCTTCTATATCTACATGCATGAAAGCCACGTAAGCACACCATTCATACCGCCTCCCTTTTTTTTTTTTGCCATATTTAGAGGGCAATAAATTTTGCGCTTATCGAAGGATTTAATAATTGCCCTGCAAAAATTATGAATATGTTCATTTGTTCTTCTCCGACCACTAGAATAGCCATATTGCCACGGACTTAATAATATTAAGTCCGTGGCACTAGTATAACTCAGCAAGAAATATGTGTGAATTCTATCGATGGATCGGCTATACAGGAAGCAACTTGCTGATCGCATATAAAGCCCGACTAAATTGTACATATAATAATTGCTTTGCAAGAAATTAATTTACGGGAACTCATTTTAGAGACTTCGGATATATAAAAGGAAAAGAATCCATAGGTTATTGACTCCACTTGTCGATTGATCAAACCATAAAATATGTTCATCAATTTAACTAATCTTTAAGGACTTCTATTTGAAAAGAAAGGTATGCACAAGAAAACACAATAAAAAAAAAAAACATGTCGAATCATCATATCATAGGCTCTCTTTTATACGACACTAAATGTCATTGATCCAATATTTCTTCACTTGTGTTCTGAAAATGCTTTATTTGCAATTCATAATGATAATTTTTTTTGAAATTTACTCTACCAATAATCAGTAAAACCATCTCAACACGTTGCGGGGCACACCTCACACTATCCACATTTGGTATGTAATTTGGCTCATGACTGGGGAGGGTGGGCTCACATAATTATCCACGTATTACCGAGCTACGGACGTCGAGATTGGAAATGTCATAAATGGTAAGGCAATAATTCTTGAACTCTAGCCATTAGTAATTTAAGAGTCTCAAAGGTCAAGTTTGTAACCTATCTTTCACATACATCTTCCTCATCCAAAAGAAATACAATCATCCTAGTCTCTCCGGCAAGGAACAAAACGTGCCGGCGGTGACAACTCTGGTCAATTTCCAACCAAGGTATTTATTCAATCTATGGACTGTACCATTTTTATTGCCATTGATTTTTCTTTTCATTTTTCCTTTGAAAAGGTGTTAAATATTTAAAGTATGGTTCAAATGTGCATGACCGCACCTCTAAGAGCTTCGAAATTCATTACGATCGTCTTGAGCTTGGTCTTTGTATGTCACTACAACATGTCTCTCTCTATAGATCACTCATTGCAAGTTTGTTTGATTGAAAGTTTTAACCTTTGTACAGGGGTGCACAGTTTTTTGTGTGGTAGGCTAGCGGTTGTTCTTTTTCATGGAGTAAATCTACGAGTTCTGTTTAAAATTTCATAATTAAATAACAGTAAAAATTTGATCTTTAGATGGTTCACGCAGTGTTCTTCGAGCTTGAGGCGATAAAAAGCAGACGTCGCATTTAGTCGCGAGTCTGCCAGGCAAGAAAAATGTTAGTGGCCTTGGAAATCCTAGTGAAGCTTTTGCCTTCCGATTTTTCTGTCGAATTATGCTATTTTGCTTCTATGAATTTTTGGCGCTAATAGTTTGCCTAGTGGATCAAGGTTTCATGCTATCGATCTACATTTTTCACTTCCGGTTCAACTATTTTATCGTGGTTATGTTTACTTAATCAAGATTTTGAAGTAGTCGGCTAATTATATGCGATTAGTCTAGTTATATGATATATATGTGTGTGTACGCGCGTGTGCTGAAATGGAACACTTGTGCGTGTGCACACGTGCACTTGCTGAAATGGAACACTTTAAATGTCTTGTGACACTTAAGCATACTATGATGTCGTTGCGTGTTGCGTTGCGTGACACACCCACATCGTCTCTGAGTAATTCTATCCCTAGGGCTGTAATTAATGATGTCGGTTTATTGCAAACTTACCGTAAGCTTGACTTTTTGGGATTATCTTATCACCTGACTAGAGAGGTGCAAACGGCATTTTGAACCAAGTTGGAAATGTGATGAGAAGATCATCTAGGATCGCGGACAATTACTCTCCAATATTTTTGGATTGGAAGAGGTGCCTAACACTTTTTCCGTTGCCAAACTAGATCTTAGATACCTCTTGAAGGCCTATGAGACTTTCTTCAGCTCCTTTATCTTCTGTTTTATGTCCAGATAGATAAGGTCATGGCTTGAACACAATAATAAACAAGTACATATAGATCTTTCTCCGGCCTATTTTCGTATCTTAAAGAACAAAAAATGCCAATTTTCTGCCTCCCTCTGATAGTTCGCGCATCTAGCTGACTTGAACAGACACTGTATGGAAGCTCGATGGTGAGAGCCAAGCCTGCTTGAAATCGAACTTCTGAAAACTTCCCCTATTTCTGTTCCTCTCACAATGAGAATTGGTAGAATTGTTCCCTCAGATGTTTCTAATCCTCCTTCGTCTACCTTTGACATGAAAAAGGATGTTGCCGAACACTTGATCCTTATTAGAAGACTAACTTTTATGGGGAAATTTTTAAACTTCCAAACATGATAGAAAGAGATCTAAATAGCATCAATGGATCCGCTTTCCCACTCCATTTAGATGGAAAAGGTTCGGTCATTAACATCACCTACTACTGCCATATAAATCATAGAGCAGCCAAGTCCCCGATCTCAAAAGGTTGAGATTATAGAGAGAATACTTGTCTAAACTCAAATCCTCAAGCTCTAGCAGAGTTTCATCATGATTCAGATTTGTATACTAAAACTCTCTAAAATCATTTTTCAGTTGATAAATGCGGAACACATAAGCCATAAATATCTTCTTCTTGAAAAGTCATGCACTTACGTCTTAATTTAGAGTGGATTCTAATGTATTCTGCTGGACTTGGCCAATACTGTATAACTCTCTTATGCTATTATTTAAGGTGAGTCATGCTGAAATAGTGACTGGTATGAATCTGATATTGCATTTAGGTAATTTGTGTGACTATTTTTGGCATTTCTCATCTTTGTACCTATGTTTTGTGTCTCGCATATAAGCTGGATAAGATATTTAATGAGGATTTGATTAACACTTTCATCAGGACGCTTAACGTGTTCTGGAGAGGTAAGAAGGATTCACCCGCTTTCTCATGTCAAATTTTGTTGTGCTCGCATATAAGCTAGATAAGATATTTAATGAGGATTAGATTAACGGTTTCATCGAGATGCTCGACGTGTTTTGGAGAGCTTTGAAGGTTTCTCTCCCTTTTTCATGTCAAATTTTGCCGTGATGTTCAGATTTGTCACCCTTTGCCAGTTTCAAGTTCTCTGAAAGTGTAGACCCCCTAGACATAGTTGGCTTAATAGGCGACCTGGAACCTTTGTTAACAAAACAACTTTGACAATTCAACCGGATTACCAAAGGTGTTCCGGAGAGCTTTAGATAATATTCATATCCATACTCACATGGAAGCTCATTGATGATGAGTTAACTAAGAAACTGGCAGGTCTTGTTACATCCACATTTTCTCCCATATAATCTTGGCAACGGTTTATAGCGAAGACGGATGTTTTTCAAGAAACTCTTCAATCGGGGATTTCTTGAAGAAAAACTGATCTTTCTGTTTTGACATCAAGCCTTGCAGTGCAATTAAAAAGAGTAGAATGCTTAAAAGAGAAAACAAAGATCTCACTTGAGCAATGTCTTTCCATTATGTCCTTAATCACCACAATGCATGTGCGTGTAAAGCTTGTAAATTGGCATGTTGTTACGCTATAGCTGGTGGATTTTGTTGTATTGTTGTCTATATGAATATTAAGAATCACAGACTGTACGTATCTTTGTTAATGTAGGCAGTCCGCTTTAATTATACCACAATAAGAGTTATTTTGTTCCGTCAAATTGCTATAGTTGCCCCTAGCCTATCCGGTGGGGTTTATATCAGAGTGATTTACATCGTCTGCAGGACTAGATGTTTTTCATTCTGCTAGGGAAAGTATACTTGTTTCCCTTGCCGTACTCATTTCTTTTTCTTTCAAGATACTTAGATTCTATTTGTGTACATTAGTCTTCTATATCCACCAAATGAAATTATTCATTTATTTTCTAGACCTTCAGGCGGGAACTCTATCCAATGACAAAGGACAACGGTTGCAGCAAATATACTGGACTGAGCTATTATATGCCCAGAAAATATTCTCCGAAGCGTGCCTATCTGTGGCTAACGGACATAACTCGTCTAGGATTGTCAATCAACAAGAAACAAGCAATTGAAGCAGCCATCAACGGGCCAAATGCTTTGCTAAGGAGTGTTTATCCATTGGACAAAGCTAATATGTCACTTGGTACCAATTCCAGTTGTCCGTCAATTCCAGGGCAAGTCCTAGGCTGCCTTGTAGCGAGGCCCTCACCATCTCTATACACGGCTAGTGTGTCACTTGGTACTGATGGAACAAGCACTGGAAGGAAGGATTTCAAGGATGCATGCCAAGGTGATGGCCTAGTGAATTCTCACAATCCCAATGAAATCATAAAGGCAAAAGTTAATGACGTTCTTGATTCAGAAAATGTCGTGTCTGCGCCAATAAGGAACTCTTTTAGAAAGGTCGGCGACGGAAGATTGTCGAGGACTGTTGGCTCTAACAAGTACTATGGCAGCTTCTTGGCTTTGGGTCGTTCGTGTCAGATTAAAAATGGGAATGACACTCCAATGGATATGATTCACAATGAAGGATTGAACCCGTATCTCACTTTAGGCAGCAACTGTGAGGAGGAGACAAATACAATTGCCTCTGGCAAAGCTGATGGAGGACCTATGGAAGATACATCTTGCATGGCCATTGTTGAAAACGAGGCAACTTTGGACTATAGAAACTACACTCATTTGTCAGAAGCTACTAGCCCAACAAACACGCTTGAGCCAAATGCTCGTCAGGAGAACATAAATGTTCTTGTCATTAGCAGTGGTGGATGCAATGCACATCAAACGTCAAGTGGCAACAATGAGGAGGACAAAGGAAATGGCGTTGTTCCTGAAGGAGTCAAGGTCAGTGTCAATGTTGAGGCGACGACAAACAATCAGAACTCTACTCTATCTTCAGGGGCAACTAGTCAAGTGGGAGTAGTTGAGCCAAATGCTCCTCTTACTTTAGAGAGCAATCCGAATCTGGTTGGTAACACAAAAAACCAGAAAGCATGCAGAGGAAAGAAGTTAGCCATGGCTAGTGAGCCTGGCCCTAACATATACCCATTATCCAATCAGAGACTGTTATCGACCGGAGTATTTGATGGGGCTCCGGTGAAGTACACTTTGAGGAGCCGTGATGTAAGTTCTTTCTCGTATGGTCATTGTACAGTCTCTTTGATGCTTTGTTCTTCTTAATTTTTCTGGTTCTTTATTCGATACTTGACGCACGGAGTTCCACAGATAATTCTTCACGGTGTTATAAAAGGATCGAAGATTCTCTGTAGCTGCAACGAATGCAACAACTCTAAAGTAAGCAATTGATTGTACCCTGATTTATTTCTCTTTCTGTTCAGTCCTATAGTTGAAGAAGACAGTGAGAGATGGGGATTTGTAAGGTAACTTGTCTTCTATGTTGAATCGTGCAGTACATCACTCCCTGCGACTTTGAGCGCCATGCTGGAGGGAAGACCAGGAAACCGTATTCTTGCATCTACTTGAAGAACGGCAAGAGCATCAACCAAGTCTGTCAGGAGGTGAGGACCACTCCCAAGGACATGCTTTTTCAACGGCTTCCGGAAATTGCAGGTTCCGCTTTTGGTTGGCTAAGCTTTAACACTTGCAAAGGTCCTTCTGATCTCGACTCCTCTCCAGCGGCACCTCCCCCAACTAAGATGTCCAACTTTAAGTCTTTGCAGTAAGCTGAATAAAACTGCAAGATAGAACGGTTTGGAAAAGTGATTTCGTTTTGCGACTGTCCAAAATATTGGCCAACTTTGGTTCACTTTGGTGAAATAAAATTCTGCTAGTCCAATCTTTGTTCTCCTCCCCCGATTCAGTTTGCATGTCAATCATGAGTGCAGAAAAGCAAAAGAAATTTTATTTTGACAAAGTAATGCATCGATGTGAAAGCTTTGTTACCTCACAATGTTATACTAATATATGTGAATGTCTGTCTTGAATGCATTAGATTCAATTCGAAGTCCAAAACAAAAGAGAGAATCGCATGGCTGACATCCTCTGCTCCAAAAAGGATAAGAGGTGGTCGCCTATACAAGCTCCCTATAAATAAATTGTTTTGGACGAAGAAGTCTCCTGAAGCTCCACAGAAGCTCTATCTCATCTTCGGCGGAAAGAAATCATAGCACTCCAAATTCAATTTGACTAAAAAACTACTCACATAAATGTATGAGAATTAAATGAAAGTTTCCGATAAAAACTAAATATAACTCACCCCTACATATGACGTTAATTATTGGGTCGGATTTTGTTCTATATTTATGTGCCCGAAAGGCACGTAAGCATACCATGCATACCTCCTCGTTTTGTATTTTTGCCATATTTGAAGGGCAATCAAGTTTGGGCATATCGAACAAGCCAATAGTTGCCCTGCAATAATTAATATTGAAAGTATCCGCCAATAATATATATTGCAGACATAATTGTGAACATGTCCATTTGTGCTTCTCCGACCACTAGATGGCTATCGATGGATCGGCTATATAGAAAGAAGCTGGCTTATCTCATATACCGCCTGAAAAAATTCTATAAGATTTTCTTTGAAAAACATTTATTACTGAAACTTGTTCTAGAGATTTTGGATATTTAAAAGAAAAAGGAATCCGTAAGATATCGACCCCCATGTCAGTTAATTAAATCATGAAACAGGTTTATTAATGTAAATAATTTGTAACGAGGTTTATTTAATAACAATGATATGCACACGAAAACAAAATAAAAAGAAACATGTTGACCCATTATATTATAAGCTCGGTCTTATACAATGCTGAATGTCTTTGATCCAGTTATTCTTCACTTGTGTTTGTGAAATCTCTCTAAGTTCATAATCATGATGGTTTCATGAAATTTACACTTAGTAATCCAATAAGACCTGCTCAACATCCCACAAGGCATGGCTCACGTTCAACATACTCGGTATGCAATTTGGCTCCATGAATGGGGAGGGTGGGCCCACGTAATTAGTCACGTATTACCGAGCTAGGATCGCGAATGAAAATTGCATAGATGGTACTGCAATAACTCTTAAACTCTGGCTGTAAGTAATTCATGAGTCCTGAAGGTCAAATTTTTTTACTTTCTTTCACATACATTTTCCTCGTCAAAGACAAATACAATGGTCCTCATCTCTCGGACTGAGCAAAAATTCCACCGACGACAACTCTGGTCAATTTCCGACCGAGGTACTTATTCACTCTGTGGACTCTATCACTTTTATTGCAGTAGTTTTTCTTTCTTTTTTTCCATATTCCTTTGAAAAGTTGCGAAATATTTTAAGTAGGGCTCAAATGTGCTTGACCGAATCTTTAAAAGCTTCGAAATTCATTACAATCGCCTTGAGCTTGGTCTTTGTACGTCACTACGACATGTCTCTCTCTATAAATCACTCATTAGATGTTCATCCTGATCGGAGGTTTTAATCTTTGTACATGGGTTCACGGTTTTTTGTGTGATAAGCTAGATGTTGTTCTTTCTCATCGAGTAAATCTACGAAATCTGCTTGAAATTCTATGGATGATGGAAAAGTTCTGATCTTCTGTTGGTTGACATGGTTTACTTCGAGCTGGAGGTGATCAAACGGAACGGTGACGTCGCCTTTTCTTGCAAGTCATCCGGGCAAGAAAGATGGTAGTGGTCTTTAAACTCCAGTGAAGCTTTTCGCTTGCGCATTTAGCGTTGAGTTCTTTATTTTTTTAATGATTTTTTGGCGTTGGGAGTTATCCTTGGAGATCGAAGTATCTATGCCATCGATCTTTATTTATCCCTTCCGGCTCAACCTTTATCACAGCTATGTTTACTTAATCAAGATTTTGAAGTAGTGGGCTAATGATATGTAGTTAGTCTAGCTATGCAGTAGTCTAGTTATGTGAAATATATCTGTTGAAATTGAACATTTTAGTTGTTTTGTGACACTTAAGCTTACTATGATGTGGTTGCATCGCGTAACACGTGTGCCTCGTCTATGAGCAATTCTATTGGTCGATTGTAATTAATGTTGTCGGTTTATTGCGAACTCATTGGAAGTTTAACTTGCCGGAATTATCTCATCACATGACTTGAGGGTAGGAAATGGTAACTCAAACCAAGTCGAAAACAAAAGAAGAAGATCATTTACGATGCCGCACAATCGTTTCCCCACATTTTTGGATCTGAAGAGACGCCTATAACTTCTTCCATTACGAAACTAAATCTTAAGATTACTTTTAGGCCTATGAGACTTTCCTCGACTCCTTTATCTTCAGTTATATGTCCTTGAAGATAAGGCTGTCTTGAATACACTAATAAACAAGTACATTTAGATCTTTCAAAGTCATATTTGTGTCTTAAAGTATAAAAGATGCCAATTTTCTGCCCGCCTCAGATAGTTTGCGTGTCTAGCTGAGCAGACTTCGTCTGAAAGCGCGATGATGAAAGCCAAGCCTGCTACAAACCTTCCATCCTTTGCAAACTTCCCAATATCTATTCCTCTTAGAAGGGGAACTGATTGAGTTATCCTACTCGAAATTTCTCACTACACTTGACATGAAAAATGATGTCCTCCAACACTTGATCCTCTTTAACAGACTGACTTCGATTGGGAAATCTTCTGAACTTCCAAACATGATAGATGTTGTCAAAATGCGACGCCTTTCGTAGCTTAGCCAAGTCAAATTCTTTAGATCAGCCTTCAACATGCCTTTGATCTATCGCAACAGCGTCAAAGAACTCTGTGGCAGATGGACTAGGATTTCTCACAAGCTAGCAAAAAAAAACATCTTCTCATGTTTATATGGCACTTAAGTTGCTAAAACATTACTTCCATGAAGATAATTAACCATTTTTGTGAGTTGAGTCCTAGATGAGAAAAATCTTAGGAAGACACATGATGTGTGGCTGGGATCACAACGATTTTGAGTGATAAACAGTTGAAGGTGAGTGGAACCAAGTATCACAATTAGTAATATACAAATAAGCCAGATGATGTTAAGACAACCATGATGTGTGTAAAAGCCCTTTCTTAATTGATCACTTTCCTTATAAATTTACCTGCCATAGGCAAAGTTGTGGTTCAAGATTCCTCCATGAGGAGGATCTCATAAGAGCGTATACACTCATGGAAATTGAAGTATTCTAGTAGCATTTGTTGTCAGTTTAGTACTTTAAGAAATGTCCATCTTTATCCCTCCGTGCTCTTCAGAGGAGCATACTTTCATGAGAGACTGCTTATACATAGATTAACACAATAATCGCTGTAGAATTTGATAACTATAGTGTGTTAGTCGCTCAATCAGAGCAAAGCATTGAAGATCGTATGTCATCAGTCCTCATGTAGTCGATGCTCCTTTATCAAAACTTTGAAAGCAACCTGTGTTTGAGTCTAGCTTGATTTGATACCGGTGTCAAAGCGTAGGTTAATCCATTTAGTTCGTTAGGGAAGCCCAACGAGGGAGCTGACGGACCAAATTTAAGCGGATGATCAAGCCTTGCAGCAGTAAAATCCTGGTACCTTGAAAGCATTTGGTAAAAACAAATCGGAAGCAGTGAGAACAGAGAGTAAATAGAATTATGTGGTTCGGTGAACATGAATTTTGTCTGCAAGAAGACATGGTCCAAAATCCACAAGAAAGAATACAAGTGTTTTCTCTCAAGTACAACCCCTAATAAAAATTGTTCCTCGCTCTATTTGAGTACAATGTATGATGAATTCTCTCGAACAAATCATATACAAGAGGAGCTTTCCACTCTCAAACATTAGCATAGATGGTTCAGAAACAACTACTCTGTGGCAACCGCAAAACTCTTCAAATATATGCTCGAGTATTCCTTTTCACAATGGGTTTGAACTGCCAGACCCCATGTTATAAGGTGGATCTAGATGAGCATGAAAGATCTCCCTCCCAACCATACATATGCCTTTCATCGAATACGGCCTAACCCTCTCCTCTGCTGATGAAGAACTCTAACAGCCGACAGACATTCCAAAGCTTTATCCTCGCTGCCAAGACTTTATCGAAATACTCATGAAACGATAGAAAATCAAATGTGTGCATTGAGGAAACACCAATGTGGTTTCACAAGAGGATAAGGTGAGAGAAGGGTTCGGACATGTGAAGACGGACTCTATAATATTTTGGAAGACTTGACGACGTGATGAAGATGGCCGATACAAAGGATAGGAGAAAGTCTAAAAAGATGGAGGAGGATACTTTGAATTTCTTTCCCACATCCGACAGGGTTAAACCCGACAATAGTTGTGGCTGAATAAACTCACCGAATTTCTTTCCCACATAAGTTTCGTGTAAGGCCCGGTATGTACAATACTTCCAATTATAAGATCGTACAACACTAGAAATGTTTCCGTAAGAGCTTCCGGTGGCACACGAATCGAGAAGTCAAATTGTTCTCCAACATAGGATTAGACGCAAGGTCATCGGGACCAATGATACGAAGCAGCAATCCAGCACCTTATCCCACTCCGCCAAATAGTCGTAGTTCACCTCCACACATTGCCATTGCATTTGGACGAGACATGGCAATTGACAGATGTCTCAGTTTGAGATTTTATCAATCTGTTTATCTCAAGTCTATTAATTTGAGATTTTTCATGATATTAATCAAGTTTAACAAATGATAAATTTGTCATAAATATACCAGTTTTAGGTTTTTAGTGGTCATAAAATTAATTCGGAATAAATTTGTCACAGATATACCGGTTTTGGGTTTTTGTGATATTAACCCTTATATTTGTTGTCAAAATAAAGAAACCGATGTGAGAAAAAAAGGAAATGCAAATAATTAACAAAGTTAATCTCTCGGTGCTCATCACCTTCACGTGAGAATGGTTCTTCATTTCCATAAAAGTAATCAAAGATTGACACCATGCTAGCGCCCAAACAGAATGCACTGAAAAGGAGTGAAGATTAGTGTAAAGAGAGACTAGATAGACTGAAGCTGTACGTGAACATGCACGTGGAAATGGAGTTTGGGAAAACGATTTCTTCTTTTTAGGATGGAAAAATCAATTTCCTACGATTGGTTGTTTCCTTTACCGTAAAGTTCTTTCAATTGATTATCCATTGTTAATGAACCAAACAAATGAAGATTTAAAAAATCATTTCATGAAATCTTTTTTCATAAAACATACACACCTTAAGAAGAAAATAGAAGGTCCAGTCCAGTTGATTGGAACTTGGACCCTTGAAGCAATTAAATAAATAATATTACAACCTTGAAAGTCAAAGTTAGACCGACAAAATCTAAAAGAACACTAAAGACCAAAACAAAAACATTGCGATTTCTTACAAGCTCTTGTGGTATACAACGTCCACATTGACGTTACCTCCTAAGCTAAGCACGAAGGAAACATGGCGTTAAAACTACAAGAGATTACTCCCCTGAAATTGATCCCCATGCAATCTACATATACAATCTCATAAATCTATCATCAGCAGCTAGTCACTCAAGTTCTTCATCAGGCTATTTGGTTCAATGCTCTGAATAACTTTTGCAGCGAAAATGACTTGTCTCTGCTCGTGGATTATGTGGTACCATCGCCTCATCTTGCTAGAAATTGACCCGTCTTTCCTCCCCTCAAGTGGCTTCAGGTGGTCAAGTGTCCGCTTCGCAGGATAAATGCCAGAGATAAAGCAATGGACTATTGCATAGCACACGTTTCATCACTTCCATTTTGTCTCTTGCGCTCAGAAACCAATGGTTGAGCATGTGGTATTCGAAATTCCTAGAACCATGCCACCAAAGATATTTGCCGTCTAACACGCCATTGCAATTTCCGGCTGGGACTGCATCTCATCAGTTTCGGCAAGCAGAGGACTCTTCTGAAATTTGTTCCTCAATTGACCACAAGCTGCACTTGCATCCAGGCCCCTTGTTTGACGTACACTAACTGCTATTTTGTGGGACTCGAGAACACTTGCAAATGCCAAAACCTTTACATATCACAAAATTCAGTCAAAAATTAGATTATAGGACCAATTGATGAGGCACTCTTCACGCTAAAATGAACAGATCATAATTCAATATCGTCAACTTACCGCTTTTTTGGATGGACGCCTATAATCAGAGCCATCAATTGGATTAAAAGGAATCAGGTTTACATGATTACCACGCCCCCACTCATGCAGCAACTCAGCAAGTTCTATAGCATGCTCCTCTGCATCATTGACTCCAGCTACAGACATACACGAGTATGAGTTCTATGCATGTTTAAGTTCACAACTTCAGGCAAGACAAAGGAAAACTAGGCATAATGCATGATTACAGTAGAGCAAAAGTACCTAAAAGGGCATACTCAAACGACACCCTTCTACTGGTTTCTTGGAAGTAGTCCTGGCAATCCTTCATTATTGCATACAATGGATAGGATTTGGCACTTGGCACTATCGATTCTCTAAGTTTCTGGTTTGGAGCATGCAAGCTGTAAAACAATTGAGCCAAACTAATTCAAGACAGACAAAAGAAACTGAAGTGGCATCAATAATTAGATAAGCAGTGGAAAATAATGTTATACTGCAACTGCTAAAGACTATTAAAGTAAACTGCAGTAGAAACAGATTGACAAGTGTAAGGCGTCCATCATATCCTCATATGCTAGTGAATACAAAACAAATAACACATTACCAGGAAAATTTTCATGCTGTCTATTTCAGTCCAACTATTAATCACTACCAAGTAAAAGAATCATGAGAGCAAAGTGAGCAGCAGATTCTTCAGCTACTTGCAAATTGATACCTGACTGCCAATGTAGACTGAATTTTGTGAGAAGCCAGTTTCTTTATTGTGTTTGGAACTCCCACCGTTGAAATTGTGATCATCCTTTGCCCAATTTGCACATCCTTGACAAATGAATGCAAATTGGTAAAGAAAAGTACAGCCACCATCATTCCCCAATTGAGAGAGAGAGAGAGAGAACATCAGGCAATGAACTTGAAAATCCAGAATTTCAACATCTCTCTTCTTTGATGGCCTAAAGAATAAAGATCCCTCTTGTTTTCCCTCCTGTGCAAGTATCTGACTATATAACTTGATTCTTTTCAATTTGAAGAGTTATAAAAGGACGTCACAGGAATCTAGATGAAGAAAACTGTTGCTTCCAAGATTTGAATGTATCATCGAAATTATCAGCGACAAAACTATACAAAATTAAGCAGCAGAGCAACAGATCTGAATAATGATTCATGGTTCATGAGCTGACCTTATTCAAACATCTGTGTGCTTCAAGAACAGATTTAAGATTTAACATCGGCTCCCCCATTCCCATAAACACCACATTTTTCACCCTATGCTTGAAAGTCTCCTCAATAGCTAGCACCTGCATATATCCCTAATAAGAACCTTGAATGGAACATAACATAGCAGAATACATGTTTATTCATCAGAGAAAAACATATTGGACTCTAACACTCCCATGCTCAAACAAATATGTCCTCCCACAAGGACATGATACAAGACAAGACAAACCTGTTCAACAATTTCGTGTGCCTGAAGATTTCTTGAAAAGCCCCCTTTTCCAGTTGCACAGAATGAGCATTTTAGCGGGCAACCAACCTGTATTATGGAAGCAAAAAAATGACCCCAAAAAGAAAAGAAAGGAAACAATTCCCATGATGCATTTTCACCCAGCAGTACAAGAGAGTATGTTCACTAGTTGATCAGCATTTTCACATAGTACCTGTGATGAGACACATGCAGTAAGTCGAACCGAGCCTTTTTCATCTTCCACGGGTATACCTACAGTTTCAATCAGTCTGTTGTCCTCCAGTTTTATCAGCAGCTGCAGATTCGTGGATTGCAGATGAGTTAAGGCCAAGATACTAAGAAAGAGTCATAAACAATCATGAAGCACAAGATTTATCCCTACTGAATCAATACAAAAACCATCTATGCATTTGATGAGAGAATTGTTTACCATTTTAATATTATAATCTCTAATATAAGCCTAAGTTCTAGAAGTTAAATGACTCCAGGCAAATGAGAAACATAAACCAGAGAAGGGAGGGCAGCTTCACAGAAGAAAGCCAGAAAGGAAAAAATGTGCACTCCCACAAGGTAGACACTTTCTAAGCACTGTTTCAAAATTTTCACAACAGGTGACACAACTAGATTAACTCCAACAATGCAACAACCGCACTGCTCAAGAAATGCAACCTCCATAAATCCACCAAATAAAAATATAAGGAAGAAGAAAACGTGTCAAAGGAAACTACAAGTTTAATCATTTTCTTTGCTCCCATTTCCTGACATGTTTCGTGGGATACACTAAGAGTCCGTTGTATGTCTTTTGTGCCTTTACCTTGATAGTGCCATCAGCTGCAGTGACAGAGCGATAAATCGGCGACCGACCAACCCTCCATCCAGCTCTTTGCAATTCATTCCTGAATGCTAGAGGCACTGTCGGCATATTTCCCAAAACAAATACAGTATAAGCCAAAAATTCTACACGCTTGAAAGGTAAAATGCCTCACAAGTCACAAGTAACCCAAGTTCAAGAAAGCAGCAACTAATTAATGACAAAAAACACTCACGCTGACTGAAATCCTCAACCTCCCTGACCTTCCTCTTGTATATAAGCTGATGGAGCTGCTTCCCCCTATAGCTTTGCTAACCGCACGCAATTCACCACCATTACCAACAAATACACATTCAGCGAAAAGTAAAAGAAAAACAATCGGATAATTCAAGCGCTAAATAGCAAGCAGAATCTACTTTCATCACACCAAAGGACAACTTACGAACGAATAAACAAAACCCAGAAAAGCCGGAGGATGACAACAGCAAGTTCTCATCCGACCGCTCGTGTAGGCGTCCGGGGATACCTGACCCAAGTCGACGGCGAGCTGCTGGAGCTGCTGCTCCGACATGCCGAGGAGCACGCGCGGGTCCCGCGCCGTCGAGGGCGCCGCGCTCGGGACGGAGGCCGAGGCGGCGGCGGCGAGGGAGAGGGGCCGCACGGAGGCGGCGCGCGCGAGAGGGACGGCGCAGGCATGCTGGAGCATCGCCATTGAAGTGGCAGCAGCAGCAATCCTCATCTCCTGAAAACGGTAACGAAAGATGGGAAAACAGCCGAGCTGAAAACGCCTTAAACCTCAAGAGAAAATTCAGCTAGAAAAAGCAAAAACCTCTAGGTTGAGAGGAAAAGACTATCCTGACCCTACGTATAACAAAAGAGAAATAAAATTTCCTTGATTATTTATTTAATAAATATCACGAAAGCATTCACAAAACAAACAGTTCCTAAAATTTGGTACAGTGTATAATGTGATTTTTGAACTTGTAATTTATTTAATATAGTTCGTGAACTTTTAATTTGTTCCATGTGGTCCTTAAACTTTTAATTTGTTCAATGTGGTCTCTGAACTTTTTGTACATGTTCAATGTAATCCCTGAAATATATGAAAAAATATTTAATATAATCCCTAAACTTGAATAAATGAAATGAATACATTAAATATTTTCATATAGTCGAGAGATTAAGTTGAACATGTATCAAAAGTTCATGAACCACATTGAACATATTAGAAATTCAAAGACCACATTTCACAATAGATTAAAATTCAAGAATTATATTAATCAAATTAAAAGTTTATGGACTATATTACATATTTAACTAAAATTCAGGGACTGTTTGTGCCAATTTTCCTTCATTTAATCATTCGTTCAAAATTTATTGTTTTTTTCTTTATCATTTAACTCTACTCTTGCTCCACAAAAAAAAAGCCTCTACTCTGATGTTTGATTTTTATTGTATATCAAAAGTAAATAAAAATTGGTAATCAAAGAAGGTATCGCTTACGAGGAAACTTTAGATTGCAAATTATAGGATTTAAAAACTAGATTGTACGAATTATGTTTTAAAATTAGAGGATGCCAAGTATAGTACTAGAGGAGTACTTGCTATCTATTTAATTTACTTATTAACATATCAATTCACATAAATACTAGAGTTAACGTCTATTTTATCATATCATATCAATATCCGTGATGAAAACATATTATGTACATATACCGTCCCAGTTTATTATTGTATTATGTAATATTAGGAAAAGATTGACTTTCGTTTTCAATTTTTTATCCTATTAAAAAATTAGTTTTCATGAGATATATTATATTGAAAGTTGATTCTGAAAAGGGAATCAATTTATTTTATTCAAAGAGCACATCTAACATAGAAAGAAATTTCTACGGTGCATGCACAAAACATTTCTTTTTCTTTTTTATTTGTGTTTCTTGTGCCACATGTTATCATGAAAGTGCAAATTAAGACTACTATAGGAAATTTTAACTTTACATCCGCTTTAAAAAAATTTCTGCATAAACTTTTACTTCCTAACTTTTGGTAAAATTTAAATTTTGCGTTGGATTCACTCTGACATTTATTTAAACCGAAACCCCCAAAACTTTCACAATATACTAATATTACTACATAGATTCATATATAATTGTTTTCTATAATTTCTTTAAATTTTGATAATATTTCAAATTATTTGCTTATTCCTGTTTAAATAAAAAGTGCTATTTTGTTATTCCCAAATTTTAAAACATTATATCAATTCCATAAAAATTTACATAAAATATATCCATGAATTTAATGTAATGTTGTGAAAATTTCATATGCAAGTTAAAATGCAATCGACGAAAGATCTAGATTTAATAAAAAAAAAAAAAAGTAAAAAGTAAGAGTCTTTCCACACACGACGGTATATGCTGAAAGCTATAAGTATCGGGTTATCGGGTCTTTCTTTTTTCGGCCTTGCTCTGTACAAAGTGATCAGCGCATTCAAGATTATGGAGTACAAGGACTTTGTACACAGATAAGAGGAGATTACACCCGCAATGGGGGAATTTAGGGAATATGTTACGACAGATGAGGACCCATACATTATAAAATGACAACAAACAAAGGCCTAGTAGTATGCTCGTCAGCCACGGAAAAACAGCCATCCGAATGTAGCCGCTCTGGCCTGAATCTCAGTGCTTTCCATCCCTCCCTGGGAATGCTGCTGTAATCGTCGATGCAAAACCAAAAGCAATCACAGCAGCTGTACAGCAACAAACAGAATGCGATATATGCGTGTGAGAGTCCGTACCATCAGTTGAGTTGTAGCTCCGAATCAGTGCGCGTGGAAAAGAAAATAAGTTCGCCGAGTCTGCTCAAGTATGAACAGGAGAAAGAGATGGCCGGGGATATATGGCAGGTTTCACATCGCTGATGTCGTTGGCACTCCTTCGGCGGTACTTGGGACCGGCATTCGTGTTTCTGTTGGCATTCTGTAGGGCTTCGTTCATTGCAGTCTCTTCGGAGTCTTGGAGTTGCTCCAGAGCTCTCACCACCTCCTTCATGTTGGGCCTGGACTTGGGCTCCAGCGAGAGGCATTTGATTGCAACAGTTGCTGCTTTCAGCGCTCCATCCAATGAGTACTGGTTCCGAATACGAGTATCCATGACATGGATAATCTTGCGCTTGCTCGAGAGATAAGGTTTCGCCCATTCTATGAGATTCTGCTCTCCGGATGGTCTGTTTTTGTCCACTACCCGTCGACCAGACAACATTTCGAGAAGGACAACCCCAAAACTGTACACGTCGCTTTTTTCCGTCAAATGCCCTTTAAGAAAACATAAAGGATTCAAAGATCAAAAGGGGCTGGGTCAGTTTGATCACGTCAAGAACGAGAACTCCAATCAATTAAACAAACAAGCACTAGAAACAAGACAGATAAAAGGAGCTTGATCATGCCACACCATACGTTGAAATTAATCGTGACAGAGAAAGCTCATAGAGAGAGACATTGGTACTACGTAGCTGAAATGCACAATCTTCAAATACCTTCCCTTAATACAGTTAGATACCGTGTTGTTTGTAACTCCCACATGGGCGCGCACACAGAAAGAGTGTTTCTATTTTGCATGCGAATAAGGGTGTATCGTATTCACACACAAAGGTTCTGGTTATACATTAATAATCCCATCTGATGCTAAGGTACAGGAAACCAAATCCAGCACAAACAGGTTCTCGAGACTGTTAAATTAGAAATTTGGACAGGGGCATTAACTTTTGGTATTAAATAGTACATGTGCACTAATGCTAATAATGACATATCGGGATTTCACAATCTAAGTACGGACACAAAGTCTGCAAAATAAGAGGGGGAAGATACCTGTGGCCATGTACTCTGGAGCAGCATATCCATAAGTACCCATGATTCTTGTAGAGACGTGGCTCTTACCCCCTGTCGGCCCATCCTTGGCCAATCCAAAATCTGATAGTTTAGCATCAAAGTTCTGCCATTCAATGAAGTAGGACAAGAAAAACATTAACAACCATCCAGTGTGCAAAACGACAAAAACAGACAATTCCATATCAATGGCATACCGCATCCAGCAAGATGTTGGAAGTTTTGAAGTCTCGGTATATAACTTTCACTTTGTCGCTGTGGAGGAATGCAAGTCCCTTAGCAGCACCGAGAGCAACCTTGATACGCAGTTTCCAAGAAAGCGGATGATGATAGGAACTCCCTGTTCATCAATACTAAAAGTTCCAAATTATAAATCTCACAAAATTGTTTTGAAGGCGGAATAATTACAATGTTGGGTCAAAGAAAAGATGAACACATGGAAGTACATCAACAAACTCACTCCTAAACAAGTGATGCTCCAAGCTTCCCCGAGGCATGAATTCGTATACGAGAAGGCGATGCTCGTCCTCAAAGCAGAAACCGACCAACTTCACAAGATTAGGATGATACAGCTGGCCCAAGTAGTTGATTTCCGCCTACAGCTTGTAATTCACCAGCAGATAAGTAAACTTCATCATCTCATTGAAATTAACAGTAGATGCATTAACTTCATCGTCTAATTATTTGAAAGCAGAATTTCTTTCGGAATGAAGCAAGGTATAGAAATCGGTTCCAAGACACTCGTGCAGTGTTTGGCATTTGAGCGATACAGACAGACTTCTGCCTTTTTGTTATAAACAATTTCTAATGTGCTAGCTAATATTTACAGAATTGACTAGCAAACATCCAAGTACTAGGACTTCTAGAAGAGATCTTTGTCCAATCACCAAGCAGGTCCAGTTCAGCCAAGCAAGGAAATCGTAACTCATAACTCATAAAACTTATCCAGCGACACCATCTCTACTGAACAGTATGTCATGTTACTGACTATTAAATGGAGAGCTCTGTTGTATTCTGTAACGCGTGAACTACCCACAAATAAGTACATTGCTCTTTACTAGCTGTGAAAATGCATAACATGATTTTGACAGACAGTACTCTGCACTTGGTCAAAGAGTTCGGAGCCATGCATTCCAAATATATTGCTTCAATTGAAACTGGAGTTATACGTTGTTTTATCCCTTTTCATTGCCCTTTTTTACGGGTTATGGAGGTAGGCCTCCTTTTGGCCTGCCCCTCTATCTTTTTTCACTTAGCAGTCAGCAAGCCAATTTACTTCCGGTGGGACAAGTAAATAGTAAACTTTTGCGGCGTTCCATTGATTCCAAGATGCTCTGAATTAATTTCTATTGCCCAGAAAGGTTAAGATTTCGCAAAAAAAAAAGAACTACATCCATTTCTCGAACATATGGATAAATAAAATGAATGTTAACAATGACACTCACCAACCACTCCTTGTGACCTTGAAATCCCTCTTGGTTAAGCCGCTTTACCGCGATCACCAAGCCAGTTCCAGGCCTAGCAGCCGTAAAAGTCTGCTCATCAATCCACCCTTTGAAAACACAACCAAACCCCCCTTCACCCAACACACTGTCCGGACGGAAATTCCTCGTCGCCGTCTTGAGATCATTAAAGGTGAAGCTCTTTAGATTGGAGGACTGCAATATCTCACCCTCTGTTCGAGGGGTTTGAGGTACGGAAAGAGAGGAGGCCTTGCTGCTCGCATCACTTGAATCATTTCCTTCTCCACGATTAAAAAAATTCACCCCTGCACATGTTGATTTTGGTTCCATTTATCAAACAGCACAATGCACCATTTTACCACGCACCGGTGAGCGCCATGCCTCTTTCTTTGGAACTCCAACTACACTAAAATTTAAGCTACAAATAGTCCATTCCAGAGAAGGACATGTCTATCCAAGAAATCCGAGAGATGTCAGTAACTGCCAATCATGTGGTATCAATTTTGCTTTCTATTTGTAGCAATGGATCTCTAACTTCAACTATTAAAGGATACAGTTTTCAGGTTTTACCCTTCTAAGTTCTACTTCTTGACCCTCCAAATCAGGATCAAACACAATGTATCAACACAAAAGAAAAAGTGAAAGCAAAACAGCATGTCCTATCAAGAATTGCAACAATCGTTCCTCAAAAGCCAAAATGACGGCTGTTCTTGATATAAACTCAGCTCAAATCATGCAACAAAAGCTTCAAACGGGCGTGCATACCTATATGAAGAGGACTCACGGCTTTGATTTGCGAACTCAAGCAAGAACCCATCACTAGAAATCAAGAAAACACAGGCCCAGATTTCAATCTCCCCTATTCTCTCATCCACCACTTCTTCAGACAGAGATGAAGAGATAGGAGAGAACAAGAACGGTAAAAAGCTCCCCAATTTCGGAAACAACTATAAAGGGAGAGAAAAAAAGGGCCAAAGGCGGGATGAAAAAACAAAGAAAGAGAGCTCTGGTTGGAAACAAGCAAAGCCCGTGAAAGAAACAAAGAAAGAGAGGACGTCTATCGTCTACAATGTGAAAGCTTTGGGCGGGCTCGGTGATTCAAGAGAAGCTGTCACCCAGGAACGCAACCGCCCAATTGAATGCTTTGACCCAACTGAAAGCTTCCAACCAGCAGCGGACAAAGTTGAAATCTGTTTTTGCTGCTTCGTCACTTTGTCCTTGGGAAGTTCCCCGCCTACCCACAACCCCAACCACAACAGAGAAAAAACCAGAAGAACGAGAAAAGAACTTCAATTGTGAATGCAAGAGTGTACAGGTTGACTTTGGACCAATTTAGAGAGAGGGAGGGAGGGAGGGGGGGTTGGGAAAATGGCATGATGGTGGGTGTCATCCATTGGATTTAATAAGGTTGGGGCTTATACTAGTCTAAAGTCTAAACCCCCCCTCATGCAATGAAGATAAGACAGGCATTGCATGGCTGCCAAGATTCTCCCTTAAATCAAATATCTAAACTCTATGCAGGATTTGTGAAATAAATTACGAAAATTAGATAAACAGCCTGGTCGTTATCATTTTTCCTTCTTAGGAATTACATACACAATCAAGATCGTATTGGTTTGTGTTGTTACTTTCCCAATCACATAGGGATAATTACCGAAAAAATTTTTTTGCTAGTTTAATCTGAAAGATCCTAACAATTTACCAATGTGGTCTTTTTCGGTCATTGAATTGGGTTTTTTTCTTGGAAAGGTCTTTCATTATTCCTTTTAAAACCAGAATGTTTTTCACGACCCATTTTTTCTTCCTTTTAAAATCCGTGTAACTAAAATAGAATTCTTTTGCAGTTTAATAAATTTTTTCTGAGTTTTATAAACATGGATTCAACAAATGAACGTTGTTTTCTCATAGAACCAAAAGGAAGTTCAGTTTCCACTCCCTAAACTGTTAAAAAACAAAATTTGTTTTTTTTCCTTTCACTTTTTTTGCAAATTACTGAAGTGGGCACCGGCTATCCTATGTGGTATGATTTTTTTTTTTGTTGAATATGTGGCACAGTTGGCACTATAGGCAACAATTTTTTTGTATATTTTTAATCTTTCTGAATTTTTTCCTTTTTTCTTTTCCCTTTTTTTCCTTCTTTTTCCACTGGTCACCATGGCCAGAAACAGGCCATAAGGAAGGGCTGGCAAGGGTTGCCAGAGGCCGGCAAAGGAAGAAGGAAAAGAAAAAGAAAAAAAAAATTAAAAATATTTATATAAAATTCAGAAAATTTTTAAAAATATAAAAAATTATCCATGTCAGTGCCGACTGTATCATGTAAGATAGCCAGTATTTACATAAGCAATTGCTTAGTAAAATAGTTCAAAATGATTACATTAACAAATCTTTGAAAGTATAGGTAATTGGTTCCAGAGTCAGCCGGTTCTCGTCTTAGAATTAGGAACCAAACTAGAAGAACCAATTCTCAGTTTGTGGAACCAGGAATCGACCCATGTGGTTCTTGACCCACCTAGAAACTAGACCAATGGGTCCAATCAGGTTCTTGGGTGACTTCAAGAACCAACCGTATCTCCTTTTTTTTTTCCCTATTCCCTGCAAGACTGCAAATGTTATTACATAGTCTAAACTACTACACAAGTTATGTTAATAGAACAAGCCCATGATAAGCTAAACATGATTATCAAAACAACAATAAGTATTGATAAATGATCACTCAACATTAGTTTTAAATTAGAATTACAAGATATTGTACTCAAACAATTTATAAAAAAATCTCACCAAAAATAAAATTCGGTCTAGTCCGAGTGGGTGGGCTTACACCTAGGACCAGGAACCAGACTGATATCCACTAGTTACAAATTTTAGAAATTAGGAACAAGACCGGTTCCCGTGAGAACCATCTAGAACCGGCTGATTCGGTCTGGTTCTTTTGCTCTTCCCTAGTCAAAAGGTTAATAACTAAATTAGTCAAATTAAAAAATTTTGATACTGAATTGATATCCATACTATAGGTTAATGGTTTTTTTGGTAATTTTTCCCATAACTCTATATCTTGTGAGAGCTGCGACTAATTGACAACGAATTCTAACTCACTTTCCCAATACCTATGCCCGCCCAAGGATGGTGGATATGGAAAGGTAGGGCACGACTTGAGTACTGACTTAAGAAGCCAATGTCGAAACTTCCATAATTCATAAAAATAAAAATAAAAATAAAACCATGAATTTGAAACCCTTGATATCTTCAGTAGTCTAGATAGGTCGGGTTGACTCTTAATACTGCGTTTTTAATATTGAGAACTCAGGTGAAGAATTTGTTGAGGAAAAAATTGGGCCGATGAATTTTCATTTCCTCCGTTTGGCGGGTTGGGTCTTAAGGTTTGGTGGGATTTGGATTAGGTACGACGAGGAGTGATGTGTGATCGATGCGTGGATATCACAGTGGAGACAGCAGATGCGACTAGCATAAGAAATCCGGAGCTATGCCACGTTTAACTTAAACGAGGTCAGTTGTTGCCTTCGAGTTCCCATTTCGTTTAATACTTTATGCCAATAATTGTGGAAATTAGGCTCCAAGTTTTGTGAGTTTCTTAACTTTGAATTGCTTCTTGTTGAGTTTCACAAAGCTCATGTTCCATAGATTCTCAATTTGACACGTCCACCTTCTCTTATTGTATATTTGCTCCCTAATAATCTTTTTGGAAAGATCACATGATTTTGCATCACAGGGATAATCATGTTTAATAAAAAGGGTTACCATTTTTTTGTTTGGTCGAAAAAAGGGTTACCATATTAAACACAATAATTTGGCTCAAAGTTTGTGTGGTTTCCATTATTTTGTTGCCTAGAATAAGACTTAGGTACCCGATCGATTTTTTTTTTCGAGGTCACGTTTAGGCAAGGCTATGAAGTCCATTTTTTTTTTCTAACCCGATTAATTTTCATCGAAGAGAATATTTATGTCCAAGCAAAAATTAAGTGAGTGCAAACAATAATGAGGCAGAGAATCTAAAGTTTGGCAAAATTATCGTGGAAACAGCGGTTGGTGGATTCATTGAAATATAATTAAGGAGGCAATGCCCTTTTTTCTATGCAACTAGAGCAAGCTGTCTCTGATTCGATCTCTCAGTGCTAACTTACCTAATCTAGCTAATTGAACTCAGCCCACTTTTTGTTTGCCCAAAAAAAAAAAAAATTAATACCACGAAAAGCCTCCAAAATAGTATATATGTGATAAATTTACTCAAAACTAAATTTTATATTTCCAAAAACCCCAAACCGGTACATTTGTGACAAATTTACCATCCGTTAGTTTCCATTAAATTTGATTAATACTACGAAAAATCACAAACTGGTATACCTATAACAAACGGAAGTTAAAGCCCCAATTCAATACACCCATCAACTGCAACATGTCATCCAACTCAACAATTTGACAGTAAAATTTAACGAAAACTAACGGAAGGTAAATTTATCACAGGTGTATCAATTTAAGATTTTTTAGTAGTCAAAAAATTAGTTTAGGTTAAATTTGTCAGAAATGTACCGGTTTGGATTTTTTGTGATATTAACCCAAACTAAGAAAAACTCCATCCATTTTTATTTTTTTTCCTTTAATTTTCATCCTCCATTTAAATAATATTTTCGCAGCCTTTTAATTCCAAATCAGCCTTAGGCTCACACCCTCCAATCCAACAGCCTCCAACGTTGACACATTTGTTCAATTAAAGCACAACTTGCTCGGCATGAACAGTTGATCAATAATTTCAACCTTATACAACTTTACGTACCAATAAAAAAAACCCATTTGTCAACTAATCTATTCTTTTAATATAATCAAGAAAATTCGGGAATTTTGCTGCGCGCGCGCGCGAGAGAGAGAGAGAGAGAGAGACACGAGTCAAATACAATGGCAAGTTGGGCAGAGTTCCGCAAATGGGAACGCAGCAAGATTTTTGAAAATGGATTCGACAGAGGAATGCAGGGCAAAGGAGAGTGAGTCTCTTGTGACTCTTTGCTGTTCATCGTCGGAGCGTGTCGAGTTTGACTTCTTTTCCAAAAGCAGAACTTGAGCTATCCATCCATCGCCGCCTTTTTTTCAGGATCTTATCGGGCGACGTTGACGCCGTAACGTGCAATAAAAGATCATTAATGTCTTCACGTTTCTTTGCCCCCCCCACCCCCAGACTCTCTCTTCGTTTTGTCAGTTTGTGAATGTCGATGCTCGCATGATCCTCATCCCTCCTCCTTCCGATGTAATCGAGAAGCTGTCCAAATTTGGTGACGCGATAAATAGGAAAGCATGGCGTGTGCAAAGAACAACGTAGTTTCAATTTTCATGGTTTTACTTTCCAACAATTTTTGGTGTGCTGCTGTCACGCTTGTCTAGAACCTGTCCACATTGCTCTCCGGGGGGGCGGCCACGAGAAGGCCCATAGGCTATCGAGCTCGTGATCAGATCTAATCGAAGCTGGATCATTTCGTATTGGGATAAGGATATAGATAATCCTTGAATTTTGACCCAATGTGTAATATGGAATGTGGTCCATAAACTTCAGCCCAATATACAATATTGTCCATCATCTTTTAATTTGTTCAATGCGGTTCATGGACTTTTAGTATATGTTCAATTAAATCCCTGAACTATATGAAAATATTTAATATTGTCATTTCATTAATTCAAGTTTAAGGATAACATTGAATATTTTCATACTGTCTAAGGACTAAATTGAACTTGTACAAAAAATCCAGATATCATATTAAACAAATTAAAAGATCATAACGATATTAAACATTTGGCTAAAATTTATGAAACACATTGAATAAATTTAAAATTCAGAGACTACATTGCATATTGAACCAAATGTTAGGACAATTTGTGTCATTTACCCTTTTGTTTAGTGAAAAGTTTATTTCTGGAAGTATGACTAAGCTATGATAGTTTTGAATTATTCATGTCAACTTCTATATTCTAATTGCGTTGACCCAAGATGGCCTATGGGTTACCAAGCCAGCCATTGATCAGATCTAATTGAAGTCGTGTCATTTTGTATTGGTAGTTACTCTTATGAATATATCGCTGAAAACATATTATGTGAATTTCAAGTCATCCGTATCAAATTCTCGTGTCTCTCGACAAATTAAGTTAGTGTATGAATCCACTGGGGGAGTTGCCCAGCACATTGCTATCTCTCTGAATGTTGTCATAAGGATTCAGCACTCACTACTAGATATTCAACCCGAGCCATAATTATTCAATCCAATCGCAGGTTTACAAGTCCGTCACCCCAGTCTCACCGACATGCTCGGATTTGGAAAGTCTCTCCACATGAGGTAACATATGTCCGAAGCACAAACAGGGCACAGGTTTGTTCACGACATGTGACTCGGACACGTGGTCATCGAAGACGATGTTGATCCATTCACCACTGGACTACCATTGTTGGTGGATCTCGCACTCGGTTCATATCCTCAGTCCTATTGAAGGCAAACAATCTATTAATGGATTTGAACGTCCATCCAAAAAATAATTATAAAAGACCTAAGCCCAATTGCTCAAACATTTATTTTTTTTCGCATCGTAGGACAGCAGATGATTGGTACAATTTCTCCTTGGTTATATGCTCCTATCATCATAACAAATACACACTTGCACGAATAAACAATTAAGGCAGAAATTTAAAATCCCGATGGAAGATATTACAGGAGAAACCCATGTGGATTGATTCTCCGGCCACATATTTATTTAGCGGTTAAGGTGAGACTAGGATGTCATCTTCAGACCGCCGAGGGGTTCACATTTGGAGACAGCGAATTCAATGTACGTCTCTGCGTTTGGCATGCTTTGACTCTGATACACTGCATCTACACGGCGACGTCGTTGGACAAGCTGGTTCAATGTTTCTCTTCGCATTAAAAAGTAAAAAGATGGGGTCACAAGTCCGTACCCACCAAATCTTTTGTCTAGTAAGGGAGATGATCTTGCCCGTTGACAGCGCAATTGACGCTCGGTTTGGTTCCACGACACCGCATCGACAGATCACATAAATCATATCTACGCATGCCTGAACTCCGGCTCTTGCAATGATAAGCAGAGAATTGTTGCGGGCATGTTGAGAAAGGCATAACCCCCTCTTAGAAAGGCCGCACTAGGAAGAAACTCTCGCCAGGAGATCCATCCCAACAAGACTCAGAGCGCCGACTTCGGTTTTGGAATGGCGCATAGCACGAATTTATCGCGAGTTTTAATGATTTCCTGAGGTTTCGAAGTCCTTTGGCCAACCTCCAGCAAACGAACCTGTAGGAATAGTGAAGTCGTGGAGTATATAATGTAAAAAGCACAGGAAGATCCTGAAGGTCGGCCTAAAAACAACGAAGCAGTCCGCAGCAGAAGCCTATGAAGCGAGGGAAATTTTATTACTGTAGGAAAAATTCCGCAACTCTGCAGTTCCATCAAATCTAGCATGTCTCAAAGCATTCCATTCGTGATTTATAGCACTGAGAAAAATTGCGAGTCAACAAAGGTTCACCGTGCACATAAGTACGCATTCGAGTTGGACAAGCAAAATTAAGTATATCCCAAGGCGGAACAAAAACCTCAGAGTCATGATTATTGCTTATGAGTAACGGTATCTGTCACGGCACTAACCAAATCTATGGAAGCTTACGACCTCAAAGACATGTTTTCAAATATCAAGAGGAATTCACTGCCACTCCAGAAGAAAACTTCAGGGACTTAGAACAGAAGAGCTTAGGCACACTTTTTCACCTCAGCCGACTCGATGATATCAATGAATTCCGGCTGAAAAAAAAAAAAGATCAAAAGCATAATTAACAAATATAGAATGCGAAACTAGATGGGCAGTATGCAAAGGTAACAAGAATACCTTGAGCGAAGCACCACCAACCAAAAATCCATCGACATCTGGCTGAGTGGCCAACTCCTTGCAGTTCCCACCATTAACAGAACCTGCCAAGAACACCCAGTTATGGAAGCGATTTACAATGAGAAAAATTTGAGGAGTCAAGATCATGCGCTCTGCTTCACAAGCTTCATAAAATGCAGACACCTCCAATCAACTGGTGAAATTAACTTCAGAGGAAAACTATATTAAATGGCTCACACAATGTTTACAGTATCTACATTGTGACAGCAAAGCCACACTGTTAAGGTCCACTATATTAAAAAGGTTTACAGCAATATGAAAGCAAAGATATATGTAAAAAGCTTTCAAGTGACATATAACAGGGATTTGACAAGGCCCCCTTCAAGAAAATGGAAAAAACAAAAGAGGAAAAAATTCTTCGTGCCGATACAGAGGCAGTAGCTCTTGCCTCATTATTAATTGGACTTTGCTTTGGCACAATAGCCAGTCACCGAAAATACAACAATTACAGGAATGCCTCACTTCTAAGAGAGGCAAAGGAAAAAATTAGCTGGAGTGACAAAATTAATCGAGTTGTACAGATGTGAACTGTTGAAGAAAAACGGACACATAGAAAATATGGTAAATGAAGTGATACAATTTATCATCTTTTGCCATTAAGAGTACAGTGCACATGATTTTGCACTAGCTATGTGCTGGTCACTGGATTTAAGTTTGGATTTTGTTATTAGTTTTCTTTTGGCAGCAAGTTATGGTCTAATTGCATATTACACTATATGATAAAGAATTCCCCAAGTATTTATGTATGTTATGCTTACGTATTGGACTTCAAATGCAGTCCCAAAGAGGAGGGTGTTGGAGTAGCTTCCTGGCTTCTAAGTAGAGGAGATCATGGGCCACCCAATCTGCTCACATTTGAGCAGGCTTGGACAACATTTTAGTGCAACAAACTAAGGCAGGGGGCTGAGCAAGTGGCTTCTCACTACGACCCATTGCCTAGCTTGACACTTCAACTATTTAGCTTGTTTCGTTTGTGACTATAGCCTACAGATGGGCTTAGGCATGGTTTTTAGGCCTAATATGGGAGTGGCCAAACTGACGATTTGAGCCTAGAGATCTCATGGGGCCTGGCCAAGCCTGCCTAAGTCTAGGCCATGAACAAGTCCAATTTTAACTCACCTTAATGCCAAACAAAGTGTTGAATTAGTCATAAGGGAAAAAAAAAAAAAACTCATAGCGTAACCTTTTTGTCCCTCTTTTTTTTCCCTATGATTAGGAGAAGTGATACTCATTTCATATACAATGTATAGGAAAGTACTAATTAGTCAGGCCAGCTATTCAATCAGATTTGATTCAGCTTAAGCCAGACATCAGTCAAACAATAAGCTTCACAATCTCCATAGCAACCGGGATGTAGTTCAACTGGCTGTCCTAGCCTTATTTGCTTACATCCTAAGTGAATTTGGCACTGCTATGACTAACTCACACTGTTAAATCAAATCCTATGTCTCTTCTTGAATTGCGTTGAAACACAAAAAAAATGCATCACTGCATGCTCTGCAAAATTCTTCCTCACAAAGGCCCTAGAGTGATAGATTCTGTACCTTGAAATGTGATACATCTCTATAGACTATACAAGTATATATATATCATGTCAAATGATGTGTATTCAACCATGGCACAACAAACATACCTCCGTAGATTATACGAGTTGTTGCAGCAACTGCAGGACTAGTGTTTGCATGTAGCCATTTCCTTAGTTCAAAATGAACCTACAGTAAGTAAGCACTAAATTAGATTGCAGCCAATCTGTAATAAGAAACATCAAAATTAAGATTGAAAGCCAATAGAGTTAAAAAGTCAGTCATTCATGATGCAGAATTTTCACAGGCTGTTCAAAGAGGGTTGTTAGCATGTAATTTCTACCACACCTGCTTAGTCCCTACAGGAACATAACTCTTAAATGGAACAGAAGTCCTTTTCTGGAAGATGCCAAAACCTAAGGAAGGTATTATAGATGGGCAAAGAAAAAGCCAAAAGAAAGAAGGCAAAGGACCACAAAAGCCAAAAAGTCAAGCTAAGTCTTAAACAAACTGTCAGTTCACAAATGACATTATTTAAAGTCCAGCCATTATCACCATCATGATGCTTAAAATCCATTTTCTCATAGTTGGTAAATTTCTTGAGAGAAGTTAAGAGCAACTCCTTAACGCTAGACTATTGCCTTCACAGCTTTGTCAACTCAACACATGGTCATAAGGTGACTTGGAAGGGCTGAGTATGGTGGATAGAAGGTTAGGAAAAGGTTGGAGATAAAAGGGTTCCGCTCGCAAGCGCTTCAGTTTCAACAGAGGATGTTACAGAACCAGAAGCTTTGGCTATGTATGTTTCAGACAATACGGCGGTGGAGTATCACAAAAGTTGGAACAGAGAGGGCTCTGGAAAAAAAGTTCTAATCTGAAACCTCTTCATCCCACGAGTTTGATTCATCAGCTTGATCAAAATAAATCAGGTTAAGGAACCTCAACAACCGTGCTCCTCCTCCCCTCCCTAAAAGCACCCCCCACCAGAAAAGAAAAAGATAAAAATCCACATGGAAACCACTTGCAGATGAAAATTCACAAAGTAAGGAATCTAGGGATGTTCAAGGCAGATTTGACAGTAGATTTGTCTTCAATGACAATTGAGTGCCTTCCGTCAGGGGATAGATACTCGATAAGACAAGGGAAGTTTTACTGAAACTATTTCTTGCAACAGTCAGTTTTGTCTTATCAAAAATATTGAACACATTTAACTACTAGAACCTGCCATTTTTCAGCACTTAATAGACTCATCAAACTAACATTAACACTTTAATCCGGTTGATTATCTTAGTTAAGAACTATCATCGTGCAAATAGTAAACAGCACTAAGCCTCAAACCAGAAACTGTAGCGTCGTCCAACATAAAAGGATCTGCCGACTATGCACAAGAGGATCATGTTTGCATATGTAGGCCTATTGCCATAAAATACTGGGCCAACGAAAAAGTGATCTTAATAGGATAACAAGGATAAGGCTCAACTTACCTCCTGAGCCTGAGCTGGAGTTGCGACCTTTCCAGTTCCAATAGCCCACACAGGCTCATAAGCAATTACAACATCAGCCCAATTTGAAATGCGTTCTGCGACAAAATTGGAAGCGACAGCTCAATATCTGTGCAACTTATGATGTCTTCTCTAATGGGCTAAATGACAAATAACGAAAATGTACAAGGTAGACTATGGAGGATGCACAAAAGGAACCGTCTGGCCATGTCAGGAACAACCTTACATATTCAATCTGATAATAGGTGGCCCTCTAAAAAGTTTAAAAAGAGAAAGGAGACACTCCATATAAACATGTTCCATAGCATGAAGGAAAGTATGTGCAATGGCAAGGAAAAACTCCCTTCTCCTTCAATAGGAAAGAGGGAAGTGGATAACATAGAAACTCTGACAAAATTATGACCACATATCTTAAGCTACAAATGCAAGTGCAGATGCTTCCTTCAATAACCTGTACTAACAAAGAAAACACCAAGTTCTTCATTGCTAAAATATTGAAATAAAGCAGGAATCCATCAAAAAGACCATGTGCAAGGATCGGATGTAAAAAGTGACACATTTCTCCAGGGAAATAGCATCAGCAAACAGAGATAGTCCAGAAAAATTAAGGTAAAATACCAGCTATAGCTTTAGTTTGGGCAGCAACTACATCCATAGTAGCTCCGGCTTCTCGCTGCTCCAGGGTCTCCCCAACACAAGCTATAACCTTCAAACCTTGAGACAGTGCATATGCAGTCTTGTCTCCAACAAACTGTAACAATATGAACATCCAAAGTAAATCAACTTCATCATTTTAACTCAGAATAATTCCACCATCAACAAAGTAAGACGTAAAGCACCAAACTCTTACCTCGTTGGATTCACCCAGAAGTTGTCTTCTTTCAGAGTGTCCAAGAATGACCCAAGGAATGTCCAAATTGACAAGCATTTCCGCACTATAAAACAGTATTGAATGCATCGAAGTCAGTTTATTTCATAGAACTCTCTCTCGATTTGCATTGCCCCTATTAACGTGCCAAAGGATAATATGTAACTTGAACATAAAACCAAACAGTGAAAGAATCAGATGACAGTGATATATAGATAAATATGACAGACTTACACTTATTTGACAGTGTTTAAACTAAAGACAACTTAGTGAAAGCTTCAAACACTTATCCAAATGATCGTACCTAACCTCACCCGTGAAAGCACCTCCCTTTTTCACCCAGCAGTTTTGTGCAGCAACATGAAAGTCGGGCCTCAACGTACTTTTCACCAGTGGAAGAAAGATATAGGGAGGGCTCACAACAACCTCTATAGGATAAGAAAAGGAAAGATTATATATCAATTTATTCTAAAATAACATTAAATCGACCCTATTACGTGCTAACACTAAGTTTCATTTCAGAAATAGAGACAGAAAAAGCATATCCATTAATCACCTTTCAAATATAAAATCTCAATCACCTTGCAATAACTAACGTCCTAAGCACCTAAAAAACACATGAGATCTAACAGAAAACATTGGGGCCACAGCATACATGACATGACTCTTCAAGGATGAATGTATCTGCATGTCAAACCATGAATTCACACTTGCACGTTCATTATATTAGATTAATGGCCAATGAAAATTTTCTTTCCACGAGCAGTACTGGTCAAATGGACACTTATATCAGAACTCAAAATGAATCCCACTAGCTTGATCGACACAGGTTGGTAGAACTTTTATTATCACCAGCCGTACGTCTCCTGAAACTTAAATTTAAAACCAAAAGCAGATTCTTAAAACCGTGACGGGATGACTTTTGCTTTATAATTTTGCTTATGTCTTTTTTTTGTGGTTCTTGAAATTGTGCTTTTGTTTAAAGTTGAACACCTTAAACTTTACATCCATACAAACGCTAACATCTACACTCAATTAAAATTTTTCCATGATCTTCAATATTTGGAGTTTCTTTTTCGATTTTGGGGAAAAGTAAAATTGTGTAAAGAAAGCAACAAAGTACTTTCCAAAACATCCCCAAATGTACCCTACATTGTTCACAACAGTGACACCCCCAAAATGTTGGGACTGACTACTCTATAAATTATAAAAGATGGCCAGTAGTACTAAACAAATTGTCAAGTTCACCTGAAATTTCACACAGAAGTTCGCAATTTCTCAGTGACTTGAGACGGTCTAATAAAATTAATTTCACACACCTACTAGAAAGAAGTTAAGACCAACTCGTACTATGGAAGGAACGAGGAAAGAGAGGAGGAGAGGAGTTTCCATGAAAAATTTCAGCTAAAAATTGACTCGCTTTCTATCAAGAGAAATCCTTAAAAGGTATGAAACAGACCTCTATCTCAAGTACGAGATATTCCAAGTTAAAATATGAAAGATTGCCATGGATATATCAAGCATTGCATATTTGTGATCCAAGTCTAAGAGATGGTAGAGCTAAGGCTTCTCGGACAGGCATCTTTTGTACGACAAGCATTGGATAAGACTTAGGACAGCAATACATCTTGAAAACGAGGCGATGTCAGCTATTTCAAGATTAATAAAGGAAGCATAATGGAAAGGTCCTTTCGCTTCACTCACCCACGACGTCTTGTGGTGGCACTTGCGCATCATTAAGCGTGGCGACAATTTTCTTGACCTCCTCTGATGTTCCATTCTGCATCATTTCATTTACATACAATAGACTCAAGAAGTGTACACAAAAAACATTAAAATTAGAAACTTAAAGCTACTCACAGACACTCAAAGGCAAGCTAAGCATCGTCATGCTCATCATGCGTATTCAGCATCGCAAGCAGAACAGCTCAAACGGCATATGAAGAGAAAGCAGCGCGCCCACATATACGAGCAAAATCATTTCCGCAGGTATGAACAAAATTTCCGTCGGCTATTAAATCTTTCCAAACTAATTCATGGGTAACTAAGCTCAGTGAACGAGGAGATCAAATGCCATGTGAACTTTATGAAAGCACATCCACCAGTCACTTAATCATCTCACTCCACCCACAATCAGAGACAGAAGCGAAAAGAAACGATCTATCGGCGCAACAAGACCGATGCTCCGTCCGCGATCGGAGAAATGCCAGCGCCATCCACACGACGGAGCACGGATCGATTCGATCCGTCGTTCTCCGAACGGAACAAGCTTTTTCACGCTTCATTACAGATACCCAATTCCAATCTTCCTCCGGAGCAAGCAAGCAGACATCAGATCAAACCAAAACCAAACGATCCAAGATGCGCACATCAGCAAGAGCCCGAGAACGGCGAACAAGAGGACAGTTGTTGACTCACGCATTTCCAGTTGCCGCCGACGAAGAACGTCCTCCCCATAGCGCGATCCTCGCACACGGTAAGCTCAGCAACACGCCGCCGAGAGAGACTTTCGAGCTCCGATCTTGGGTTCTTCTTCCTCGTCCGGATGCGAAGCGGAAAGTTTATTTGCAAGAATTTCTCCGAGCCCTCCGGACACAGATAGAGAGAAGATCTTCGATCTGTGGTCGGTGGTGAAATGACGTCGGCGCCCTCGCCCACGGGAATATTCCACGGGAATATACGTGGGAGATATTACCGTGGGGGTTCACCACGGGGGGGGGGGCAAGGGCAATTTGGTCAGATGGAAATACGAGATTTTGCTTCCTGTGGATGCAGGCGCACGGGGTTGTGGTGGGGGTCCACCGCGGGGATATGCGGATAGAGCGGATAGAGTGAGTGGGCTGAGCTTGACCCACGTAATCTTACCCTCCCACGGGCCGCTCGTGGGGATTTCTAATTTTCGAGTCCTAGGATTCAAGTGTACTCAAATAATCACCAACATCCATAAATTTGTAATCATGAATATCCATTAGGGGTGTGTAACCGGATCCGATTTGTCCGGGAACCGGACTGTACCACTCAAGAACGTGTCCAGGAATCAGTTCCTGTTTGAACTGATCTGGGAACCGGTTGGAACTTGTATGTTTTTCGGTTCCAAGTGAAGATCTGCCCGGACCGGTTTTGAAATCGATTTTTAGTTTGTGTTAGGAAAAAAAAACGTAGATCATAGTATTACTATATTTTGGATTGTTGCTTTTGGTGGATAGTAATTTTTATTGCTCATCTTAGGGATAGTTGCTTTTAATGAATAGCAATTTTTATTATTCATCTTTTACTTTGAATCGTTTTGTTACTACTCATATTATTTTGTTGGAAAAAACAAAACAAAAAAAAGAATAAAAGAAAAACGGGATATCGAGTAGATCTTGAAACCGGATCGGAAAAACAGGGTAAGTTCTAAAACAAGTTTCAAGATAAACACGGTTGGTTCTGGGTTTTAAAAACTAGAAACTGGTTATAACAAAGTAAGTTCCAGGTTTTAAAAACTGGGAACCAGTTATAACAGTGTAGATTCAAGATCCGGCCATTAAAATTTTCCTTTTTATTTAGAGTTACGTGTAAGGCAATATGGTATGTTGGCTTATTAATATAGAAAATCCCATTCGTGTAAATTTTACAGAAAGTTTTAAACAAATAAGATTATAATTTTACTGAATAATAGTATCGAAATTAAAACAATGAGCAATCAATAATCAAGTTTGTGCGATGCATGGGATGTCATTAACTTGTGATGATGAACTCGATTTTCTTTTTTAAAATATAGAAGCACGACTCTAATGAGTCCACTACCTAGAGGAGGATTAGCACAACAACACTCTGACATGGCTCCCCACTATAAAGGGTAAGAATCAAGCCCGCAACCATCAATTTCTAAGTTGAAAGCACAATAATACCCTTGTTACTGTGTCAATTTTAGGGCAGGTGAATTTGATTTATTAAATAACACATTAATAACTTATTGTAATAGTATCAAAAGTTTTTCTTTATTTTAAGAAAGTTGACATTGACAATTTTCACAATATTCAAAATGATTTCTTCCTCTCCCTTCAACTAGAACTTCTTGAACAAGCTAAATAATTAAAGATACAGCACATTGGTACATTCTCTGGTGTAGAAGGGCAGGTGGTGCTTAGGTCAGCTTTGCACTTCTCAGCTAGTCCACCTCCTGATTGATCTTAAAGGCACACTCTCTTACATTGATATAGTGTATTCAGCGTTATGCTCGTTGAGTGTTTCCAACAAAGCTAGAAATCAAGACTACAAAAAGAAGAGCTAACTACTTCAAAACGCCAGTTCTTTCGGTTCTTTCTTTTTTTTTACTTCTTCCTCTAGTTTAATTTTGCCATCATGAGCCTATCTCCCCACTTATTTAGAGGAAGATCCATGAGCTTAGTGTCAAGGACCGAGGGTTTTCAAGGCACAACAAGCCGAGGAGCTGGCCAAGATGACCGAGCATGTCTTGAAACTTCTTAGAGTCCAGGATTTGATGAGTAATCTAGAATGTTCACAATGATATATTAGTAATGTACACTTATATTCCAGAAGATTCTTGTAATTAATGAGTTTAGCTGCTCGGTAGGAAAATTAGATCTGCATATGGGGATCAAGGGAAGATCTAAGGGCTCAAGTATGTTTATAGGGGTCATATTCCCTTTGTATTATCCCTCAAATCCAACACAACAAAATTAATAAAGCATTTCGTCCCAAAACATTCCCCTCTCCAGACTTCTTCTACGATCTGGGATGGGGAAAGGCTAAGCATAGGGGACTCATTAAGAGTGGAACGACTAGGACCGGTCCGATTTAATTCTCGGTTCTAGGGTGGGAGGTTCCGGTTCCCAGTTCCACTTGTTTAGGAACCATTGATTCTCGGTTCAGTTCCTAATTACTATAGGAGCCAAACCAGAATCGGGAACTCTAAATCTAAAATCCCTAATTTATGCATATATTTGACATTGATATTTCCACCCCTTACAACAGTTTCTAGCTTCATCTTTACTATTTCCTGTCAATATTGTAGGTGTGCTAATTTGTTGACATTTCTATAGATATTTTTTCTCATCTTCTATTAATGCCTCGTGTATTAATGCGTGCTTTCATTGTCATAAAGTTTATAGGTCCTATGTTCCTGAGTTGTATCATGTCTTTATGTCAAAGAAATTTTGGCATGAAAATGTTCTTGTGTACATGTAGTACCCATAACTTTTGAATCCGACTGTCCAATTTGTTTGATTTTTGCAGGATTGGAATGCCATCTCTAGAGCTTTCTGTAAGTTTTTTTCTAATGTGGGCTACATTAATTGATATTGTAATTTACCGTTTTTACAGGCTTGGTCTAATAAGGTTAAATATAAAGTTTCTTAATTAGTCTAATATGGGACTGGCTAGTGTGAGCCGAGTAAAGCCCAACCCGTGATGAGAGGGCCTGACTTAAAACTTTATAAATAATGCTTAAGTCCATTCTCTAACTCTAACGCACACATATCTCACATAAGGAGCAAATGCTATCTGTGAGAGACGGTCTGTGAGAGGCAGTCTTATCGAACCAGTGATACAGAGGATAATAGATGAGAAGACTTACACTGGAGATGATCGCCATTCCGCATCAAGAACGACAGATTCTAAATTAGGTGCGCAAATTATTTTTACTCTATTACTATATTCTAAAATCTAGCTATGGAGATCTTGGGTATTGTTTTATCGCAATTAACATGTGGTATCAAACCAACCATAGCATAGAATTTGAAGGTACGGATTTTGACTTTTTTCAGAATTTTTTGTTCGTCAAAAATAATTTTTGATTACATAAATGAGAAGAGCTTGATGAGATGAACATTTTGAGTGGCGATCGATGGATGCCACATGTGCCCCCACGTGTGGCCACGCACTGCTATGCGGTAGTGTGCGGCGTCCACGCGCCTCCACGCGCTCACACGCGCAACGATAGCATGAGCGTAGGCTGACATCGTTACTACGTCAGTGGATAGGAGACGACTTGACCAAGATTCGACCAGGGATCCGGCCCGGACCAAAACTGACCCGAATTCAATCCGACTTTGACCCGACCTGATTTACCTGACCACTCAACCGGTTGGAACGGCAGTCAGACCAGTTTAGACCGGTTGACCGTGGGTCTTCACGCACTGCGCACTCCGGCGGCGCGTGAGGGCGCGTCCGATGTTAGATTTGGACGTTCTTGGTACCGTGCACGCATATTGAAATTCTCTATACTGTGGTATATTTATTTTACATGTTTGAGGCTTTTAAAAATGTGAAAATACATATCGAACCCTATATATGCATATTTTTTAGGGTATTTTTGCGTATTTTCTTGTATTTCTCTATAATTTCCGAAATACATATGGTAGCTCACATGTATATCACCACATAAGGAATGTGTAGGGTGTAATTCATTGTCTATCAATGAATGAAGCAATGTAATTGGCATGGCATGTGATTTTAGTGACAAATTGCCCCTGTCTTCAAGAAAAATGCATGTATATGGTAAATGTGAGACATAAAGTTTATATCCCTGGTATGAGAGAGTTTCAAGAATTCAATTGAGTTGTGACCGCCAAAGTAGTACACTTGATTGGGTCTAAAAAATATCGGCCTCATATTATGGTGGGATATCTCCTTTTCTAATGCATGGTCATACTTCCAAGGAAGTGATTGTGTATTAGTTTATGGAGGAATACATGTACTGCATATGGTTGAGGAGTGACTAACTAGTGGTTTACACACCCAAATGTGGTAAATTCACGAAGGTTGGAATATATTCTCATGGCCGTTATCATGTGGAGAGTATACAACTATATGTCATATATTCTACCCAAAGATGTTTGTATGATCATACATATAACTCTCAGGATGTGTACTTATACAATTTTAAGTTACGTGGTACTCACATATAATGTTAAATGTACATTGCTTATCAAATTAGTCACATTATCTGAAAATGACAACTCTATTAGGATTGAGATTCTTTTCGGTTCATACTTTAAGAAATGGGAAAGAGGATATTCTATTTAGAATAGAGCTGGAAAATGTTTATATTGCTCTTACTAAGGCCATTAGTACAGATCTTGAGAAAACACATTTTGCTACTTGGAAAAAGAGCAATAAGATTTGCTTACTATCAATGAAGCAATCCATTCATGAACACTCAAAGAGTGGTTTGCCAGCTCAATACACTACTAAAATGAAGGAAGCTTTGGTGGTTGGGAATCGTGTCTCATTCAATGGTGAGATTGGAACATATATGCAAGGACTCTTCAACATGAAATTTGATGGTTACGCTGAGGTTAGGGACAAGAAGAGTAAAAGGTCCAAAATCATTTTCATAAAGGAAATCATGATACCATCGGTCATTCTGACTATTTGGGTCCTAAGAAAGCATCATTCAAGAAGGATGGTGATCGTTACTTCTTTTGTAAAAAGAAAGTTCACATAAAGAAAGACTGACAAATATAAAACTTGGTTGTCCAAGTGTGAGCATGTAGATTATGATACTTTGACATTTGTTTGTAAATCCAACCTATTAAAAGCCCAGTCTAATTCATTGGTGGCTAGATAACGGTGCAATAAATCATATTGCGTTTACCATACAGGGATTCATAGATCGAAGGAAGTCAAATAAGGATGAATCAAAGCTTATTGTGGGAAACAACAATAAAGTTGACATCGAATTCGTGACATATATCATTTTAATTCTAGATACTGGTTTTAATAACACATTTTAAGTACTTTCCTTTAAACGAAACTTAATTTTTGTATCATGTTTAGACATGTGTGACTACTCTTTTGAAATAAAAAAATAAATATAAATATTATTTCTATGTTCTTTGATTCAAATAAGGTTGAGTGCTACAATATATCGAATGAATTGTATAAATTGTGTTTAACTCCTACTGATACATACATCACTTATACGGTTGAAAAGGTTATTTCTAAAATACCTCTACCTAAGGAACAGTCTTATGTATTTTAGTATAAATAACTTGGTCACATCTCTAGGGAAAGAATAAAAAGGTTGATAAAGGCCAACATTCTGTTTGTTCTTAAAAGCGCCCTAGAGACTTATATAGACCATTGTAAAGGTAAAATGACTAAGATAAAGAAGAAAACTGTAGTTTATAGTTTTGACCTGTTGGAGATCATTCACATTGATATTAGTGGACTACATATGGCAATATTATGTAGAAATTTTTATTTCATCACATTTATTAATGATTATTTCCGATATGGTTATCTATACTTGATTAAGAGAAAGTCTGAGTCTCCTGACAAGTTTAAGATTTTTCGGATTAAATTCGAGAAACAATTGGGAAAAACCATAATAGTTGTCAAATTTGACTATGGTGGAGAGTATTTAGGTAGGCATGGCGATGTTAGATAGCTTAAAAGGCAATTTGCCAAATACTTAAAAAATTATGGGATAGTAACTCAATTTACTATCCCTAAGATTGTGTTTGGTCGTCCAGATTTTTAAACATGATAGAATTAAATAGAATAGGATAAAAAATTCTCAGATTTCTTTATATCATGTCCACTGTCTGGTAGATTACGGATTTAAAGTCGGATATTCTCATATCCTATCCTATCTACCGTTTGGTAAACTATGGATTTAAGTTGGATATTCTCATGCATAATTATACTTAAAAAAACAATAACATTAGGTAAGTACAAACTGACGGGTTAGATAATACAAAATCATCTAAAACAATATATTTTTTTTCAAATCAAAAGATTCTCACAAAATCTAAATGAAGCAATCCATAATTATGCATTATATGAAATATGCATAAAGAACCAAAGCAATCTCACGCTCATGTTTAGTTTATCAATGCAAAGAAAAAGAAAAAGAAATCTTTCGTACCCAAATATATACTTCCAAAAATTTGCGTATGCCGGAATTTAAATCAAGATAGCTTCAAAATTTGCCCACAGGCTTTCTATACAAGTGAAACAATCAAGTCATGATTGACGTAGGAAATATCTGCAAGCCTAATATTCTATTCATCATCACAGTAATCAACTCGACTTTGTTGAATTATTTAAATCAGTCTCTTTTTCCTTTCAAAAAGTGACATCGTGCATGCTAATATGAGACGAGTCAATTAAGACTAACACGAGAGCATTAGAGATATGAAAAAGATTTGACATTTAGATTATACATGTAATGTTCGCAGTAAGTTGCATTCGGAAAAGTACCTAAAAGTTTTGAGTATAGTCATGAGATATGTTCATAATGTTTGTAGACGAAAAGTCTAATCTGAAAAGCAACAGAAGCATCACCAGAAAATTTTTAGAGGAATAACCATCGAGAGAGCACTCTGTTAACAAACATGTCAATGAACAATACATTATCGAATTGAATTTGACCACCATCTAAGACAAACTTCAAAAGAAGAAAAGCAACACACTCTTAAGTTAATGATATATCATGTACTTGAAGGTCTTGAATAGGACTCAATATGACTGCAGAGAACTACCCAAGAAATAATGTCTTCAAAAAACTTATGATTCCAATAAATAGCAAAAAAAATATTGTTCAATATTACTAATTGTCATGAAACAACAAAGGGAATACACAATAGACCTATTATTTATAAACAAAATTAGGTACAACTTTCTCCTTCCAACTCGCATAAATCAACTGTGACTCATCGCTCCAAAAACATTACTCATTCTCTTCTATCATCTCTTGGAGAAGTAGTTCCACAAATGCTTTCCCGTCGTCTCCTTGAAATCCAAAAAAAAGATGAATATTCTTAGGATCCTTCACAATTTTTCTACATAATTTTATTCTATCCATAGTACCTAGAGACATTTGAAGAAGCTCTTCATTAACTTTTCTCTTGTCATTATCCAAATCTTTAGCATGTCCAATATGGCTAGCAATCATCTCCATCCTCTCATTAGCTTTTTCCAAGAAAGAGCCAAAAGAGCCTGCAATCTCAACTAACCCAGCAGCCCATTTATCACTTGCTTTAGCCCTCTTTCTTTTTGAAGGATCATAAACATTTTGTGTTTGAGAAGATGATAATGGCGATAAGTTTGGACTTGCACCATTAGTTGCCACATCATCATGATTCTCACCTTCTTCATGATCTACAACTGCATGAGCTTCTGAAGGGTCCTCACTGAGATTTCCCTTGGCACGGTCTTTTCCAAATATAGTTGCCAGTCGATCATATTGAGGAAAGGACTTCCTTCTCAAAGAAGCAACTCCTTGATAGGTCTACAAAGAAAATATTTTTTTTTGTTAAAAAGAAACATGTAGTAAAGAAGAAAAAATTAGAAGAAGTGACACAAACCTTGCAATATTTTTGCCAACTATCCTCTGAATGAATATCAACACAATGCTTTTCATGATCCTACCCAAAGCCACTTTGATCCTTCAAATCATATATTTGATTGTATAACTTTTTCAAGCTTTTCATCTTCGACTCTATGTGAGGATTACCCTTGATGCCAAAACCAGGGAACTTTTCTTCAAACCACTTCTCTAACATAATCATGTAACCACTCTTGAAGCCGTTATTGGCTTTCATTCCTCGTGCAACTAGTTCTTCAAGACCATCTAGAAGTGCATTTTCTTTATCTATTGTCCGTACACGTCGGTCTTTCTTTGTTCCCCTTCCTTGAGTTTGACTGAAATTGCTACCTTCCATTCCTAAACATCACATTTAAATTTTAGAAAATTTAATGATAGAGGATAACGCGATAGAGAAAAATTTAATGATAGAGACAACATAGAACTAAAAATTTAAAATGATAAAGCCATAATTCAAACATTGCATAAGAAATATGTCACAATAATGACAAACCAACAACATATTACACATTTCTAGCATAAATGAGAAAAAAAACATCTTACAACTCAAGTCTTGCAACAATGGAGAACAAATGATTTTTAAAAATAATGTCAAATCATACAACTCATCCATGTCCTCGACTTGCATTCCACTCTACCGCCAAATTTTGCCTCCATGTTGTCCAATGATCCGACGGCTCAACAACATCAATTGTTTCCACATCTTCAATGGTGTTAGCAACTTCATCTAAGTGTGCCTCAATTGGATCAATAGCCATTTATCTTCTTATCAAGTTGTGTATAAGGCAACAAGCTATGATTATTCTACCTTGCGTTCTAATTAGATAAAATGATGGACTCCTAAGAATAGCCTATCGTAACTTAAGTAGACCGGAGCATCTTTCTATGACATTTCTAGCTTGAGAATGCTTCATGTTGAAGTACTCCTTAGGGGAATTTGGTGTACAACCTTCTATCCACTCAAATAGGTGGTATCGAGTACCTCTAGAAGGAGCAAGAAAGCCCTCGCCATTTGTGTATCCGGCATCTACAAGATAATAATTACCTAATAACAAATGATAACATTATTAATTGTTTTAGAATCATCCAAACCTACATGACAAAGAATGCAATATATTGATAAAGGCTTATCTCACCAATGAGAATCTTCAGACCATTGGGTTTAACTAAAGCATCTCAAAGCACTCTAGAATCCGCCGCTGAGCCTTCCCATCCAGGTAAAACATAAACAAATCTCATATCACGTGAGCAAACTCCTAACACATTAGTCGATACCTCACCCTTTCTATTTCGGTACCTTGATTTATCAACCTCCGGAACACATACCCTAATGTATGTGCCATCTAATGCTCCTAAGCAACCCTAGAAACATGAAATCAATGAAATAACCTTATCTCTAAGGGAATAAATTAATCCATACAATAGCATAGCAAACATACCTTAAACCATTTCCATCTCAAGTCGGTACATTCCTCTGGAATTGATTCAGGTGAGACAAGAAGCACACTATGTATTCTTATCACCACACTCAAAACTAAGTTAAAATACCTACTTATTGTCTTCCCAGACCTCATAAATCTGAACTTGATGACACGGTTTTTCACATGATGGGCAAGTATATGTAGAAACATTGCCATTTGTTCTTTTATAGTTACAAGTCCATCTTCTTTTAACCCACCAATTGTACATGCCAACTCACATAGTAGAGTAAATGTACGTCTATCCATCATAAGTTATTCCACACAATTCAAGTCACTGCTATTTATAAGTCGGTCAAGGTGTTCTAAACGAGCTTGGCTTCTAACAAATGTTCGATCCTTCAATATATGCTTACGGTAGTGCCTTTCAGTAGCAGTGGACACCACAATCATAAACATCATACACAAAAGCAACATCTGTAGGCTCATCTCTTCCAACATCAGAATGCTAAAAATTTCTTCACTATCATCGTGATCCATTTCTAATGAGGAAAAAAAAAACTAACATTAGGCAAGTGTAAATTGACAAGTTAGATAATAGAAAAATCATCCAAAACAATATATTTTTCACATCAATATATTTTCACAGAATCTTAGAATTTGCATCCTTCATTATTGTCCACTGATTACCCATTTTGTAAATTTAAATATGTTAAACAATGACAAAAGTACAAAGACTTAAATAGCCATGTACTTATACGGACTAATAATTTTGGTTAAACTCATTTCTTCATTCCTCTCAACTTATTAACTCACTCTTCATACAATCTCTCTCTTCCACAACATTCTCTCTCCTACACACACATTCAAAGTGTTGATGAAAATGATATGGTGGGCAGAAAATAAGCAATCCAATAAAAAGCATTTGTTACAACGTAAACAATTGTTACGAATACATGACCTGAAAAGAAAAAATTTATCTAGAAAGATTCTTGTCAATGAGCCTAACTACTGAGATCACCACAACGTTGCAGTAGAGGAGACACGCCATAGATGACTTAAAACAAATCCAAGTCATTGACTAGCATATAACACAAAAACGAAAAAATAAACCCAAGTAGATAGTTACAAGTCCATACTTAGAGTATCCATGACATGATTCCTGTTCAAGATCAAGTTCAAAGTATCACAAGAACATTCGGTGATTTGGGATCGATATGTTCTACAAAACTAAAACTGTAACAGCTGATTTAAGCCGAATACTTTTGAACTCGGTGGCTCTGTAACTAGCAAACCAAGTGCAACAAACATGTCCACCCAAAAACATGCATACTTGGCCACTAGAAATTCACACTTGACGTTTCTATTCGAAGACTTAATTTTGATTAGTTCACAGTAATCAAAATTCTGCTACAACCAAAATAAAAGAAGTGCCTTCGCTAAAATTTTGATTTCTATTCGAAGACTTAATATAAGTTAAGTTTGTATCAAAAGAAATATGCCCTCAAATCGTTCTTAACGCCTGCAACAACGCTTACTCAATCCCGATACCTAGCCATCGTGCATGAGTCTTAGTGAGAGAGAGAGAGAGAGAGAGAGAGAGAGAGAGAGCATGATTATTTACCTTTGTGAATCGGAAAAATATGATGCTCCAACTCTTTCGCTGATTCCGCAAAGCTTCGATGTGAACCAAGCTTCGACATCGCTGCTTTCGTTACAGAGGAGTTGCGTGGGTGAATGAATGATAAGAAAAAGGAGAGCTATCCGACTCTAAAAAAAAAACTTTTATATTACGGATAAGAGAAATCCTATCCGACTCTATCCCACCCTCCCTTTGATTTTTTTATCCAAGCTATATTCCCCTTATATCCGACCTTATCCAATCCTAGACAGCTACCAAACACAGGATATGATAAAATATATCATATCCTGAATTTTATCCGGACGACCAAACACAGCCTAAGAGTCTTTAACAAAATAGTGTGGCCAAAAGGTGCAATTGCGCCTTTATGGATATGATAAAGATATGATTAATATGACTAACTTACATGATTTTTGTGGGATGAAGCTTTGAAAGCAGCTCTCCATGTACTAAACCGTGTTCCTATCAAAGTTGTTCAATTGACTCATTTTGAGTTATGGATGGGACGTAACTCTACTTTGAATCATCTTAAGGTCTAGGGATATCCTGCAGAAATAAGGAACATTAAGTAAGTTGGATTTTAGAACCACTCAGTGTTATTTCGTATTTTACTTAGATCAATCGAAGCGATATCAATTTTTTGAAATCTCAATAGAGGCACAAAAATTGTGAAATCACAAACGACAAAGTTTTTGGAATTTGACATGACCAAAGAGAGTAGTTGCTCATAAACTATTAAGGATAATAGTACGGTGGGGACCGCTATGTCTATTTCTCAACCTATACAGACGATTGTGGAGCACCCTACACTACAAACTAAACCTATTGAGGTTTAGGATCTTGTTATTGAGACAGTTCTTAATGAAGTTATTCAAACCCCTCAGGTGCAGCATGAGGTTTTAGTAGCTCCACTCATGAGATCAATCAGGTAAAGACGATCAGCTTATGTGACATTCTGAAATTCGACTCATTTTTTGGATTTATGAAATGATTGTTTCTTCAATGCACTTTAGTTAAATCTCACTTGGAATTGATCATTCTTGAAAAGACTAACCATTAGAAAATGGCTAACAAGGAATTAAGTACGTGAACCTAAGAACTTGGCCGTGAATTGACACTTCGACTATAAGGATTGACAAGAAGATATTTTGGGTCATCATAGACTGATCTAATGATGGTTATGGAACGGTTCACAAATGTTGTATAATTGGATCGCGGGTGAATCGACATGACTATTATATGAATTTCGACCGATCCTAAACCTAATCCGAATGATTGCGTCGATTGGAACTAGTGATTGACCCTTACAATTACATGACAATTGAGATGACCATGGCTCGAGTAAACTTAGATGTGGCCCGATAACAAATCGGCCACGAGTCGATATGTGTAACTCTTAAAAGCCGTCCATTACTTTGAGACACACTAAAGTTGCATTTAATCGAATTTGACCATTACTTGAGATCTGGACTTGGAAATCGAATTTCTTGAAAGCCACGACTAATTCATTGGACGACATTGGCGTGGCCAATATTAGGGCCACTCAGATTTGTCGGAAAAGTGAAATTTGGAATGGGAGTGGAAAATGACAATTTTGCCCCTAAGATTATTTGAATTCATATGAAAAGTTGAAGGGTAATTTAGACTTTTGGACTTCCCCCCCTTTGGCCGAAATTCATGGACAAGTATGTCCCTCCCATCTTGTTTATTTATTTTGTGTGCTATTTAGGAATTTTGGAAGAATAATGTGAGGAATTATGTGGACCCTTTGATCTTGACTTGGAGAAGGAGATGGAATGTGAGCCCTTGGATGTGTGAGTGGAGGTGGGTGATGGGGTTTTTAATGGGGTTAGTAGAGAAAAATCTAATCAAGTCTTCTCTCTCGCTCTCTCTCTTCTTCTTCTTTTCCTTCTTGGCTTCTGCTCCTACTTCATGTCTTCTGCTTCTTCCATTTCTACTTCTGCTTCTTCCGTTTCTACTTCTGCTTCGCTGCTACTATTGATGCTTCCATTTCTGCTTCTACTTCTACTTCTACTCTGTTGCTGCTATTCTGCCGATCTTATTGCTGCCCCTTTACCCTGAGTCATTCTTGTCTAGACTCGAGGTAAGTGGCTTTCTAATCCGTGACTAGATTAAGGGGTTACTAATGGACATATTAGGGGCTGATTTATGGTTGTTGATAGTTGGTTTAGTGGTTAGATGAGCTTAAATTGTTGAATGGCTCATATTAGTTGATTCTCAGATTCGTTGCTCCTGTGCGTTTGTGTTTTGCTATTTTTGTGGAGATCAATGTGGACCGAATTTGAGGAAGTGTTCTTTATGGAAGTTAACCCTAACAACTTGAAGTATGTTATATATTAAATCTGGAATTCTTGGAGATCTTTTTGGGATATTCAGGAGTCCATTTTCAAACTGTCATCACTTTGCCAGATTTACTGTTTACCCGACCAGCGTGTCTTTCAGAATTTTTATAAAATTTTCATACCTCTTTTTAACAAACTTCCTTCATGAAAGTTGTCAATGACACTTGTTTCCATGACATACAAAAATTTCAAGGTTTTACAAGGATATTTGGGTACTGATTGAAAGGGGTTTCTAAGGCTAAATGGTCTGCCTTGGTGGGCTAATTTTCGATCTGACTTTGGTTGACAAAAAGAGCTATTTGCAACAAGAATTGGATTTTGTGTCCTTCATAAAACAAATGTTTATCAAGTTGTTTTCAATAACATATCCATAATTTAGAATTTTTGCAGTCGAATTACTATTTATTTCAAAAGAGTTTTGATTACTGTGCAATTACCAATTTTAAAATCGATTCTGTGCAAATTTGGTTTCTTTCTCTTGGGAACCGTTCGATGTGGTTGTTACACGTGAGAGAGTGACTGATTGTGAACGTATGTTCATGGCTTTAATTGATGGAACCGTGATTGATTTGATGGGCATGTAAACTGATTTGCATTGTTGGTGATTAAGCACATTCAAGTGATGTTTGAGTGCGTGAATGACATGGAATTGAATGGGTCATGTGGCGTGTGTGATCACCAAAGTGCCCTAATGCGTCTTTATGCAAGGAAAAGATAATAAATTATGTGGCAGAGTGCACATGTGATCACTTAAGTCCTAATGCGTCTTTACGCGAGGATTGAACCTGTCATGAGGCGTGTTACATGAGACGATACCCGATTAAGTCGGAAAACTGCCAGCCTGATGCGTCTTACGCGGGTTGTGCCACGGGCTTGATACGTGTTACGTGGATTGTGAATAATCTGAATGGAAGAGCGGGTGTGTGTTGTGCATTGATGTATGTAGTGTATCGAGATTGAGATGTGATCATGTTCAGATTATTGTTGGCACACGTGTATGTGTAAGTCATATCCGGGATTGTACGTGTTCGTGAATTATTGCTGTATTATTGCGATTTGACTAAAATTTAGGGCTTGTGCATGTTCCGAGATGAGGTAGGGATGTCTGTGTTTGTCACGACATGTTGATTGTTTGAATCTCGTGTTTAAACTTGTCCAAGAGTACGTGTTGACCTATGCGGGACTTAGGTTGTTCGCTTATTGAGACTCATTCTCATTGTTGAATTACAAACATTTCAGAACCCCGAGCCTTATAATGATGTGGAAGATCCGGGATGCTGCCAGGATACCATGGGGATGATTAGTTGGTCTAGAGATCTCGTCATTTGGAGTAACCATTGTGGTAGAAAAGCTAGATTAACCAACCACTGCCCATTTTTTATGAACGTGATTTGATGTCAGTGGCCTAGTGTAAGGTTGTGTAATTAAATGTTGTAAGTATGCAAAGTGTATGGATATGTTTGTTGTTATGTCACCAAGCGAGTTCCCTACTATCCCATGTTTGTGAATTGTCGTATGGGGTGTTTGAATTCATTCCCGCTTGTAAATGATCGTTAGTGTTTCTCTAGGTCGGTGACGAGTCCTAGGACGTCGCACTATTATTGACCTAAGTGGGATGTTGCGCGCACTCCGGGTTCGGGGCGTGACAGGTTACCACTAGATTATATAGTCTATTTAGAATTGCATGACTACGATATCGGATGTATGGTCAACCCGGTGACTTATGCAGATACTATTTCTTGTCTTCAGTCAGATCTGTGGTTAGGTGCAATGAAAGATGAGATGTAGTCTATGAAACATAATGGTATTTGGGAGCTTGTTGAATTGCCTCAAGGTCATAAACCCATCGACTGCAAATGGGTGTACAAGACTAAAAAGAACTCCAAAGGAAAGATTAAGAAGTTCAAAACCAGAATGGTAGCTAAGGTTTTCACTCAAAGAGAAGAAATAAACTTTAAAGCAATATTTTCCTCAATCTCTTCTAAAGATTCTTTTAGAGTGATCATGCATTAATAGCTCATTTTAATTTGGAGTTACACTAGATCGATGTTAAAATTGTCTTTGTAAATGGAGACCTTGATAAGGAGGTCTATATGGTAGAACCCGATGGTTTTGCAACAAATGATTCAAATAAGCTTGTGTGTAGATTGAAAAGGTCAATTTATGGCCTAAAGCAAGCTTATAGACAATGGTACTTAAAGTTTCATAGTATTGTCATTTCATTCAGTTTTGTTGAGAACAAAGTAAATCAATGTAACCTTACCAAAAAAAAAAAAGTAAATCAATGTATGTACTACAAGGTTAGTGGGAGGAAATTTATTCTTCTTACGTGAATGACCTTGGTGTTGCGTCTTTTGCCCTTGGCATTGAAGTCCATAAGCATCGTTCCTGCCATATAATAGGTCTGTCTCAAATGTATGTTGATTGTATTTTACAAAGATTCAGTATGCTGCATTACAAGCCAGGAATTGCTCCTCTTATTAAAGGTGATGAACTAAATTTGTCACATTGTCTTCATTCAGATATTGAGAATGCCCAAATGAAAGATATACCTTATATTGGTGCACTTGAAAGTATCTCGCATGCTTAAGTATGCACTAGATGAGATATTGCTTTAGCAACAAGACTTCTAAGAAGATATCAGTCCAATCCAAGACACGATCATTGGGTTGCTGTCAAGAAGGTTTTGAAGTACTTAAAAAGAATAAGAGACTAAATACTAATTTACAAACATGTTCAGGACCTGTAGCTAGTAAGGTATCCAGATGTAGACTTTGCTGGCTGTCAAGATGAATTGAAGTTCACAATTAGATATATCTGTATTTTAGCAGGAGGTGTAGTATCGTGGAAAAGTGAGAAATAGAAATCTATGTTGTCCTCTACCATACAAGCGGAGTTTATAGCATGTTTCAGTAGCTATTCAGGAAATTCAGCTCTAAAACCTTATTAGAGAGTTGATCATATTTGATTTTGTGAATAGGCTCATACAGTTATATTGTAACAATAACTCTACAATGTTGTTTATGAATAATAGCAGAGGTCTCAAGGGGTCTAAACATATGATGATCAAGTTTTTTTACCATAAAGGAAACAATTCAGAATAATGGCATTAAAGTAGAGCATGTTCTCATAGATGATATGGTTATGGATCCACTAACTAAAAACCTTCGCCCTTATATATTTGAACGACATGTCATTAACATGGGTTTAGGAACATCATGGGATGCTATTGTTTAGTGGGAGCTATTTTTGTCTTTGCTTTAATAAAATTTACATATGTGTTTTGTTACATTTAGTAACATGTTTTTGATATGTATCAACTCCTTTGCATTCAATTAAGTGTTTATGAATGCATTGTTATCATATTAAATACATATATCTGGTGAAAATCTCAAAGTATTGTGTAAACCTTGAGAAAAGGTTGGGGCATCCAATTGTTAGCCTTAAGGATATGTCTTATTACACATAAAGTAAAGTTAACTATAAGGAGAAGGCATATGTAGGTTCATTCGAACCATAAGGATATTCTCTAACGATACATCCGATTTTGTGACACTTAAGGAAAGAGAATATAGACTGACAAGGGGATGACACATAAGATATTACTCTTTTTGAGGTGTTATCCAATTGCCACACTACCATATTGAATCCATATTAATAGAGTTAAAAGCATTTATGACCATGGAAGGCTCTGTGTGTATATATGCAGTTACTGCCGTGATTCGATATTTGAGACTTTATGGGATTAAATTGACTATTAAGAATTGTCACTAGACCAACATAAATGTGCGCACATACAGTACAATTTCAATTAATATAGCCCAAGTGAGAGAATGTAAGAGTTTTTATGATATGGGCTACATTAATTGATATTGTAATTTACCGTTTTTACAGGCTTAGTCTAATAAGGTCAGATATAAAGTTTCTTAATTAGTCTAATACGGAACTGGCTAGAGTGGGCCGAGTAAAGTTCGGCTCGTGATGAGAGGGTCTGGCTTAAAACTCCATAAATAGTACTCAAATCCCTCTTCTAACCCTAATGCACACATATCTCACATAAGGAGCAAACGCTATCTGTGAGAGGTAGTCTCATCGAGACAGTAATACAGAAAGTAATAGAGGAGAAGACTTACACTAGAGATCATTGCTATTCCGCATCAAGAACGACGGATTCCAAATTAGGTGCACGTATTCCTTTTACTCTATTATTGTGTTCTAGATTCTAGCTATGGAGATTTTGGGTATTGTTTTATAGCAATTAACACTTTCTAGCAAACCCAATGTTGAGAGGTAAATCACGAAATCATAGACCTAAGGTTTTGGCCCCGGTTGTGGCCTAAGGCTTAGGTTTATGAATTAGATCTTGTTTCAGCGATTTGACATTTTCATAAATTGTTATATATCATGACTTAGAGATTTGGAAAGTTTCGTTTGATTCCAAAACTTCTTGGTAAGGTTTTGGACTCCATGACTTTCTCAAGTGTTAGAAAATTTATTTGAAGTTTAATCAATTATAATTGATAACTCGTAAGCCAAAATCTGATCGTCTCGATTTTTGTTGGGTTGGAAGATTGCAATCTCTAGATTCATTATTTGCAATTAAATTTTAGAAATTGCAAACTTCCTATATGTGGAAAAAAAAAAAAGAGCAATCAATTTCAAGGAGTAAAATATTAATTGTTGATATTGGATCATAATATAAGTGTTAAAAAAAGACTTGTCTTATCGAGAGAAATTCAATTTTGAGGTTTTAAAGTGGGTTTTACACCCGGTATATCATTTGTCAAGCCTAGCTCAACTACTCATCAACCTTAAGTCAAACTTAAAGATTCTAAAAAATATGTGCAAAATTTGAGGTGTCAACCTCGACCATCGACGTGGTGGCTATGTGTATCTTAGATCTCATTTTTCATTTTGGTTTTATTCTATAATTTAATGGAATTCTTTTGTTTTCCTTTCATTCCTAACTTAGGTACACCAGACACTAAGGGTGCACATGGTAACATTTCTATTCTAGAAATCAATTTCTTGCCAAAAATAGATTTTTCTATTTCTATTTCGTAGACGAGTTTCTGAGCAAAAATGTGTATTTGATAATGACACAAAATTTCTGTTTCTGAAATAAAAATTCGTTTGATAACAATACAAATTTCTATTTTCCAAAACAAAAATCTATTCTTTTAGAAATGGAATAAAAAATTAGAAAATCTGCAAAATTCCTAAAAATCTAAAAAAATTCATAAAATCCATAAAAATTGAAAAATTCCACAAAAATTCATAAAAATTTCTAGAAAATAAAAAAAGTCAGATTTTGGGAAAATAGGAAATTTGTTATATTTTTTCCAAAAAAAATCAAAAATTTCAAAACTTTACAGAATGGCTTAGAATACCTGTGACTACTCACTTTGAGTGAAATTTAAATTTTTTGAGATGCTCAAAAAAATCAAAAAAATAAATTTCACTCAAAGTGGGTGGCCACATGTATTCTAAGCCATTCTGTGAAATTTTAAAAAAAATTTTAATTTTTTTGGGCACCTCAAAAAATTTGGATTTCAATCAAAGTGGGTGGCCATATGTATTCTAAGCTCTTCTGTGAAATTTTGAAATTTTTTATTTTTTAATTTTTTTTGGCATCTCAAAAAATTTAAATTTCACTCAAAGTGGGTGGCCACAGGTATTCTAAGCCATTCTTTAAAGTTTTGATTTTTTGATTTTTTTTGGCACTTCAAAAAATTTAAATTTCACTCAAAGTGGGTGGCCATAAGTATTCTAAGCAATTCTGTAAAGTTTTGAAATTTTTGATTTTTTTGGAAAAAATTCAATAAATTTCCTATTTTCCCAAAATCTGACTTTTTTTATTTTCTGAAATTTTTTATGAATTTTTCTGGAAATTTTCAATTTTTATGGATTTTCCGAAATTTTTTTTGGGCAATGGCCTGCTGATGGTGGCGGGAGGCGGCCGGCAGTGGCAGGAGGAGGCTGGCGGCAAAAGCGAGCGGCGGCGAGGATGGCCGGCTTGTAGTGAAGTTGAGCAATGAGAAGAGTTGCTAATTTCTAATTTCCGTTTTAGAAATAGAAAAGTAAATTTTTTTAACTTCTGATTTCTGTTTCAAACCTATTTCTAGAATAGAAATTTGTTTCAGAAATAGAAAAATAAAATTACGTTACCAAACGGATTTCTATTCCAAACCTATTTCTGGGAACAGAAAAATAGAAATTATCACTATTTTGCGAGTTATCAGGTGCACCCTTAATATAATCGGATATGACTTTATCAATCCAACATTATATTTGGTATTTCCCCGAAACACATATATAAGCAATATGGAAAAATTTATTATCCTATCTTATCCTTCTCCTGACGATTGAATGTAACTTTACAGATTTAACCAAACATGAAGGTTCCTGTATATCATAATCACTAGCTATTGGGCTTGGTTAGATGACTATTCCAAATTAAATGGAACTTTCCTTGTACACTACAAGGGTTTTCGTACCCGCCAACATCACTAGATAGTCCATACCAAATAAAGTCCCGCTATTATATGAGCCAATCCTATATATACACGTTGGATGAGCTCAGGTTGACTTGGCGCGACAACGGCGGTAACTACATGGTTTTCTTCTCTTTGGCCCCATAATACTATGTCTAGTTCCATTCGGCTTTTTATCCAGAGCACGGGCGCATAGACCCAGCTACCCAAAGGCCATGGAACACTCTATTAACCCCATGAACCAATTAATAACAAGCATTTGGCTCATGCAAATAGCCTTGATCTTGAGTAGTTTTCAAGCAGTTGGTGAGATTCGAATAGGCGACCTCTAATCTCTGAGCTTAAATTTCATCAACGCTCTAGCCAAATTCACCAACTGTCAGGGTTCTATTCAAGTAGTTAAGCATTTCTTTTTTGACCGTTCGTATGCACCATTTGTTTTTATCTCCAATTTCGGTAATAGTGTCACGTTATCTTATTAAAATTTCTACTATAATTCCATTCTCTCGCACTCTCGAAAAACGAAAAATACTGCCCGAAGGAGATAACTTCCCAGCCATTTGCATGATCCACTCAGTAAACGAATTTAGAATGTCATGTCTCATTATCCAATTTATGTTAAATGTGATGAACGATCGAACGACAAAGAAAGACCCTATTCACTATTAAATTCAACTACACATGGAACTGAAACGAGTTAATGAGGGGACCAACAAAAATGGGTCAAAACATAGACAGTATTCCTTTACCCTACGCTACTTCTAATTCTCCTGCACAAAAGAGTACTTATAGAATACACCATCAGTGTAAAAGAAATTTCCCACAAGCGGCCTCAATCACCATAAATTATATTATGAGCAAGAGATTGGATCAGTAGGAGATAAGACCGCTTGTGATATATGCTTAAATTATTCGTCAATCAATGATGTGGTTTATCATCTATATTAGAACACGGTCTCTCGAAATTCCGTATTGATATGGAGTAGGACCCTTTGATGAATAAACGAACAATACTTATTTTTGTAGGGAGGGCATACGTGTGTATTTTGAGTGTTTCTCCACAATTCCAAATGGTATCTTATCCGTACATGATTCGTCTAGAATATTGATCTATGCGACACCCTTTACGATACTAGGCGTAATGTAGCTATTGACATTTTGAGCTCCTTCACGATAAAATTATTTGGACACATAACCATCGTAGAAAAAATAAACACCAAAAAAGAGAAAAAAAACCTACAATTGCATGCATCTAGATCTCGTGTATCTTCTCTGATACACAAAGTTGACCGTTGATTTGTCTACAATCGGAGTCTAGAATACAACCCATCAAGGGAAATTATCCAATCAATCCTAAACCTATTGTATGGATGACTGGAATGTCATGTTAACGATTTCTCATAAAAATTGACCGAAATGTCTATATTGAAATTTTGTGCAAATTTTTAGAACTAAATTGACAAAATGAAAAAAATTATGACTGAATTAACATTCATACAATAAGTTTAGGACTGATTGAATAATTTTTCCGTACCCGTCGTATAAAACCCAATCAAACCGATAGAAATTTGTCCAATAATTTGACAAAAGCACAGGACCCACCTAGTTTTAATAGCAAGCATCCAAGGGCTTATTTCTTGAGGCTGAATAACAAAGCCATGTTTAGTCGTTACTTGACTATGTCTCTAGTTTTCAACTTATTTTGTAATAATCACTCAACGAGTTGCAGGTTTTTTCTTTCTCGCACTTAAATTTGCTCGCCTTTCTATACATTGGGTGTTTTACTTCACCCAACACTTTTCAATGCATCGCTTGTTGATTTCTTTTCTTTTCTAGACTAGATTAGGATTACTTTAGAAATAAAATGGAAAATCACAAAAACTTGTCGCATGATCATTAGATATGACATTGAGACCTTTAGGATCAAAACAGTAAATCAAGATTGCATGACCATGTTATAAAACAACCAACTAGTTAGCAGTATCAAAAAGGCATTAATAGCAACATTAACATAAGCGAGTCTTGAACCTAGAAAACTCTGGTAAAATAGAAACGAGAAAAATCTCCCATATCTCGATTGGGTTCTTAATCGACCCATCAATAATGGTTGGTGTCAATTTCTAGATAAAAAACTTAGATTAAATAAAAATGCCACGCAAGGTATGATGACTGGGAGTGTCTCCATCCTTGGACAAATGAGCCTTTTGGTTTATCCTTAAAATACCAAAAATATGTAATAAATATAAATACTATATATATTGAATTTATATTAGAATATAGAAAGAAATTTAAATATATAAATACAAATAGCAATAAATAAATACAAAATTGTTGTCATTTTGAATTTTTTATATTATAGTTCAAATATTATTTTGATTCAAATATTACGTTAATTTTATTAATTTAAGAAATTTGTTATTCAAGAAAATTAACTTTTATATTATAGAAATTAGAAATCACATATACTTTTACCCCACCTCCCCCATGAGATGATTTTATCCATGCTATATTCTTCTTATATCTGATTTTATTCTGTCTTGGGCGAACTCCAAACACTGGACATAATATTTTATCTATCCAAAGAGTCCGAGACTAATTTTCCTAAGAGTCCGAGACTAATTTTCCTAAGAAATTACTTTCCTCATTCGATCCACAAAGTTTCCTAATCTAGTTGTAAATATATATTAATATTCAAGCTTGGGTTTTGGTCTTCATGCTGATGGTACATAAGGTGCATTTGGTTCAGCATTCCCAAGGGCTTTTGGGAGAATGTAAATAACTTTAACTTAAAGTCCCTTGGGGAAATGCAAATTTTGTTTGGTAAAAAATCCATTGTGAAGTTACTTTGGCCTAAATAGTGTTTGAAAAATCTTATTTTGCAAAGGGCTTTGGGATTTTTTTTACTAAAAAAAAACTTACCCTTCACTGAAGCTGGTGATAGGCAACGGTCGCCGGCAAGCCAGATCTAGCGTTGGCAGCTATCGCCCGAGGTCGAGCGACCCAGGCAACAGAGGCCTAAAGCCGGGCAACGCCCGAGGTCGGGCGACCCAGGCAACGAAGGCCTAAGGCCAGGCGACGCTCGAGGTTGGGCGACCCAGGCAACGGAGGCCTAAGGTCGAGCGACCCTGGCGATAGAGGCCTAAGGTCAAGTGACCCTGGCGATAGAGGCCAGAGGTCACGTGACCCAGGCGAGGGCCGCTTGGGGTCGCGCAATCTTGGTCGAGGGTCGCCCGACCTTCGGTGACGGCCACCGACGCTAGATCCAATGGCCATCGCTCGGGGTTGGGCGACCTAGGTGGCCCTCGCTGGGGTCATGTGACCCCTGGCAGCCGTCGCCATGGTCGGGCAACCTTGCTTGCCTAATTTGGTCTCTGGCGACTCTAGCCAGTCGGCCTTGCCAACTACCTTCAACCCAAAGAAGATGAACAGTCATAAGGGGCAAAATTGGAATATTGATGAATTAGTGAGGGTAGTTTCAAAAGAAAAAAATTAGTTTGCATTCTCAATGCTGGCTTTCTACCGAAAGCTCATTGGAAATGCTTGCCAAACGTCTCAGCATTTCCCAAAGGAGCTTTCAAGGTCGAAAGCCCCTTGGAAATGCTGAACCAAATGCACCCATAGTGGTGTACCTTGTGTGTGCAATAGTTGGGCACTTAAAGGTATGGCTTATTCGTGATTAAACCCTGAAGCAATCCAAAGGCGTTGAAGCCAATTAAATATTGTGGGTAAGGTTTCATGAGATTATTTAGCTAGTAATTGTGATGACTAAATATTGTGCGAGTTATAAGATAAAATTGGAGGTTAGGAAATACTGGGAAATATTATCTAAGAAGTTCGAAACCTATTGCACTTTTACCGTAAGTTTTAAACCTTTTAATTGTACCAATTGAGTCATAAACATTTTTACTTTTTGTCAATTAAGTTCATTTGGCCAATTTTGGCAAGAGAATATTGATGTGGTGTCGGCCATCCTACGTAGCGCGGCCGACGTTGACATGGACATTTTTTTAATAATTTTTTTATAATTTTTCCCCTTTCCTATTTGCCCATGGTCACCCTTGCCATATCATCTAGTGAGGCTAACCCCTACCTAGGCCATGGCGGCCTCGCTAGGTGTAGCCTTGGCCCAAGGAAGTCGGGCTAGGCCTAGAGAGGTTGACCCTCACTTGTGGCAGCGTGGGCAATACTTGCCCCCCTTGCCCAACGTTGCTTGGGCCACGGTGATGCCCGGCGAGGTCGACCTTCATCGACCACTACCCGTGGCTGGTGGCCATTCGTTAGACACCAGCAAAAAGAGTGGGGAAAAAAAAAAGAAAGGAAAAATAAAAAAGAAAAATCAGAAAAATTATTAAAAAATCAAAATATTATTAAAAATTTTCATGTTAGCGCTGGTCATCGTTCACGTTAGCGATCTCTAGTCAAAATTAGCCAAATAAACTCAATTAGCAAAACGTGAAAATGTTTAAGATTCAATTAGCATAATTGAAAAGTAATATGACTGAATTGGTAAATGTGTAATAGATTTATGACTTTTTGGGTAATTTTTTCAAATTACTGAGTGTTTGAGTTGACTCAAGTGTAGTTATAGTATCGTTTGATTTATGGTGGAATCTTATGCCGCTCTCTCCGTGGAGTAAGTCACCTCAACTAAACAATGCAAATTCGGTATCCAATTTATTTCTTTTTTCAATTCTTTTATTGTTCGATCGTGTGTTTTCCGCAACACTTTGCCTTTGCAAGTAAATTCAACTTGGCCGTACAAGAAGAAACACATTTCCTAGCGGGTATTCAAGGGAAACAATCCGGACGAAATCAAACCAAGTTCCATCAGCTTGGTTTTGGTTGGGGGAGTAGAAAGAATAAATCAATTGGTTTGGCTGAGTTTTGGTATACCTTTTCCGCATTTTAACAAGAACACTGTTAAACAGCCATGAACATTTCAGCATTTATAATGGTATGGTCATTCATGAAGAATATGTACTAAACGAAGCAACCGATATTTTCTATTTCTTACTTAAAAACATTACTTTTTATTAAAGTTACAACATTGAACTTGCGATATTAATATCAAACCAGTGCAATCGGATGCAATTTGTGCGAGCTTCCCTCGTTTGGTTCAACCAAGTGCACAGAATCCCAGGATATTAGAGCTATTGAACAGCCAGAGTTCACAGGGAAGGACGCTTAACAATGTGCAGTCAGAGCAAATAAGCACTTCAATCACATAAAGAAACAAAACAAAGGTGTAAACAAAGTGAGATTCCTACCATGAAATTCTGAATGGACTTTGCTCGTAGGAGCCTCATCTTTTGCCGACTCAGACTGTCCATCAGGCCACCGATGTATGAGTGGTACCCCCTTCTTTTTGGAACTGTTCGCTCAAGCCAAGATGTACCATCAATAACCAAACCAAGGTGACAAGTTCTCCTCCTTTACTAAGTTGTTGAGCATGCACGTACGGTCGGCAATGAATGGCAGCGTACGCCAGCAATTCCACCCATACTTCACTCACGATATCCCATTTGGTCTCCCCATATTTCCCCAATTCTTTTGCGAGAATACATGCATCAAAAAGCACGGATTTGCTTGTCTCCTTTCACATCAGCAGGCTTCACTTCTGTAGGAACCGAAAGGAGAATTTGGCAGGCATATTTGTTGGTTATGTTCGTTCTTCTCTCATCAAATTTCTCATTGAAGAACCTGTCCGTCTCAGCACAAGTGTCTTGGAACCTTATTTGGCCAATCCCAGCCATTGCAGACATCATGCCAGGTTGTTTGATCACAAGATAAAGCATGTAATCTGACAAGACCTTACTGGTTTCACGGTGTCGGGGTGTACTTTCATCAGTGTCAGTGTTGTAACAGATTTCGGTGGCAATGTGCCACAGTAGAAGGCTCTCACCATAATCGACATCACAGACAACTGGAAGCAAGTCTTTGCAATCTCGCCTTGTTTTAGTACTCTCCAGAGCCCATTTACCTCGAGCAGCACATACCTCTTTATGCTTTGCAAATCATCTGCAAATGATGCCTTCCGTTTCAGCTCATCAAAAATCAGTTCACCTAAATTTCACTGTATTTTTTTACTCGTCCAGACTTCAAGTCATCAAACAATTCTCCCAGAGGGATGAGACTTAGGAGTTCCTCAATCCCTTTTGGCCACTTTCTCAAGCGAGCATCTGTCAGTTTCTCAATCCATTTTGGCCACCTTCTCAGCCGAGATTCTATCAAATTGTACTGGAAGACAGATTTAGACCATCTATCACTTAGTATATGCCATGCAAATGGTGAACTTTCAGATTTGAATTTCAGGAGGAACTCGATGAAGATGCTTCCTTGAAATGAACTTCTACGATGATTCTCAGATATCCCGATTTTTGCAATTGTACAGTCAGAGCAAATGATCATACCATATTTTCCACACTCCAGGCCAATAGCTCTAAGGAGCAAGATAAATGTAATCCGTACATCATATTCGTGAAAACCATGCTTGTTCAGGACATAGAAACTTGCAAAAGCAGCAACAGTGGAGCCAAATGTGATAGCTCGGAAAATGTACCCTGATGGACAGTGAACAATGGCAGCCTTGGTATAAAGAAGATCATAAAAGAAGTTGAGCTCAGCCTCAATGACCCAAAAAGCATCCTTTGCAGTTCTGCTCCTGCAAAATTGCATGCTATCTCGCGTACATGGAAGCTGAAGATGAGATCCACAGGGAGGCCTTGGAACATTTTGAAGTAAAAAAACGCCTCTTTTATCACTGTTCTTTCCTCCAAAATTTTTTCACCTTCCGCTCTTACATGAGGGGAGTGATGTTGGGCCGTCGGCAACGGGGCTTTCAGAGGTTGGATATTAGCTTCCCGAGCAATGTAATCGTCCATGATTTTGGCATAGTTCGGCCCAGGATCAGCAGATGGGAGCAAGGAACCACGTAATATACGGAAGCTTGCAAGATACAGAGCACGTGTTCGCCCTATATATTTATTGCTCGCTCCAATAAACATGAGGATGGTTGGGACAATTAGCTTGTTACTGGGGTGGGATCGGTCAATCACCAAGCAAACAATGACTAGATGTAATAAGAGACTAAGCGTGTGCCTGCCCCTTAGTTCATTATCCTCGAGGGCGATAGCAGTTATGGTGTCTGGTCCTCCGAGGTGTAGCAGAAGAAATGGAGCCCAAAAAGCCGAAAGGTCGCCAGATACATCAACCTGGGAGTCTGAAGCACCTCCATTGATTTGGGCTTTGGAAATGAGTCCAAAGGCATAGACAGCGACCCAGTCGGCAACCAAGTAAGCCGACCACAAGAGAGTCGAGATCCACCAGTTTGACCGCCTCTTTCGAATGGGTGCAAAAAATAGGAGAAAGACTTGCAGAGATAGGCTCGTAAGGATCGCCCCTCGGAGATTGAGTTTCATCCATAACTTCTGGACTTCTGCAAGAATTTTCGTATTTCCCATTTGATCCTCACTTTCTCACCAGATCCTGGAAGGAAATGACTTAGTTAGCATGAGCACGACAGAAAGGCAACAATGATTGCATAAATATGCAAAGCTGGAGAACACAATAACAAAAAGGTGACTATTGAGGCTGAGAGTCGATAATACCTTGAAATTTATTTACAATCAGATAGGAGTGGACGCCTTGCATTATGGAAACGAGTGCCGAGCAATGCGTAGTTGTATAGAAGTAAGAAGTGGCAGGACTCGAACTGAGGTTAGTGTGGAGTAGGAGGAGTTGGCGAGAAGCTCGTGGAATGTAAATTTAAGGCATGAAAACCAGAGCGCTTTGGCTATTGTTAGTGATGCACATTCTATTCTTTATCACACTTTATTCCTTATTTTTAACCTCTTTACTTCTTCTTCTTCTTCGTTTACTTCTTTGTTGTTTGTTCGGATTCAACCTCTCTTCTCGTTCAAGCATCGTCATTGCATTAGTCATTGTTGATTTGAACCATTTTATGGAATCCGAACTCTCGCACTAAAAGATAAAAGATTTGGCTCACTTTGTTTATTATATTTGTTACACTTGTGGGTCAAAAAGCAGAAGAAAGGAACAAAAGGGAAGCACTCCTTTCTTCATCTGGTGTGGTTGTGCAAGAGAAGAAAAAGTGGGGCACATGGAGTTGTTTAGAGCAAAGAAAAAAAAAAAAAACAAGAAAATAGATAGGGGTCTTCTAGGGCTGTAGACTAGGTTGTCCTCCTTTTCCTTAAGTCCAGCCGCACAAAAAACAAAAGGAAAAAAATCACCGAAAACTTTAAATTTTACCGCCCGTAACACATTTATTTTAAACTTTTATTTGTGATACTAAAAATTCCAAACTTTACTATTTGTGACGCACTTACTCCAATGTACTTTGTCCATGGACATTTCTTTCTTTTTTGCTTTTTCTTTTTTTTTTTTTACTTTTTTTTTCCTTTCCCTCGCCGGCATCTGGCGAGGGTTGCCCTCGCATGGGCAAGCGACTCAACACTGGCGAGGGCCCCCCTCGCCGGAAAGGGAAAAAAAGTAGAAAAAAAATAAAACAGACGAAAATGCCTATATATGGACAAAGTACATTGGGGTAAATATATTATAAATAGTAAAGTTTGGGATTTTTGGTGTTACAAAAAAAATTCAGGGTAAATATGTCACAGGTGTCAAAGTTTGAGGTTTTTAGTGGTTTTTTCTCAAAACAAAAATAACAGAGGAGAGTGGATTCTTTTGAGTTATCGTCACGAAAAACCTTAAATTGATATCTCTATGATAAATTTACTCTATGTTAATATTCGTTAAATTTTACTGTCAAATTACTTAGTTAAATGATACATAACAGTTGACGAATATATCGGTTTAGGGTTTTACCCTTCATTTGTCCAATGTATACTAGTTTGTGATTTTTTTGTATTAATTTAATTTAATAAAGAGTAAATTTATCATATGTGTGCCAGTTTGAAATTTCTTGAAATATTAACCCTTCTTTTTTTTCGTGTCTCGAAGAATATGGTCGCACAATGAAGGAAGGTGTGGGTTTCGTGAGAGTTGAAGCCGCACAGTAGCTTCCTGTTGGCTGTGGGTAAGTGCTGAGGACACAGGTGGATTTGTGCTATGAGTTTCTTTTATCCAAATGAGTTGTTTAATTGCAAACAAATGAGATTTGGGTTTAATCTATGTGTAGGAAATACTCAAACATGTGAATAAGTGATTGTAACTTGAATTCTTCGATTATTAGTGGATTATGTGCTGCTGACTATTTCTGTATATATAGGTACCACTTTTATGGTTTGACATAATCACGAGATGCGATGAGAATACCTTAAAATAAATTCTTCTTTTTACCAGGAATATCATAAGCGTCGATCCCAAGTGATGATTTTAAAATCAATCAAGAGCAACTTGCTTTGATGACCAGAAATAAGAACTTTTCTACTTTGGAAGAGCTTGGAGGGGTATTTTTAGCAAAAGCGCATGCTTCGTGCTTTCTGTGAGAAAAATGTGGCATCTGGCCTTAGAATTCCGATGTCTTTTAAGTGATCTATGTACTTCCAAACTTATCGAGCGAGACCTTTGTAACGTGTAAGTTATCAGTTTAAGTAACGACGTCTCTAACTCGTTTTTTTAAGAAGTTTAACATATTAAAAAATATTCGTTCAAAATATAGAAAATTCATAGGACAGTTTCAAAGAATAAGTAACGGATCAGGCAGAGTATACAATATTCAAACAAGAAAGATAAATTACCAATTCCTTGTTCTATGTCTTTCTCTTTAGATGTTTGTTAAAAATTATTTATAATGCAACTTCTCAATTACAGAAGAATTTGATTAAAATAATTATCTATGTTATTATTCATTTCGAGCCGGGGCACGGGTTCAACACTAGTTAGCACAAACCAATCAACCACGATCTCCTTTTAAATTAGATTTTTTGGAATTTTCAAACTCTTCCATTTTCAAAAGTTCAATTTTCAACAACATTATCTGCTCCTCCCGCGAATCTTTCAATATCACCATGAGGCAACTGCTCTTTCTCACGTTGAAGTCTTCTTACGTTTTCATCCAACAACGCATCTGAAGATGACCGGCCGTGAACCAGCATTCAGAGCAGAATCATCACCGTTGAGTTGTTCTCCAATCAAAGCTTTCCTCGCAGTACCGAATCCTCGGGTCGTCCACCTCCTCCTTGTCAGCAGCGCGGCGACATTTTCCCTTGGGATCGCGATGACGGTTGAATGGTCTCTACATGCGAAGCGCCAACCCGGGTACAAGCGGTTGGTCTATTTGGCTGCACCTGTGGTTACCCTTCCGATCCTGGCCTGGACGGTCCTCATTCTCTCCGCCGCTTTCTTGTGCGGCAGGGCTCGGAGTCCAGGGAGATCGAGAGTGACCGGTTCGCCCGGTTCAATCTCATCGAGGCCACGGAGCGAGGTCAGAGATGAGGAGGCGAAGCACGAAGAGATTTGCTCATCTGATCACGAGCAAGGGCTAGTGCAAAGTGAAGCAAGCGACATGCAAAACGAGGGTTTTGGTGATCATGCTCATGCTCACGGTTTGACGACTACCGCGAACGATTCTCGGATTCCTTCTAATTCCTCGAGGACTGCGCCGGATGGTAAGATTGCTTTCGAAACAACGTTGTCTTTGCTGTCGATCGGCAATGCACGCGAGTACGAAGACATTGAGCGAAGGTTGAGCTCTCGTTTGTAATGGAACGTGGTTGTTTGTTCGCTCAAGTGATTTAAGTTGGTGCCATCTTCTCTTTTTTGACATTTATTTGCTTCGCTGTGGTTGTCAAGTTTGATTTGGCATGATCGGACTCGAAGATTGTAATCTTCTGCTGTTTAATCTAATTTACTACATTGTATTATGTTACATAGTCGTATATGAATTATTGTGAAAATTAAACTCATCATTTGTAATTTCCTAGCCAATATGGGAATAAACAAGAGAAACTCTTATCAACATAGATACGAAAAAATGTGAGCCTGAAAATGCAATATCTCCTAACATCTGGTAAGACAATTTTAAGTACTTCTTGCTTTTTTTAAAATTTTTGGTTCCTGAATTTTCCTTTTATTTAATGCGAAACAACTAAAAATTTTCGAATCACATTTATTGAAATGTAACTTTATATGTAATTTTCAGAACTTAGAATAATTATCTTTATATTAAATTGTTGGAAAATTTTGAATTTTCTTTTAGAAAAAAGCCAATCAATCAGCCTAATAATAAAGATAGCAACTGGAGCTTTACGGTAGTTCAATATTAATTTCTTTTTTCTTTCTCTTGAAGTGTTTTTTTTTTTTTATGGTTTCCTCTGGACCTTTGTAGAGTATCTAAACAAAAAATTAATAATAAAGAGCGCCAAGCAATGTCAAAAACGATAAAATAAGTAAACGAGAATATAAAAGTATTGGCGAAAATTAAAACTTAAGGGACAAATGAGGTGAATCTCGCCATGGAGCAACTTTGCTTGTTGTAGCGCTCGCTACTTACATAAGAAAAAGAGGAAAAGTGTAAAAAAATAAAAAAGGTCCTAAATTTATTATATTGATGTCAATTTAGTCTTCAATCTTTTGCATTTGTACCAATCGAGTCCATTCGGCCAATTTTAACTGCAAATTACTAACGTGGACATCCATAGTGCCACGTAGGACAATCGGCGATGGCCACCTAGGAACCGGACCGCTCGAGGACATTATCATATTGAGCTAATTAAGAATATTCATATCTTACCTTATTAGACAAATCCCGTAAAACGGTAAATTAAAATATCAATTAATGTAACCTCAAGCCACCAGAAAAAAATTAAGTTGAGACCTCATTATTCATGATTTCAAAGAGCAAGAGACCACTACCCCCGATGGTGGAATCAGTTCTTCTTCTACTCTGTACCTTGCGACAACGGGGACTAGGGTTTTGATGTAAGTGTTGATCATCTGTGATCGAAGGGCTTGAGGTTGGTGGGGAACTCCATGACAATGAACCAATGCTCATGGTGGCAGCCATCGAGGAGGATCGTCTCCTTAGGAGGGCAGTTGCTCTAGGTGGACGGCGGGTCCTTCAGGGGCGAGTAGCAAGACCTAGGGGTCATGGATGAGTTGGGTCTGGGTTTTGGCAAGCATGAGGCGTTCAGCAGATGAATGGAGAGGCGAGAGCGAGAAGATGAAGGTGGAGTTGGGGGGAAGGAGCGTTCGAGCGAGGGGTGATTTTTGGTCGTTTTCTTTTTGTTAGACTAGAAAATGTGGGTTGAAGGAGGGGAGAGAAGGGTTAGGCAGCCATTTCGAAATTTGTAATAAAACTGTTGTACATTTATGATTCTCAACACTAGCTTTTACAAGGTTTTTTTAATTTATAATCACAATACTTTGTCATTTGTCAGGTCATGAATGGCTCAACTGAATAAATACACGCACGTCCACAGCTAACGCGACGCTTTGATACCACTTAATACTTTCCTTCATCGTACGATTATCATGAAAATGGTGGGTAGTTATAGACCGTTAGCCACAACTACAACAAGCGGTCACCATATTTGAATGCAGTTACAAATGCACACCCTCGGAAATTCTTGGCGTGCTATTCGTACGTTTGACAATCATTATCCACAAGCAGTTACAACTTCCAAAGCCCTTGGTATGCTCAACTGTCACTCGGTATTTTGGCACCTCGTGATTTATGTGTTGTTCTCTTTAGTCTCCAACACTCGGTAAAATTTTAAGATAGCTAATCCCGAGTGCTCTGCTGATGAGTCAACGATACTCAGTGCACGTCTCTTGACTGCTAGTCAATATCGATATCCTATCATCGTCAATGACCATAGTACATAACCATCAACGTCCACACCATGCAATTGTTGATTTCCTCTATAACTTGAATCATTTTCACTTACTGATGTCTCCCAATCGATTAAACTCAATCGTCTGTCCAACACAGAGAGTCGGCCATTTTACTTTTCGTGTAAACAACTTGACTAGAAAAAAAATCGCATTAAGTTTAGAAGGCAAGAGGAAATTACTCACTAAAATTTTGAAATTTATCATGTTGCTTGGTACCCATCACTCGCTTTCCTCTCGTTCCCCTTCTTCGCAAACAAAGCATACAACCGAGGAGTAAATTAAAAAAAAAACAAAGGAAAATGACACAAATGATTTCTGAATTTTGATCCGATGTACAATGTGATTCCTGAAGTATAACTTATTGTGCAATATAATCCTTGAACTTTTGATCGTTGAAAGGATAATATTGATCATTTTTATATAATTCAAGAATTAAGTTGAATAGATACTAAACGTTTAGAGATCATATTGAATAAATTAAAAGTTTAAAGACCAAATTATATATTAGGTTAAAGTTTATGGATCATATTGAATAAATTAAAAATTCATGGATCACATTACACATTAAACAAAAATTCGGGATGATTTGTGTCATTGTAAAAAAAAAAAAAAGGAGAAATTCAGCTTCTCAAACATGCGCGGAGTCAATTTTTCATTTTCAGATTTAACAAGATTGTTTTCCCGCCGCCGCCCCATCATCTTCGCGCCAATTCCATCGGCCGAACGCAGCAAGCTCTCGTCGCGACGGCGGCGCGGCGGTTACTCACACTCACCTTCTTCAGCTCGATTCGCGCCGCCAGAAACCCTAAGGATCCGCCGCCCTCCAATGGCGGTCCAGCCCGAGCCCGACTACTCCCTCTTCACCGCCCAAGAGGTCCTTCGTTTCCCTCGTCGCCCGAATCTCTGGATCCCGCCCCCCCTGCCTACACGCCTGCTCGTGCGCTGTTCTGCTGCTTTTCCAGGTTAACTGACGCCGGTTTTTTGCTTTGGTGCGCCGCCGCAGATCGAGTTCGTCGCGGAGGATGAGCTGATCGAGATCGTGCCCAACATGCGGATGGATCCACTCAACTTGATCTGCGTGAGTCGCGCTTCAAGCTCCTTCCTTCCTTCCTTCCTTACTTCGTCTGCGTCGGATGCTTGCGGTGGTGCGAGCGTTTTTTGTTTTTCCCCCGTTTTGATTTCGGAGTAGTCTTGCTGACCTGCCCCCTCGCTGATGTAGGGTGATTTCGGTCCGTTTCTCCCGCAATTAGCCGCTCGAGTGCCTCTGTGGCTCGCCGTGGCTCTGAAGAAGAGAGGCAAGTGCACGATCCGGCCTCCGGAATGGATGTCCGTGGGTAGGTTCTCCGTTTTCCCTCGGCTTCTTTGGGTGCGTATGTCTAGGCGGTTGGGAATCTGCATATTAGTTCGGCTAGGTCGTAGCCACGCAAGTGGTTTGTCTCGAACAACGGCTCGTGTCTTCGACATTGGAGTAGGAGCAGGGGAATATGTAAAATGGCCCCTTCAATTGAATATGATGATTGTTTTCTCAGCTTGGGCATCGTTTCGGCTGAGAAGGTTTTGTTATGTTGCTCGAGTTTTTCGTCGGGTGCACGGGGTAATCATGAACGAATATGCGCTTCTTGTAGTTTATTGGCTAGTTTATTTGGGCTCTCATACATTTAAGAGATGCATCTCGGAATTCAGTAGATTTTGAGAATTGATTATTGTGGGCATCCGATCAGATGACCGATTGATGTCACCTTCTGAATGAAGGAAGCTAGTTCTATGTCCGTTAGCATAGTGGACAACAGCGTTTTAATGGAGGACCTCGTTATCTGCACAAAAAATTTTCAACTGCAGACGGGTCAGTTCATCTCCATTGAGAGTTCTTTGCTAGTGTTGTACACATTGGATATCGAGTAGTGCTTCCACAAACAGATGGATTCATTCTGAACAGAGATTTCTCAGCATCGTGATTGCTGGAATCTGCATCATTCTGTTTACCTTATAGTTTTCTTGTTCCTAATCCATGGTTGTTATTGAAAAGTTACACAAACATTAGAGGATCTCAAGATCTTTTCCTGTTAATAGGGATGGAATTGTTATGTATATGACATGCAAAAACTGTCCAGCAAAATCAATTTGGTTTTGTGGAGTTTGAATGCTTAAGAGTTAGTTTTAGTTGATGTAATTTCTTTTATTTAGAGGAGTCATATTGTCCTTCAGAAGCATGATGATGTTACTAGGTCCAAGTTCACCATATTTACCTCACAGTGTTCCAGATTATTGGAACCTCTCTCTTTCTTGACAATGCTACAGTGTGTGGTTTTCTCAACAAAAAAAAATGTTGGTTAACATATATGAGAAACCTTGGGATTCAGAATGCCACCAGAGGACAAGCTTGTTAATGTGAATTCTGTGTTAGCAGAGATACCAAAATACTGTGTATTCTAAATTAGCAACGATCTGAAACTCTTCTTCCATTTTATGGTACACTAGAGTTCTGGAACACTTGAATTGGCGTTCTATGTTCATGCATGAATATTTTATTCACTTTCGCGTGATGTATTTCTGAAACCTCAGTTCTATGCATATACTTTAAGAACAAGTTGACATGCAATGTGGTCTTTTTAGATATGCTTCAATCATATTCATGTGGAAATAATCCAAATAGGACCAAATCTTATCATTTTATTTTACTATACAATCAGAAGGGCTATTGCTATCGTATTGCAATCCATGCTCTGTGTAACTTTAGGAGTTGTTCAACGGTACACTGACATAAACTTAAAATCTCCATGTTGTATATCGACAGTGACTCTTGGATGTAAATGGTTTTTTGAAGTTGCAAAGGATTGTTGAGCTACTAGGTTTTTTTTTTTGGGGGATGGGGGGGGGTTCAGATTGAGCTTCTAGAATGAGGACCAATCAAACTATTAGTTTTGTTTTGGATGTTAGCAGATGCATTTGGCATGACAGACCACTGATATTTGTGTAACTTTTAATCTTTTAGCATCAAATGTAACCATATCTTTTTCACATGAATTTTCTCTTTTCTAGAAAAACTTACCCGTGTTCTGGAAGCTGAACGAGATTCTGAAAGAGAATTTCAGTCATTACCATTCCATTATGTGGAAATTTCAAGACTTCTTTTTGACCAGTAAGTATATGAAGTTGGTTTTTGAATGTGTATATCAGTTGATGTGTAGTACCAATTCTTACTTCTCATGTGATCAACAGTGCACGGGATGACATTCCTGACATTTATATGGTGGGTTAGAAAGTTTTTCATTTTGTTGTCTTCTTTCCCTACCTTTCGTAATTACGTGTGTGGAATACTGGAGCAATCTTAAGTCATGTTGTCTGCCATAGGTGAGGTCTCTCATCGAGGATATAAGGGATGTAAGATTTCATAAAGTGCAAAGTAGCCTGGAGACATTTGATGGTCGAACATCGGCAGTACAAGTATGCTTTTTATCCTAGTAAATCTATTCATTTGTTTGCTGGCAGAAAAATCTTGTCTATTTTCACTGCTGATTACAACTATGGTGCTCTGGTCGTCTCCACACATTCACCATTAATTTCATCATTGCGTTCATGACCCTCGGTCAAGATGCAACTAGCAGACTCAGCTTCTGGGGAAGTATGATCGTATTAATTGGCCGTGTTTATCTTTATGTGGAGTATGCAGTATAATTCAGATTCACTTCTAGCAGACTGTATGTAACATGCATGGTCAGGGTGAGTAGGTAATTAACTGCAAGATAATTTGACTATTTTCTGGATACACGGAAAATGAGTTTTCGAGCTTGTCAAAACTTCTATGGCCTTTCAAAATTGAACCAAACCTTTTGCTGGGAGATCTGTTATGATGTTATAAAGTCAAACCAGCACAAATGATTTGTGTTGGCCTCAGTATATTTGTCGTGCATCTCTGCAGCTGGTCATATTCAGAACAGAACACATAAGCAGCATAGAATAGCTCAAACTCTGATAGTTATAATTAAGTTACTTAACAGCTGGCAAGCTGGAGCGGTTCCTTTTATAAATTTCAAGAATTATTAAGGTATATAAGATTCCCATGGGGTGCTAGAATTTAATGTTCGTGGGGATTCTTGACAATAAGCTGTTTTTTACATGTGGCTCAATGAGCATATCTCAACCTGAGGATTTGTATTCTCAAAAGCTTTGTGATTTGACAGATAAAATCCTTATCGGCTATGGAGGTGAACATAGTTCGTCCCTTCGTTGCAAGAGCCCTACAGTCATTCCATAAGCTTGATAGTCTGCTGCCAGATACAGATTCAATGCCCAATAATCAACCACAAGAAGCCGATAAAGCCGCAAAAGGACGAGTATGTGCTTACTTAAGTTTCATCCTCTATGATATACCTAGTGCTTTGCTAGGTTATCAGGAAAGGTCAAGATATCAGAATTGACCTTGTCAGATACATGACTGGTGTGCTAATTGGTGTGTACTTTTTATGGGCTAAGAGTGTCGATGTTTAAATTATGTACTTAGTTCTTGATCTTTCATGAGAAGGATCTTTGACAGCATACATCTGGACAGAACCGCATGTAGATGACAATCCCTAACACAGTTTGTTTATCCATGATGCAGCGCATACTGCGGGGAAGGTGAAGGCTGCCGCCAGTCATCCTCATCATGTTGTTTCATGGAAATGATGCCCAAGCATGCAAGCAGGTCAGGAACTTTGTTTTCTCTCAGAGGATCTGTTGGGGCGTATTGTTGTGGGCTTTTTCTTTTGAGTGAGCTTTCTTAAGTTGTTCTTTCAATTTCATGTTTTAAAGAACAATTTTACTTTATTTCACAGCACTTCTTTTGAGTGAGTAATATAATTGTATATATTTAACTTTCTGAGTACATTCCTAGGGATCTTGTAGATGATTAAATCAACCGTTGCTGGTGATGTTATCTTGGATCCACTCCCTGAAAGGTTTCTTAGAGCTGTTGTAGACTGTCGAGTATTTACTAAAAAGTAACGATCCCATTCTTGCATACCAAACTATGATCTTCAATTCCCTTGGTTGCGGTTGTTGTAGCCACTGTTTTGGGCCACAGGCCCATGTTTCAACGTCTCTTTCGTTCTTTGTTTTCTTTTAATATTTTTGAAATATTGGAACATGGTTAATTTTCTTTGCCATAGAGGCCACAGCTCACTTAGGGGTGCCAATCCACGCCATGCCATTGCACGGCCCATGACACGGCCTAAATCAGTCGGGTTGGGCCGACGGGCAGCTCGGTTCATTTGTCATCATCACTAGAGGCATGACTCTCTCCAGCAAGTATCTCCGGCTTCAAATGACATATATCAGGGAAATTGTCCAATTAGTCTTAAATCTATTGTACGGAAGTCAATTTAGTCTTAAATTTTCAAAATTTTCAATTTAGTCATAAATCTTTCCGCAAAATTCCAATGTAATTTTTCTGGTAAAATTTTGTTGGAGATCGCTGACGTGATAGTCCAGTCATTGCCGACCGTCATATATAGCACACCGCCATGCCAGTAGTTTCTAGTGAAGATTGGTCAAAAAGACTATATTATAATTTCTTGCAAAGGTTTAGGATTCAATTGATAAAATTGAAAAGTTTAGGACTAAATTAACATACGTATAATATGTTTATGACTAATTGGGTAATATTCCTGAGAGATATCTTGCTTAGTAATCCACAGAACCAATAGGTTTTCTGTACACATAGCTGCCGATATCCTCCTCAAAGGTCCTTGCATTTTAAATAACCAAAATGCAATCAGAAGAAGAAAACAAAGCAACAGCTGTCCGCGCCTGTGAATTGGCAAATTGGGTTAGGTCACAGGATTGGCATGATAAGACTCCAATTCACGACCGACATTGAATGCTCGCCAAATGCTTGGCTCCTGCTTCACCAAAAACCTCCTTGCCATCCAGAAACCAATCTTGAAAGAGACTGTTGGGGACATTCACAAGATGCCAGTGCACCGCACCATTCCCGGAAGAGCCCCCCTAGACATGGAATAGAATATGCTTCCTGCATCGTTTTACTTTGTCCCCACCCATCTTGTTCATGCCCTGTAGATAAGATCATCTCTCACTCCCACTCGTGAAAGAGACATCTCACACATTTAACGTGTACCACCCCCCGGTTTCCTCCCCATCTTCCTTTCTCAATGTAAAGGTTGGAACCATGTGAACTTCCCCATCTTGTCATTTGATTTGTGGAATTGCTTTGTTATTTGGAGTGAGGACAATTTGGAGGCAATAAGTCAAGAAAACCTTATCCAAAAAGCTTTCGCCGGGTCGTCGGGTCAACCACTGCTGGACCTTTCCGCAAGTTGCCTTTACTTTTTACCGCATGATTCACACACACAAGTTGGCTAGGCCCACAAAAGAAGGAAGGCAGAAAGAAGGAAAGAACCCACCACCACCAAGCATTTCAGATTTGACAAAAGATTTTCAGCTCGACCGATCCCAGCCAAGCTTACATCGTTATCGTTGCAATGGAGTTTTGTCTGCATTCATTTGTCCCGACATGGGTTGGGATTGATGTTGCGTGCCCCACTGGATCTTGGCTGTCTGTCATCATCCCCCACCTCTCCGGTGGTCGCCAAATGTTTAGCTCCAAAACCACACATCCATGTCCCCTCTTGTGTCCCCTAATAATGCTGTTTTTGTCAGTCGAGTCAGCCTGGACATTCCCTAGAAACTTAGAAGGAATGGTCGACATTTGTGCTCTGTCAGAAACCCATGTGTCCTTTTACTCCTTCTTTAACCCTTTTTTCCGTATACTAATTTAGTTCGTTAACGTTCCTCATGAAGGACGGCCAAATCAAATCATAACTATCCAATAGAAATCGCGGCAACAACAGATACTCACGTCATGGAAGGAATGCTGCCGGGGGTGTCCCGCCGTTGGATGAGTTCTCGTTTGTTTATTTCGATTAATTACGCAATGATTGGATTCTCTTACACGAATAATTTTGTGGACGGTTGGTGGGTTGGCGGGTTGGCCCTCGGTTGAGATTTTTATATGTACTGAATCACATGGTTGATCCCGACCCTTTTGTTTTGGCACATAATGTGTGGTCCATGTTACATATGTCCGACATGGGGCGTGTGATTGTTCTTCCGGAGGATAATTATTTATGCATAATTCACTTTCATTATTATTATTATGATTGTGTATGCTGTGCTGCTATGGGCTCTGCCTGTCAGGTTCTAGACCTGTTGTAATATCATGCACTAATTAGTCATAAAAATTCAAGCACCTCTTTAGCCCTTCCTCCTGCCGTTCTTGCTAAGCGTTTCGTGATGTTGCCTTCTTATTTTGGTTTTGATTGCAATGTTAGGCCGAGGATTTAGTAAAACCTAATGGGATGTCTCGACGGTCCCGTCGATGCAATTCGGGGGAAATCGGGCAGGGATTGATCAAAGTGACTTCATTGGTGATGGTATCATTAATTTCGCACCGTGACGAATTGTATAATGCCAATTGATTACGCGGAGAAGTCTGGCAAACAATTATTTGGACGATACCCAACTGCTTGTCTCGGTCCATTTGGGGCTGAACTTTATTTTATTTGGCATTGACCGTAGTGTCATGACTCGAGACGATTGACAAATGACAAGCATAGGCATATGAACTTGATTATGTGAGGAAAATGCTTATAATTGGAGCCCAATTCTGAGCAATTGCCCTTGCATTGTCTCTTTCCCCCCTTCTTTTGCTCTCTTTCTTTTTGTTTTGTCAAAAAAATTGGGAAAATGAAGAGAGAATATCTTGACTAGAAAATGGGGTAATGCAAAAAAAATGATTAGAGTTAAAAATGTGGAAGCACCTAACTAAACAAAGATTGCGCAGTAATCTGAGGCTATTACTTGTGCAGACAATAATTATTTATGAAAAGGATATTAAATAGAGATACCGCAATGGAAATTTATCGATAATAACTATCGTGGAATTTTTATAATGTATACTAGTCTGGATATGTCTGTTGATTTGAAGTACGAGCTTTAACCCTTTTTATGGGCAATTTTAAATGGCCATTTTATTCTTTCGCAATTAGAGTTATGTTTGTTGAAATCGCAATTTAGATCTTGCAATTGACGGTCTCATGATCCAAAGTTAACTAAATGATCTCAATTGTGCAAAAATTGATCATAGGTAAGATCAAAGTTAACTAAACGTTCCCATTTGTTAAGATTGGTAATATTTTAAAAAATCGGTAATATCGTAAGATTTTATTTCTAGTTGTTAATTGACAAAACTAGTCGACAAAAAAATAATTTCGGCCCCAAATTAGTAAAGCCTAGCCTATAATATGTTTAAACCTCAACTCCAAATAGGACTTAGAAATGGATTGTGCCTGGTAATACCGATGACGATCTTCGGTTTTGATCACCGGTTTGATCAGGATGTCCGTCATAACTTATGATTTTTCTAATACAAAAAGTTTAGTATATTCCCGCGAATTAGTAAATTGTGCAAAGATTCTTTCGTATAGATTATAAGAGAAACAAACAAATTAATCCTCTTTACCAAAAAAAAAAACAAATTAATCTTCATAAATTTTCATTTGATCAAAAACGTCCGATGATTTAATTGGACGTGTAGATTCCAATTTCTGATGATTGGACGATTAGGTTGGAGGAAGGCGCGTCGCCACGTGGGACCTGAAGATAGGGCGAAATTGCTGGGGGGGCCCACGTGTACCCGTCTTCAATCAAACAAGGCCCCACCTGGACTCCAAAAGTCTCAATTGGCGGACCGTTCCGGTCATTATTAATTTTTCCGACCAGAAGCAATCATTATTAATAGGAGAAATGACATAAATAATTTTTAAAATTTTAATTTATTTAATATGATTTTTATATTGTAGTTCAACGTATAACGTGATTTCTAAATTTTTAATTTTTTCAACGTGATCTTTATATCATAGACTAACTTGATTATATATCAAATATGCAAGAATCATATTGAATAAATAAAAAATTAAAAGATTATATTACATAATAAATTAATATTAACAAATCATATTGAATAAATTAAAAGATTAAAAATCACGTTGTATATTGAGCTAAACGGTCGAAACTATTTATATCATTATTTTTTTTTTTCACACCTCTCCCTCTTTTTTTTTTTTTTTGGTTGGGGGCGAATGACTCCCCGTTTACTTAAGCAGTGGAAAAAGGCAGAGGAAAATGGAAAAATGGACAAAAACGAGGAACACGAAACCGGGAGCCGAACATGATTGGTTGGGTCTTCCTCGGGGAACGCGAGGCGAACTGTCGTGTTCTTTTTTTTTTTCTAATTTTTTTTAAAATTTTAATCTACTTTTTAATTTTTATAATTTTTTTTTTCCTTCTGATCGGGTAGGATTTTGTCGCGTTTCACTTTATTGTGGCGATGATGGGGAGGGGCTGAAGGAAGGATGCGGAGGACACACTGTTCGAGTCAGAAAAAAAGTAAAAAGTAAAAAGCAAAAAGCGTTGCTGTGAAGTGGGCCCCACGCGACTCCTCCACACCCCCCGCCCCCGCGCGTGGGGCGCGTCCTCGCCGTCCAAATCAACTGAGACCGCGCCGCTTAAAATGAAGGACGTGAAAATGTTTAATGTAAATATAATTCATGGACCGAATTAAATATTCATTAAAAACTCGAAAATGATATTGAACAGATTAAAAATTCACGGATCATATTAAACATGAGACTAGAGTTCAAAGACCGCATTCAATAAATCAAAAGTTCGGGGACCACATTACACGTTGAGCCAAAATCCAGGGACTGTTTTTATCGTTTTCTCCACGGGAAATTTTAGAACTTGTCGCGAAAAGTGCAATCGAGCTGATTGAACTAATTTGACAAGTTTTAAGACTCGATTGCATTTTCGTGATAGATTGTAAAACTTGATAACACTTTTAAAAAGTTTTAAAATTTTCAGTATGTTTATATATATAATGTATATATGTGCGTGGGCGCGAGTCATAAACACATAAGCACCGTCCATTTCCTTCCTCGTTTTTTTTTTAAGTTGAACATAAGCACCGATGCAAAAGCCAACCGAGGGTTCATGGAAGGCTCCGCGAGCCTGTCAACCGGTTACTTCCAGGTCAATGTGCACGTGGTTGGTGCAACTTCAACATGTGATCTCCTTTTTCGTCCAATTTTAATGAGGAAGACCGTCTCGGGTTTTTAAAGATTACGATGAGATTAATAACATATAACTGGAAAAAGAAAATTGACTCTTTTCTTGATAAAAATTTTCGTGAACAATCAAATTATTTTTTATTTATTTATTTTCGTAAACAGCCACTGTTTTCTCCTTGTAACTTTCATTCACCGGTTCTTTCTCTAAATGCCGCGTCTCCAAAACCTAGTGATGTCTTCAACGTCAAGAGTCAAAAGATGCAGCGGTCAAAAGGTCAAAAGTTGAAAGCCAAACTTTGGGTCAATATCGCCTAATTATGAAATTTCTCTTTTGCAAGCTTTTTATGTCCATAAAAATAAAAATAAAAAGATTATACAGTGCCACCTTTCTTTGACCCTTTAAACAATTTGAATTTTTTTGGAAGCTTTTTATGTCCATAAAAAAATAATAAAAAGACGATACAGTGCCACCTTTCTTTGACCTTTTAAATATTTTACTAAAAATTGATTGCTTGTCGATTACAAAAATAAACGAACATGAGAGATTATCTTTTGGAAATAATTTTTCTAATTATTCGTTTTTCAGGAAACAAACGGAATAAGAAAATATTTTCATTTTCGATATATTGATTACACATAACACGAGAAGGACGGTGCATTAAATATGACTAACCATTTTCATTTAGGTGTGAAACAACAAAATCCTATTTCCTTTTTGAAAAATATTCTACTTTTGGTTCCTCATCGAGTTTTTATATTTTAATCTGTGTGATCAAATCTTTCTACTCTCACAAATTTTCTATTCAGAGTCCCTTTGGCACCAAATCTAACCATACTCATCCCAACGTGACTATTGAAATCACGCGGAAAACGTTGCGGATAAAACATACAGAGTACCAAGTGGACACTCATGGAAAAAAGCCAGCCGATGCAAATAATGCCAGAGCACGATTGAGATAATATGTCAGCCAATCTGTAAATGTCCACCTGAGGAAAAAAAAATTTATCCACGTCAAGAGCCGTTCAATGATCACGCTACCTAGATCTGGTCGGATTTTATGCCGGAGCGACACGACGAGAAAATTTATGGAAATATAAAGGTTTATTCCGATAAATTTTAAAAAAAAAATGTAGACTTGACTAATTAGAAAGGGGCCGAATAAATATGGAACGGTTGATTTTTTTTTTTATTCAAAAGGAGAGAGGATGAATGATGCTAAGTGCCGGAACGAAATTGAAGTCAAATTATTTTAGCGGTAAGGAACCAAAGCCGATTATTATTATTATTATATTCATTCAATTCAATAATGGAACGCGGACTCAAAATTTTTTTTTTAAAATAACGGGGAAAATGAATGGGTGACGTCACACGAAGCGTCCGTGCAGTGCACATCACCTTCGCATCTCTTTCCGTTCCATTTAAGTTGGCTCCTCCTCATCCCCCTCCCTGACTTGGTCCCCAAGTTTCCTTTAATGCCTATCGTCCCGCGAAATTACGCTCGTGCCCCCCTGGCCACTCTCGTATCGACGACATTGCCGTCGTCGTTCGCAAGCAAGGCCAATGGGTGAAAATGAAATCCTCGCACGCATAAATATCATGTTGCGTACGCCCATACTTTTTCTTTTCTTTTTTTTTTTTCTCGTTGTGGCAAATTCGATTTTTTTAGGAATTGCATTTCCACGCGTCGTATCAAAATCGAAACACTGAAAAAAAGAGTAAAACGGGAATTCGAATTCGAATCCGATGTTCGTCCCGGTACCGATGTTTTAACGAGTTTTAGGTGTCGAGGGCGTAAAAAAAAAAGAGTAAAGAGCGCAAGAAATCCCTTGTAAAAAGAGTGCTCATCTTCGTCATACATGAAATGATTTATGCTACTTCATCCTAACACGTAAAAACTGATTTGCAATTGAATTTTCTAGAATATGATCATTTATATATCGGTCCTTTGTACAAATGTTTTGTTCGAATCAGTTCTCTCGAGAACATAAAAAGTAAAGAGGGAAAAAAGACCTTAAAGAAAGAAAATCATTTTTTGTTGTGTATATTATATATATATATATGTGTGTGTGTGTATGAGTCAGTTCTAGAATGCCACTCATGTAACGGTAGAATATATTCTCACGATACGATTTAGGGAAAATTCCAATTAAGGACCTCAAGTGGGGTCAAATTCTCAAAAAGGGGATCAAAGTGAACATTGTGTCAAATAAGGGCCTGAAGTGCTCAATTAATCTTAAATAAGGACCCGAAGTGTTTAAAAAGTCTCAAATAAGGAGTTGGGTCCTTGACCGGCCAAAATACCCGTCGGGCCGGCGAGAAAGTTACTGTTCCGTCACTGGAACATTAACTTTTTAATTTTTTTTATTATTTTCTTTATGTTTTTCCTTTTCTGTTTTTATTAAGGACCTCGCCAGCAACTGGCGAGGTCGCCCTTGCTCGACGTTAGCGAGGCTTGACCTCGCCTGCAACCGGTGAGGCCGGCCTCGCTTGAGGCCAGCGACCTCTGCAGGCCCCAACTATGGCCGGCGGAGGAAGAAAAGAAAAAAAAAAGAAAAGGAAAAGGAAAAGGAAAAAACAGAAAGAAAATAATAAAAAAATTAAAAATTAACTGTTCCGGTGACGGAACAGTAACTTTCTCGCCGGCCCGGCGGGTATTTTGGCCGGCCAGGGACCCAGCTCCTTATTTGAGACTTTTTAAGCACTTCGGGTCCTTATTTGAAACCGATTGAGTATTTCAGGTCCTTATTTGACACAATGTTCACTTTGGGCCCTTTTTTGAGAATTTAACTCCGCTTGGGGTCCTTAATTGGAATTTCCCCTACCATTTTATTAGGTAAACCGGTTTTTTCCACCAATTTGTTTTGAATGTGCTTTCTTTTTCGCATACCGCGGGTTATTCAGTTAGGGCGAGCTTTGACCTCTAGAAACCCTTCCTAAGGTTTCTAGATTTTGCCCGGCGGGAATAATCCCAGCGCCACCTCTCGCGTATGCCCGCGACAAGGGGGAATTTCTCGACCCGGAACCGCCCGGGTAACGAACCTGTCTGGAAATGCGGTCCGAATTCGAAGGCCGAATCGCGCCTTTTTTTCCGATTTCTCCCTTCCTCTCTCTCCGAGAGTACAGCTTTCCACGGCCTAACCCAACATCCCCCCCCCCGGGGAGGAAAACTCGCCGTAAGCCCATCCCGAAACTTTTTTTATATGAGGGCCTTTGGCTTCCGCCTTTATTCAAAGACAAAATAAAGGAAGAAGAAGACAGAGACTCTCCTTCTCTCTCTCTCTCTCTCTCTCTCTCTCTCCCTGTATTGATCGAACCCAAAATCGAATTCGAATTCTGAATTCTTTCGAGACGGAATCGGCGGGAGGTGGGGATTCCCGGGGGAAAAGGGCGCTCGAGAATCGCCGGCCGTCGGTGTCGGAATTTTCGTGTTGTTTTTCCCTGAATTCGAGCTCCGGAATCTGTAATCGGAAGTTTTCTCCTTGGGTCCGCTCGTTCTTTATTTTTTTGAATCTGCGGTTCTCGAATTGGGCTCCCCGTAGCTGGATTTCGCGGAATTCGTCCAATCGATCGGTTTCCCGGGGGGCTTTTGCCCCACCGAGAATTCGCCCCCTTCGGCGTGGGATTTTTGGTGTTTTTGGGGGTCGTTTTTTTGATGGTCTCCGCGGTCGGATTGAGCAACGCCATAGCTGGGTTGGCGTGAGTTCGAGTTCAATCGATTTGGGGTTCCTTAGGGTTTTGCGGGATCCGTTCGGAGCGTCGGTATGGGTCCCTCGGCGAGTTTCTGACGGTGGGTCGGGAGTCAGAGGGGATATCGGAGCTTGGTTTTGGAACCGCCTCGCGAGCCCGCGCACGTCATGGATTGCACGGTGTGCGCGCCGATGGCGGACAATCTCCTGTCGAGGAAAATCGGGGAGCTCGGGGGAGGCTTCAGCCACGAGAGCGAGCACGACCTGGCGGTGATGGTGGGCGAGTTCCTGGAGAACGGAGGGAGCGGCGGGGCCGAGTCGTGGTGCAGCAGCGACAGCGACTCGGGGCTCTGCGATCTCGCCCAGCTCGCCGAGAGCATCGCGGTAAGTTCTTGCTTCATCGCCGGCCTCCTTCGCGTTGGAGCGTTTGGATTTGCCTTTATGCGCGCGCGCGCGCGTGTTTATGTCTGCCAACGGGTAAAGTTTTCATTTTTTTTGAAAGTTGATATAGAAAGCTCGCAAGGAATTTCAGCTTGCTAAGGCTTAGGGGTTTTCTGCGGTTCGGTTTCTTCTGTAGCAATTAAGGAAAATAACAGAAAGATGATGGCAAAAAATGAAATCAGTTCGTGGGTAAAATTGCTGCGTTAAGCCGAGGTAATTTTGTCCGGAGACTGCAGATAAAGCTGAACCCAATTGGTGGTTTTTTGATGCACCTATATTTGGTAGAATTTTTCAATATCTGGAGGAATTACAGGTCAACTTTAGGTGTTAGGTTGATCGTGGGAAGAATATTTAAGCCCCTGCTTCTCTTAATGGAAAGTAGGTAATTTGGTGTGGTTGTATCTACTGCTATCTTTCTATTGTGGAATGAAGTTGATTTGGTGCATGTTTATTCCCCGTGTTATTTGTCTGGGGTGGTCCTTGGGGGGAAACCTAGTGTGGCAGTCATACTTTTCGAGCCCTTTAGGACTTGCCATTTTGTTGGGTGTCCTTACAATCGATGATGTGGAAAATGCTGGGATGCTAGGATATAGTGAATACAGAGGTTGTACGGTGTTGAATATTCGGCAGTTCGTTTTGGTCCCATGAGATGAATTATAAATTGTTTCCGGAGACAATTGTTTGATCTTGTAAGGGCCTTAGGTCTCTTGGACAATGATATCATATTTCCGTGGATGGGATTTTTGCTAGTTTGCCTTCGGTAACTTGAATTAGATGATTTTGGTGTCCGGTACTCCCCTGAGAAGTATAATCAATAGTCCTGTTGCAGATTGTGAAGTGCGATTATAAGCTTCCCTCTACCTTAAATAACTCTCATGTTACTGTCCAGCTTTGTGGGTACTGAGTCACGGTTGATTAATTAATGGGAGTTTTTATTTCTGTGGGTATTTAAAATTAGTTGTCAACCTTATTTTAACATGCTTTTGTGAGACTGCCATTACCGGTGCTGTCCTAAATTGATTTACTGGAATGCATATTTAATTGATGGCCCGATGGTGCGTGGCTTGCTCGGTTGACGTACCTTTTATTCGGAGGAGTGATTTGGCAACTAAAAAATGAAAAGTCATTACTATGGAAGTTAATAAATGAATAGAGATGACTGGACTGTTCTTTTTTATTCGATACTTATTAGATTATGGACATGGAAACTGATAATTCCATACAAAACACAAAATTTCTCCTTTCATAGAAGTTTGGAGATGAATAATTTCTGTCATGAAATTATTGGGTGAGCAATTTGTCAGAGATAGGTGATATTAAGTTACCCATTAAAGTCGTATCTTTCTCCTCGAGTGTCTCTAGTCAAAATGAAATGCTATTGGTAGCATGCACGGAAAGAGTGCGGATGAGGATGATCAATTCAGACCCGGACAGAATAATTCAAAATCTACCAATTGATGGAAGAGGATCTGACCGCCAGAAAGTTGATGTGGTATGATGTTGGGTTATTATGAATTTTGCAGATGGAATGAGTAGGATAGATGAAAAAGGAATCGGCTGTATCGGAGTTTGAGCTGACCATGGTGGAGTAGCTGATACTCTTAGGTGGTGTCATATTGGTTTGATTGGAAATAAAGTGTCTGTTAATAGCACTGTAGGCTATACACTGATTCATTGAAATATGAGTCAGCTTCACCTGGAACTTGTGTGCATGTCGAAGGCCATCTTAATCATGTCCTTGAATAATCCAGAAAAATTTTGGTCCTTAGGGAATGAGAAGATCTAATTTTACCATTTGGATCAAAGTTCTTATTGTGAGACACAAAACTATTTCGCTATGCTGAGATTGGGGAGGGCATATAAAATAGATGATCTTATAGTCCATCTGAGAGTAAGGGGCGTGAGTAAGACTGGTTCGACTTGCAAGATGGATTTTTCCTTTCTTGCTGTTTGATCTGTTGTTATTTTTGCTATCCGGTGTTTTCCTATACCATAAAAAGTTAAAAAGCTGTAGAGTTGATTCTCACATTATGCGAATGTGCCTTTTTGTCACAGTTCTCTAAGCGCAACTTGGATCAGTATGAGAGTGACTTGCAATCAGTGGTCCATTCTCTTGTGCTCTCCATCAATGAGATAGACCTTCAGTTTGTCAAGTCAGGACCGTGTAATGCTAGCTGCATTAGATTTTCTCTGGTCCACCTTTTGAGACAATCGGGATATGATGCGGCAGTTTGTTCATCAAGATGGCAGGGTGGCAGCAAGGTCCCTGGAGGTAGTTGATTGATCTTTATCTGCTCGTCAATGCATTTGCCAGTACATTATCTTTGTGCTGCCAACTGTTTTTTTTATATTTGGTACAACTGTTTCAGCATTTCCTTATGTAACACGATATATGATGCAGGGGATCATGAATACATTGACGTGGTTAATAATACCAGCTCTGGAAACTCTGATCGGTTGATCATAGACATTGACTTCCAGAGCCACTTTGAGATTGCTAGAGCTGTCGAGTCATACGACAGAATACTGAAGTTACTTCCCGTGATCTATGTGGGCTCTTTGAGCAGGCTCAGTCAGTTTCTCCAAGTAATGGCTGAAGCTGGTAAGTTTTCGCTGAAACAAAACTCGATGCCACTCCCTCCGTGGAGATCTCTTGCATATTTACAAGCGAAATGGTACTCGCCCTACCAGAGACAGTTCGATGCCGAGAAGCAGAGCGGCATCGGCAGGAGCTTGTTGGAGCACAAGCAGTGCAGTGGACATTTAAAGAGGTTGCAGTCCGCTCTAGTGTCTGAGATGGAGGCAGACCGGCAGCTGAAGCCCAAAAATGGCGACAGTAAGAAGAGCCAGAGGATGAAGGCTGACCGGCGGAGGCACTCCCTGTTCAGGACGACGGCTTGACTTGGGACTTGGGTGGTTTTTTGACACTTTGAGAGAGAAATATGTTGCGGCTTTTTCATCAATTTTTTTCCCCATATAGTAGAATAAGTGTGGACCAAAATGTCAAGATGGTTCATTCAAATATGGTGGGGCGTCATAGGCATCGCCATAATATAGAGAGACTGTTTGATTTTGAAGTGAGTCGGCAGCATAGAGCAATTTTCTTACGGTGGGAGGGAATCAGCAGTGCTCTGTGGAGTTCAAGGTTCTCACAGGTGTTATGTCACCTTTTCTCTTCTCTTTTTTGTCTGTTTTGCCTACGGTTTTGTAATCCCTTGCCTCTCTATTTTGTGGGCATGGCAAAAATCTCGCTTGTTTTTTATGTACTGGTCGTGACATTTTGTTCCTTTCCATTTATGGAAAAAAAGATTAGCCTAGTAGCTTTACCTGCTAATTCTCTTTATGGTATGATATGGCCGCTAAGTTTTCTTCACTGGAGTGGGAATGAAGGAGCGTACAACAGAATATCTTTGGTTTCGAATTCGCGATAACATTCACTATTCACGCCCAGTTCGTACACCATCTGATCCAAAAGATGGAATGTCGACCGGATGTATCACATAAAATTCCTTGTCTCCATCGTCAGTTCACATGGAATTTTTGTAAGAAGCGAACTGTCATTTTTTTTCGGTTGGATAGAAGCGAAGTGTCATTCACCGATCCCTACAGTGGCGATTTCCATTGACAGGGCTATGATGCAATGCAGATCTTGACGATACGAAGAAACGGTAAGTTCTGACGACGATTTGTCGACATCGGCTTAGGCCATGTCAACATCTTAGGGGTTCATTTCGATCGCATACTGTCATGGTGTTGATGCCCTCTTCAGCTTGCTGTACCCCATTCCCATGGACCACCGCCAAAGGAAATAGATGAGATTCCTTCCTTTCATTTGCTAACTCAACCTTTATTAAGTGGAGTAATGCTACATGAGCCGACTGAAATGGCCCGAAACTTAGACCGACTCGCGCGTAATGACATCCTTGGGGAGGAGGATCAAGTTGGCTCTTGTGAACAGCACCTCATCCTTGTCATTTTACCTTTGATAGATAAAAAGGCGGAGATGGCCAACTGGTGCTAATAATCTCCTTTAGACATATTACCGTAAAAGGGTTTTGCACCCGCCATGAAAGGTTCAGTTTGTGCCATATCTACTCAGCAACTCCCGTGATCCAAAGGTCTGAGATTAGTAAACTCTTCCTAGTTGCTCCACCAAGATACTGGCCATTAAAAAAAATCTCTTCACACGAGTTATGTTGTAGCTAGGTAACTTAAAACAAGCATTCAAATATTCGCTCACGATGTGAATCGAAGTTATGATCTTGTGAAAATTGGACAATCCATTTATCACTAGACCAATCATGTGATTCGTGTTGAACAACAGAATTTTCGACAAGGGCTCGATGAGAATAATAAATAGCATATACAATGATTTTAATCGATTTTTTTTAAAAAAATTTAAGTTACATCGTAAAATTTTTTTAGTAAGTATCTAGAAAAGAAAAAATAAATATAAATAAATAATTCGTATTTTTATCTTTGTTGTTCAGGACTAATTTGTGCTTTGATAGAATGTGTCACTTGTTTGAAAACATAGTCCTGTTTTTTTTTCCAAATAAACATTTTTTTTTACTTTTACACTCCTATAAAAATTAGAAACTCCATATATTTAAATTTATAACTTACGCATCAAAACCCTCGATTACTTATTTTTCATGGAAAATAATTATTATCGTCCGACTTGATAACTTTGAAAATACAAGAACACGCGAAGGACACTAGATAAACATATTAGCAAACATGATTTGGTCAAAATTACATCTACTACCGGACAGACTTTGTCGATTTTTGCGCTACGAGAAAAAATTAAACTAAATGCAAAAAATATATTTACCCGTTATTTTTTACACACAAAGGATCAACACGGATACAAACATCCCATTGTCATGTCAAAATCAAACTGTATTTCCTTACTGCTTTGTACCATATCGATGATTGCTAACTACTTAACAAAATACAGTTTTTAATTGACTACCAAAAAAGGAAGAAGAAGAAATGCATGAAAGAGGGAGAAAAAAAAGGCAGAAGTTGGAGTAGGTGAACAGAAGTTGGAGTAGGTGAACAAGGAGAGTAGAGATGTAACTTTTTCTTTTCAAAGATCCATGATCTTTTAGGAGAATTTCCATGTAACTATATGAGAATAAGGTCATGACGTAAAAATTGATTTAAAAGAGTAGATTGGGTGCAGGCACATTTAATTCTCCACACCATCAACTTAAAACAAAACGTCATATTTGCACTGTTCGAATTTTGACCCGCGTCTTACCTGATCCACAAGACCAATAAGATATTTATGCAAATAGAGAATTACGCATTGATTTATGTGAGTTTTCACGTCATGAAAAAAAATTCCAAATTGCTTGAAAAGTAAATAAGATAAGTCTCCACAGTTGACACTGAGTGATTATATCATGCCCACATTAGCATTTAGTATATGAGCTGTTCAGGAGCTAAAATGTCATACGAATATGTTGCTAGCTATGTGACAGACTTCAAATGTACAGTGATAGTACACTTCACAATGGAAAATGAAGTATCATAGTCTAAAGAGCGAGGTAAAAGATTAGGTACAATTAAGCGTAATCTTTAATAAAACTCCATGGCAACCTGATGAACAAGTCATCCTGTTCCCTGGGAATGATTTTGTAATCAAGAGTAGATTGTCACTTTCCAAAAAGTGACAGCACCGTTTTCTTTGCATTTCTCGTAATACATCGGAGTAACTGTACTCTTATGTTTTAATAAACCTAGCCATATCATGTTTCCGAGTCTTGTAATTGTTGGTTTTCTTCTACAGCTAATAGGAGCCATTCCCGAGGGGCTTTGGGCCCCAAAGTCTCTTGAGCAAATGCAAATAGCGTTAGACAAATCATTTAGCCCAAAGCAAGTCCGGATGTGTTTTGGAAAGCAGCATTTTTGTGCCATGCCTTGTGGGATGTTGAGCTGGTATTATTGGATTACTGGTAGAGTAAATTTCATAACCATCATGATTATGAATTCACAGCATTTTCACAATACTAGTGAAGAATAATTGGATAAAAGACATTTAGCATCGTATAAGACAGAGCGGATGATATGATGGATCATCTAGTTTCTCTTAATTTTGTTTTCTTGTGCATATCCTTGATTTTAATAGAACTCGTTACAGATCATTTATATTAATAAACCTATTTCATGATTTAATTAATTGAAAGGTGGGGTCAAGATCCTATGATTTCCTTTTCTTTTAAATATCCAAAATCTCTAGAACGGGGTTTAGTAATAAATTTATTTTAAAAAAAATCTTATAGAATTTTTTTCAGCCTGTATATGAGATGGGCCGGCCACTTTTTTTATAGTCGATCCATCGATAGCCATCTAGTGGTCGGAGAAGCACAACTGTACGTATTCATAATTGTTTCTAAAATTTATATTATCGGCGAATACTTTCAAAAATAATTATTGCAGGGCAATTATTGGCTTCTTTGATTTGCCCAAACTTGATTGCCCTTCAAATATGGCAAAAAAAAAAAAAAAAGAGGTGGTACGCATGGTATGCTTACGAGCCTTTCGTGCACGTAAATATAGTACATAATCCGACTATAATTAATGCCATATGTATAGTGAGTTATATTTGATTTATATGGGATATGTTCATAATTAGCGTTAAATTATGTGAATTGATCAAAATTAGGGGTGAGCGGTTTCGGGTTCCGGATAAATTCCGCCTAGAACCTGGAACCTACCATCGGGTACAGGTTCCTCAAAATGAGGAACTTAGAACTTATCCATTAGAATGTGAAACCTGGAACCTACTCTGTCACAGGCTCTGGGGTTGGTTCTAAGTTCCAACATGTTCTTTTTTTTTTTTTTTTTAATTTCGTTTTGAATTAAACAAAACAAAAATAAACACAATAGTAGATCATCTGAATGATACATACACAATGCCCTGATGTGATATTCAAGGGATATAATGCCAAGTTTACAAATGACTAGATAGAACTAAACCATAATTGCCCAATATCAATTGAAGGGGAAAGATAGGGTAACTACCTTATTGTCGGAAAATCCTCCAACACCAGCATCAGCATTCCCAAGCCCGTTATCTCTAACAACTCTTAAAGAATCAGTTAGTGAGTCACAGGTGGTATCAGAGCTTGAACTCTGTTTCGATCTCCCTACAGCCTGGGCCTTCTCAATAGAAAAATTTTAAGTAGGAAATCATGAAGATGGCTGAACTACTTAACTACAGTAATAGCATGGGCTACCTAGCAAAAAGCTGTGACTAGTTCCTGTCTCAAAATGCAAAATTGAGATCTAGGTCCAGTATAGTTTGCAACACAAGGAGTTACTCTCATCAAGTCAAGAAGATAGTGCCTAAATCAAAACAAAAGAGTAAAATGGAAAGAGGACCTGCTTTTTTTCTAAATCAAAACAAAAGATAGTGATTTAATGGGTGACTTCACTCCTCAAATCAAAAGCTCATACTAATGACTAAGGCAACAACCTGCTTTTTCTATGGTTCATCAAATGATACTTCCTATGGGACAATACAGATATACTTTAAAAAGAAAAGATCAAAAGCATGACATAAGGCAAAGTGCTAGAAGGAAGAGATTCTAATCAACAAATTGCCCTTTCATTTTTTTGTCTGTGCTAGTGTCTGCGTTTACAACCAAGGTTTTTCAGTTTTTACAACATCTTTGGCAAATATCTCAAAGCTCCATCGACATGCAAAGGCGGCACCTTAAAGCTATTTCTAGGAAGTTGCTCCAGCCAATCAGTTCATCACAACACAACTACATCACAAAGAATTTCAGCATGGCTATTTTATTACACCAAACAGACCATGTAGCTTCTCTTAAGAAGCAAATATCGAACTTTGATTTTCTCTCATCAAGGGAGAAAAAGTCCACAACTTTCAGTTTTACTACAAAGGTCAATAACTTGGAACAACATATAGACCATGTTAACAGCTACATAGGACATACTTCCATTCGATACTCGGACGCTGTTTGGTATCTTTGAGGTCATATAGCTATGAAAGTGTTGCACTCTGAAGTATTTGCTCTCCAGCTTCCAAAAGCTACAACATCCCTTTCTAAAGATGTAGGTGCTGTTGGGCAGTCGTACCAAACATCCAACTAAGATAGCTGGTGACAAGCTTACAGGAATCCCGCATACTAGGCAAGCAGGGCTGAAAAAATCCATAAACACAAGCAACAAGTGCAAGGGAGTGCTGATCACTTAAAAATTGAAAGGCATGTGTGCTACATAGAAGAAATAGCACAAAGATGAAACTAAGGCTGGCTTCAAGCCAGTCTTGAAGCTTGGGCTGAACCTTTTGACTAAATGTTGAAGACAAACCAAGGAGATTTTTCCTTTTCTTTTTCTTCTTGTGGATGAATTGGCCTGTCTAATAACCTTAAGGTTTACCAAAAAAAAACAAAGACAGAAAGCCGCTCATGAACACGATACTGTAGTTATTGCATGAAAGGAATGAAACTATACACAAAACTCAATAAAGCCATTAAGCTAACTACTCATACATAAATAAACAAGTGGTACAAGCAGATTGTGAGCTTACATCTCTTGTGTTCCAAAGAAATGCACAAAGTACTTTTTTGGGTCAAGAGTTTGGTGCCAATTCTCTTGCCTGCTAATCTAAAGACATAAAAAAAATCATTATTCACGGAGCAACCATCATACAAAAGATGCGCATCGCATCACACTGATTAAATCCAGAAAGGTTCACTTCCAAAGTGTTGGGCAGAAATAGTACACAATGTGAGCAAGTAAGAAAATCCAAAAAGAACAGACTCCCCAAACGTAACGGCCGACCACCTATTCACTTCACAACATAAATTAAATCAAACTAAACCATTTTCCAACCGCGAGAAGGCAAAAATAGAAGAAGGCAGAAAGTAAAAACTTGCGCTTGAACACCCAAACAAAAATGATAAAAACACGCAACAATCAAAGGGAATATAGAGCAAAAAGCGTGAACCTTGGCAGGCCAAGCAGGGTCGCCCTTGACTTTGGCAAGAACGAGATCACCCAAACTCAACTGATGCTTACTCTTGTCCTTGGTCACTCCCTTCTTGCACCCTCTAGCCAGAATCGGAAACCCTAGAAAAAGCAGAGACCGCGAACAAGCCGGACCGCGGTTGATGACGACAGAGGAAGAGCCGAGGCGGACGCCGAATGGAGCGAGGAGAGGCGAGACGGTCTCGTCAAGTCGTGGGTGTTGGGAGTGGGAGAGAGAGTGCAACGGAGGAGTGACTGAGCATGGTAAAATTTGGGAATAAACTAAGGAAGTTAGGGTTTTTACTTTTTAGCGAGGGAGAGCCAGTTCCGGCTCCGAGTCCGGTTCCGGTTCTTATAGGAACTAGAAACTAGAATCGGAATCGACGGTTCCTAAAAATTGAAATCAGGAATCGGGACCTCTCACCCTAAAACTGGGAACCGAACCTTACCCGCCGGTTCGGTTTTTCGGTTCCTGGTTCTACCCTGGAACCGTGCTCATCCCTAGTCAAAATGGTAATAATGACCGGAAAGTTAGCACTAGAAGCATTAAATCATTTAATTCTTGTGCAGTTATGTGAGTAGCTTTTTAGTCAAATAGAATTTGGAGAGCTACGATTTCTTTCCCGTGAAGATGAGATAGAGTTTCTCAGGAGAACTTTGGGAAACTTTGTCGAAAACAATTTATTCATAAGATGCTTGCATAGGCGAACACCTTTGTCCTCTTTGGAGCAGACGAGGTTGGGCATACAATTCTCCATGTTTTTTTGGACTTCAAATTGAATCTAGCGAATTAAGTACAAACATCCACATATATTAAGATAACACAGTGAGGAAACAAAGTTTTCCCTCAAAGTTTTCACATCTATGCAGTACTTCATCCAAATAAAATTATTTTGCTTTTCTGCATTCGGGATTGACTCGACCTTCGTAATTGTTAAAGCTCAGCCAAGTAAAAGCGGAACCAGCGATTTTCGGAAGCCGATGAAAAAGCATATCCTTGGGAGTGGTCTTTAGCTCCCGACAAACTTGGTTGATGCTCTTGCCATTCTCCAAGTAGATGCAAGAATACGGCTTCTTGGTCTTCCCTCCAGCATGGCGCTCAAACTGGCAGGGACTAATGTACTGCGCGGTTCAACGTAGAAGACAAGTTACCTTACCAATCCCCGACTCTTACTATCCTCTTCAACTCTACGGTTGAACAGAAAGAGAAATAAATCGAAGTACAGTCAGTTGCTTACTCGAGAGTTGTTGCATTTGTTGCAGCTGCAAAGAATCTTTGACCCTTTTATGACACCATGAAGAATTATCTATGGAACTCCATGTATCAAGTGTCGAATTAAGAACCAGAAAAATTAAGAAGAGTACAGCATGAAAGAGACTGGGCAAATGACCATACGAGAAAGAACTTACATCACCGCTCCACGAAATGTACTTCACTGGCGCCCCATTAAATACTCCGGTCGATAACAGACTCTGGTTAGATAACGGGTATATGTTAGGGCCAGGCTCTCTAGCCGCGCCTAGCTTCTCTCTTGTGCAAGCTTTCTGTGTTTTTGCGTTACCTCCCAGATTCGAATTGCTCTCTGAAGCAAGATGATCATTTGCCTCAACTGTGCCCACTTGACTAGTTGTGCCCGAAAATTGAGCAGAGTTCTGATTGTGTGTTGTCGCCTCACCATTGGTTGTCCTCAACAATCTTCCGTCACTGACCTTTTTAAAGGAGTTCCTTATCGGCACATGCACGGCATTTTCTGAATCATGAACGTCATTGATTTTTGCCTTTAGCATTTCATCAAGATTGTGAGAATTCGCTAGGGCATCGCCTTGACATGAATCCTTGAAATCCCTTCTTCCAGCGCCCATACCATCGGTACCAGGTGACACATTAGCCGTGTATAGAAATGGCGAAGGCCTCGCTACAAGTCCGCCTTGAACTTGCCCCGGAATAGACAGACCATTGGAATCGGTACCAAGTGACACATTAGCTTTGTCCAATGGATAAACACTCCTTAGAAAAACATTTGGCCTGGTGATGGCTGCTTCAATTGCTTGTTTCTTGTTGCTCGACATTCCCAGACGAGTTACATTCGTTAACCACGGATAGGCACGCTTCGGATCATATGTTCTGGGAATATAATAGCTCTGTCCAGAATATTTGCTGCCTCCGTTGTCCTTTGTCATTTGAAAGAGTTCAAGCCCAAAGGTCTAGAAAATAAATGAATAATTTTATTGAGTTGAGATAGAAGATTAACTGACACATTTAGAATCTAAGTATCCTAAAAGTAAAAGACGTTAGTACTACAAGGGAAAAAAGTATACTTTCCCTCGCATAATGGAAAACATCAAGTGATGCAGACGATGTAAATTGTGGCACTGTTATAAAGCCCTCCTTCAAGGGTAAGGGCAACTATAGCAATATGGCGGCACAAAATAATGCTCATCATAGTATAATCAAAGAGGAATGCCACATAAACAAAGATACGTAAAGTTTATGATAGTTGATATTCATATAGACCACAACGGCACAGAATCCACTAGCTATAGCATAACGACATGCCAATTACAAGCTTTACACACACATGCATTGTGGTGATTAAGGACGTAATGGAAGGACATTGTCCGAGTAAGATCTTTGTTTTCTCTAGGATAGCTCACTGATTTTCTTTGGAGCACTCTGTTCTTTTTAATAGCACTGCAGAGCTTGATGTCAAAACGGAAAGCTCATTTTTTCTTCAAGAAATCCCTATTGAAGAGTTTCATGAAAAACCTCCGCCTTCTTTCTAAACCATTGCCAAGATTATACGGGAGGATATGTGAATGTAAGAAGACCTACCAGTTTCTTACTTAACGCAGCATCAATGAGCTTCCATGTGAGTATGGATATGACTATTATCTATTAGGTATCAGAAGAACTTCTCATTCTTAAGGCTCTCTGAAACACGAGGCACAATTCGGTTGAAATATCAAAGCATCTCGATGAAACCATTAATCAGATCCTCATTAAATATCTTATCTAGCTTATACGCGAGCACAGAAAAATTTGACATGAAAAAGAGGGAGAAACCTTCTTACGTCTCCAACACACGTTAAGCATCCTGACGAAACCGTTAATAAAATCCTCATTAAATATCTTATCCAGCTTACATACGAGACACAAAACATAATTACAAAGATGAGAAATGCCAAAAAGTCACACAAATTAACTAAATGCAATATCAGATTCATACCAGTCACTATTTCAGCATGACTTACCTTAATGAATAGCATAAGAGAGTTATACAGTATTGGCCAAGTCCAGCAGAATACTTTAGAATCCACTCTAAATTAAGAGGTAAGTGCATGACTTTTCAAGAAGAAGATATTTATTGCTTACGTGTTCCGCATTTATCAACTGCGAAATGATTTTAGGGAGTTTTAGTATACAAATCTGAATCGTGATGAAACTCTGCTAGAGCTTGAGGATTTGAGTTTAGACAAGTATTCTCTCTATAATCTCAACCTTTTAAGATCAGGGACTTGGCTACTCTATGATTTATATGGCAGTAGTAGGTGATGTTAATGACCGAACTTTTTCCATCTAAATCAAGTGGGAAACACGGATCCATTGGTGCGATTTAGATCTCTTTCAAAATATCATGTTTGGAAGTTTAGAAATTTCCCCATAAAAGTTAGTCTTCTAACAAGGATCAAGTGTCTGGCAACATCCTTTTTCATGTCAAGGGTAGACGAAGGAGGATTAGAAACATCTGAGGGAACAATTCGACCAATTCTCATTGTGAGAGGAACAGAAATATGGGAAGTTTTCGGAAGTTAGATTTCTAGCAGGCTTGGCTCTCATCATCGAGCTTCCAGACAGTGTCTGTTCAAGTCAGCTAGATGCGCGAACTATATCAGAGGGAGGCAGAAAATTGGCATTTTTTGTACTTTAAGATACGAAAACAAGCCAGACAAAGATCTATATGTACTTGTTTATGATTGTGTTCAAGCCACGATCTTATCTTTCTGGGCATATAACTGAAGATAAAGGAGCTGAAGAAAGTCTCATAGGCTTTAAACAGGAATGTAAGATTTAGTTTGGCAGCGGAAAAAGTGTTAGGCACCTCTTCCAATCCAAAAATATAGGAAAGTAATTGTCCGCGATCCTAGATGATCTTCTTAACACATTTCCAACTTGATTCGAAACGCCGTTTCCACCCCTCTAGTCAAGTTATGAGATAATCCCAGAAAGTTAAACTTTGAGTAAGTTCGTAATAAAACCGACAACATTAATTACAACCCTACGGATAGAATTACTCAGAGACGATGTGGATGTGTCACGCAATGCAACGACATCATGGAATTTTTAAGTGTCATAAGACAATTAAAATGTTCCATTTCAGCAGATATATATCAGATAACTAGACTAATTGCGTATCATTAGCCCACTACTTCAAAATCTTTATTAAGTAAACATAGCCACGATAAAATAGTTGAGCCGGAAGCGAAAAATGTAGATCAATTGCATGAAACCTTGATCCGCACGGCAAACTATTAGCGCCAAAAATTCATAGAAGCAAAATAACAGAATTGGACAGAAAATTCGAAAGACAAAAGCTTCACCGGGAGTTCAAAGACCACTAACATTTTTCTTGTGTGGATGAATTGTGAGCAAATGCGACGTCTCCGTTTTATCACCTCGAGCTCGAAGTACACTGCGTGAACCGCCAAAAGATCAAATTTTTACTGTTATATATGGAACTTTAAACAGAATTTGCAGATTTACTATATGAAAAAGAACAACGGCTAGCCTACCACACAAAAAACCATGCACCCATGTCCAAAGGTTAAATCTTTCGATCAAACAAACTTGCAATGAGTGATCTATAGAGAGAGACATGTTGTAGTGACATACGAAGACCAAGCTCAAGATGATTGTAGTGAAGTTCGAAGCTTTTAGAGGTGCGGTCATGCACATTTGAGCCATACTTCAAATATTTCTCACTTTCTCAAAGGAAAATGAAAAAAAAAGAAAACCAACAGCAATAAAAATAGTACAGTCATTAGATTGGATAAGTACCTTGGTTGGAAATGGACCGGAGTTGTCGTCCCCGGCACGATTTGCTCCTTGCCGGAGAGATTAGGATGATTGTATTTCTTTTGGACGAGGAAGATCTATGTGAAAGAAGATGAGCAAGATGTAGGTGAAAGAAAGATTAAAAATTTGACCTTTGAGACTCTTAAATTACTGATGGCTAGAGTTTAAGAGTTATTTCCTTACCATTAATGCCATTTCCATTCTTGACGTCCTTAGCTCGGTAATGCGTGGATAATTATGTGAGCCCACCCTCCCCAGTCGTGAACCAAATTACATACCAAATGTGCATATTGTGAGGTGTGGCTCACAACTCTTTGAGATGGTATTATGGATTAGTGGTAGGGTAAATTTCAAAACAAATTAATTTCAAAACAAATTATCATTAGGAATTGCAAATAACGCATTTTCATAACACAAGTGAAGAAAAATTGGATCAATGACATTTAGCGTCGTATAAAATAGAGCCTATGATATGATGGGTCAACAAGTTTTTATTTTATTTTATTATTATTGTGTTTTTCTTTTCAAATAGAAGCCGTTGAAGTTTAGTTAGATTGATAAACATAGTTTATGGTTTGATTTATTAACAAGTGGAGTCAGTATCCTATGGATTCTTTTCCTTTTATATATCTAAAGTCTCTAAAATGAGTTTCGGTAATTAATTTCTTTCAAAGCAATTATTATATGTACAATTTAGTCGGGCCTTATATGCGATCGGCAAATTGATTCCTATATAGCCATTCCATCGATAGAGTTCACACATATTTCTTGCCGAGTTATACTAGTGCCATCGACTTAATATGGCTATTCTAGTGGTCCGAGAAGCACAAATGAACATGTTCATAATTGTTACCGTAATTCCTATTATTGGTCACTTATTTTCCAAAAATAATTATTGCAGGGCAATTATTAATTCCCTCAATAAGGCCAAAATTGATTGCCCTCCAAATATGGCAAAAAAACAAAATGAGGGGGCATGAATGGCATGCTTACATGTCGATATAGAATAGAATCCAACCGTATAATTAATGTCATATGTACATGCGAGTTATATATAATTTCTAACAGATATGTTCCTAATTAGACTTGATTATGAGAAGTGTACAAATGGTAATAATGATCGGAGGAAGCTGCACTAGAAACATAATATCATGAATTCCTCGTACATTTAGGTGAGTAATTTTTTGGTCAAGTTGAATTTGGAGTTCTATGATTTATTTCCCTCGAAGACGAGATGCCAACCTCGCTTGAGGTCACCAGACCCAAGGCGACCGTCGCCTTGGGTAGCGCGACCCTCTGGTGACCTCAGGCGAGGCTAATCGATAGCTAATTTAGCTCGCCAGTGACATAAGTGTAGTTTTTACCAAATAGCATATATGTCAAAATTGCTTTTCAATATGTTTTTTAAAATATATTTTACCAAACACTACTCGCATTTTGGAAAATCGTTTTGGCCAAAAGAACTTTACATTTTCCACGAGATATTCGTTCAAAGCCGAACCAAACGCACCCTCGAGTATCTAATTTCATGTTCGACCAATCAAATTTGAGTACCGTCCGACACTTTCAAAACGAGAAGAAAAAGGAAAACAAAATCCCACCAACCAAAAATTAGCCGCTTTGACCCACTTTGACCAACCACCAATGTCTCCCCACCGTCCTTTGGCACTCTGCATGTACTCCGCAATCCCATCTCTTCGGCAACCCCAAACCCAAAACGCATCCAATCATGGCCACCCACCACCACCTCCTCCTCCTGACCGCCACCCTCCTCTACCTCCTTGCCACCGCCACCGCCATCGGCGTCAACTATGGCACCCTCGGCGACAACCTCCCACCCCCCGCCCAGGTGGCCAACTTCATCAGGACCCAGACGATCATTGACCGGGTCAAGATCTTCGACACCAACCCCGACATCCTGCGCGCCTTCGCCAACACCGGGATTGCTGTGACCGTAACCGCCGTGAACGGCGACATCCCGGCCCTCACCCAGCTCGCCTTTGCCCGCCAGTGGGTCGCCATAAACATCGCCCCGTTCTATCCTCAGACCCGTATCATCCGCGTCCTCGTCGGGAATGAGATCATCCACAGCGGGGATAAGCGCCTCATCGTCAACCTCCTTCCCGCCATGAAGACCCTCCACAATGCTCTTGTTCTTGCCGGTTTCAGGGGCATTCAGGTTGGAGAGTCTCTCACATCTTTGTGGACAGAATTGTCTTATTTTTCCAGACATTATAGTTTCGCATGCAACGTTAGGATCTAGCCTCGAGTAGATATTGGAATCAATTCATAGCAGGAGCACATGCGGCCGAATCTTACTATTGCATGTGGAGATCATCTTTTCTGCGCGCGTGGACAGAATAAACACATGGAACGTAATATTTAACGGAAATTGGTATGATCAAATTCAGAATGACAATACAGGATCAACAAGGTGACCAATGGATCATGATTTTCCGCAAGAGACAATTCAAAGAAGTTCAACTGAACAGCCATATCCATCTAATATGCAGCAGACGACGCTAGCTAATGTCTTGTATTTGTTCTCTGATCAGGTATCAACCCCCCACTCCCTCGGTATCCTTGAGGTGTCCGAGCCGCCGAGCATAGGGAGGTTCAGGCGCGGGTACACCCGGATCCTCGTGCCGATGCTCAAGTTCCTCCGAGATACCAAATCGCCCTTCCTGGTCAATCCCTACCCTTACTTTGGCTACTCCCCTCGAAAGGCGAACTACGCCCTCTTCAAGCCTAACCGAGGCATCTACGACAAGTTCACCCGCATCACCTACACCAACATGTTTGACGGCATGCTTGATGCTGTCCACTCAGCGATGAAGGCTGCAGGCTATGGTGACGTGCCGATCGTCGCGGCGGAGACTGGGTGGCCCTCCCTTGGCGGCCCCGGCGAGCCTGCCCCAACCCTGGCGAACGCCTTCTCTTACAATGGGAACCTGTTGAGGCACACTGCGTCACGCCGGGGGACACCCCTGATGCCGAACAGCCGGATAGAGACGTACATCTTCGCCTTGTTCAACGAGAACCAAAAACCGGGCCCAATCGCTGAGAGGAACTTTGGGTTGTTCAGGCCAGACTTCTCGCCGGTCTACAACATCGGAATCTTGCGCAGTGAAAGGGTACGTCGAATGTTACAATTGCATGTTATTGTCATAGGTTTATCGAATTTTTCAAAATTTTTAATTACGCTTTCCTCTAATAATTTCGGACTTTTCAAACAACCGAGAGAGGTTAGCAATGAATAGAGTCACAGCATGCAACTGACACAACCTGTCAGAACTTGCAAATTGCTTTGTTACTTGGAAAACGTGAATAAACCTTTTTAGAAAAACCATCTACCATTATTAGGGCAATTCTGATGTCCAAAAACTTATTCAATACAGCAACATCGCGGGGCAAGAGGCAGGTCCAGGAGGCCCGGGACAAGGCGCGGGAGGAAGGCCCGCCGCGGGGGTGGCGGCAAGCGGTGGTGCGTGCCGAAGCAAGGCGTGAGCGATCAGGCGTTGCAGGCCAACATAGACTACGTGTGCAGCGTCGGCGTCAACTGTCGGCCCATTCAGGCCGGTGGGCCGTGCTTCGAGCCCAATAACGTCAGGGCCCACGCTTCTTACATCATGAACTCTTTCTACCAGACCAAGGGCCGCCAGCCGTACGACTGCGATTTCTCCGGCTCCGGCGTGTTGACCACCGTCAACCCAAGTGAGTGTCCCTATTATTCTCCATCTTTCATTAACTACGTAAAGAATATAAAAAGGAATATGGTTGACAACAGGAGAAGTGAACAAGAATACTTGACACTCATTACCATTTTGGGCTCTCTCTACACAGGTCGTGGTACGTGCACGTACATATGAGAAATCGGAAGTGTAGAGATGGCGGCATGACCTACTGGAAACTACGAAGACTGTCTCGCTAGCATTGTAATGCCAAAGAACTAATTGAGTAATAACACAGATAATTGTACTGTACTTGATTAATGATAATTTATTCTTTTAATTCAATTTTCAAAAATGCTTGACTCGTGAACATTATTTCAGAGAAGCAGCACATTTTATCCGGAGCTAACCATGTCCAATTGAATTTAGTATGCTACTCAGTATCTTAATTGATCAGTCAATCGCTCATGATAAAAGGAGCAAGTCGTCTGTAGAATAAAACTTTTCACTCAGTTTGAACACACCTAGACATGCCTCAAGTAACTTTACTAATACATGAAAAGACATTCTTAAACATGTCACTTGAAGTTCTTTAAAGTTAATTCATATCGAAGTGTCTGATTCATTTAAGTGTGGTTTGGATGCGCCAAATCTTGTATTCGGCTCACAATGCCTTCCCCTTAGAGTGACCTTGAGGGTAACGCCTGTCAGATGAAGCCTTGCCCCATCTCCATTCGAGGGGTGACTTGTGTGCATTCGTAGGGAATGATTGAGATCAAAATTGGAATACCCGGCGCTATTAAAAAGTTCTTAGACAAGTTATTACATGTGCTGTATTGCTTAACTTTGGACAAGTAATGTTTGGATTTCTAATTTGTATTATGATCAATAAGCATGTTATATTTGGGTGAAAATATATGATAGATTTCATTTGAATGGTGCGATTGTGAGATAAAAATATTAATGAGAAAGAGAGGGGAAGGGGGTGTTTTGATTTCTCTGTTTTATTTTTTTAATTAGAGTTTCCTTTGTAGTTGGGTGTTTGAAATGCAGTGGGAGCATTTTGAATAAAGGTGGCAATTTCGTAAACAGATGTACAATGCTAAATGTAATTTATCGTCTACCTAAAGTGGTTTTGTTACGAAAGATGAACTTGATTTTGGAATTTTCCCTATGTTATATGGTATTCCATCAACGATGGTAAAAAGTATGATTGCCCTCCTACTACTTCGAGGGTTTGCGTGTGCACGTTTGGATTTCTCAATTTTTCTTCTTGCCTATCAATAGATTTTGGATCGTGGAACAACCCGGACCACTAATCTCATGAATAGAATAAGAAGCCAAACTAAAGTCGGGTGTTGAGCCAAACCCGAGATTGCTTAAGTTTAGTATCGTAGAAAATCAGAAGCATACGATGCGCCTAATTCAAATGTACGTAAGCTAAAAAAATGGAGAGGAAAAGGGCAAAACCGGAAAAGACGCCCACCGTGGGGCTCGAACCCACGACCACAAGGTTAAGAGCCTTGCGCTCTACCGACTGAGCTAGACGGGCTTTTGGATTTTATTTTTGGATTTATATTATTTAAAATTATATTTTAATTCGCAAAGATACCTATGTCAGTCATACATGACAAAGAGACTATATTGTGCGGGATACGGACAGAAAAATACGGTCATTTTCCTTAAAAGCACGTACAAAAAAGTTCGAGGTTAATGTAATAGATTCGTTTAACGAGGTCATCTTGTATTTACATTAAAAACATTAGTAACAAGAAAAGCTTAAATATTAGTGTAGGAATATTTAAACCATAAGATTTAATATAATAACTTGTATCTAATAACTGTTTTTTTGTTACCGATTCGTGCTATCTAATGGGAAATCACCAGGATATTATACTTAGTTATGCCGTCTAATCATAGTTTGGGCATATAAATGATTCTTGACACGTTACGTCATTAATTAAGATGCGAAATAAATTCATAATGGAAGTACTCTTAGCGGAGGATAATATGACGTGTTTTTTTTATACATGTATAACTTGGTTCACTCTCATTCTCCAAAAATTTAACTAATGTACGGAAGACGGATGTATTTCTCCTAATCTTGTACGTACTTGTAAAGGTACATGTATTTTCCTAATACTTGTGAATGGTTTCTCCTTATAATTAATTGGACCTACAATTTTTAGGAAAATATCCCTATAGGACTCTGATAATAACAGAACTTAATTCAAGAGTGAGTTCATTTAAGCGTCCAGAGATTCATGTTTAAATCACGCACAAGCTAGTAATGACTTCATTTACACGTGCAGAGATTCATATTTAAATCATGCACAAGCTACTAGCTTGTGCAAGTGCGTATTATTCAATGGCTAAAAAACTACAACGGTGTAGAACCAAACTAATTTCTGCAAAATATACGTGGACTTTCCAAAAATATATTTGCCAACTGTTGGAGTTCCTAAATTTAAGACCAAGCTTATAGCAATAAAGAATAATATTCCAAAATTATTCATGCAAAAAATCACGGACTAATTTGCTCAGGATATTGGCGAGATGACGTGATCAAGACTTGCAATTGAGAGAGCACTCGCAGCCCAAATTGAAGTAGGGTTTTGCGAGTGTTTTTCAAAGAACTTTGCGAGATTTATTTTAAAGAAGATTAGATGGACGTAGCGGCACGAGACTCAATTGCAATGTTCAAATTTGAACCCTTGTAATGTGTGTACAAGGTGTGGGAGCAACTATTGGAACATCCAATAGTTACTTGGTCTATAGCGAGGTTGCTGTAGAAGGAAGACAGGTTTTACGTGGTAGCAGGTTCAACACTTGAAATAAGGCGATATTTGTTCTATTGGCATAAGTGGTGGAATTCGACTGTTTTGGTTGCTAGAACTGGATGAGAGGAGTAGGCAAACCCAAGCTGAACCTCTATAAATCTTGCTTGCAATTTCTCTTTTCCTAAACTCAGCAATTTCCGTTGCTTATATAACTAGTTCATTTTACGCGTAAAAGCAGAATTTTATTGGGTTGATTTTACAAAATTAATTTTCTGTTTTCTTGAAAAATCAATTCATCCCCTCTCCTTAGTTGCTTATTTGGTAGGCGAAATCCGTTTGCATGTGGATCGATTCCTGGCTTAGAGAGGGGAACCATCCCTGTGACTCAAGGTTCCTAAGTTTGGAATCAGGAGCCAAATCGGTCGCTTTTGAAACCGGATCTTGAACCGACCAGTTTCGATCCGGCTCCTGGTTCTTTGGAACAAAACATAGATTTACTCAGAGATCTATGTAATTGATCTTGAATCTGCTTCTGAGGTATGTAATACATCGTGTAATCGTTTTACTCATAGATCTGTGGCCAAAGAATTCGAATTAAGGGGTAAGCTTCAATCCTGTCAAAAGCGTAGTAGGCCCTTAACCGGGTATTTGCGTGAGTTCAAATTGATTTGTGACTAGTAAACGCGATTAGGAAATTGGTCAATTATATCACAAAGGTCTTTGGTGTTTTAGAGGGTCTCAAAAGTGACTATGAGACGTTCAAGACAACTATGTAATGTCTTAAACTAGAGCCGAGCTACGAAGACGTTATTGCTTAGCTCGAGAGATATGCAGTGCGACATCAAAATTATTTGTTGAATCAAATAAACACTAATTTGGCATTTACTGGTGAAAAGATCGATTAGTCTAAACTGAGTAGCGATGATGGTTTGAGTTCATTTGATTCAACATTTGTTTTTGTTGGCCAAAATATTTTTAACAGAGGTTTTGAAGGAAGTAATGGCAGGTTTGACAATAGAGGAAGAGGCTATGGTTTTCATGGAAGGAGGTTCGGAAATTATCCTAGATTCCAAAACTATGGACCCTCAGGAACTTTTGGTGATTCATCCGCTGGTTATCAGTCTGCTAGTTATCAATCTGGTAGAAATTACAGACCAAATTCACCTTCTCAAAGTCAAGGCTTTCGACCCTATACAACCACTTCGACTAAGGTTGCTGATTCAAAGGAGTACTTGCCTGTGGGTGGTAATTCTGCTTCGGACAGACATATTTATGTGGATAATATGAAACTTTAATGTCAGATAAACTAGAGGTCGGGACATGACGCTCTAAGTTGCTGGTACCACTTTGATAAGATTATTAAAGCGAGCTGATACCAAATGCCTTAGCTACTCTTCACTTGGAGGATGATCAAGGAGGAGATTGGTTCTCGGATTCTAGGGCAATAGCCCATATCATATCATTGACTAGTAATCTCAATTCTTTCTCTCGTTACTACGGTTCAAACATGGTAATGGTGGGGAATGGAGTTTGTTTGCCCATTATCCATATTGGCTCAACATATTTATCTACTAAATTGTATTCATTTCCTTTAAATGAGGTTTTGGTTGCCCCAGAGATTAAAAAAACTTGATTTCGGTGTCTATGTTGACTGATGATTACCCTTGCTCACTAATCTTTGATGAACTTGGTGTATCTGTTAAGGACCATCTGATGGATTCGGTAATCAATTTGGGAAAGAAATGTGGGGGTCTTTACAAAGTAAATCAAGCACAAACAGAGTCGTGGTACTCTCAAAGACAACGAACCACCAGTAGTGAAGTCTAGCACCTTCAACTTGGGCACTCAAAACTTTCAAATGATAAAGTTTCTGGAGAACAACAATAAGATCAAATCTATAAAGGTGACAAAGAGAATATGTGGAAGCTACCAGGTTAGAAAAAGCAATAAGCTGCCCTTCAATATCTCAGAATCCCTAGCTAGTAAACCACTTGTAAAAAATCTATTGTGATGTGTGGGGCCATGCTCCAGTAGAATCTTTTCAATAGTTTAAATTCTATGTAGTCTTCACAGACAGTTTTTCACGGTTCTCATGGGTGTATCCAATGAAGAGAAAGTCTGAGTTCTTTTCCATCTTTGTCAAGTTCGAAAATCTTGTCGAGAACCAATTTAAAAGTCGAATTAAATCTTTCCAATGTGACGGTGGAGGGGAATTCAATAGCAGCCCAGTAATCATTTGAATGAGAAACGAATTAAAATGTTGGTCTCCTGCCCATGTATGCTAGAACATAATGGAAATGCCGAAAGGAAACGTTGGCGCATCGTTGAGTTGGGTCTTTCTATGCTTTACCATGCACGAGTATCATTGATTTATTGGGTCAAGGCGTTTCTAACTACCACATTTCTCATCAATTTGCTGCCATCACAAGTGTTGGGAATGAGTAGTCAGTTTGGTAAGCTCTTTGGTAAGGAGCCTGACTATGGGTTTCTTCGAGCCTTTGGTTGTAAGTGCTATCCACGCCTTAGATCATATGGTGCAGCAAAGTTTGATCCACGCTCATTACCCTATATATATTTTTTTGGGTACAGTCAGAGACATAAAAGGTTATCAATATCTTTATTAGCCTATAGGAAGGGTATATGTAAGTCTTCACGTGATATTTGATGAGACGAGATTCCCATTTTCTGATCATTTGGGAACTGTTTTTACTGGGTATTCACATTTGTATAAGACTTGGTTACAAGGGGTAGAATTTTTTACTAGACAATCTGAAACAGTAGTGAGTGAAGGGAAAACATCACAACACACAAGCATGGGATTTCTATTTGATGATAACATCTCTGGACAACAAAATTATGAGCTGCTAAACGAGACAAATGTGTAGGAACCACAGTTAGGTTCACAAGAACCATGCACAGACTATGAAACACATAAAGAAGCAGTAGTCTTTGCCTCAGGTGATTTACCAGTTCCATCCACTCAACAACAATCTACTCGCAAACAAGGTTGAAATCAGGAATAAGGAAGCCCAATCCGAAGTATATATATTCTGTCTACAACCCATGAGATCCCAAAAGAGTCGAAAACAGTTGAAGGAGCACTAAGTCACCCAGGTTGGAGGAAGCCATGATGGAAGAATTGGAGGCTCTCAAATTAAATCAAACATGGGTGTTGGTACCAAGATCTTCAGAAATGAATATCGTCGGATGTAAGTGGGTGTTCAAAGCCAAGTTGGATGCGGAAGGAAACCTTAAGAAACTGAAAGCACGATTAGTGGCAAAAGGGTATCATCAAGAGAAAGGCGTTAATTTTGCCGAAACTTTCAGTCCTGTGGTTAAACAGATAACCGTCCTCTCCATGGCAATTGTTAAAGGAAGGTTTATCCATCAACTGGATGTGAAGAACGCATTTCTTCACGGGTCATTGAATGAGACGGTGTTTATGGAACAACTAACAGGTTTTGTGAGTTCTACGATGCCTAACTCAGTTTGTTTACTCAAGAGGGCATTATATGGTTTAAAACAAGCTCCGTGAGCTTGGTTTGAAAAATTCAGCAACTTTTTGCTGGAATGGGGATTTCATCGCAGCTATACTGATCCGTTGATGTTTATTCTTCACACGGTTCAGCACACCTTGGTATTATTATTATACATTGATGACATTATTTTGACGGGCAGCTCATCATCTCTACTTTAGGAATTAATAGAAGCTTTAAGCAGAAATTTTTCTATGAAAGATCTTGGACGACTTCACTATTTTCTTGGTATTGAGGCCAAGTTTACGGGTCTGGACCTATTTCTAACACAATCAAACTATGCTGGTGATTTGTTGCAGAAAGCAGATATGCAAGACAGTAAGCCGATTGAGACCCGTTGCCTATCAAAACTCATCCAATGGTACAAGACATGGAACCTTTTCGTGATCCTCACTCCTTTGCGGGTGGATTACAATATCTAACGATCACAAGATTGACATCTCTTATTTAGTAAATCAAATTTGTTAGAAAATGCATTCTCTTACAAATGGTGATTTCAAACTATTAGAACGGGTGTTGCGGTATGTGAAAGGAACTCAGCAACTAGGGCTTTATTTTCACTCTAATAGCATACTGAATTTATACGGGTATGTGGACTCTGATTGGGTTGGTTGTTCCAAGACTCGGAGGTCAACGATCGGGTTTTGCACTTTCTTGGGATCAAATATCATTTCATGGTCCGCAAAACGGCAAGTGACAGTGTCAAGGTCATCGATAGAGGCTAAATATAGGGCCTTAGCTTCTGCTACGGCCAATCTTACATGGGTTTCTTTTGTGTTGAGAGATTTGGGTATTCCACTCACGGGTCCGACTTTGCTTTACAGTGATAACCGCTCGGCCATTTCATTGACAACGAATCCAGTCCTCCATGCAAGGACAAAGCACGTGGAGATCGATTTTAATTTCATTCGAAAGAAAGTCGCTCTCAAGTCACTTGAAGTCTGCTATGTTGCTGCTACTCATCAAATTGCTGACATATTTACAAAAGCTTTATCGTGCTTTGATCATTGTAGGTTACGATACAAATTGGGACTAGGTTTTCCACTTAATCCTAGTTTGAGGGAGGCTAATAAGGTGAATAATATTGGCGAACCATTGGAAGGTGCAAAAGAAGAGAAATGTCCAGATTTAAAGAAGTTATCATCAATTCAAGAAGAGGTTTTGGTTTCTCACAAGGTGAAGAGCAACACGTGCAACTCATCTCATTGCCATAGCAAAACCAATTCCGTTTCTACATAGCAAGGCGGAGAAAAAAAGAGAGTAGAAGAAATTATTTTTTTTAGAGACAAGTGTCACGAACCAAATAGAGGAATGTACAATTGTTTTGCTGCTTTAACCCTAGTTCCAGCTGTGTAAATCTAACTATAGAGTGGCAATCGGTTAAGGAATAATTAAGTGACATGTGGTATGGCTAATATTTTTCACACGAATTTTTCATCTGGTTGTCTTCTTAATATAAATAGTAGTATGTACTGTAGAAGAAAAAGACTGTGTATTATGGCTTTGAGTGTATATCATTTTTCCCCTGGAAAATTTACCTTTGAATCGTTATCTTCTTAATTCCTCTGATTTTCTTCACCTCTTTCCCCTTCTTGCGTTCCTCCTCTGATATATCCTCCATGATCTCCTTCTTCATCGGCATAAAAACCATAGCTTTCTTCAAAAAGTACAATCTTTAGTTCTTTACTACATTTCGCTCATGCCCTTATGATGAGCTCTCGATTCGCATAAATACTCCAGCTCACACCCCAATCAGACCTCATAGCAAATGAGAAGTCGACATGGAGAAGAAATTACCTTCTGTTCCTGAAGATCGAGGGATTGAGGATCAACTTCTTTTTAGCAGAAACATGCTAATAGTTTTTGAACTCTTTTTTCTAACTATTTTATCACACTTCCCAAAATTCCTTTCTGCGACATTTTATCCACTCGATTGACAACAAATCCAAATCATGTATTAAAATGTAAATATACGCTCGATGTGGACAGTAATTACGTTAGAGGACCTACTTAATTAATGTGAACGAATATCTTGTATGCATCATGTCAACTTTCTCCATCAAACATGACCAAAGTTTGGTAGAAAGAAGAGAGAAGTGAGAGAGCTTGAGAACGTATAAACAAATTAAATCTTACCTCATACTCTTAAATTCCCTTTTGACCACTTCTTCTTTTGGATGCTCTCGACAATATAACATTATCTCCGACAATGCTTTTCTAATTAAATAGAAATTATCCTAAATAAATACCATGTCGATCGTTTTGGAAGTTGAAACATATATAAAAAATTGCCCTTTCTTAAATATATTAGTATAATGGGGTCGTTCTAATTTATTTGCACATTGCATATTCAAAATCTTACCTCATGTTCTTAATTCCCTTTTGACCTCTTCAATTGGATGCTCTCAACAACGTAACATTATACCAGACAATGCTTTTGTAATTAAATAAAAATAATAATTCAGCACAAATAATTAAAATAAAATATCATCTCAATCGGTTTGGAAGTTGAAACGCAAAACAAAAATTATATATTTTTAGATATATTAATGCAATGTGGTCTTTCTAATTTATTTACACATTACATAATCAAAATCCACTTTTTAGGGAGTAGTTGGTGCCTCTTTCTGAGTAATGGAGTGGTTGGCCTTGGCACTTATTTTACGTGCATGAAAAGACTCCTTCTCTTCTTGTTCTTCTTCTCAATTTAAGACTGATTCTACAGATGTTCCCATTTCATTTCCCTAATTCATCGTCTTTGCCATGCCAATCCTCGTGAACGACAACATGGGAAGCTCTTTCCACGAATTCAAGAAGCGGGCCTCTTCGTTTCTCAAAGAAAAGATCGTCAAGAACGTTCGCTTGAAGCTGACTGATGTTACACCAGCTGAAATGTAAATTCAATCTTCTATTTTCACTTGTTACCAACAATTTCTGAAACTTTTAATCTACTTCTGTTACCTCCATTTCTCAGTTTGAACCAAACTATGTATGGCTTCAATTTTTCTTTTCAGCGCAATTGGTTTTGGTGACACAGTTCAAAACCAAGAGAAACATGTCCAAAAACGAATTTTGATCTTGGGGGCTTTTGTTGATAGCAGAAGGGGATATGACATACATAGTTCATAGTTGAATATGTTGTTAATTTGATTTATCTTGCATAGTATATGAATCTACTTCAGAGAAAAGGTTGTATAGACTGTTTTCGGTTGGGTTGCCGCGAATGAAGCTTCTGATAGCCAAACCGCTGCACGTTTGTGCGCTCTATTTGATTTTGTAGTCATGGTGTGGATTATGTGTATGATTTCTGTCTCGTCCCTTCTAATTCCATCTAGATTTCTTGTAAATTTAAGCGACCAATCAAATGTTCCGATGATGCCATTGTTGTTATTTTACAGCAAACATTGGTCGAAATTTTGTTGTTCCCCTAATACTAGTGTTCCTTCTAATCACACTTGAGTTTCTTATGTTAGTTTGCTTCTTGATGTTTGAGTCATAAAGATTGACAGAAGAAGCTACAAATGGAAATCCATGGCCGCCGGATGTGCGCAGTATGGCCATAATATCTCACGCCGCGTTCGAAGTGGATGATTATTGCAGAATAGTAGAGATTCTGCACAAGAGGTACATAATTATCCCTATATTTTTCACCTAAAACTGGAAATGAATGAACATGACCTTTCTTAGCAAACTCACCCTTAATCTATTTGATTTACATGTCAAATGAGTAGGTTGGCGCAATTTGATAGAAAGAACTGGCGAGTCACCTACAAGGCTCTGATAGTGTTGGAGCACTTGCTAACCCACGGACCACGACGTGTGGTTGAAGAGTTTCAAAGCGATAAAGACGTTGTCAAGGAGATGAAAGACTTTCAATACGTTGATGAGAAAGGGTAAGTGAAGAAAAAAGAGATATGTTTGGTAAGATTGATGTTCATGACTAGCGAAACTCAATGTAATTCCTCTACATGTGATTTCCAGATTCAACTGGGGTGCACGAGTCTGCAACTTGTCCGAGAGAGTACAGAACCTGCTCGACAACGATGAATACTTGAGAGAAGAAAGAGTGAGGGCGCGCAAGTTGACTCGAGGTATACAAGGCTTCGGGAGCCTCCAGCGACCGTTTTCCATGGATGCGAGTGGCTTCAAAGACTCATCATCATCATCACCGTATGGCAGGTGCAATTCTCATTACAGTGAAATGACTGGATTTCACAAAAAAGAAGACAATTTGATGGAGTCAAACACGATGATGGATGGCAATGAAGAGCGTCATTACAGCATAGAAGACCATCCTTTCTGCGAAATCGGGCGTCCGACTAATAAGATATCTCTTCTTCCTAGTTCGAGTGCCTGATCAAGATTTTCGGTTTGTGAAGTGATGTAAATTGACCGTACTTTGGAGATAAGGGAAATTAGAAGTCGGTCTTTTGTTTCAGTTCCGAGGATAGTGTTCGATTTGTCAGCAAACACAAATGAAAGGGTTTATATGACTTTGCTCAACTGACTTTGGCTTGATTTGTGATTTGTGCGGGTCTCAATAAACAGTGGTCTCAATTGTGCATGGTTTTTATATGGCGGAACGTCTTTCGCCCCACGTGGCAGCTCAGTCAAAGAACAATGGAAGTTGGAACATCAGTTACTTACAAGAAAAGATCAAAATAATTTGGAGAAATTTGAGTCAAGAAGTTATCACCATCACTCAAATGAAAAAAAAAACACACTCGCCAGACAATATATAAGTAGACTATCAGCCAAAATAATCAGAAGCAGGGTTCAACCTAAGCTCTCCCAAAGGCTATAAATGGTCGAGCCTTGACATCAATTTGCTGGCAATAAAGACAAGTTGCTCGTGAACTTAACGGGGCATCACCAATTGACCGAGCAACATATATAGAATTCAGCAAACACCATACGTATGAAGATAGCTTAGACCCTGTGACATAGAGGCTGATACAAACACTTCGACAAAGTATCCTTCCTTTGAGAAGTTTGTAGCACTTTGTACCCCGTATCGACCGATGCACAACATGTCATTCCTGTCTAAATCCTATCGATGTGTTTTCCGAGTGTTGGCTAGTAAGACATGTAGGTGCCAGCATGTGGGCATTAGATCTTCGATCTTGTTCAACAGATTAAGAAAGGTGCAAAAATATGTGTAAACAGGACAATCCAGAAAAAAAAAACGAGAAGCAAAACTGGCAATAGAATGAGAATTATACAGAACAATAGAAAAGGCTTGGCTTTTATAAGATAAATGCATGACAAGAATCCTGGACTTCATATCAACCGAATGATGAAAAGGAAATGATTTGGGCAATCAAGTATTGCCTTCTCAAGATCTAATCAAAAGGGGATACAAAAGTAGAATCAGAAAGAGCAGCGAGTTGCGTTTCTTTCTAAAAAGGACAGTAATCTCTTCCCTCGATGACCTTATCCTCGAAAAGTTAGAAGCACTTTCTGTGCACAATCGAAGGTCCAGATTCATCATACTCTGCCTTTGCAATCCACATCTGCACCCAAAAACAAATGGCAATGTGCTCAAACCATACCTCTTTACCAACATAAGATGCAAATAATGTACATATTATACGAATGCATGAGTTAGACAAACCTGCTGGAATGTGCTAAGAGATGCCAAGATAGAACCCCCAATCCAGACACTGTACTTCCTCTCAGGAGGAGCCACAACCTTGATCTTCATGCTGCTCGGTGCTAGTGCTGAGATTTCCTTGCTCATTCTGTCTGCAATACCAGGGAACATGGTAGAACCACCACTGAGGACGATGTTTCCGTACAGGTCCTTCCTGATATCCACATCGCACTTCATGATGGAATTGTAAGTGGTCTCATGGATTCCAGCAGCTTCCATTCCGATCATGGACGGCTGGAAGAGAACCTCCGGGCATCGGAATCGCTCAGCCCCGATAGTAATGACTTGACCATCCGGCAACTCATAGCTCTTTTCAACGCTTGAGCTGGTCTTGGAGGTCTCAAGCTCCTGCTCATAGTCCAGGGCTATATAAGCCAACTTCTCCTTCATGTCTCTCACAATTTCACGCTCAGCTGTGGTAGTGAAGGAGTATCCACGCTCGGTAAGAATCTTCATCAAATGATCGGTGAGATCACGCCCAGCCAGGTCAAGACGGAGAATGGCATGAGGGAGGGCATAACCCTCATAGATTGGCACCGTGTGACTAACACCATCACCAGAATCCAACACAATACCTGCAACAAATAACAAAATAAACGCACAATCCTAATGCCTGAAGCAGAGAAAAATGTTCCTATAGATCATGACAATTCAACTTTCACAGACCAACACAAGAATAATTCAGATTGGCGGCCCTCAAGTCAAATCCATCTTTGATCTCTTGTATCTAGTTCTTTTTTTGGGTGGTACCCCCTTGGTACCTTTTAATCGAATTATCTTAAACGAAAAAGTGAAGTCCTTTTCTTTACCTTAAAAGTGAAACTAGACTGCATAGCATAATTTCTTTCCCTGGGAAGTTAGTGTTATCGCAATTCTCTACTTCAAGAAATTCCATAAGTGAAAAACCGATCAAACTACTCACCAGTTGTACGACCACTTGCATAAAGGGAAAGGACAGCTTGGATTGCAACATACATAGCAGGAGTGTTGAAAGTCTCAAACATAATCTGGGTCATCTTCTCACGGTTAGCTTTGGGGTTGAGAGGAGCTTCAGTCAGAAGAACAGGGTGTTCCTCTGGGGCAACACGAAGTTCATTGTAGAAAGTGTGATGCCATATTTTCTCCATGTCATCCCAATTGCTAACAATCCCATGCTCAATGGGGTACTTCAGTGTCAAGATACCACGCTTGGATTGGGCCTCATCACCAACATATGCATCTTTCTGACCCATGCCAACCATTACACCGGTATGACGAGGACGCCCAACAATGCTAGGGAAGACGGCCCTTGGTGCGTCATCACCGGCAAATCCAGCCTACACGAGTATTTTAATCACTTTGTAAAATTTGATCTGGTAAAGGACATCAAAGATCTGGAACTGGAGATATTCTGAAATCTGATTCGAAACAAGCTCCAGATGGGATTAGAGAAAATGATACACCAGGGGAAAGCCAAAAAGTACCTTGACCATCCCAGTTCCATTATCGCAAACGAGTGGCTGAATATCCTCAGCTTCTGCCATCTTCTAGCTGATCAACAACATTGCAAGATGTGAGAAGAATTTCATGAATCTTATATAGAACAATTACACCAGACAGGCCTTTTCCTCCATTCAACCGTTTTTAGTGTCTAAGACATCCACTAGAAAACAAAATACCATGCAAACATAGTTATTAGCTTGAGCAGGTGCTAAGCCATTGAGCAAGATATAATGTCACAAGGCAAAAGGGGAAAAAAAGGAAACAAATGAAACTAAAAAATTGCATCTCCGGAATATGAGCAGAAATAGTTTTCCTAGAGAACCGCCCAAAGAACAATAAAGCACCGGACATGATGAGCATAACCTGTTAATCACATGGGCCATAGGTCATTATCAGATGCATAACATCCAGGACAACATAGAATTATAGCAAAGGCCCACCAAATTACGCATAACCCTTAATTTGCTACAGGAAATTTGAAACTCTGTGCTTCTAGGCATTCCTGAACTCCACGTTGTTTAGAACTTTACCATTGTCTGTGAACCACCAGAAATTGAATTACACTGAAGATTACTAAGATAAGATTTTAGTAGACAGGAAATCGATCGAAGATAACACCATGAGGAGAAGGAGACATCCGTTTAACAATGTATATATTGATCTAATACATTTTTCACCAACTTCTGCATTATGTTTTCACTCAAATTTATTAACCGCTCATTACTTCACTTGGTTTAATCCTCCGAATCCGAAAACAGACACAGCGATGTGGAGAATAGAAATGCATACAAATTGCGAACCGCGACGACAAAGCAATCGTTTTCTAGAACGACCCAATTCAACCCAGACATTCCGCATTGCCGAAGCTCACAAATGGCACGTCCAACACCGAAACAAAACTATATCAATCAAACACTCCTTAGCAGAACACAAACGAATCCTATCTAAACAGGAGGGCATCTCCCAAATCCAAGCAGGCAGCACATTCAAAACCGCGGAACAAAACCGACAACCGGCCCAATCGCGTGCAAACATTGAAAGGGTGGCGACCCAGCAATGAAACTCAAACTCCCCAGCTCGAAAGATCATCCCCCACGAGCGGACGCACCGCCAGAGCAGGCAATGCGTCGACAAGCCGACGACCCACGAATCAAGTCGCGCCCTTTCCCCTCGACCCCGGGTCTCGCCGGGAAAAGAAGGAAGCGACAGATCCGAACGCCGGCGAAGGGAGGAGATCGGATTACACAGAGAGAGAGAGAGAGAGAGAGAGAATGTGGGCAAGACGGGCAATTCACCTGGCTGCGAGAATGTGGGAAGACTGAAGGCGAGGCAGCGGCTCTGTCTTCTGAATCCGAGGGGGAGGAGGAGGAGGAGGAAGAGGAGGTGGGGTGGGGGAGGTGGAGATGATGATTAATACGAGGAGGACGACGAAGCAGGCGTACGGACGGACGAGCGGTTCGCGCGGCTGATTGCTCTGGGCCTATTATTACTGCGTGCCCCCACGCCCACTCGTTTTGGAAAGCCACATTTTTTATTGGATGCTATTGTTTTGGCCCCCTCTTCTTTCTTTCTTTTTAAATGGCGCTAGTAAATTCTAAAATTAAAATTTTCTCTCATCATAAAAAAAATAACGCCCCAAGAAAAAAAAAAACAGCAGGTAATTGAAATTAGGGTACCTCTGATTTTGTGAGTAACAATGCATGAACATCGCGCGTACGAAAAAACTTAATTAAAATGAGAGAGAATGACGCAAATGATTATTGAACTTTGGTCCAATGTGCAAATGCGGTCCGTGAACTTTCAATTTGTTCAATAGGATCCCTGAACTTTTACCTAATGTGAAAAGTGGTTCTTGAACTTTCAATTTGTTCAATGTGATTCAGAGTTCAAACTAGTCCCTAAATTATATGAAAATATTCAGCATTGTCATTGAACCTAAATTAATTGAGGGACAATATTGAACATTTTCATATAGTCTATGAATTAGTTTGAACATGTACCGAAAGTTTAGGAATTACATTAAATAGATTGAAAGTTTAGTGACCACATCACACATTGATCTATAGTTTAGGGATTGTATTGAGCAAATTAAAAGTTCAAGGATTACATTACACATTTGACCAACGTTTGGGGACCATTTGTGTCATTAACTCTTAAAATTAATAGTAAGTGATGTCCGTGCTTATAATTCATTGATCAGAAATGAGAACAAAAGGATTGATTGAGTAAGTTTATTTTGTATAATTGTAATGATTAAATGATGAACGAAGTGAAGAGATAAGAGTTCGTCAGAGATCTTTAATGATTGATGCAGAAACAAATTATATTCTTTACCGTACTATATCCGAACGACATAAGTAAAAATGAAATTCTTTCATATGTAGGGTAAGTTTGGTTGACTGAAAAATAATTTCTTGAAAATTATTCTAAACTTTTTTACCGTTTTAATGACGGAAAACTGCTCAATCGATGAAAAGTGTCTAATCGAAAACAACAAATTTAAATGGTGGAAAACGATTTTCTCTTTTGGTAGCGAGGGAATTATTTGCCAGATCTCTTATTTTGTGTTTAGGTGAGTAGAATAGTATCAATTAACTTCATAAAATCTTTATGCAACAACCTATGTTGCATCCTCATATCAAAACCCACGATCTGGTAACAAATTGGAGGAACTGGGGAAACCTTCATCATCCCCACCAATGGTAATAAAATCCCTAGATTCATGATATCTATTAATTGCAAACTCTAAATTTCCCTATTTTTGTAATTTGATTGTATTTCCTTATCTGTTTTTATATTGGTTGTTGCAGCTACCTTTTTCATTTAAGATCCCACTATACTCCCTCTCCTTTTGTTCCTTCAAACCTTTTTGTGGTATCAAAGTTTTCAGCGCTAGCGAGCTTAGATGCAATCCTCGTCTCAACTAATGTAAATCAATTAATGCCTCTGAAGTTATGATTTCGATCACTGTAAATTTTCGATTTACCACTAAAGCCTAATCGACATAGCTATTGTTCTTAAAGCGCTCGACGCAATGCATTATCGCCGCGTTATTGTGGGATTTTACTGATTCAGCGCTCTTACAGTAAGCTTTTCTTGAAAGTATGACATTCGAACCTTTTAGGGAAAATGATACAAATGGTCTCTGAATTTTGGCTCAATGTGTAACGTAATCCTTGAACTTTTAATTTATTCAATATAATACATGAACTGTAACTTAATGTGCAATGTGGTCTCTGCACTTTCAGTTTGTTTAATGTGATCCATGACTTTTTAGTTCTTAAACTATGTGAATATGTTCAATGTTGTACTTGAACTTGAATTAATGGAATGACAACATAGAATATTTTCATTTAGTTCAAGAACTAAGTTGAATATCTATTAAAAATTCAGAGACTGCATTGAACAAACTAAAATTTGAGGGATTACATTGCACATTAAGCTAAAGTTCAGGCATCACATTGAATAAATTAAAAATTCATGGATCACATTACACATTGGACCAAAATTTAGAGACTATTTGTATTATTATCCCAACCCGTTTAATTCGTGCCTCCGCAGATCTTCACTGTTGGATCGAAGGAAGGCGAAAAGATCACGACCCCTTGAGTTGTGATCCTTAGGACGGCTAAGATCTGTTTGAATTCAATCCGACGGTGGAAAACCACGAGTGCACCGCGCGCGCATTTATGGTTGGTTTTGGTCGAGCCCCAAGAGGCAACGAGAGCGCAACCTTCTCAGTATTCACTGTTTTGGGCCAAGAAAACTCGGGGCCTTACTACGTAAGATTCGATTGCATTGTTCCACCCGCAACCCAGACATTATTCTTCTCAGTCTGCACGAGACAGTTGGGCGTAATTACCCAACCGAGAAGAAGCTGAACGAGCGGGTCTGTGGGCATAAGAGACCAGCAGAGCAGCACGGAGGTGGGGAGTTGAAGAAGAGGATGAATCAGCGATTTGGCGGCGCGAGGCAGCCCACCGGCACTCCGTCGCTAGCCTGGTCGTGCGTCGTGGTCGTAGCCTCCCTCCTCGCCGGCGCCTCCGTCGTCCACAACATCTACAAGCCCGATCTGGTATGTCCGTCCCTCTCTGGCCGCCAGCCGTTCGATGCAATGCCTGACCGGGTCTTGCGGGTTGGCAGGGTCTATGGTGTTTGCGAATCTCGTGTTTAATGGTCTTGACTCGTGTGTGTGCAGACGTTGCCTCCTCTGGAGAGCGTTGAGGAGGCCACGAAGAAGCAACCCACGAAGGAATAAAGGAAAAGCTCCCTGTCTTGATAGTTAGAGATGGTTTTAGCTAAATATTTTCCTCCGTGGCAAAAAGCCAAATAACTATTTCGTCAATTGGCCGTTCTGCGATCTTGCTTTGTTGTACCCATCCTAAGTGTCGACTGCGTTTTTGTGCTTCCCATTGCTCACGTAATCATTATTCATCTTTCTGCTAATTCTGCAAAGTGGACTTGAGAGAGACTTGCTTTCTCACTTCCATTGGCGAGATTTGGTTTGTCAGTGGAGGCGGCTCTTTTCCAAAGTTTGTTCCGACGTGACTTGCGAACTCAACTCGAATGCCATGCGAGGTTAGTGATCTTATACTTATCTTAAACTTGTTCGTATCGATATGCTAGATAACATGATTATGAAAGGAATTTGGTTGGGACCAACTTTTGTTGTCATGAATTGAGAACTCCCGTGCAATGACATATGTAGGTTCTGATTGTTTTGGATGAAAATATTACACCGGAACACTTTTCTTTTTGTCCATTTTTTATTGTTTGGTGCGGGAAAATAAGCTAGTCAAAGGAACATAATTTATGCGTTGTTTGTTTCGTGAAGAATTAGACTTCTCTAAAAAATGTTTTCCAAGAAACCATTTTTCAGGAAAAATGATAATATCTTCTGGCATTTGGCTAAAATTTAAAAATGAACTGAAAATTATTTTCCTTTGTTTGAAAAGGAAAACTTGCTTTTATTTTTAAAAAGAGACGTGCTTTTTATATGTTGTGGATAGAGAGGTAGCACAATGGGTTAAGGACCCATGTTGTGACTCATATGTTGATCAAACCCATTCAAACTCATGCCGTACTAAAAAATGGATTTTAATGGGTCTGTAATAGACCCATTTTGAACCACTAATAACTTAGGCCTCAAAACTTATTGCAGTTAGGGAAGTGATGAGATGGGAAAAATTGTCCAAAAAGTCACAAATCTATTGTATTTTTACCAATTGAGTCCTAAATCTTTTAACTTCTTATCAATTGAATTCATTCGACTAATTTTGATAGGAAATTGCTGACGTGGACGCCGACCGGCCTATATGGTGCCGACGTTGACAATTTCTATTAATATTTTTCGATTTTTTTATTTTTTATTTTTATTTTCTTTCTTTCCTCCCCTTCTTCCTTTTCCATCTAGTTGTCGGGCCTCAACAACTAACCAGAGGCGATGGTTAGCCTTGGGCAAGTTTCGCCATGGTTGGGCAAGGATCGACCTCGCAGGATCTGGCAAGGCCAACCTCGCCCTTGCTAGTGGCTGGTAGGGGCAAAGCTTGCTTGACCTTGTCAGCCCTTGCCTATGGCCGGTTGCCGAGGCTCGATGACCGGCTGGAGGAGGAAGAACGGGATGGAAAATAAGAAAAAGAATAGAAAATAAAAATTATAAATTATAAAATATTAAAGTACTATAAAAATTGTTTACGGTAGCGACTTGTATGCTGGCCAGTGTCCACATCAGCGATTTCCGATCAAAATTAGCCGGATGGACTTAATTGACAAGAAGTGAAAGGGTTTAGGATTAATTGGCAAAATTTAAAGGTTTAAAATTGAATTGATAAAAGTGTAATAAGTTGATGACTTTTTGGACAATTTTCCTTGACGAAATGAGCAATGGAAAAATAAAATGCTTACCGCCACAAAACCCACTCACCCGCTTGTAACCCAGTTTTAACCCATTTCATGAGTCTTACGCAGCTAACTCAAGTGGCACGCCTCCCCTTTAACCTGGTCCATTAACTTTCATGCTTCTTCTGCTTGTTGTTATGAAATGATGCGATGAGTGATGGAAAAATAAAAGTAATCTGTAATAAGCAAATATATATCTTTTCTTTTCTTTTTTCTGTTCGACATTTGAAAATTTTAAGTGGGTACTTTTCGTGTTATATTACAATCATTTAGTCAATTCAAATGGAGGCTTTTATCCTTTGAGTTTTTCTCCATGCTTGGCCGCCCGGTGTCAAGCTCAAGTCGAGGTCTTCTATCCCTTGGTTTATGCATGCTTGGCCGACCAAAAGTCAAGTCAAATAAGGCCTTTTGTCCCTTGGTTTGTTCAATGCTTGGCCGCTCCTTGTCCACTCGAATGAGGTGTTTTGCCTCTTGATTTGTGGGAAGCTTGGCCGGCCACTATCAAGCTCTCAAATGGAGGCCCTTTATCTTTTGAGTTTGCGTGTGCTTGGCCGGATGCAATCCCTCTATTCTTGTCCGTTCTAGTTAGCATGGAACATGCTCTTTCCTCCTTGCCAAAATGGAGCCAAACTACCCAAATTATAGGGAGACCTTTTATCTTTTGCTTGTCGATTCTTTCTCTATTAAATCATCAACTTATAGGGGCAACTTTAAAGGGTTAATGTTGTGAAAATACAAAAAAAAGAGGGTGGCCATCAAGTTGGACGAATATTAAAATCAATTGATGAGAAGGAACAAAAGTGAGTGGTGCGAATCAAGCTTATGCAATACCGACGTTTTTGGTCAAGGGTTGAGCTCCATTGTTATCGATGAATTTGATCCCTGACTTTCTTACGGAATGTATGAGTAGTCCACGAGCAAAATTAGGCATCAACACTCACAATGCATCACCTTGAAACCCTCAAGAATTTAAACATAAGGAAACTAAATTAGTGAATTTGGGTATAGGGTTCTTAGCTACAATTTGTGAGTTTTGAGGGCCATTAGGAGTTTTGACAACATGTGGCCCATTCCCTCGTCATTCTTTGCAACAAGGGCCTCTTTTTGTTTTTTTGGCTCGAAATAATGCTTCTTGCTTCTTCAATGGAGATAGATTGAATTGAGTCGTGGTGGTAGGAAGTATTGACGGTGTCCGAGTTTAGGGTGCTAATTACGGCGACAGTGAGTCTAGCGATGGCAGTGGCGTCATCGACGAAATTGGTGGTGGTGCCAAGTTTGGTGGTGGCAGTGCAGTGTTCAATTCGACCACTATGTCCAAATCAACATAGTCATTGTCCATGTCAGCTCACACTATTAGGAATTTAGAAGGACTACATTTAGTCGAATTTCATATGTTAAAGGATTAAACTGAACAAAAAGAAAAAAAACAAAACTCAGGCGCCACGTTTACTTTAAAAAACAAACGTGGCCCCTGATGAAAATTTGACTGAATGTAGTCCTTCTAAATTCCTAATGGTGCGAGTTGACATGGACAATGGCACCATTGATTTGGCCACGTTGATTATTGAGAAAAAGTTGAAGGATTTCCTATCTCGTTACCTCATTTAAAATATACAATAAAACAAAAGTGGTCTTGCTACAGGGATAGTGTTGATGTGGCTAGCTTGAATTTTTTTTTTTACCATTTTTCCTTTCCTTTTGTTTTAAAGTTGGTAGAGCAACTCCAATCAACCTTTTCCCTTTCAATGATCAAATTATTGGACATTCAATGGCTCTCTAATTTTATGTTGTAAAAAGGCAGTATCTCTCTGTTGTGAATTTTAAATACAAAATGACGCTTTTGTACTATTTTTAAAAATTTGATTTCACCTTTAGTTACTTAATAAAATCTTCTTAAAAGATTAAATTGTCAACGAATGTACCCCCGATGGTGCTCCATCTTATCAGCGAAATTGACGAGACTTTATGTGATGACTAGCCTTGAGTGATAACATTCTTATCACCAGCTACATTGGCAATCTGGCACTTTATATATTTCAAATTGAGTTATAGAATCATATCTCTTCAAAATGGAACGGATCTACTAAAATAATGGGCATTTCATAGATTTTAATTGATATTTATATGTCATGTCGGCGAACACTATCGGCATCCGATTCTCACTGGGAAGATAAGGTAACAGCAATATTCAAAACAATCAATTTATTCGACGAAGAAATTAAATGATTAATTACCATGTGATGAGTATGGTAAACAATGTGCCAAGTAAAGATTTTGTAGCTTCTTTTTGTCCAAGTTCCCATATTTAGTACAATTGTCCTCAAGTTATTGTCCGTAATTGATGGAAATACATAAAATGAAGTTCATCAGTTGTTTCTATGTGGATATTGCTAAGCAGATTTAACGTGATATATGAGACTATACCTCAAATGATAAAGATTAAACAAGAACTTTCTGAAGAATTAATCATCACGAAACAGATACCTGTGCTATATGCAGTTTTAGGCCTCGCCCTTTTCCTTTGGAGAAGAAGCAAATTAAATGAGGGAAGAAGAGGTTGGTTTGCATGTAAACTGTAAAGTTTAAGTTTTGGTTAATACCACGAAAAATCTCAAGTTAGTATACTTATGACAAATTTACTCCAAACTAAATTTTTGACCACAAAAACTCCAAACTGGTATATCTGTGACAAATTTACTATCCGTTAGTTTCCGTTCAATTTTATTGTCAAATTGCTGAGTTAGATAACATGTAACAATTGATGAGTGTATTAGTTTGGGGTTTTAGCCCTCCGTTTGTCACAAGTTTACCAATTTGTGATTTTTCGTGGTATTAATCCAATATTACGAAGAGTAAATTTGTCATAGATGCATTGATTTAAAATTTTTTGTGGTCAAAAAATTAATTCGGAGTATATTTATCACATGTGTACCAATTTAAGATTTTTCGTGTTATTTAACCCTTTTAATTTTCCTCTTTTTATAAACCTCATGAAGGAAGTTTTTGACAAATGCAAGCGGAGGTTGCCAGCACAAGTTGTCCTAGTTCAACCACTGGGGCAAATCCCAGTGGTCATCCTTCCTACTTGGGAAGGGGAAGGTAAGGAGTTTGAATTTTCATCTTCTCAGGGGGGTTAGGGTGGGGACATGTAATTTTGGATGTGGGTTTCGATTCCCATGCCCTACAAGTGGCAGGACAAAATTCTGAGAGTGAGTTGAGAGTTAGAGTAGGACGGATAAAAAAAAAATTGTCCTAGTTCAAATACGGTTATCCCTACTATAGTTCAATCTGGAACCTAAGTACGTGTGGAAGTTGGCTGGTCTACATGACACTAGGAGTTGACTATTGACTATTCTATGTCGATCCTATCTTTTGTCTTGTCGACTGAGAGATGGTGAAAATGAGTACATTAGTTAACCCCAATTACGCGTGGAATAAATATCAACTCAAGGATGGGCATTTTTCTTTTTCTCTCGTTTTCTCAATTTTGGAAAAAAACGCAATCGACAAGTTCAAAGATGCCAATTTAATGTTTGTGTGTTTTGATTTGACCACCGAACAATCCTTTTCAGTGAATCTTTACCGTCTTCTTTCATTTTCTCAATTTTGGAAAAAAACGCAATCGACAAGTTCAAAGATGCCAATTTAATGTTTGTGTGTTTTGATTTAACCACTGTACAGTCCTTCTCAGTGAATCTGTTACCGTCCTAGATTGAATCTGGACCGTAAAATTTGATGAGAAGTACATAGAATACATATACGACTCGCCATTTTCAATGACCACACACGTATATTAAATTTATTGGATAATTTCTCAGAACAGGGGGGGTATAGACATTAGAAATGTGGAAATTAAAAATGAGACAATCTCCCTAAGCAACTCACGGATGATAGCAACATTCATCCATCACAGGGGTTCGTCTACCAGCAGGTGGCATCAATTAACAACTGTTATTTGTCATCAACTGACCTTCGAGAAGGGGAAAATAACATGCAATTGGTCAAGTCCTATGAAGGCCAATGTCCGTGCCCCTATCGCATGTCACATGGTTAAGACATCATGCTTCAATTATTAAGGGAGAGTCGATTTTGATTTGAAAGTGCTGTTATTGGAAGTTGGGCAGCCTAGTGAACAATTCTCTATACATTAAATTTGATGTCTTCTAGGTGTCAACTGATGAACAACTCCAATTTCTGTTTTTTTTTTATGCACTTTAAAACCTTTCTAATTATGTCAAAATGCATGTATTTTCTTTACTTCTTCTCACAAGACAAAGCACTATACAACATGGTATAGTGCGGTAAATGAAAATACAACTTGATCTCAGCATGAAATCGAATTTTAAGATATATTAATCACATTCTTCTAAAACTATATACTGTTATGCAAATGAATTTAACTAGTGCAATAATGCACAAGCGGAGTGCTTCTACCTAACACAAAAGACACATACATGGTCCGTTACAATTAGAAAAGTTGGGTCCAGGCTAATATGTTTGTGTCAAAGTGGCAATATCCTCTGATACAATTATTGTTAGAAAATATTGAGTTTTAGCCCATAAAAAAACACTGATTCAAGTAAGATACATAATTTGAGTAGGTTTTCTAGTTTGAGTGATTTCCTAATTTGAGCAGGTTTTCTAAAAAGGATTTCTTATTCCAAATACAAATACTATATATATATATATATATATATATATATATATATATATATATATATATATATATATATATATATATAAGAGATGAAATTCTACTCGATGAACAAACACTAGAGTAAACAATAGGAGTGTCAGAATATTCTCTATATGAATTTTCTAGAATGAATTATCAATGAGAGATTAATTGTGAGACAATAGTTGTAGGTTTGCTTTGGGTGTAATTGGGGCCTGTGAAATATTTGAGCGAGCAAGCGATTTAAACTCCATTTTTTGGATTTATAGTTGATTTCTTGTCGGCCAACTCTCCTTGTGGAGTAGGTATTGACATTCAGACCAAACCATGTATATCTCTAGTGTCCTTATTACTCCTCATTGATTTCTTTGGTAATTTCTTCTTCCTGTATTTGACTAGAATTGTAAAATTCGTTAGCTTTCATGTCATTTTCACAACAATTGGTATCAGAACTCAGGCTAGGACTTTGTGGATGTGATTTAGGGCTTTTGCTTGTCTGTTACTGTTTGTAAATTCTATTGTTGCTATTATACATGGAGCAAAAAGTAGAAATTGAGGGAGGACAACTTTAGGTTGTGGAGCGTTAATATGTGTGTGCTATTAACAACTCAAAGTTTGGCGAAGGCGTAGGATGGCAAAGACAAATTGCTAGAAATGATGAAAGTGGCTGATGGAGAAGGCAAAATGTATAATTCTATTAAATCTATTGGATGAAGTGTTAATAGAAATGGTAGAGGAGAAGAATACCGCAATGTTGTAGGTAAATGTAATGAATGTTTAAATAACTGCTTATATCCGTTGAAGACAATATTTTAGTTTCGATTTGTTGAATGTACTTTCATCATAGCTCACTTAAATGAGTTTGACTAACTCATAATTGATTTAAAGAACGTCAATGAGGTCTATTGATAAAAAATAGGCCACAGTGGTGTGTTCGTCTCTGTCAGAGTTATGGGAGCACTTTATAGATTCACTATTACAAAAGCGTACTACAATTACCTCGGAAGAGGTAAAATCCACCTTGTTCTTTGAGGAATGGTAGAGGAAATTGGAAGCTAATTGTCTGGTGCAAGATGTAGCAATAGTGATCTAGGTAGAGATGAACATGGGGTCAAGAAAAAAGGTAAAAGCAGGTAGAAGTCCAATGGGTAGCATGATGTACTTTGAGTGTCACAAGGATGGGCAAATTAGTAGAGATTACTTGAAGCCGAGATACAAAGGTGGTAGGTCGAATACCACAAGCAATGTGGCGAATGTTGTCAAGGAGAGCATAAGTGATATGGAGTTGCGTGTTTTTACTGGTTCATTAGGAAACAAATGAGTGCTAGATTAGGGGTGGTTTCATCATATGACACATCATAAGAACTGATTTATTGCTAACTGAACTGAAAATAGTGGTAGAGTTCTAATGGGGGGTAACATAGCCTACAAAATTGTGCGTATAGGGACAATCATAATTCACATGCATGATGGGGGTAGAGTGCACATTTATAGACATGAGGCATGTACAAAAGCTCAAGAAGAACCTTATTTCTCTATGAAAACTTGATAATATTGGGTGTAAAAACACTACTAAAGGTGGAATGTTGAATATCTCTCAAGGTGCCATGACAGTGATGAAGGGAAAGAAGGTGAATTTTCTCTATTATCTACTTAGAGAGACTATAAGGGGGCTATTGCAGTTTCATCAGGTGATTCAGACTTAGACTTGACTCAATTGTGGCATATACAGTTAGGGCATATGAGTGAGGCAGGTATGATGATGTTAACTTAGAGGGGTTTGTTGAAGGGTCATAACACAAGGAAGCTAAAACTATGTGAGCACTACTACATCTTTAGGAAGCAGTGCAAATTTAACTGCAATACAACAACGCATTCAACCAAGCAATCGATTGATTACATTTATTCAAATATCTGGGGTCCATCTTCGGTTCCTTCGAAAGAGGTGCCCGATATATGCTAACATTCATTGACGATAATTCTAGGAAGGTGTGGATATACTTTGTGAGGCACAAATCTGAGGTATTCGATCTTTGAAGAAGTTTAAGGCATTGGTTGAGAAACAGTTAAGTAAACAGATAAACTACCTTAGAACCAATAAAAGCACGGAGTTTTGTGGTAACGATTTTGTCGAATTCTGTCAAAAAGAAGAAATTTTGAGATACTACAAGTGCCCCAGACACCACAATAGAATGGCGTTGCATAATGTAAGAACAGAATCTACTTGAGTGAACATGGTGCATGTTTTCACATGTAGGATTGGGCAACGAATTTTGGATTGGAGCAGTGAACATGGCTTATCACATGGTTAATTAATCCCTATCATTTGTTATCAAGTGGAAGACTCTTGAGGAAGTATAATTGGAGAACCCACCACATCGGATTATGAACATTTGAATGTTTAGTGTATGGCCATAAGACTTATGGTAAGCTTGAGTCGAGGATGAAGAAGTGCATATTTTTAGGTCATAAACACTGAAAAGCTATCGACTGTGCCTGCACTAATCCTAGATTACCTGATTTTTCAGTCAGTAGAGACATGAGCATCAATGAGATTGTTATGCTTCGATAGAGGAGTCTCGAGACACAGCCAGGAAAGCAAATGAAGTTGAGATTGCAACTTAGGCCACAATTCGTGAAGTTGGTGATATAGATGTGATCATCTATGGGACTCCGATGCTTTGATAAAGGAGTCCCAAGACACAACCAGTGGCAAACGGGTAAGGTGTCAATAGTATAGAGTTTCAGGTGTAGACTCTAGAGACCTTAAAGGTAATAGAGGTTAAGACTGCAGATGAAGGCACAATTATTGAAGTTAGTGATATTGAACAACTAGCGGAACCTCATCATAGTATAGCTGTGGGCCAGCAAAGAAGGCAAATCAAACCACCGATACTTTATTGTTATACATATATTGCTTATGTCTAGACCTAAGTGACAAGGTAGAGATATACGAGCCTTCATTTTACTCTGTAATGATGGCCAGTATTGAGTTGTTGTAGTAGTAAGAAGCTATGAGCGAAGAGATGGAATCACTCCATTTGAATTAGACATGAGAGCTTGTAAAAGTGCCCAAGAGGCAGAAGATTTTCAGGTGCAAATGAATTTACAAACATAAGCTGAGCATTCCCCGTGTGGAAGCAACAATGTATAAGGCGAAACTTATTGTGAAGGGGTATACTCAGCATAAGGGGATTAACTACAATGACGTGTTCTCTCATGTGGTAAGGTGTATTTCTATTTGAATATTACTTGTCTTAATTGCTGTAGAAGATCTCAAACTAGAGCAGCTGTATGCGTAAATGGCATTTCTGATGATGAGTTGGAGGAATGGATTTACATGAGGCAATTAGAGGGATTTGCTATTCCAGGTAAGGAAGATCATATTTTCTTATTAAAAAAATATTTGTATGGGCTGAAATAATTTTCTAGGTAGTGATGTACGCTTTTGATGCTTTCATGGCTAGTCGGGACTATTCGAAAAGTTAGTTGGTATACATTTAGAAGATTGGAGGATGAGTCTTTGATATATACGTTATTAAATGTTGATGACATGTTGATAACGGCTAAATATAAGTTTGATATTGATTTGGGTGTCGCAAAAAAGATATTAGGTATGGAGATTTCACATAATACGGTTGTAGGAGTTTTGCGTCTATTTCAAAAGAAATATATTGAGAAGATCGTGGCACATTTTAACACACAGTTAGCGAAATCTGTGAGTACACCTTCAGAATAATATGATAAATTATCACCATAGATTGAGGAGAAGGGGGAGCATATAGCGCTTGTTGCTCGACATGTCACAAGCTACGAGCAATGTTAGTCATTACATGAAGCATTTTAGTAAGACTCATTGGAAAGCTGTGAAGTAAATCTTCAAATACTTAAAAGGGATAACATAGTTGGTGTTATGTACTGGAAGGACGATAATGGTAGTGAGACCTCGGGTTATGTAGATTCGGATTATGCCGGTGACTTAGGTGAGGGCAAATCTTTAAAGGTGTTGCCATGTACTGTGACAACCGGGTGCAATTTTCGAACAAAGCATATTGACATCAAGTGCCATTTCATTGAAGATGTCATGGCGAACGGCAAGGTTGTTGTGAAGAAGTTTGTGACAATGAAAACCTTGGTGGACATGATGACAAAGCTAGTTCCTTTGGTGAAGCTTGAGCTTTGCGGGGGCTAAATTGACATTTGCAGAGCATGAGTGCCTGTCACGGTGTTAAAAGAGTTGGCATGGATGATGAGCATTATAACTTGATTGCAAATTTTGAGCCAAGATGAAAATTATTAAATTATCTTTAGGGTTTGAGCTCGTGTATGAACCCGTTGTGAATTGAGGATGTAAAATAGTTCGTGATATATGAATAATTTCAGAATTGCGGCGTTTGCCAGTAGAAATCGTCTGAGTTGGTTCGAATTCTTGACCAACTCTGTTAGGAAATGGAAACCCAACACCTCACTTTCCTATTAGAATTCAATTTTTTCTTGAAGGCCACATTCACGTGATAACGTAATACATATACTAGGAGTTGCTTTTTTGGTCTTTTATGCCTCGTTTTAGCCTCACAAGAGAAGCTCTCTGAAGGAGGTGATTTGTGCAGAGATGTTGCATCCAATTGTGGTCGTTTTTTTTCATGAAGACGTGATGTTTCCAAGCCGCAAAGTATTTCTCAGTAATTTATTTTTATTGAGCAATTACACGAGGCTAAACACTCTTGAGTTTCGGTGAAATCTAGGGTTGGTAAAAACTTGAGCGTGTAAGTGATTGTAATTTTGTAATTTTTTGATTGATTAGTAGATTCTTTGCAACTGCCTCTTTCCGTGGAATATTTATCAACACTTGGATCGAATCATGTAAATCTTTGGCATTCTTTATTGTTTCTTGTTGATTTCTCTGGTAATTTCGTTTTCTCGCTTTCGATTTGAGCTGCAAAATTCATTAGCTTCTGCCCAATTTCGCAACAAAAAAATAATAATAAAAGGAGGGAGAAGGGGGCGAAAGAAGTTAGCTTGCATGTAAACTTTTCGTTTTCTCTTTTTATAAATTCATCATACCAAGGAAGTTTCCGACCAAACGGAAGTGAGTGACTCGGTCAAGATGCTTCTATACATGGACCAGATCAAGCTTGACAAGTCTCGCTGACCAAAGTTGCTAGGCAAGGTGCATGATCGTCGCCTAGTTTCATGACTTGACGGATGACTATTCTATTTCAATCCTAAGAAAAGTTCAACTTAGGTCACAAACGAGTAATATCATAGAAGAATACGAATCTTACATGCCTGAAAGCAACATTTAATCATGTTGCCTTAATTCATAGTAATTTGTCACTAACAACTATTATTGTCATCAAAATTGACCTCCATTTCTAAAAGGGAAAATAACACACAATGGTCGAGTCCTAAGAAAAGTTCAATTCTGTGTAGTTATTACATTTCATGCTGCTAATAAGACTGTAAATGATAATTATTCTATTTCAAAAATCAATTTTTGGTTTTTTTTTATTTCTGTTTTAGGACAAGTTTATGAGTAAAAAAACACGTTTGATAATGATATAAAATTTCTGTTTTCGAAACAAAAATTTATTTGATAACTACAGAAGATTTCTCCCTCTCAAGTAACCGGTGAGTCGGCAATGGGCAGATGGCGGCGGCAGGTAGTGGACGGTGGCAGCGGCAGGCAGTGAATGGTGGCAGTGAATGGTGGACGGCGACACGGGGGAGGCGGCGATAGACAGTGACTCGACCAGTGAGGAGGACAGCGGCTGAAGGCTGCCGACATCGGGCAGCGAAGGGAGGCGAGCGACGGTCGGTGGCGAGAGGCGGTGGCAGACGACACGGCTAGTGCGGAGGACGATGCTTGGAGGTGGCCGGCGTTGAGCAATGGCAAGAGGCGGGCGATGATCGGCGACGGGAGGTGGGCGGCGGTGAGAGGAGGACAGCAGAAGACGGGCGGCCAGCGGATGGAGACGATGGTCAATGGACGGCGGGTGGTGGCCTACTGTGGGCGGCGGTGAGAGGAGGGTGGTTGGCAGCAGGAGACGGTTGCCGGCGGACAGTGGCTAGCGGCGAGAGACGATGAGCGACGAGAGGTGACGGCCGACAACTGGGCGGCGATGGGCGGTGGGTGGACGACTGGCTAGCAATGAGGGCGACTGATAAGAAAAATTTTTATTTCTTATTTTTGTTTCAGAAGTAGAAAAGTAAAAATTTTTTACTTCTCATTTCTGTTCCAAACTTATTTCTGAAATCAAAATTTGTTCTAGAAATTGAAAAATGAAATTGCATTACTAAATAGATTTTGTTCCAAACTTGTTTCTGGAACAGAAAAATAGAAACAAAATGGTTATTATTCTCAGCCTAAGACGTCATGCTTCAATTATTTAGGGCGAGTCTGCTAGTGCTTCTTGTATTATATATTTGCAAGAGTAATATTTTCTGCCATTCCTAGCAGGAGGTTACATTTTATGGACATAACACATGCAAATTTAACTAAAATCAAAAGTAGATGAAGCGTCTATACCATAACATACCATTGAGAAGCATGGTGGGAGAAAGTTCCTCCAATTAGGGATGGTGGAACATGACCCTGTTTGCAATGTGAACACTTACACAAAATCCTTAAGGATCTGATCGGATTTGGTGACCATTGGATCACAAAAGAATAAATCCCAGTCATTCATTGAAGATGTTCGAAGTACTTTTTAGGTGTACCATTGTGTGTAGCAAGTACAGCAAAATGCACTAAGGCACAACATTTTTCAGACGGGTCGATCAATCCCTCAAGAGATAAAGAGAAACCTCCTTTGCAATGGTTTTCATTCCTTCTTTTTTATTTTTTGGGCCATGCAGTGTTTTCAGAGAGTTGACTTTGATTAAGAATGCTGTTTATTGAAAGTAATTGTCTGCTTGGCAACGTTGTCAAAATTGCGATTCAATTCAATTGTGCGATTTCACAACTCAAATTTCATCAAATGATTTCACTCGCACTCAAAATTGTAAAATTAGTAAAATCATGGTAAATCACTAGTCAAATTGATGAAATCCGTAAAATTCGTGTCAGATTTGGCTTTTTGCCTGATCTCTTTAATTAACCTATAGAGAGTCGATGAATTTCATGAAATAACAAATGAAATTGGCCATTGAAAAATGATAAAGATGATGATTAACTCGATGGGAAAGATGCAGAGACGATGGAGATAGTTGCAGCCTTGATGAAGAAGGGGAAAAAGAAAAGCAGGCGATGATTTGCTCTAAAGCTGCTAAGGGTAACTTAGCATTTGAACAGTCTTAGGAACTAAAACTGATGGTTTTATGTTTGCATTAGGCTCTTCCCCCTGCTTGACATATTTCCATTGGCTATGAACTATAGATTTTTTTGATAATCACTACTTATTACAATATTATCTGGGGTATTTATTACTTAAAATTACAGGGATGGTGAGATTTCCAATGTTAATTTTACGATTCGATTTTACAGGCCCCTAGCGGTTTTACCTAAAGTCCCGATTTCACCATCCTTGGTGAGAGGTGAAAAATTCTCTGGAGACCTCATAAGTTCGACATCTTCTAGGTTTTGACGGCTGGCCGACTCTTAGCCATTTTAACTTTGTATGTGCTCTTTTCTCTTCAAATCATGCCAAGAAAATTGTATTTATCTAATTTTGTAATTCGTCGGCGATAAAATTGCGAATTTCACTAAAGTTTAGTTACCATCGATTAAAATTACCTATAAGCTAATAACAGTAACAGTGCGGAGAAAGCAATTATAACTCAAACAGATATGTAACATAGTTTTCAGGAGTGATTTTTTTTTTTTGGTCGAAAGAAAGATTCCATTCATCAGAATAATATCCAAGAGGTACATAGAAGGCATACAAGCCTAGCAAATCCCAAACAACTACGGAACAAAGCAAATATTAGAACGCTAATAACAAAGCACAAATTACAGTCTGCAGCTAACAGCACGTTCTTATCCCTCAAGAACAGATCTGCCACTGTAATTGTTCGGCGGCCGATCACTAGATTCAGTAATGAGAATAAGTCGAGATCCCCCACTTCATTTGCAATGACTCACGTTGCGCGTCTAGGTTTAACGTTTTTATCACTATTGCCGTGCAAAAAGACCAACGTAAATATGTTGAAAGAACACATATCAAATACCTGTAAGGAACTCCCAATCTAAACTTAAATCAAAATTGAGAGAGTAAAACCTTCAGATCTAGACCTGAGTCTGAATCGGGAGAGAAGAGCGGCCTAATCTCGAAAAGGTTGTGGAGCCATATCACGGACATCTTTCTCGATGGCTGTCGACAAGACAAATGGCCGAACTGGACTCCACGTTCACTTAAGATCAGTTACAGAAATTTATTCACACACAATTTCCCAAAACAAATCGGGAGAGAAAAGAAAAGATGGTCAAAGTAAAGAAAAGGAAAATCAAAAGCGAAGTAGGCTCTCAGCTCCAAAAATTGAAGCTGAGAGCCTATGGGAGGGCTTCAAAAGAGGGAAGAGTTTTCGGGAGATGAAGGGATTTGCCTTGGAGATGAGTTTCCAGGAGTGATGAATATATTGAAACATCACCAGCTGATGTTTTACTCACAGCACATAGTTCAATAACACATATAAACGATTAAGCTGGCGCAAGAACGGTTGGAGATGCTTATCAATGACCCTATGTCAAGAATCGGGAACGTCCGAATAACTTTGATGTTAGCTTGCATAACACCACTCCCGAAATTCCAGTCACGTCTCCAGTGAGCGCCGACCACCCGGCAACAAAAACGGACTTTACTATCGTCCTCCCGACAAACCCTCTTCTCTTGCCTTTCCATTGACAAGGCTTGCCGGCTCTCATCGACGTCTGGCCGTCATCAGCGTCCTCGTCGTAAGAGATGCCGCCGCTCTTCCAGCTCTCCACCATCATTTCACTCAAGCACCCCGCATGGTAGCAGCGCTTCGCGCCCTCAGACACGTACCACCAGCTTGGGATCTCAACTTTGTTCAGGCAGATCGACTTCTTGTCGCACCAGTCACAGGCCAAGGAACACGATGCGACAAGATTGAGCTCGACATCATCGACATTTATGCATTTCTCGAGGTGGAGGCAAGATGGGTGGAATCTCGGATTGCCAGAGGTGGCGGAGCTGTATGTGCCGCTGCAAAGAGGCTTCGAGCACGCGCCGCAGGAAGTGCAAGCACCGCTGGTTTCTGTAGGAATTATATGTGTTCAATAATCTAGACGGTCTGACAGTCTATTTTACTTTTTTGTACAAGCCTCTCCTCCATCACCATTGACATGATTAGTTAACAATCAACGTAAATAGTGATGTTCTGCACAGTATACGACATGAGTATCCATCGCTTATTAAAGATACCACAGTATAAGACATGCTTTTCCTTATAAAAGGTTCATGCACTAATTGTGATTCTACAATCTTTCTTTTTATAGTATACTGGTCTTGGTCCGAGATAAAATTATTTTTCTTTTCTGGTAGACCAAGATTCCTAACTATAATCAATTGGCAACTACACAATGATCAAGTATAAAACATTGTGAATGGATAATCGCCTTAATAATTGGTCTCTATACTCTATTTATGCGTTTAGTCTGTCAGCATTTGAACTTAGTTGATTAAGAATTAAGGTCTGCAAATACGCGAACTGTGAAAATAGACTACTTCTCTCTGAATTTTGCCTACATCTCTCTCTCTCTCTCTCTGAGTTAGTGAGTTTCCGAGAGAATGACAACCGCAATTAGAGGAAAAAAAAAAGATAAAATCATATAGGGGGAAAAACCAAACAGAACATGAAAGCAAAGGAATATATATATTGCTCGTACTAGCCTGAGGATTATACTTGAGGTTGCAATTCTTCTGAAGAGGGTGTGACGCCATTGAAGGCGGGTACATGCACTTTCAGTGGACTAGGACGAGGCATGACTCGCAACCATAAGCCGATCCGAACCCGATTTGTCTACACACGCTGCAGAAGAAAGGGTCTCCCTGCATCATCAGCACAAGCTTGTGCTCCGGATGAATCCTATCGCCCCTCTCCTTCGACATCCGAGTGTTTCTTTCTTCACTCGCTTGCCTTTACGTGATCGGAAGAAGAACGACTATGTGTTTCGATCTGAGCCTGAGGAGCAACCAAAGCAATGAATTAAGTTACCCGATGACCACAGTGGTGGCAGATGCGAATCATTCTAGAGGAATTCGGATGAATTGACAACTGACGAGAATGCTTTGTGGATTGAAACTAATGGGTTTTAAGCGAAAAAACAGAGAGATTCGAAGCAAGCATGCATGAAATGAAAAGCTAAAGGAATTCTTCGATATCTACCTCATTCTACATGCTGGCATCAGTTTTGATGAGAACGGTATATATAAATGAAGTTAATGTATTTCAGTAAATGAGATTTGTTAGAGGGTCCTGTTTCTTTACTCGCTTGTTGAGAAGGGGCAAAAGAACAGGTCAATCTTCATAAACATTGACTTTGGTTGACTGGTGACTCATGGTCCGAGGTCTCTTCGGTCATATTTTCAGTGTTACAAGTTCCACGCACACTGCTTGTTTGAATGGTTCGCAACTTCTTGGGAACCAAGTTGGACGGTGGGCGCTTTCTTCTTTTACTGAATTTCGTTTTCACTCTCTTCCGGCGAGGACCCACAAATATGTCCCTTTTCTGTTCTCTCTACTTCTTGAACTTCCCCCGTGTTCTTTTGTTATACTTGCAATTAGTGACGTGGCTCATTAATTCATCACCAATTGAGCTTGTACTAAATTTAGTCATGTCTATTTTAAATACTTCGACAAACGAAAATAGTCATGTTGTGTATGAATTGATCATTGTATCACAAATCTAATGAAATAGGTAGGCTGTGTCATTCGACATAGTAAAACTTAACAATATTGATGGATTCATATAGTATGGAGCTTGTTTGTGAACGAAATGAGGCACACTGTAACTTTTGTTGAACATATTTTGTTTTGGAAAAGGGGCCAAAATCCGAGTGTCACACTGTTACCCTTCTAATAAAACTGGATCTAGTCTGATTTCCTATCAACAAAAAAGTAATCCTCTTGGTGGCATATTTAATGCTATAGTGTCATTTACATCACAAGATTATAGTAGCCAATTTGCTAACCAATCTACACATTAGTTTTCTTCCCTAAAAGTATGTACAATTTTGACATGTTAGCAACACTAACAATTTCCCAATCTGAGAAAGGAGAATGTCACCAAATTGAGAGAGGAAGTTGATTTCTGAAAAAGTGAAATGGCTGCTTGCAAGTCCACCTGCACAATAAATTTGCAAATGCCCAAAGAGATTTGAGATCTAAGAAGATACCCCAAATTTTTACTTTGACCGAAAAACGCACTCCCACAGTTTGCAAAACCTAGGAAGACAATTGCCAAATTTATTATGAAGAAGCCCACCTACAGAAGTAGGACTCGAGTTACCTTTAAAGGCCCTGTCGAAATTGAGTTTGACCAAACCGAAAGGAGGGACGGTCCAACCCACAAACTTATCTCGTTTTTCCCTTTGAGAGCCTATGTTGACGGGGCCGGGTGACCAGGTGACCACCGAATATGGTCGGTGTGCCCGGCACCCGAGAGGCAAGGGAGGAGTAAGCAAAACAGGGGAGCAGAATCAACACTCACCTGGTTCGTGTCTGCCCCAGACGTAGTGCGGCAGCTGGTGGGGTTCGGCGGTGTCTTGGGTCGCCCTTCGGGGAGTGGGTAAGACTCGAAACTCACTGATTTCGCTCAACTCTCTCCCGGCCTCCTCTTTCTCTCTATTTTCTTCTCTCCGTTCTTCTTTTTCGTCTCTATTTTTTTTCGGTAACCGCTCCTCTCATCAACCTCTCCTCTCTCTTCCTTTTTGAATCCTCACCCCCTTCCCTCTCTCTCGTCTCCTTCCAGATGACTTTTGATAGTCAACAACACCAGCCACCTTCCCCTTCCATTTCCAGCTCAAAAATCCCATTAATCAGTGCGCTTTCCCTATTTCTGTCTATGTTAGCAGCTGTTCCTCTTCTTGGGGACTGAATCAAGTCCATTTCCTTGCTAAAACGGTTGTAGCGCTGTGCCATCGCTTCCTCTCTTCTGGAATCACGGATATCAACCTCCTTGTGCAGAGCGAACTTCTGCCTTGTCGTCTCTGTTTGTCCTCGTCCTAGTCGAGCGTGAGCGTGAGGGAAAGGAGTGGCTGAGGGGCTAGGCTGAAGGCTGGAAGAAATGCTAGGTTGGGTCGAGGCTGCCGGGCCAAAAATAGGCCAAAAGTGGGCCGAAAAGAACAAACCCATAAAAAAGGAAAAAATAAACAAACGGATTGGGCTCAAACAGCTAAAATAATTTAAAAAGGGGCTGGCCCTATCAGGTTGGACCAAATCGGCCCGAGCAATCCTCTTCCTCCCTTTTTTTAATAATTTTAATTAATAAATTTAAACTTTTTTTTTTTTTTTTTAACTTATTGTCTCCCTTTTACATCAATTTTTCCCGCTTACAATTTAACCATTGATTGAACGAGGGGGCAAAATTATGTGTCAACAGCTGCCCCCCTTCGAAGGGAATTTCAACGAAGTTCCATTCGAAGACAAAAGGCATATATATTTTGTCCGAGAAGGCTATGGGATGGTGTAGCGGTCTAAGGCAAGAGAGATGATTTATTTATTTTTATAAATTTTGATTTGTTAATTATTATTTTTTGATTTTTTTTTACGAAATTAAACTAAAAGGAGACGTAGGGACTAGAACCCTATGAACGTCGAAAACTCCGCCTAGGAACTAGAACCCTATGAACGGTAAATGGATTAAAACCCTAAAAGTATGCCTAGGGACTAAAACCCTATGAACGTCACAGACTACGTCTAGGAACTAAAACCCTACGAACGTCAAAGATTCCGCATAGGCATTAAAACCCTTCGAATAGTAAAGATTCCGCCTAGGGACTAAACCCTATGAACGGCAAAGGGGATAAAAACTCTGAAGTAACAATATTTCCTATCAAAATGTGGAGGATCTCCGCAATGAATAGGTCAACAAAGACATTACGGGCTATGGTAATGCTCCGTGTAGAGAAAGTGCTTCAAGCGACTGTTGAAGCTTGTGTATATCAACTTCACTGAGGAAATTTACCATGTGGCAATGGTTCTGGGCTGTTAAGGCTTATCGCACTTGTCGATTTGAAAGCTTCTAAAGCGATCACTGCATAATCTAACAAAATGTGTCATAACAAACTCCCTAGTAGCGAAAGCATACTAGGCGAAATCATTATCATTTGAGTGCATGCCATGTGAAACAATATCAAAAGAATATCAGCATTGAGAAAGTGGTTATTGCATGAGCAATTCAAGCTAGTTTCAATTGTTTAGAAAACATTTGGCGTTACTCAATATCATAAAATTGCCATCAGGCTTGGGAAATGTCATTAATTGTCAAATTCTCTTAGGAGAAAATCTTTTATCAAAATGATCTCGACTCATGAAGAGAGCCCATTAAATATGCTAAACAAGGACTTCTTAGTCTGAAAGGGCTTCTCACATATTCTCAAGGAAGGTTGTTTGATCCCATCCATTAATATGGGAAATCGTCTTATCACTCCATATACCTCAGTTGACCATTGTCGAAGGTTTTGAAAATCATTCGCAATATGTACACATTGACCAATCCAAAAGGTCTTTTAAAGGACCGTAATATAGGTTTGGTCATGGTTTCAACAATGGATAAGCATTATCGGTTAAGAAACAAACTAATTGTCAATTAGCATTACCGCTAGGTTTACAAGTCAAGAAACTTTAAGATGAGATGAGATAAGATAACTTTGCTCCCACTTCTTCAAGTTATAGCTTCTTTGTAAAGTCCTTATTTTCACTTGAATCATCCCAATAAGAAGAGACTTCGGGAAAGGGTTGTAATGTTGGTTCGGTGAAAGTCTCGAAAGGCTTTGAAATTCTCAAATGGAATTTAAGAGTTTGTGATTATCATGGTATCATTACCGTATCATCCAATATTTTTTAGAGCACTCGACTTTTGAAATCCAGCTTATCTCGAAAGTCCATTAGCTAATCATTTCAATTTTGCTCTTTTCTCTAATGACTTTGCATTTGTAATGATTTTCTTTTCATTGAGGCATTTTGCTTACGACACACTTTTTTTTTTTTTTTACAATGGGCATTGGTCTTACTTTTATCAGGCACATTGTTTTTTAATGGCCCATAGTTTTCATTTGACCTTTGCTCTTTTCATTTTTTTTAGGACTTTTGAGATGCTTTCCACATTGTCTCATGAGTACCAATTGTCTTGACAAATCACGTGCTTTGCCCTAGTGTAGGGAGATAATCACTACTTGGGCTTTAGAAATGAGCATTCAGGCTCAACTTGATTGAATAAAGGGTATAAGTGTTTGGATAGAAAAATAAATACTCTTTTTCACTTTGGGATATTTCAAGCTTCCATAAGGATCCATCTGAAGTTACTACAAAAAGATTGATACCAAATAGTATCAACCAAAATCTCCAAATTTGCCCCAATTGTGGGGTAGATCTTGACTGGGGTATTTTGAGAATTTTTCACATTTAAAGGCTCAAATGGGTTTAACTATGATCACCTGTAGTGTATAGGGTGGATAAAAGGGATGTCTCTTTTCACTTTGATCCATATACTACTTGCGAATAAATCTCTCATCCTAAGCTATGATCTTTTTCGCACTCAGCTCTCAAAGTGTTTATAGGATGTGTTTGGGAATGGCTTACCTTTCCGCATTCTAGGTGTTTCTCATTTGGCATGATTAACGTATTTCCTCTCATTTTGCTGAGATCACCTAAGTTGATTAATTTCCATAGGGAATTTTGATTCAAAATGAATGATCCACCAAGTGTCAAGACAATTTTAGGATAATGATGATATTCAAAATTTTTGTGAAAAGTTTGTTTCACAATTTGCACTTTTATGCTGGTTTATTTCAAACCGATCAAAAACTTGTTTTTTTTTTGTTTTTGCTTTGCCCTCTTTTTTTTCAAAGAAAATTTTCCATTTGATTTTCTTTTGGCTTTAAGAAAAAGGGTACTTACCTGCGGCCCAATGACTTGATAGCCCTACGAAGGACAAAGGAGCAAGGAGAGAGAATCATTTGAGGAGTGCGAGATCAGAACGATATATTATTCCCCCCTTTCGTATTTGGCTTGCTAGATGCTTGCCAAGACTGTCTAGTCGTTTGTGGGTCAATTTGGGGGTCTTTTGGAACCTACAAAACAAACATGTGTGCATGTATGCTTGATATGCATGATGCGAATAACCTACAATAGCTCGAATTGCATTGAAAATGGCTCTTGGGCCTTGGATTTCATTTAAGGAAAATACTCCTTCACCGAATCGGCATTTACAGGCTTTGACAACTCTTGGCCATCTATTTCTACAAGAATTGAGGCACCTCCAGGTAACACATTTCTAACAACATACGAACCCTCATAATTAGGAGCGAACTTCCCACCTAATTCTAGTGTAAGAGACAGCACTTTCCTTAGCACGAGATTTCTGCCTTCGAAATGATGAGGTCGGACTTTGCAATTGAAGGACTTTGCAACTCACTTTTGGTAGCATTGACCATAACGCAAAGCCTTTAGTCTTTTTTCATCTATCATGTTCAACTAATCACATCTCTGTTAAATCCATTCTTCGTCAGAGAACTCAACTTGCGAAAGAATCCTTAATGAAGGGATTTCAACTTTCACAGGCAATACCGCTTCCATACCATAAACGAGCGAGAAAGGAGCCGCCGCTGTCGAAGTGCGAATCGAAGTTTGGTATGCCATCAATGCATAAGGCAATTGTTCATACCAGTCTCGATAATTGTTGGAAGTCTTTGATAGGATCTTTTTTATGTTCTTATTAGCTGCCTCTATAGTTTCATTCATTTGCGGGCGTTAAGATAAGGAATTCAGGTGACTAATATGAAATTCGTCGAGCAAGTCATCCACAACCTTATTGTTTAGATTTGAGCCATTATCAGTAATGATCGCCTCTAGGATTCCATAGAGAGCGATGATTTCACAACGAATAAACTTGGCCACATTATTGGCAATGACATCGCAATACGAATTCACCTCGATCCACTTGGTGAAATAATCAATAGCCACCAAGATGAAACGATGTCCGTTGGAGGCCTTAGGATTAATTGGCCCAATCATGTCGATCCCCCTCATTGAAAAGGGTCATGGCTCGGACATTTGATGCAATTCATTTGGCGGTACATTGATTTTATCAGTGTAAATCTGGTACTGATGACAATAACGAACATACTGGATACAGTTAGCCTCCATAGCCATCCAGAAGTAACTCGGTCTCATGATAGTTTTGGCCAGAAGATGACCATTTATGTGCGAACCGCATTCTCCTTCATCTTTTTCTCTTATTAACTGATTAGCTGCTTTGGCATCCACGCATTTCAACAAAATTGAATCAAAAGACCTCTTATAAAGAGAATTGCCACTTATAAAGAATTTTGACTCTAGCTTCCTTATGTATTTCTGATCCGCTAGTTCACTTCCATGAGGGTATTTACCATTTTAAAGATAGTTCATGATATTATAATACCATGGCTTCTCATCGGGTTCGTCTGCGATTGCCGAAAAGTAAGCCGGACGCCTTAAAATTTCAGTTTTCAATAGCTCAATGTCTAATCCTTCCACAACTTGTAGCATTGATGACAATGTAGCCAGGACGTTAGCGAACTGATTCTGTGATAGGGATAAATACTCAAAATAAATCTCCTCGAATTCCTTTGTTAATTCCTCAAGGAAATCATGGCGAGGGATCAATTTGGGGTTACGGGCTCGCTATTGACCCTTTGTTTGAAGAATGATGAGGGCAGAATTGCTGTAGACTTGCAGCTTCCTAACTTTCAGATCGACGACCAATTGCAATCTAAGTATGCAAATCTCGTATTATGAGATATTGTTGGTACAAAGGAATATCAATTTGACAGCCATAGGGTGGTGTTGACCCGTTGGGAATATAAGAACTGCCCTAGTCCTAGAACCAGCCAGGTTAACGGCACCGTCGAAGTACATAGTCCACTTATCACTCACTATTTTTGAAATGCACACCTCTATGGGATCTGACTGATCATGGTTTTCCGATCTTTGGAAGTTTTCTGCCAACATGTCAGCTGTGACTCTTCCTTTGACGGATTTTTGCACCATACTATGGACATCGAATTCGGACACCAGAACTTGCCACTTTGCTAACTTTCCGACCAACGCGGGTTTTTCTAGCATGTATTTGATGGGATCATTTTCAGTTACAAGCAGAATCTGATGATGAAGTGTGCATTGACATAAGCGGTGCAAAACCCACACTAAGACCACACACATTTTCTCAACTCTGGGGTAATTCATTTTGGATAAAGTAAACTTTTTACTGAGATAATATATCGTATCTTACTGAGATAATATATCGTATATTCTTTATCATCACCTGGTCTCTTCTGAGCTAGCAAGGTTCTCAATGACTCATCATGAATAGTCGGATAGAGTATCAATGGTACTCTAGGAACAAGTGGCACCAGAACTAGCGGATAGGAGAGATATTGTTTTATTTCCTTAAAGGCCTTTTGACAATTAGTGTCCCACTCAACTTTAGTGTTCTTCTTCAATAGCTTGAAAAATGGTTTAACCGTCTCAAACAATTGAGAAATGAATCTAGCTACATAGTTCAATTTTCCTAGCAAACTCCGAATCTCTTTGACAGTTGAAGGAGGTTTTAAATCACAAATGACTTTAACCTTTGATGGGCCAATTTCAATGTCTTGACTACTGACCATGAACCCCAATAGTTTCCCAGACTTTGCCCCAAACACACATTTGGCGGGGTTAAGTCTCAGCTTGAACTTTCGGATTTGGTCAAACAATTTCTGCAACACCTTAATGTGATTCTCTCTTTATTTGGATTTGGCAATCATATCGTCTACATAGACCTCAACTTCCTTATGCATCATCTCGTGGAATAGAGTGACCATTGCTCATTGGTATGTTGCCTTGACGTTTTCGAGGAAAAATACATTACCTTGTAACAAAAGGTCCCCCATGGGATAATGAAGTAGGTTTTACTTTTATCTTCTTCTTTCATTCAAATTTGATTATAACTAGAAAATTCATCCATAAAGAAGAGTAGCTCAAACTCCACGGTACTGTTGTTGACACTTGATTTATAGGTCATTTTTCAGATTTTTCCAAAAATCACAAAATTAGGATTAGAAACCTTTGCCAAGCTTAGGAACCTATTTCTAAATCAAAAATAATTTTTTAAAATTTTCTTGATTTTTTCCTTAATTTCTTTTGGTCAAAATAAGGGTGAAAATCAAGAAATATAGCAAACGGAATCCAAAAATTCCATAAAAAATAGTCATTAGTCTTCTTTTAAAACCAATTTCATTAATATAGTGTCAATTTCAGAAAATTTCAGTTGGGAATGTGTTTTCCCAAAATTGGGTAAAAACAAGCTCAAATTGAATCAAAAATTTAACTAATTCATTTCTAGTCATTTTTTGGTCATAATGTCTTCACAACAAATGATTTTGGGATCTTGAATTATATAATGGTCAGTCCAATTGCACAATTTACCAAAGAAATCGAAAAGCCCTAAAATTCAATTGAAAATTAGGGATTTTTAACCCAAATTAGGGATTATGATCAATTTCAAATTATCGAACCTGAGACCATCATTTCTAGGGTTAATCAGGTATGGGTAATCTAATTTTGACACTATTTTGCCCAATCAAGTCATCTTGGTATTGAAATAGATAAGAACTCCAATGATCCGAATTTATAATATGAAAATCTTCGGTTTAATTGTGATAAAAATTAGGGAAAATCACATATTTGTGTGCGAAATGTGATGATGAATTCAATTTTGGGATTAAATTTAAAAAAAATTGGGTCAAAATCGGGCTTAATTTGCCAATGTAGACCAACCCGGGTTTGCTGGGTTGACCAGGTCGGTCTCTTTCTTCGCCCGACTCGCTCAAGACACAATAAACCCAGAAAAATATTTACTCCGACTTGGGACTTTGCCGTCTTAATCCGAGCAATTTAACACGTGATAAACTCCTATTCTAGCTAGCATCGGAGATTCGATCCAACCAATTTGAGATCGGTGAATAACAAACTTTGGGTGGGAAATCGAGCTACAAAGAGAAGAAAAAATCATTATCCCTAAAGGAGAACTATTCGACAAAGTCATTGAGAGAAAGAAAGAGAGAACCAGAGGGAGAAAGAGAGAGTCTGAGTGCGAGAGTGAGTTGAGACTCCCTAAGACCGAGCGATCGACACTTTTCCAATCTGAAAAGCACCAGCAAATTGTTTTCACCGGTGAGTTTCCTCACCGGTAAACGTGCAACCAAGCTTACCATGAAGGTCTGAAAATTGACCTCGGTTGATCGAGCTAGAGGAGTTTTGGCAAAGCTGAATCCACCAGCCTAAAGCTCAAGTGTCGAGGAAGAGTTCTATAGTTTTTGATTAGCTCAAAAACCTTATTTCAAGCCTTGACAAAGCAGGTAAAGTTCAATCGTCATTACTATTTTTCCAAAATCCCTTGTTGAACAGTTGAACTTCTTTGTGTTAGATCTTGGAACTATCTTGATTGTTAATGCTCAAAACTTGATTCTCATAATGTTTTACATTGTTTGATTGCATTTTTGATCATCGAATCTACATAAAATCGAGTCGATCACCATTGTTGTACCTTGCCGGAGCAGCTCTTATCTTACCGGAGCACCCCTATGGCCATAGGTCGTCAAAGTTAGCATTTTCTCATCTTGTTAGATGATTTTATATTGATTGGGACTAACGTAGACAGTTAGGGTGATTTGTATGATAATCTGTGGACTTGAATAGTTGGTTTAGGATAATTAGCAAGTTAGGATTTTGGATCGGTTTTACGCCGGTCGACAGTGGTCCAACGACGAGTTGGTTTAGTCGGTTTAGTTAGGTTGATAGAGGGAAACATGATCTTCATATTCAATCAATTAGAATGACAAAAAACTCACTGGAAGATCGCCAGAGTTAGGCTCAAACCGGTGACCTCAACAACTTAAAATGGAGAAACATGCATGCCAAATGTTCGGCAAAATGCCGAAGAGAAAAAGTACAAAATGGCGTCATTTTGGCATCGTGCCCATCGGAGAGTTGGTCGGTGTTGGCGATACCCGGTTCGGTTCATTTGAACCGGGTTGAATCGACTAGTCCAGTTCATTCCCTCAGCGGGAAATTTTTTAAAAAAAAATCAGAAATTAGAAAATAAAAAAACCCTAAAAAATAGAAAATTCATAAAAAAATTCGAAAATTCAATAAAATTTTTTAAAAAATTCAAATTTTTTCAGAAATTCAGAAAACTTAATAAAAATTGGAAAATTTCTAAAAAAATCATAAAAATTCAAAAAAAAATTCATAAAATTTATAAAAATAAAAAAATTAGAAAGTATGAAAATCTATAAAAAAATTTAAAATTTTAGGATTAAAAAGAATTTCAGAAAATAAAAATTAACTCTCAGGATAAGAAATTTTCAAAAAAAAAAATAAAAAAATTCAAAATTTCACAGAATGACTCAAAAACATTGTGGCTAACCTTTGCAAGTGAAATTAGAATTTTTAGAAGTGCCTGAACGGCATTTTTAGAAAATCCTTAGTTTAGTGGTTTTTATCCCAAAAAAACCCTAAACCCTAAAACAACACATATCATCAAATGAATAAGCCTTTAGAGCTTTACTAGGGTATGGGTGTTTTGAATTGATTTTCATTTTAGAGACCCAATTTAGGATTGTTTTGTTTGTTTGCAATTGGTTGTGCTGCTTATATTGATTGATTGATTTCTCGCGATTGGATGGCTAAAATTAGTGGATAGACCTCGAAAACTTATGCAACACGTTAGACACATCATATCGTTTTAGGCACCGAAAGGGCGTTAGGGATCTTGATTCAAGATCATTAGCGTAACTAGGTCCCCATATTCAGAATTTTTGATTCGCAGAATCGTGGTATTTCTCCCGCATCTCAATTAGGTTTCTAATCAACTTACAAATAATGACTAGTGGCGACTTCAAATGAAAAGTCAAACTAAATAAAACGATAAAAAATCACAACTCGTTGTCACGTGAGATATGGTTTGAGAGAGGCCCCCATTTGTCTAGTGATGGGATGTCTGTGAGACGTTTGAGCGAAATATCCGCATTGGACCTTAATAGCTCATTCAGGGACAGTTTTCCAATTTATGACAAATGGAAGTACCTTCTTAGCATGCCCAAAAAGGCGCGACGCGACAACTGTCAACCAACACATCAATGTGAGGTAGCGGGAAGTCATCTTTTAGACTTGCTCGATTCAAATTGCAATAGTTAATACAAACCCTGGCTCGTCCATATTTCTTCATGACAGGGACGACATTGGTGATGCAATCAGAATAGTGCGACACTTCCATAAAGTCCACTTTTAACAACTTTATGACTTCTTTTTCGATTTTCTTGGATAATTCGAGCTTTATTCTTCTGAGCCTTTGTTTCTTGGGTGGGATACTCAGATCAGTCGGGAGAGCATGCTCTACAATTTCCTTATCTAACCCCAGCATATTCGCATACGACCATGCAAACACGTCTTGGTATTCTTTCAAAAGCTCGACAATCTTTTTAGTTTTGATTTCAGAAAAACCATCTCCAATCTTGATTTCTCTAACATTCTCTGAATCACCCAGATTTATCGTGACTGTAGGCTTTGCGATCAATGGTTTAGACTCTTCATGAAGTATCCAATTTCGTTCAATGTTTCTCTGATCACAGTCATCCTTGTCATCTTTGGATTTCGTCGAGCAAATCCGACTCACATATACACCTATCATGATTTTGTGGAATGTTATGCCTGATATGCCATGAAGAAGGTTAGTAATTAAATGAGCAAATGTTATTGTAACTGATGATATGCATCTATTTTGAAATCATTTTGAAAGAGTTTTCAACATAGAAAATGAGGGATCCGTCCTCATATCCTTGGACGTCCCTATCCACAAAGGATTTTGGAAACTAAGAAGCGTGTGAAAGTCCAGGTCTCAAAGTATCATCATTAGACTGGTTTAAGTACTTCTACACGTCCTTAATAAAAACATGACCATGATTCTATTAACGGGATAAGGCTCTTTACATGACTCAAGGTCATGGATTGACGGCTCGCAGTTCAAGATTTTAATTACAAAGGAAAGTAGCAGCTAGACCTAAACAGACTTCCCATGCAAGGGATAAACATAGACTCAAACAAGACAAAACATGAAAGAAAAGCAGCATCCCTACTCAGAAGGGTTGACGGTAGTAGTAGATGGCTCAGTCTCCTCACTTCCCATGATAGCAAGAGCAAATTCTCTCTTGAATAAATCAACTAGGCCAACAACTTGGGTGGACCCAGGAAGATCTCTTTCAACTTCGAAAGAAGTAAGCCCTTCTGACCTTCCTCTAGTTCAAATAGACTTCCACGACCTCTGCAACCTCCATGATTAGCTAGGCCTCTATAGTCACCATGGCCTTCATTGCCTTCACGGCCATGATAATTAGCTTGGCCTCGATGGCTACCATGACCTCCATTGTCACCACGGCCTCCATGATCACCTCGACCTCCGAAATCACCTCGTCCTCCATGAGCTCAGCCGCCAGAATTGCCTTCATGATAACCTAAGCCTGCCCTTTTACACCACTTGGAAACTTGAATAGGTTCTTTGATACCTTGGTCATGCAGTCCTAGATCGGGTTTGGGGATATGACCATTTTCGAGTAACACCCTACTCAACATCATCGAAGACTTAGCCATTTCTGGGTCTCGCATAATAGTTCCAACAAGCACATGGATCATCGAGACTAACTCCAAAGTCTGAAAACTAGATTCAACCTTGTTTTCGGGCTCTTTGTACGGGATTGCAGTGTCATGAAAAACCTTGAAGTCGATTTCTTCATGAATAGTTACTAGTTTTCCATCCACGAGGAACTTGACCTTTGGATGCAAGCTCGAGGGCACGGCTCCGGCGGTGTATATCCAAGGTCATCCCAATAAAAAATTGAAGGCACTAGGAATATCCAAAACTTGAAAGTTGATCAGAAAGAGGACTGGACCAATCAAAAGTTTAAGCTTGACTTTGCCAATAACTTCTATCTTTGTACCGTCGAAAGCACGAACGGTAGATTTAGATGCCAAAATTTTGTCTTCATTTACTCCTAAACGGCAAAGGGTGGCGAGTGGACAAATGTTTAATGCATACCCATTGTCAATTAACACTCTCGCCACCATCTTATCACGACACTTAACCGAAAAAAAGTAGCGCCTTAGTATGATTGCGACCTTCTGGAGGAAAATCTTCATCAACAAAAGAAATCCGATCTTTCAGCAAGATGGACCTAATAGACTCCTCCAATTAGGTGTGATTGATAGTTTTGGGAACGTGCACTTCATTTAGAACCTCGAGTAGCACATTTTTATGTTTTTTTGGAGGATTTGAAAAGATCCAGAAGTGATATCTAGACCGGCATCTTCCTCAACTGATTGACAACATCAAAATCGCTAGTCTTAACAATTGTTAAAAACTGCTCAGCCTCTTCATTTGAAACAACCCCTTTCTCAACCACCTTGGTGGGATCATAACATCGACCAGAGTGAGTGACAACATCGACTTCATTCACCTTGTAGCTCCAAGGGACCGCCTTAGTATTGTAACTAGGGGTCATCTCTACTATTATATCTTTCTTGTCCTCGAGGCGGGAGTTCAATCACCATTGGTTCCATGGCATAATCTTTGATTTCTATAGTAACAAACTCTTTGGATATAAGGTCAACAACTACATGCTCAACATCTCGTTCATCGGGGTATGATAGATTTTCTTCAACCGACAGGTTAATAATCACTGGGATGATCATGTTGACTATCTCCTCATCGGGCTTAAGTGGATCATCCATACCTCCCCATTAATTAGGAACAACATCTTTGGGATCGATGGAGAAACTTGGTAGGGGTGAATATTTTACAAAATAGTTGAATTTGTAGCTAGGTTAACCCAATGTGTCAACCACTTCCCCATTCTCGCAGGCAATCTTCATGAATTCATGGTTCCAATCAACATTGCTAGCTTGAGGCTCATAATCGTCATATGAATTGTCGCCTTCATAGTAGGTCACAATTAGATTCTCCGACGTGCCATCATTAATCTATTCATTAGTTTCCGTAAGCTCAACAGGTGTCTCCTCCGACCCCTTCTTGATCTCGTAAAATGAGTCTATAATGGCTATCGTGGTCATCGTAATGTCCTCCTTCATACTATAGATTATGCCTATGTCTACCATTCGAGTGACACATTTCAACTTATCTTCCATCTGAATATCCTCCCCCTTTTTAAAGTGTCCCACTAACACTAATAGCTTATATAGTTTATGAACATCCACCTTAAAGGTTTACTTACTGTCGTTACCCTTCTCTGTAATCACGTTGACATTCTCAATATGATTAGATAACGGATTTTGTTGGATATTAGGGGGTAGATCCTTGATGGATAAAATGCTCTTGTCGAGTAAATTCTGAACTTTGTTCTTGAGAGTGAAGTAGTTATCTACATCATGACCCTTCTTGCCTCTATGAAACTCGCATGACTTTGACAAGTTGAATCCGGAGAATTTTGGAGGATTATCTTGAGGTACTTTTTTGGCTATCATTCCCCTTTTCAACAGCATGGAAAACAACTTGGATAGAAGCCTAGGCACGAGAGTGAATTGCCTCGGTGCCTTCTTTTTGAATTCATAACTTTGATATGTCCTTTCTCGGAACACAGATAGGCCTTGGGAGGATGAGGTAGGGGGACTTGTCACAACTGGCACTTGTACATATGCAATCTCCACATCTTTTTTTTTTTTTTCTATACAAGATCTTCAGGCTATCCCTTTGTTCAATCTATCATTATACATGGCTCCCTCTATCCTTTCTCCGACATCTATCAACTGAGAGAATGTCAGGTATCCAAAACCCATCAACTTTAAATAGAAATCATTAGATAAGGCCTTGAGGAAGAGATCCAATAGCTCCTTTTCATCGAGCAGAGGATAAACTTGAGCAGCGAGAGTATGCCATCTTTGAGCAAAAGCTCTGAAGGACTCACTTCTTTTCTTTTCAATTCGAGTTATCACTTCATGTGTGGGAGCTATCTCGGTTTTGTATTTGTATTGTAGGACGAATGCTTTGGCCAACTCCTCCCACTTTTCAAACTTCTCGGGCTCCGACAACACATACCATTGCAAAGCAGGCCTTGTCAAACTCTCTTGAAAAGTTTGAATCATTAATGGGACATTCTGGGCATATTTCACCATTCAGTTCAAATAGTACTTTAAGTGAATCTTTGGGTCTCCGGTTCCATCATACTTAGTAAAGTTAAGAATCTTGAACTTCTCAGGAAAGCTCATTTGTGCATATCGAGATGTATACTCGATCATGTGCTCTTCATATCCTTATAGCGCGTGGAGTTTCTCTTCTATCTTTATGAACCTTTTGTTATGCTCTTCCTCCAAACGGGCTGTGACGGTTTCCTAAATGGGGTATAGTTCGGCAACTACAGGTGTAGAACCCAAGGCCTTCTCAGTAACATTCCTTCTCGAAGGCCCTTCTACAAGCTCAAGGACAGCTTGAGGTGCGACTTGACTAACATTTGGTGTTGCCAACGCGGCCCTCATATCATTAGTGAACTGAGTGAGTTAAGCCGCAAGATCATTGATCTTGTTGTCGAGAGCAGTGAAACGGGCGTTTTGCTCCTCAATATTCATTTGTGTGGCCCTTGATCGTTGTTGCGACTGAAACTCCCGAGTCATTTTTTAATATGCTCGAAAAACGAGGGTCTTGCCTGGTACGTGCTAAGTCTAAGCTTGGGACTTAACTCGGGCTCTCCCAAGCCCATACTATATCGCGACTTAGGGTTTTAGTGTTTAACATGCAAATGGTTTATATCAAGGAGTCGCCACTAATCAATTTGGAGTGGGTCGATTAGAAACCCAAATAAGGTGGTGGGAGAATCACCCTATTCCTACGAACCAGAGATTGATTGAGTTCGGGGACTTGGTTACACTAGTTGGATAACTAATTCCTTTTCGGTACTTTTTTACTCTGTTCATTTTTTGAAAACATTTATCAGGCGATTTGAATTTATTTTAGAACCTTTCTCCTAACATGTATGGTAATCAGGCGAGTACATAATCAAAAGCAATTAGTAGTCAGAGGTATATATGCAGCCTAAAATTCTAGCTCTAACTGAGTCAGATGATATTCAAAACACAACAGCTCATGCAATTGTATTAAAAACATGCATAATAAAACACAACAACAACAACATGCAAAATAATATCACATGATCAAATTAGCTTATCTATTTAAACATGAAATTATAACAACATGCATAATAATATAACAATAAATTAAAGCATTCAGATAAACCACATAAAAAAGGATTTTTTTAAAAAAAATTTGAAAAAAAAAATATATATACGATGAAAAAAAAATTAATTTTTTAATAATAATTTTTTTAAAAAAAAATAAATAATAATATAATATTAAATCAATTTGGGTCAACGGATTCGGGTCGATCAAACCTAACCTGGGTCAACGGATCCGACCCGGGAGTTGACTCGGGTTGGGTCGGCTGATCTGGGTCGATCGGAATCGACCCGAGTCAACGTATCCGACCCGGTCATTGACCCGGGTTGGATTGGTTGATTCGTGTCGGGTCCGACCCGAATTCCACAGACCGCGGGGACAACTATTGGCGAAGCCAAAAATCGGCCTCTTGCCGGCGGACCCAGATCGGCGCCGCCTCTGACTCGGTCCTTGGGACCAAAACCAAGCCTCTCCACCCTCGGGGGTCACCGTCTGACCACCGTTCACCGGCCGGCGACCAAAATAAAAACTGGTTTCGTTGAGGCTTTTCATCGAACAGTTGGCGTGTGTAGCAAAAAACAAAGTCTTCCGGCGACCCAGTCGACTTCGGCGACTGCGGTTCGCCTCTAATAGTGACTGGGGAAATGGACCAGAGACGATATTGGCTGGGACTCGCACGAGACGGCCAACGTGAGTCCCGGACACCGAAATAGGGGAAAACAGAGGAGGTGACTCGGTCGGGAGAGCTCACTGGTCGACAGTACGTCTGGGTGGCTTTTCGGCTGCTCCGTGGGCGATGGCGGCGCTGCTGGCTCTTCTTTTTGCTCCGGCGGACTCTCGGCTCACACACACTCTCTCTCTATTCCCTCTCTGTTTTCTCTCTCACTGTTTTTCTCTCCAAATGGCCGGTCGGAGGGGTGCTCTGGGCATTGCCGGTCAGCTTGCTGGAGACGGCGAGACTTGTTGGGACCTGCAAGACCCCAGACCCCTCTCTCTTCTTTGTTTCCCTTAAATTCTCTCTAGGTGTCTCTCACGGCCTCCCCAAAACTGAAATAGACCCCCCTTCCCTCCTTTTTTCTTTCTCTCCTCTCCCTGGCCTATATAGCCGACGAAGATGACGCCACTCTCTGCTCCCTTCAATGCTCTGCACCGGCCATGACTTTCGTGGCCAATTTTCACGGTGGAGCGGGTATTCCGCGCATCTCCAGTGTCAGCTGGGACAAAAGAAAACAGAGGAGAGAGAGAGAGAGGAGGCTTAACCAGGGGGGGTGGAGAAGGAGTGGGCTGGGCCTGCTTTTGCGCTGGGGGAAGGAAAGGCTGGACTGGGCTGGGCTGGGCTGGGCCTAGTCCCGGCCTGATCTTTTTTTTTTTTGTTTTATATTTTAATATACCTTACTAATGCAAGTATGCCTAATTTCTACATGCAATGCACTTAATAGAAATATTTTTTGTCTTAGGAATTAAAGAAAATTAATTCCTAAATTTTGTGCTATTTAATTTTGAGTAAATTAAAAGTAGGTGTCAACAGCTACCCCTCTTTGAAGGTGAGCTCGCAGAAGTTGTGCTCGTAGAGGTTACATTCAAAGATAAAAATAACAATTAAATTTGACCCATGCATGCTCAATAAATATTATTATTTTTGGTGAGACTGTGAGTCTCATTTTTAATGCGATAAAATGATGTGTGCTAAAGCAAATAAAAACATACATGGGGCTACGTATCTTGCCGAAGGATAGAGTAATTCCAGATAGTTGATATTGTGTGTCGAGAACCCGAACTTGTCTTCGGTCGTCTCGACGGGGAAATGGTTTGTCTAGGACCCGAACCTTTTTTCGGTCGCCTTGACTGGGGAAATCGCTTGCACAGGACCCGAACCTATCTTCGGTCGTCTTGACTGGATTTCATTTGTCTATGACCCGAACCTTTCTTCGGTTGCCTTGACTGGGGGGAAATCACTTGCCTAGAACCCGAACCTATCTTCGGTCGTCTTGACTGGATTTCATTTTTCTAGGACCCGAACCTTTCTTTGGTCGCCTTGACTGGGGGAAAATCACTTGCCTAGGACCCGAACCTATCTTCTGTCGTATTGACTGGATTTCATTTGTCTAGGACCCGAACCTTTCTTCGGTCGCCTTGACTGACTAGATTTTGCTTTGCCAAAGTACCTGGGGGTCCTCGCTCGAGGATTTGTTGGTTTGCCTGGTGGGTCCTCACCAGCAGGTCTTGAAAAGGCTCAAACGATGAGCACCTGGGGTCCTGGGGGTCCTCGCCCGAGGATTTGATGGTTTGCCTGGTGGGTCCTCGCCAACAGGTCTTGAAAAGCTCAAACGATAAGCACCTGGGGGTCCTTGCCTAAGGATTTGTTAGTTTACCTAGTGGGTCCTTGCCAGCAGGTCTTGAAAAGGCTCAAACGATGAGCACCTGGGGGTTCTCGCCCAAGGATTTGATGTGAACAGAGGGAGTTGATCTCATGCTCAGGAGGGGTACCATAACAATCGTAGGTACATAAATTTTTGGAACCAGGTATGAGTAGAGTATACTTACCTGGATATGTTCCGGCCTCTTAAGAGCATGTCTCCAATCAGACAAATAAGTTTTTGCACGGACATATGTATTCATTGGAGGAATAGACAGCTATGGCTATTCTAGAATATCATATGAAATATCTTGATCACGAGTCAAGATGCATTTCATTTTCAAAGCGATACATGATTGACTCCTTGGGTAGTTTGAGAAGAAGTCTGATGAAAAACCCGAATTTTCTTACCTGAAAGTTTGATGCATCATCTGCTGAATAACCAACCTTTCTCGGGGCATCTCTGTTGGGATGATGATGATGAGAGCTTTTTCCAGTGCCTTAATTTTCTTGTCCAATCACTGGAGATTAGAAATCTGGGTCGTCAAAAACAAATAGCACAAACATGCATGCCTCCAGTAGGGATAGACAAGCCAGGCTACTGTAGAATATGCATTTATGCAAGGTGATTTTGCCATGTTTACGTCACCAAACATCCACCGTGGGTCAATCAAGACAATTCTTACTCCCAAGGTGGACTTCTCGAGATGCTGAACGAGAGACCTTCAGTTAGAAAGGACTTTTCACTCGCTCTCATTGAAAAGGGTTGTTTGTCCCATCTATTGAGGTGGGAACATCGAGAACACTCAATCTGACCGTTATCACATCAACAGGGGTCTGAGTTTTCTCGAAAGCGGTATGACACTGCCAATTTGAAAGGTCTTTTTTTAGGATCATAATGCTGGCTTGGTCAATGGCTTAACAAAGGTGACTGTCCAAGTCAAAGCCATGAAAAAATATCCTGCAACTATCTCTAGGTTTACAAGTCAAGAACCCTGCCAAATGAGATAGAAGTAATCTTGCTCGCACTTCCTCAAGCGTTGTTTATAAACATTTGAAATCCTACGTTAGTTCAAGTGCCCCAGTCAGAAGAAACTTCATAAGAGACATAACGTGGGCTTGGTTTGCAGGCTGAGGAACGAAATGATCGTTAGGTTCAAAAATGTGTGTAAGGGTGAAAATTGGTCATCATCTTGGTATCGTCACCAGCCTTTTCTCTGCTGTCAGGATTCTTTTGGAAAACTCCCTGGGCAATCCGGTGATTTAGCATTTTTGACAATTTATTTCTTAAGGAGCTTCTGCGTCAAGTATTTTCCTGGATACTATTCTATCTCTGTTCCAGTTGCTTTCTCCAGAATAGGTTCATCTTCACCTATCACGGTAGATCTTTGCCAAGACAAGGTTTTTAAAGCAGGGATTTGTATCGAAAAAGAACTCAAGTTTAAACCTTTTGGAGTCGTCTATTCTGCACCACTTAGCAACTTTGAGGTATTTCAGAGCACCTTCATCATGTCCAGAGATCTCCTCAGCTAAAACCTCATTGTGTTTTACAGCAGTTACCCAGAAATTAGAGACTTATTTCTCTTCATCTTTTTCATCGTTTTTTTTCTTCTCCTTTTTTTTAAATTTTTTTTAATTTTTTTTCATGGGCATTGGCCTTGCTTTTACCAAGCATACTGCTTTTTCATGCTCTTAGTTTTCAGCATTTTTGCTGTTCTTTTGGTATTGTCAGGACTAGCCTAAACAAATTTGAACAGAACAACATTATTAGACTCTTGGAGTCTTCATCTTTTTTCGATACTTTGAACCTTGATGCTCAAACTATGGTGACTTTTGCTCTGCCCCGGTATGGGGATTGATCACCAATTGGGTTCATATGAAATGAAATCATCGGCTCAATTGGGCTAGCAAGAGATATAAGTGTATAGAATAGAAAAAGAATTGCTCTTCGTCATTCTAGGGCATTTAAATTATCGCGAGAGCTCACTTGTAATAACAACACTCAAAGATTAACACAAGTGAGAGCAAGAAAATTTCTATACATCTTTTCGCCTTGTGCGAGCTGTTGCAGCTGATGATCATGAAAACTTTTAGATATTACAAACTCATTATCCTTCTTGTCTTGCTCAGTGAAAACATCACTGTTATTAATAAGATATTGGCATTTTGGACAGGCATTAGTTTGCCGCTTCTCTCTTGGCAAAACCCTCTTAACCTCGACCGTCCTGCCGTCGATGGTGTGTTTGTCTTGGAGGGCCCTATTGAGGACCGCCGGCTCCATGAAGGTAGCGAGGTTGAAGTCACAAAAGTGATGATTGAAGGGAAGGGATATTTTTCTTGTTTCCTCTGAGTTTGAATCCGTCATGTGAGGCTGATTTTCCTCAAGCTGCTCCAATGTGGGGTGGTTTTCAACAGGTAATTTAAAATGAATGTCCAGGTGTGTGGGCTCAAAAATGCTTAAATAAAGGATCAATGGTAATGTACGGGACAGAAAAATGAACTGTCTCTCGTCATTTTGGCTATTGTACCTTATGCGAGAAATCCATTTACCTTGTAGAAATGAAACCTCTTCGTTTATCTCGTAAGAGTTTGGTATGTAAGAATGTGTATAGACTAAGGATTGCTTCTCATCATCTTGACAGCTCTTGTTCAACATCTCGGAGCTGTTCGACACCGTTCGTCGAATTATCAAGATTTTTACAGGGAATCAGTGAATTAAACAGGTAAAATTACCGTGCAAAGTTCTTCTCAAAAGATATGCAACACACTTGGATGAAGGTTAAACAATTATTTGTTTTGACACATTCCTTCCTTCTTGTTTCTTTCTACTTTCATGTGAGAAGTTTGTAAGGAAGGAGATACTTACCTATGTTGCAATGGCAAGGTAAACCTGCGAGGTAGGAAAGATCATGTTAATGAATGGCTCTTTGAGGGACAGAAATTAGGAACAATACAGCATTACCCTTCATGGTTCCCTTCATTTGAGACTAGATTGATAACTCCTTGAGTTCTCTCGGATGTCAATAATTCCCTTCTTCAAAGCTGGCAGAGTCTTTTCTTCTCTTTACTTTATTCAGTCTTCTCTGTCTCAGTCTGCTACTCTATACTCTTGGTCTCGAAGCTCGAATGAAATCCTCTATAATTAGGGATGTTCTCGAATAGAGGGTTCTATTGTTAGCGCGGGTTGTGTCAATGCGGTTCCAGCATGTTGAGGGGTTTCTTGCGAAAGCTTTGGTTCCTGACTGCACAGGGCATGTGCAATTGCTTGTATGGGGAACTTCGCAGTAAAGCTAATTTCTATTTTAAAGGTCTTGGACAGATGTGGACATGGCTACCATTAATACTTCTATGGTTGCCAAGATCAGCTTTGACATTACTTTGTCCTATGTGAAGTCCTTTCTAGTTACTTGCACCATGAGAGTTTTTTTTTTTACTCAATTTCGTCCTATGTAAAAGGAAAAAAATATGTCATTTCTATGATAAAGTGGATGAATTTTAGGAACAAAATACACCCTTTTTGATGGACTGGGGAATTACATGCCCCCTAGTCTACTTTTCCAATTAAGCACTCTTTTGACTTTCCGGGGTTGACATCATCTGCTGGCAGTAATGAGATTTGCCCCAGGTTTCATTTGAAGATTGGATGATCTTTGCTCGGATTGCCCCTATCAGATGAGTTGGTTCGCTAGCGTCATTAGGGTCTAATGTGCTCTCCAATTTGTGTCATTCCCAAATGTCCCCTTTGTAATAACAAATCAAAAGGAATATGTTATGAGACACGAAGTGAGCAAGTTAGAAAAACAAACAGGGTTATGAGCATGCATGCTTTTCACCACCATTTTTGACCTTTTGAAAAAATGATAAAACGTTTGTTTTATTTTCAAAAGCTTAGAAACGAAGAAACATAAGGAAGCCCGGACCTCAGAACACTTTCCTTTACATGGCTGGATATCATCAACGGGCCGGTTCGGGATACTTCCTCAAGCCCTCGAAATAAAACATTTGTAATTCTTTTGAATAATTCGGGCGAATTACATTTGTTGGAATGGAAATGACAATACTAAAATTCCAAGCATAATTAAAAATTCAGAAAACTGGGAATCTTAGAAAATAGCTAAGACTTTAGAAAGCAAGAAAAGCTCCCACATAGGAGTATTCAAACTATTAAACATGTCTCTATCCTAAGGGAGGAAAATTGAGTCTTTAGTTTACTTAATGACAACATCTGTACCTCCTGCTTGATTGGGTAGTGCGCTGTGGAATGAAAACATCTTTGCATCCAACAACTTTTGGACTTTATTCTTCAAGACAACACAGTCATTGACAGAGTGTCCTATTTCGCCCAAATGATAGTCACATGCCTTGGAGGGATCATAGTTGGGGAAAGGCTCAGGATTTTCACGCTTCGGCTCTTTAGCAAGCAATCTCTTTTTCAGGAGAATAGGCGGGATCTGAGATATAGGCAAAGGGAGTGGCATGAACTGCTTTTTGTTATTTTGCCTTTGGGGCGGCTTGCGGCCTGAGACCGGTTGCTGTCCATTGTTCATCTGAATCATTGGGGAAGGATGGATGGTTCAAGTGTATGCAACATCCACATCTGTCAGGGTTCTTTCTCCTTCTTCATGCCAAGTCTCCTACTAGTGGAAGCGGGGTCCGTAAATCATCCGTCATGCAATCCCATTTTGATTTGTTTGCCCATAGGAATAAGAAGATTAAGAGATTCGGTAGTGGCACCAACCAGGCGGTGCCTGTACTCATACAGAAGGGACTTGATGAACAGCTTGACTTGTTCATGATCAGTGAATTATGGAGTAACTTAGGCGGCCAAGTTTCTCCATCTGGTGGCATATTCTTTAAATGACTCACACTTCTTCTTTTCGGTACATTCCAAATCGTCTCGAGTATAAATGATATTGAGATTGAACTGGTATTGCTTGAGAAATGCATCAGCAGCGTCATCCCAAGATTTAAAAATATCTACGTCTTTTGACATATACCATGTCAAGACAGGCTTCGTCAAACTTGCCTGAAATGTCTGAATCATGAGGGGTTCATTATTTCACGTACTAAGTCATCCGTACATGATACATGTATAAATGGCGTCTGGGGCATGAAGTGCCATCATACTTCTCGAACTCTGGCATCTTGAACTTTTCTGGTACTTTGACCCATTTGTATATAGATAGGTCAAGTGGGACAACATGCCGCGGGCCTTGTAGCTGTTTCAGCATCTCCCCAACCTTTGCAAGGCATTTGTTATGTTCTGTCATCGGGGCGCTTTCAAGTTCAACCTTCCCAACAGCCAAGGGAAGCGGATCGTCTTCTAGCATGGGCATTTTACTGTCGCTGGCAGAGGCCTTGTCTTTCCCAGTTGATGGTGGGGGTAGCACCACTTCAATTGCTGCAAGCGCAGGCGTGAGTTTGCCACTGATGGATTCTATTTGCTTGGTGAGGTTTTCCAGCGCGTTGAAAACCATTTTCATTTCGCTTTCCATATTATCGAGGCGGGCGTTTTCTTCGGCCATTTTGTGTAATTACCTGTGAAAACGTTAAAATGAATGAGTATATAAAAAAAATCATTTCATGACTTAACAATGATATTATTGCATATTTTATTTGTCTGTGAAGAAAAAAATGATAAAAAAAGTTTTTATTTATATATTCATTACATGCGGCGTCCCTGGGATTTGAACCCCGGTCGCCTCGGACCCTGAGGCTACATTCCCGTATACCACTGGGTCAAAGGCCGCGGTAGTGTCATAAAGGGGGAAAAAATTTATTTATAGCGTAAAAAGTGATTCGAGTTATATTAACAATATTACCACCTAAAAATACTTTTAAAGATGAAAATTAAAACCCCTAAACATCAATACTAGGAAAAAAAATAAAATACAGGGGTTTTTAATAAAAATGGCGTCACTCCCGGATGCTCATTCTATAAACAATGGGGAAGTTACAGTCTCTCGGAGCTACTTATTTTTTACGGACAACCTCCGCAATAATTGTATCCCTCGTCTCGTCGGTCCCATCATGCCAGAAACTTCTTTCTTGGGAGTGGGGACGAATTGGACATCAGCTCCTCTCATCGGGTATAGGATGCAATCAACGGGTGGCCGAACAAAAAACAAATTAAATGTGTAAGTAGACTGTATAATAAAATAAGAAGGGATAGAATATATATCTTTCCTTGAACCATGTCAATCACAATGACATGCACATGAAGAGTGAGGTTCGATTTCTATTTTAGACTGATTAAACAAAATGAAATTAAAAGGGTGCCTGACCATTGCAGTCTCGCGTTGGTGTCAAGTCCTTTTAACCTCGGCTAAATCAAAAGAAATATCTTATAGTCACGCAAATAGCGGCTAAAGATATTTCTTTACGATTTTTAGAAATAAATTTCGGGGAAAAGAAATGCAACATCTACATCGCGGACTCGCGTTCAAGATCGCATCTTTCTTAACACCATCCTAAAATGCTCTATTGCGGCCTAGGTCTGGCAACATGGTTGTGTGTGTAATAGTGTAGTGCTAAATCATCAAAACATACACAACAATTTATAAACAATCAATTTGAACCTGCAAGAACAAATAACACCTTAATGTTAGGCTCATACCTGGATTCTTTGCTGCCATACAAAAAATAATTTTGAACATGACAAAAATTTGGCTTAAGTCTACTTTACGAGCAAAGGTAAGCATTCTTGACACGAAGAAAGAAGCTTTTAGGATTGAGTTGGGCAACCTCTACTACACAGCCTCGCGGTCGAAGCCGTATCCAACTAATTACCATCCTAAACATTCCTAGTGCGGCCCAGGACCGGCGACAAGTTGTGTGTCCCATAGTGTAGTGCTAACGCAGCAAAGGCATGCACAACAATTCATATGCAACCAACACTTCGAAAGTTCAAAAACAAACATTCATTCCTAAACTCCAAACCTGCAAAACAAGGGGTTAGCAATCACTTCTCCCCTTATAACTCCCCACTGCAAGAACATTCACGTTAAGGGCATATTTGAACAAGATAAATGGCTTAAGTCCACTAAGAATTCTATTCAAGTCCCTAGTGGAGTCGTCAAGCTATCACAACCTCCCAGAACTGGCTTCGCCATTTAAGGGGTTTGGCTAATAGATTACTAAGTTTAAATCTAGCTCGAGTTTCCCTAAGCCTATACCAATTCGCAACTTAGGTTTATGTTATTAACATGCAAATCAATTTTATTTAGGAGTTGCTATTAACCAGTTTTTTGTGGGTCGATTAGACACCCAAGTAAAGCATGGGAGACTTACTTTATTTCTGCAAACCAAATATTCTAAGGGTTCGAGAACTTGATTACACTAATTAATCAATTAATGCCCTTTTGGTACCTAACATTGTTCAAACACCACCTAACGTATTTATGCAGCAATTGAGAGTCTCGAAATTCCATCCCTAACCGAAGTAAGGGAAGCAACAATCAATACGCGAACCTAACGTACTTAATCAATTACATGCAAGGTTAAATTAAACGCACAATTCAAAATGTGTAAATCAAGTAAAGTGCAATCAAACGTGACACTAATCACACAAAAGGGCGAGAAAAGCCAATTCCAATGCCCAAACAATAATTTTTTATATTTCGAATTTTTTTGGAATTTTTATGATTTTTTTATTTTTTAATTTAATTTTTTTAAAATTTTTTAGTGTTTTTTTAATGTTCTTCAGACCTTTTAACATTTTTTGGATTTTTAAACATTTTCGATTTTTTTTTTTAATTTTTTAATATTATAATATATTTTTGAAAATATTTTAATGTTTTTTATTAATAAAATAAACAACTCCGGACTGGATCCCTGACCCGATCTGCCCAACACTTGACCCGACTCTCTCTGTCCCGCCCAGGATCCGTTTTCCTTTTTCTTTTCTGATTTTTGTTATATTTTTTTCTTTTTATCACTCCTTTCTTTTCCCTTTTTTTTCTTTTTCTTTTTTTTTTTCTTTTATTCTCTTTGACTTTTCTTCCCCTCTTGCGTAACTCTTTGCCCAGGACGTCCCCTTCTTCACTGTTCTTCACCGAGACTACTTCTCATGCTTTCACCAAGAACTTCTTCACGCATCCAGCCAAGAACATGCCAGGAACCTCACTGCCGGCCGTCGGCTCGGGCCGCCAGTGCCGACGGCGAATGCTGGCCATATGCCGTAACTGCTGATCGACGCTCCGGCGACCACACCAGCCACTTAGAGAATCGGCCACAACTCTCCACCAGCGATAAGCCCACTTTCCGACCACCAGCTTTCGGCCCTGACAATAGACTCTAGGTTTGAAACAACAGGCATACACGCACCAAGCAAAACATATAAAACTGACACAATGGGGCTCCAAACCAAGGCATCACCGGAAAACAAACGGCAGCTCGGACTCGTATATTCGTCCACGGCCGATATCGGGGACAACGAAATATGCCATGCAAACACGTAAAAAAAGGAAAGCTTGGGGTCAGTAACTACACTAGAACCATTCAAGCATATAACAAAACTTTAGGGTGTCGATTTTGCAAAAACGGATTTGGAGTTTCACTTGGACATTTTGTCGGATTGGTAGTGGGCGAAAGAAACATGGATCCGCAGGTCCCATTTTAACGAGGTTCATGGCTTGTTTCCAACATACAATGCTCGGAAAGGTTTATGGAGTGTCGAATGAATGTTAGCCTCTATCGACGGGGCCGGGCAACACCGAATATGCTCGGTGTGCCCGACACCCGAGAGGGAGGAGGAAGCAAAATAGTGGAGCAGAACCAACACTCACTTGGTTCGTGTTTGTCCCAGACGAAGCGCGGCAGCTAGGGGTTCGGCGGTGTCTCGGGTCGCCCTTCAGCGAGTGGGTAACACTCGAAACTCACCAATTTCGCTCAACCCTCTCGCGGCCTCCTCCTTCTCTCTAATATTTTCTCTCTGTTCTCTTTTTCCGTCTTTGTTTTTTTTCGGTAACCTCTCCTCTCCTCAAGCTCTCCTCTCTGTTCCTTTTTGAATCCTCACCCTCTTCCCTCTCTCTCGTCCCCTTCCAGAAGACTTTTGACAGTCAACAACGCCAGCCACCTTCCCCTTCCATTTCTAGCTCAAAAATCCCATTCATCAGTGCGCTTTCCCTATTTCTGTCTATGTCAGTAGCCGGTCCTCTTCTTGGGGACTGAATCAAGTCCGTTTCCTTGCTAAAACGGTGTTGCGACATAAAAAAATCGTATTTTCGATATTATGCCAATGAATTACTAGATCAATTAAATTAACTAATCTAGCTCGAGTTCTCCCAAACTCTATAAATTCGCAACTTAGGTCCAATTATGAATATGCAAATATTTTCAATGGGAGTCGCCACTAATCATTTAAGGTAGATTGGTTTCATTTAAGGTAGGTTGATTAGAAACCTAAATAAAATAGCAGGAGTACTATTTTATTTCTACGAACCAGAAATTATGAATTCGGGGACTTTGTTACGCTAGATTCCCTAACGCCCTTTAGGTACCAATTTCAAGAAAAATACTCAATTTGGCAATTTTGATAAATCATGACTTAGAGTTTAAAGATGCAGAAATTTTTTATTTTCACTTATTTAAATGAAAGCTAACCTATATGTAATGACGTGCAAAAATTGACATGCAATTAATGCAACCTAACATGCAAATTATATGTCATGCGACGACGTGACCTATTTCTAATGACGGGCATATTTTTTATTTTTTTAATGAAATTCGGAATTAAAAATGCCAATTATCTAAACATGCAATTTTAAACTAAAGAAATTAACCTATTCTAGAGTAATCTTTTGGTATTTTTTTAATCAAAATTCGAAATTAAAAGCAAGTAAAAAAAAATATAACCGCTAAATCTTTCGAATTAAGTTTCGATCTGAAGCCTGACAGATCGATCCTAAAATTCAAAATACCCGCTATGGAAATAACTCTATCTAAAGCCTGATAGATAGATTTATTTCCACGTGTGCGATTGCGGATTAGGAAATTTTCCTAATCGATCACATCTTGAAAAATTCTCGATATCTTAAATATCTTGGATATATTCAAAAGATTTTGAAAATTCTAAATTCTATCCAAATTTGAGAAGTAATAGATATCCAAGATTTCAAAAGAAATAAAATCCTAATTAGAATAATTCTTATTATCCAAATATGCAAAATTAGATATCAATAAGCACAAAATAGGCAACCAAATATTCAAATCAAATTGGGATAGGATAATTACCTGATTTGCAGATTTCTTTTCTAATTTGAATTTGCAGTGGATCGGGATTGCGGATCGATGGTGCGTCAGGAGCGGCAGTGACTCGTGGCGGCGGCTCGCAGCGGTGACACGGTGTCTCGCGGTGGTGCTCGAGGAACAACTTGGTTCGGTTTGGACGTGAGGATTTAGCTCGATGGTCTCCACGATGATGTTTTGCTACGACTTCGGAAACCTCAGTGACTGTGGGATGCTAAGATCCGCTTGAAGTCAACCGGAATTGCTGTAGGAATGCTTGGAAGCGACAGGAAGTTGCATGGCAGCAATGAATTCGGAGATGAGAGAGAGCACTTTTTGCGTCACTTGCTCATCGTCACGTGTTTCTTGCGTTGAGGGCGTAGCTTCTTCTCTCCGGCGTTTTCTCTTGTGGCCGTCTTCTCTTTGCAGAGGAAGAAAAATCTCTTGTGGACAAAGATGAGAGAGAGAGACTTCTTCGTGCAATCAGTGGAGATAGACAAAGAAAAGCTTCTTTTTTCCTTTGGAGAAAACTTCCTTCATCTCTCTCTCGGCTTAGAAATTGTGTTCTCTAAAAAATTCTAATCTGAAAATTATGAGAACTCCCCATAAGCATGTATTTATAATGAAAACTTAGGTCAATTAGCCGGGTTTTTTAGTCCTAACGGGTTTAGGTTTATTCTTTAATTTAATTCTAAGTTGGCTGAATTAATTTGGGCTTTTCTTTAATTAAGCTTGATGGACTAATTTAAGCTCAAATTAAGACAACCCAGCCCTTTTTGACTTGTAATTTTCGGCCCTTGCCTTCCGAGTGAGCCGAGTCTCGTTCAGTGCCCGAGCTCGATTTAAATGATGAATTTTAAGCTCACTTACCACCATCAATCCGATGCGGAATGCAATTAATTTATATGAACCTAAACTATATGCTATGCAATTGCAATATTTTTGTTTAAAGGTTAAAATTTAATCCCTAATTTTTTATGCAATTAACCACTAAATGATGTGCTAAAATTTAGGTGTCAACAGCTGCCCCTCTTTGAGTGGAGGCTCGCAAAGGTTTCGCTCAAAGACTGAGACCTAAATTTAAACTATGCAAAATGATGAATGATTTTTTTTTTAAATGCAATGATGCGTGATATGCAAACAATAAACAACGTATACTAAGGTTCTCACTTCATGAAAAGAGGTGAAAGAGCCTTACATACGGATCTCACAAAAAGCGTCCAAGTGAGGGGATGCTTTATAATGCTGCTAACTCCCTCGAACTCTAAATTTCTAGTCCAGTGGAAGTAAGGTTCTCGAGGTACAGAATTGCCTATTTGTTACCTGTAGTTTCCTACAGATGCGAAATAGCACATGATTAAAAGGGACGTGTTGCCTATACCACTGGGCAATCACGAAAAGGATCATGTCACCTCTTCCATTGGGTGAACATGAGGTTAGTTGTGCCACCTATTCCACTGGGTGAACACGAAATGAAAAACTATATTGCCTGTTCTACTGGGCAAACATGAATTGGGGTGTGTTGTCTATTCCACTGGACAACACAAAATAAGAAACTATACCGCCTGTTCTACTGGGCAAACATTAAATGGGGTGTGCTGTCTATTCCACTGGGCAACACAAAGAAATTTGTCACTTGTTCCACTGGGTGAACATATGAGAAACCACGTCTCATATTTTGAAAAGAGAAACAATGAAGAATAATTAGTAAACGTACCTGAATTCTTCTTATGTTATGGGAGAGCCAATTGCAATGCACCTGTTTTTTACCTGAGAAAAGGTTAAACTAGCACATGCGCAGGGGCAAAGAAAACATATTTCGTGAATCTGCCTGCATTACCAAGCTTCACTGGGGAATTTATCAATAAGAACAACCATTTCATCCTTTTGACAATTTGATCACATTAAATGAGAGACCTTTAATCAGAAAGGACTTTCCACTCACTTTCACTGAAAAGCTTTTAACCCGACCTTTGATGCGGGTATAAGAATAACTTGAACTCTCATCATCGTGCTTGACAAGGGTTCGGATATTCTCAAAATCGGTATAACTTGGCCAATCTGAGAGGTCTTTATAAGGACTAAAATGAAGGCTTGGTCAATGGCTTAGCAAAAGAAATTCTTTGAGTCGAGGCTATTGAAAGAATTGATATCACCAGTTACTCCGGGTTTACAAGTCAGGAATACTGCAAAAATGAGATAGAAAAATCTTGCTCGCACTTCTTCAAGCAACATTTATAAGTATTTGAAACTCTACGTTAACTCAAGTGCCCTATTCTAAAGAGATTTCGGTAAAGGGTAAGGGTTGTACCGTAGATTCGGGTAGGTTTGAAATGAATGGCCTATTTCCATCAGAGGGGGTATTATGAACATGGAAATTGGTGATCATCCAATCATGCTACTGGTACCATTAATCTTTCTCTAGCGATTGCTCCACAAATAAACCTTCAAATGGTCTCTTCTTTGAAGAATGATCTTGCATATTGACTCAGTTTTCACCAAAGCCTTTCTTTCTCTCATTATTCTCTTTTTTTTTTTTTTTGAGAGAGAGAGATTTTCTTTTCGAAAGATTTTTCTCCCTCTTTTAAAGAGAGCTTTTTCTGAGAGGGAGAACTTCAATTTAATGGAGTCCTTTTGCATCCTTCCTGATGAATTTTCTTTGAGCTCCCATTTGCCTCAAGTCACTTTGAACTTGCTTCGAGTTGATTTCATTTGTTTATAATAGGAATGATCATCAATCGGGTTGAAATGAATTCACTGCTCAAATTGGGTATGCAAAGGGTATAATGTGTAAGGATATAGAAAGAAATGCTCTTCATCATATCTAAGGCACTTGAGCTAACACAGAATTTGCATGCAATAAATATACTTGAAGATTGATGCAAGTGAAAACAAGAAAATTCTAATCATTTTGAACTTTCTAAGAAATTGCCCAAGTATGGAATTGTTCCTGACAAGGGTAACAAATGAAACTCCGTTCAAAGGGTTAAGCAAATGATAACCTATAGTGTTTAGATAGAGGAAATGAATGCCTCTCATCATTTTGGTCATCATACTTTTTGTGAGATAATCCTTTACCTTGTCAGCACGGAATTTTCACTCAACTCGCACTGGGGATTATTATTCAGGACGTGTATGGAAATGGCTTGCCTTTCATCATCTTGAAGTCTCTCATGCAATATGATCACTCCATTAGGACAGAAATAGATTGCCAGATCAAAAGCCTTCCTCAAACGAAGCTTAGTAACATAACAAGAAAATCAATTGATTCATGAAATTCAATTTGAGACAAAGTCAGAATGAGTACAAATCAAGTGTAATACTTCTTCACAGAATTAGAATTAACTGGACTGGAAAAAACACGACCATCCATCTCGGCCAAAATCAAAGCACCTCCTGGAAGGACTTTCTTCACAATGTACGGGCCGCCATAATTTGGAGCAAATTTTCCTTCTGCAAGAGGAACTATCGGCAATAACTTCCGCAGGACAAGGTCGCCTACCTGAAAATGTCAAGGCTTGACTTTCTTGTTGAAAGATTTAGCAACTCGTTGTTGGTAGTACTGGCCATGACATATAGCTCTAAGCCTTGTCTCATCAATCAAGTTCAATTGGTCCAATCTCTGCTGGATCTAATCTGCTTCTGACAATTGTACCTGTGAAAGAATACGTAACGAAGGAATTTCAACCTCAACAGGTAAAATTGCTTCCATACCGTACACAAGAGAATATGGAGTTGCCCCTGTAGATGTCCGGATAGAAGTCCGATATGCCATAAATGCAAATGGTAATCTCTCATCCCAATCATGATAGTTCTCAGCTGTTTTAGCCAACATTTTCTTGATATTCTTGTTGGCTGCTTCGACTGCTCCGTTCATTTGCAAACAATATGGAGAGGAATTCAGATGCTTGATTTTGAACTCCTTGAACATATCATCCACCAATTTATTATTCAGATTCGACCCATTGTCAGTAATTATGGTCTCAGGTGCACCATATCGAGCAATGATGTCTCGGCGAATGAACTTCATCACATTCCGGGCCGTCACTGTTGTATAGGACATAACTTCAATCCACTTCGAAAAATAATCGATAGCGACCAGAATAAACCGATGTCCATTTGACGCTTTAGGATTGATTGGGCCAAACACATCAATGCCCCACATAGAGAATGGCCATGGTTCAGACATCTGATGCAATTCATTCGGGGGAGTATTAATCTTGTCACCATGGATCTGGCATTTGTAACAACTTCGGACATGTTGAATGCAATCACTCTCTAAAGTGAGCCAGTAATAACCCATCCTCATTATCTTCCTTGCTAGCATATGACCATTTATGTGCGGACCGCATACTCTCTCATGTACTTCTAGCATCAAATGAACAGCCTCAGTTGAATCAACACACCTTAATAAGATCGAATCATAGGACCGCTTGTATAGACATTCTCCGCTCAAGAAGAATTTCGACGCCATTTTCTTGATATACTTCTGGTTAGATGCGGTACTTTTATCAGGAAATTCCTGTGTTTGAAGATATGCCTTGATATCATAATACCACGGCTTGCCGTCAGGCTCTTCTGTCGTGGCCATGCAATAAGCTGGTTTCTGTAAGACCTCTATATTTAAAGGTTCAAGTTCTAACCCACTTGTCACTCGTAGCATTGCTAATAAAGTAGCCAAAGCATCGGCAAAATGATTTTGAGTCCTCAACTAGTATTCAAACGAAATGTTTTCAAACTCTTCCACTAACTCCTCTAAATAGGCATGATAGGGCTGCAACTTAGCATTCCTAGTTTGCCACTTACCAACGGTCTAAAGAATAATGAGGGCTGAATCCCCGAACACCTTAAGTCGAGCTACTCCCATTTCGATAGCGGCTTGTAACCCGATGATGCATGCTTCATATTCAGCGATATTGTTCGTGCAAGGAAATATCAATTTTGCAGCCACTGGATAATGTTGACCGCCTAGGGATATTAAAACTGCCCCGATACCTGATCCTGATAAGTTTACGACCCCATCAAAATACATGGTCCATACATACTCATCAATTGGCATGACTCTATCCTCTAACGAATCCAGATCCTCATTTTTTCCAGGATTTTCGACCAGGATATCAGCAATTACTCGTCCTTTGACTGATTTTTGAGACAAGAATTGAACAATGAATTCTGAAATGAGAATCTGCCATTTTTCCAGTTTTCCAACCAAAGCGGGTTGATTGAGCAAGTATTTGATGGGATCACACTCTATTACAAGCAATATTTGATAATGTAAAGTACATTGCCTCAACCTGTGTAGCACCCAGACCAGTGCGGCGCACGTTCTTTCTATTTCAGAATAGTTCATCTCAGAGGTGGTGAACTTCTTACTCAAATAATAAATTGCACGCTCTTTTCCATCATCTTTACTTCTTTGAGCAAGCATGGCACCTAAGGACTCGCTATGGATTGTAAGGTATAGGGTTAGAGGTTGCCCCGACGTCGGCGGAACAAGCACCGGTGGATTCATCAAGTAGTGCTTAAGCTTGTCAAATGCATGTTCACATTCTTCATCCCATCTAACCAGCGCATTTTTCTTGAGAAGTTTAAAGAAAGGCTTTGCTGTCTCAGATAGTTGAGAAATAAATCTGGCTATATAGTTTAGTCTACCCATTAAGCTACGAACTTCCTTCACCGAAGAGGGAGATTTTATTTCACAAATGGCCTTCACTTTTGACGGGTCAATCTCAATCCCTTTGTTATTGACAATGAAGCCGAGTAGTTTGCCAGAGGCTGCCCCGAACACGCATTCTTCTGGATTGAGGTGCAATTTGAACTTGCGAAGCCTGTCGAATAATTTCATCAAAGTTTCTATGTGATCTTCTCCATGCCGAGTTTTTGCAATCATGTCATCAACGTAGATCTCAATCTCATTATGCATCATGTCATGGAACAACGTGACCATTGCCCGCTGGTAAGTTGCTCCAGCATTTTTAAGACCAAAGGGCATCACCTTGTAGTGAAATGTCCCCCATGGAGTGGTAAATGCTGTTTTCAACTTATCATCCTCGTTCATCAAGATCTAATTATAACCTAAGAAACCATCCATGAAGGAAATTAGTTCGAACCCGGCTGTGCTGTCCACAAGCACATCAATGTGTGGGAGTGGAAAATCATCTTTAGGGCTAGCTTTGTTCAAATCTCGGTAGTCAACGCACACTCGAACCCGACCATTTTTCTTCAACACTGGGACTATATTAGCGACCCATTCTGAGTATTAGGTAGTCTCAATAAATCCCACGTCAAGAAGCTTCATGACCTCTTCCTTGATCTTCTTTGCTAGTTCTGGCTTAGCTCTTCGCGGCCTTTGCTTCACGGGCTCGATCGAAGGATCAGTCGGTAGACAATGTTTGACGATTGATCGATCGAGACCCGGCATGTCAGTATAAGACCAAGCAAAGATGTCTTGATAATCCTCCAACAATTGGGTCAAGCGTTTGGCCACATCTTTAGGGAGACATGCCCCAATCTTCACCTCTCTAGGATTCTCTGTGTCGCCAAGATTGATCACTACGGTTTCCTCAATAGTCAAAGGCTTGGATTTCTCATGAATTTCCAAGTTTCGTTATATCTTTTCATCATTCGGATCAGAATCATCTAAGTCATCGGATTGATTTGCATCACATATATGAGGATCTATAATTCCCGACCCTTCGCATGCCTTAAGATTAGTCCTAAAACAAAAAAGAAATGGATCAAAAAGACAAGACAGGGCTTAACTACATGCAATTTTCAAAAATTGATCATTGCTTAAGTTCATTTTTCTTTTGAAAACCTCAAGACGAGAATTCTTGAGAAGCCCAACCCTCAGTTCTTACCGTAGATGACAAATTTTTCCAATCGTTGGCTATCGTCATCGGGTTGGTTTGGAGTACTTCAACAAGATTCAAAATGATAAAAACTTCTGTAATTTTACTGATATTGAATCAATGAATTACATCTTATTGGATTGAAAAACCTAAGTGCAACATGAATTGAAATGAAAATCGAAAATAATAAAGATTCCCACGCAGGGGAGATACGAAAACTGGAAATAATTACTCTTGAGGGCCAGCGCCCATCCCTTCAAGTGGTCCTTCAGTGATTGCACCAATGGAGGTCTCAGCAAACCAACCAGTGAGGTAAGGCATATCATCATTAAAGTCAAAGTCCACCACCCTCGACTCCGGCTTCTTGAAAATACAAGGTGGCTAGTCATCCTCAGAATCATCAGACAAACTGACTAAAATCGCTTTACCATGCTTTTTAGGCGAGTCAGTTAGGGCTGGTGGCGACTTAGGAAAGATAAGCCCGAGATCATCCTCAGTAGGGCTCGGCTTTAAATGCTCATATCCCCCAACTACTCCAGTTGAGCGAAAGATGTGGTCAATAGGAGGTGGTAAGGGACTTTGACCTACTCCTCTTTGGCCTCTGTAACAACCGAGGTCTTGTTCACGGCTTCCCGGCCCAAGATATCCCAAACCAGCCTTGTGGGATTGTCCATTTGTCTCAATCGGGGCACGAATGCCTTGACCTTCCTTCCCAAGACCCTGACCTGGCTCAAAACCATTACCGACCATGACTTTGGCTACCATGATAGCTGCATTAGAAACCTCTGGAGCCGGCAATGGCATATCAGAGGAAGCTTGAACAACTTGAACTATCTCAAATGAATGATAGCTATCCTCCTCAACATGATCGGGCTCTATGTATGGGACCGATGTTGCATTGAAGATTTGGTGATCTTCTTCTCCATAAATTGTAACCAACTTTGCCTCAGCCACAAACTTGATCTTCTGATGCAAACTGGAAGGGACTACGCCTGCATTGTGGATCCATGGCCGTCCTAACAAGAAATTGAAAGCAGAAGGGATATCCAACACTTGAAAAAAAATATCGAACACATAAGGTCTGATTTGCAGCTATAAGTTAATCTGGCCTATCACATCCTTCTTTGCTCCATCAAAGGCTCGAACAGAAGTCTTTGCTGCTCGCATAGTAGATGGCTTAATGCCTAGGCTTTTCAAAGTAGCCAACGGGCATAAATTTAAAGCTGACCCGTTATCAACAAGCACCCTAGCCATGTGAGTCTCCTTGTACTTCACTGATATATGAAGCGCTTTATTATGACCACGTCCTTCAACTGGGATTTCCTCATCAGAAAATGCTACTTGATCCTTGAGGAGGATCATCCCGACAAACCCCTCTAGCTTATCTTCTTCAATATTTTTCGGGCACATGAACCTCACTCAAAACCTTCATCAGAGCACCCCGATGCTTCTCTGATGTCTGAAGAAGTTCCAATAACGAGACTTGTGCAGGCAACTTTCTCAACTGATCAACCACGCTATATTCACTAGCCTTGATCATAGCTAAGAATTCCTTCGCTTCTTTCTCGGCCACTGGCTTGACAGGTGGATTATCAGCATAAGTTCGCCCCGATCTTATTATCAGATCAACATTGTATGACCATGGAACCATCTTGTCACTTTCATAAGCGTAGGGCTGAGGTGATGCCAGCACTAATACTTCAGAAGTATCGGGTATAATGATCCCAAGGTCATCATCAGAGGCATCCTTAAGAGAGGGCATGTCAATTAGTTTAGAATCCAACTTAACTTGTTCATTGGTTAGTATTGCGAGTTCTTCATTCTAGTCAATGATGACTTGAGATATAGTGGCCACTACCCCAAATTCATCAGCCATCCCAATCATTCATTCTCTTACCAACTCATCCACTTTCTTTTCTATTTCACCGAATGACACCACTTCACCGGTCGAAACATAACCAGCTCGGATTAAAGCGTTGAACATATCTTCGAAAGGGACCCTGAAGTCTTGAACTTGTTTGATCGCCGGGCCAAGGACAACATTTGCACTGCTCGAATGATCAGGGAGTGGATTATTCTGCACATTGGGCTTACCGGCTGACTGTAATGCAAATGCTCCAGTCTCGAGTAGATCTTGTACTTGATGTTTGAGTACTTGGCAATCATCTGTCGAATGTCCTACTTCACCTCTATGGTAATCACATTTCTTCGATGGATCGTACCTTGCGAAGCTAGTAGCGTTAGATCTTTGTGACTCCGAACTCAGCAAATTCTTCTTCCTTAACACCGTTAATACCTGAGATAACGTCCCAGGAAGTGGAGTAAATTGGCGAGCTTTGCGCTGCGGGCGTAGGTCCTGCTGGCCTTGTTGCCCATAAGAGGTCGGCTGCTTTGTGGTAAATTGTAGTTTCGGAGCCTGAGCTGGCATCTTCTGTACATAAGTCATGTTGACTTCAGGAGCATGCTCTTTGTCTTTCTTACTAGTAAATCTCTTGCATGATGAACCCGACTCACTGTACCATCCTTTCTTGAGCCAGACTCAATCTCCTCACCCATGGCTATCAACTGGCTAAAAGATTGGACGGCCGTCACTAACATTCGTGAGCGAACCGGCTGTGGTAGAGTGGACACGAACAACTTCATTAAGTCACGTTCTGAGAGTTCAGGCATGATTTGTCCCGCCATGTTCCTCCAGCGAGTGGCATACTCCTTTAGAGTTTTGCCCTTTTTCTGCTCAGCTCTTTCCAGGTCTTTCCTTGTAATGGTGACATCGAGATTGAACTTGAAGTGCTTGACGAAGAGGTTTGTCACTTCTTCCCATAAGTCTTTCCGGTTGATCTGGTGGTTGGTATACCACCTCATTGCAGCATCCTTCAAGCTTGCTTGGAAGGTTTGGATCATTAGAGGTTCGTTAGAAACATATCTATTCATGAGCCCCTGATACATCTCGATGTGCTGAATTGGGTTTGAGGTGCCGTCATACTTCTCGAAGGTTGGCATCTTGAATTTATTAGGCACTTGGACCCGAGCAAAAATAGACAGATCAACAGGTGGAACACTTTGAGTTCCCTCCACTTCACGCAACCTCTGGTCGAGCTTAGCCAACAATTTAGCATTTTCATCATTGGGGGGTGGATGAAGAACATCGGCCGCTGGAGACGCACTTGTATCAGTCAAAATGATATCGTCCAGTTGAAAGGTTGGATTAGTATTTACTACATGAGCTTTGTCGAGGCGGAGGCCTTGACGGGTTGGAGGCGGAATCTCCGATTGAGAGACAGCATTGATCTGTTGCTGCTTGGCCATGAGATCACTCATCATTTTGGACATGGCAGCCGTGATCTGCTCATTGATTGTATTCATGTTTTCTTTCAGCTTTTCGTCAATCATAGCTGCAACCTCAGCTTGATTGGCCATCCTTCTTTTGGTCACCGATCGAGTATTATGAGGATGAGGGGGATCCGTGGCAAATTACCTACAAAAGTAACGATCGAATGAATATAACAAGTAAGAATAACGAGTCGGTCCATGACATCCTTTAGACCCTCAAGATGAAATTTCTTTCAAAAGACCAATTCGTCCAGTAAATCCCAAAATTCCAAATTGCTTCATTCAATAAAAACTTGGACTAATTCCAAAATTTACAAATTATAGCTTAACGTTTTTCATTGAATTGCTCATAATGGAAAATGTCTCAAAAGAATTCTTATAAAAATCGTTCAAAAACGACATCCATTTCCAGAAAACGTTAATGGTAAGCTAACATTTCCTCCTAAAAAAAAAGAAAAACTCCCTAAACTAAACAAGAAATCAAATGATCTTCCCCTTTTTAGAGGCCACGTGATCTATATACGAATAGGCCTTCAAGGCACGCCGTAATCGTGCATTCTCTTCAGCCAGAGCATCTGCCTTATCCTGGCCTTCATCGCCTTTTTTTCGTTGATTTGGATTTGAGTCTGAAGGGTATGCCGTACTGTCACAACCGAGATCTTCGGAAGTATCTCAACAGGGATGGTATGATACTGAATATACCGGTCCGTGGCAAAGTGACGCTTCATCCTTCCAGTGGGCTCATCTGCGGGCCAAATCAGCTTATGAGTGGAACAATTCTGCCAAGCCTCAGAATGACGCCTAAGCTCGACTCTATAGGACTCGCCTTTCTCAAACTGGACTTGAAATTCATTTGGCCTGAGTGGAGGTGGGACATCCTGCAGAACTCGAAATTGACGTGTAACCCGAAGGGGCTGATAGCAGGTTGCCCCATAAATACCCATCAAAGGTACGGGCTTCTGATCGCCATGGTATAGTCGAGCCTCGACCTCCCGAAACCACACAGCTTGCCAAAGGAAAATCTTAGAGTTTGGATCCTTGAATAGATGGACCCATTGCGTATAGTGCAAACTCTTAGTTTGATCTTGTATTTGTTTGAATCTTAAAATAGGGTAATCAGTCATGCCCATTTCAAATACAGTCATATTTTCCCCAAATTGAGAAAGGTGTGAGAAAAGCCAGATTTGTAAAAGCTCAATCGGGGTTCGAAAAGTTCTATCTTTTCCTTTCTTGAATCGTGTCAGAGATATGAAAGTCTCTGCTAGAATTATGTTTATAAAACTAACTCCACCACATATTAGTTTTACCGTCCAAGCTATGACAGGATCGATAGCATTTTGACGGAATGGAAAAATGATGAGTCCAAAAAAAGCTAAGATAAAAATTTTAGATCTCATAAGGACGGAGTTATTTTTGAAACATTCAATAAGAAAAGATAATGGGCATGCTTGACAATTACCCCTTAACACTTTTTTCAATTTCCTTTTTAGTCAAATTCAAAAATTCAACAAGCACTACCACAGGATCTACCTTAATGGGTGGTTCGGCTATATCGAACTCAATCGATTTTCCAATGGCAATACTGTATTCTTCCAGAGTCGGTGTGAGCTCAAACTTACCTCCCAACACAAATATGGTTGTCTTAGGGCACCAAAAATGAGCGAGTGCCTGCATGATTCCGCTCTGAACACCTATGTCTAGGATTGGCAGCATGAATCCAATGCGTTTAAGAACGTACTGCTGACCATCTAGCTTCAACTGGCTCCATAACTTCTTGAGCTCCAGCTTCGGAGTAGGCACGAAACAGATATCGGGGCGACCCATTCTTATATAGACCACGTGCTAAATGACTCAACCTAAATCATGGACCGACTCAAAATAAGATGAAGAAAACCAAAGATAAAGCTCAAGAAATTACCATCTTTGGGGAGAAAATGTTAATCACAGAGACATGCACATGAATCGTGAGTTTAAATCTTAATCTATTTATCCTAACGGCTTTTGCAAAGTGAAATGATGAACGGAACGACGCGTCGCAGCCTCGCGTACAATCGTCATGACTAGTCGCAGCCTCACATACAATAGTCATGACTAGTCGGGTCCAATCACTTCGGCTTGGTTCGGTCGACAAGGGCAACCCCCATGCGTTGTAGCCTCACGTGCATGAGGACGACCCTTGAGCCATTTTTTGGAAAAATTTTCAGGATTCAAATGGGATAACCTTTAGCGAAGCCTTACCACCAAGGTTAAAGAACCACCTAAATACCATCTTAAAACTATGGGTGTGACCCAGGTCCGGTCACAGGTTGTGTGTGGTGTAGTGCAAATATTGTAAATCATGCACAACAATTATATGCAACCACCACTTCAATAGTATGAAAATTAAACCAAATTCCACTCCACCAAACCTGCAAAACAAAGGGTTAGACAATCACTACTCCCCTTATAACTCCCATCCTGCAAAAACATTTAACACCTAAGAATGAGAATTCAATTAAATTTTGCCAAATCGAGTGATTTTTGTTTGAAAATTTTTTTGGCCTAAGTCCTTAAATTTTCAAAAAAATTCAAGTAATCCCCAGCGGAGTCGCCAAGCTGTCGCGACCTAAAAAAATCGTGTTTTCGATCTTAGGCTAATGGATTACTAGATCAATTAAATTAACTAATCTAGCTCGAGTTCTCCTAAACTCTACCAATTCGCAACTTAGGTCCAATTATGAGCATGCAAATATTTTCAATGGGAGTCACCACTAATCATTTAAGGTAGGTTGATTAGAAACCTAAATAAAATAGCGGGAGTACTATTTTATTTCTACGAACCAGAAATTATGAATTCGGGGACTTGGTTACGCTAGATTCCCTAACGCCCTTTCAGTACCAATTTCAAGAAAAATACTCAATTTGGCAATTTTGATAAATCATGACTTAGAGTTTAAAGGTACATAAATTTTTTATTTTCACTTATTTAAATGAAAGCTAACCTATATGTAATAACGTGCAAAAATTGACATGCGATTAATGCAACCTAACATGCAAATTATATGTCATGCGACGACGTGACCTATTTCTAATGACGGACATATTTTTTATTTTTTAATGAAATTCGGAATTGAAAATGCCAATTATCTAAACATGCAATTTTAAACTAAAGAAATTAACCTATTCTAGAGTAATCTTTTGGTATTTTTTTAATCAAAATTCGAAATTAAAATCAAGTAAAAAAAAAATATAACCGCTAAATCTTTCGAATTAAGTTTCGATCTAAAGTCTGACAGATCGATCCTAAAATTCAAAATACCCGTTATGGAAATAACTCTATCTAAAGCCTGATAGATAGATTTATTTCCACGTGTGCGGTTGCGGATTAAGAAATTTTCCTAATCGATCACATCTTGAAAAATTCTCGATATCTTAAATATCTTGGATATATTCAAAAGATTTTGAAAATTCTAAATTCTATCCAAATCTGAGAAGTAATAGATATCCAAGATTTCAAAAGAAATAAAATCCTAATTAGAATAATTCTTATTATCCAAATATGCAAAATTAGATATCAATAAGCACAAAATAGGCAACCAAATATTCAAATCAAATTGGGATAGGATAATTACCTGATTTGCAGATTTCTTTCCTAATTTGAATTTGCAGTGGATCGGGATTGCGGATCGATGGTGCGTCGGGAGCGGCAGTGACTCGCGGCGGCGGCTCGTAGCGGTGACACGGTGTCTCGCGGTGGTGCTCGAGGAGCAACTTGGTTCGGTTTGGACGTGAGGATTTAGCTCGATGGTCTCCACGATGATGTTTCGCTACGACTTCGGAAACCTCAGTGACTGTGGGATGCTAAGTTCCGCTTGAAGTCAACCGGAATCGCTGTAGGAATGCTTGGAAGCGACAGGAAGTTGCGCGGCAGCAATGAATTCAAAGATGAGAGAGAGCACTTTTTGCGTCACTTGCTCAGCGTCACGTGTTTCTTGCGTTGAGGGCGTAGCTTCTTCTCTTCGGCGTTTTCTCTTGTGGCCGTCTTCTCTTTGTAGAGGAAGAAAAATCCCTTGTGGACAAAGATGAGAGAGAGAGACTTCTTCGTGCAATCAGTGGAGATAGACAAAGAAAAGCTTATTTTTTCCTTTGGAGAAAACTTCCTTCATCTCTCTCTCGGCTTAGAAATTGTGTTCTCTAAAAAATTCTAATCTGAAAATTATGAGAACTCCCCATAAGCATGTATTTATAATGAAAACCTAGGTCAATTAGCCGGGCTTTTTAGTCCTAATGGACTTAGGTTTAGGCTTTAATTTAATTTTAAGTGGGCTAAATTAATTTGAGCTTTTCTTTAATTAAGCTTGATAGGCTAATTTAAGCTCAAATTAAGACAACCCAGCCCTTTTTGACTTGTAATTTTCGGCCATTGCCTTCCGAGTAAGCCGAGTCTCGTTCAGTGCCCGAGCTCGATTTAAGTGATGAATTTTAAGCTCACTTACCACCGCCGATCCGATGCGGAATGCAATTAATTTATATGAACCTAAACTATACGCTATGCAATTGCAATATTTTTGTTTAAGGGTTAAAATTTAATCCCTAATTTTCTATGCAATTAACCACTAAATGATGTGCTAAAATTTAGGTGTCAACAAACAGTTGTAGCGTTGTGCCATCGCTTCCCCTCTTTTGGAATCACGGCTATCAACCTGCTCGTGCAGAGCGAACTTCTGCTTTGTCGTCTCTGTTTGTCCTCGTCCTAGCCGAGCGTAAGCGTGAGGGGAAGGAGTGGCTAAGGGGCTGGGCTGAAGGCTGGAAGAAAGGCCAGGTTGGGTCGGGACTCTCGGGCCAAAAATAGGTCAAAAGTGGGCCGAAAAGAACAAACCCAAAAAAAAGGAAAAAACAAACGAACGAATTGGGCTCAAACAGCTAAAATAATTAAAAAAGGGGCCGGCCTATCAGGCTGGACCAAATCGGCCCGACCGATCCTCCTCCTCTCCTTTTTTAATTAATAAATTAAAAAAATTTAACTTTTTTTTTAACTTAGTGTCTCCCTTTGACATCAATTTGGCCCGCTTACAATTTAAGCATTGATTTAACGAGAGGAAAAAATTAGGTGTCAACACTCGTTTTTGTGAATTTTTGTCCGGTAAAAATTAATTTTGATCATACAAATGGAATGTACTCATCGAGGCAAGCATTTTTATGGCTTGTGCGCCACTAGGGGACACTTCACGTGCGACCACGTGCCGCTAAGTGTCGATGTGATGGCCATGCTTGAGCATTGCCTAGCGCGTGCGTTGGGCTAACGTCACGTTGACGTCAATGGCCCGCGATGTGTGTTGACCCAAGGTGAGCCTGGGTGACTAGACCTGGGATTTGATCTAGGCCCTGAACCGACAACCAACCTAGGTTGACTGTTGACCGGTCAAAATTGATTGGACCAAAAATCCATGCCATATCAAATCAATCAAACTAGTCAGACCAACAATTTAGGCCGGTTTGAAAAAGTTAAGTGTGCACTACATGCTTCACGCACTCAAGCGGCGTGTGTGGGCATGTAGAAGCTTCGTTTGGAGCGTTCCCGATACCGACATTCTCGTGTTGAGATGCTCAATGTAATATATTTATTTTATATGTTTGATACTTTTAAGGATGTGATAATACATACATAACCCTTTATACATGTATTTTTTAGGATATTTTTACATATTTTCTTGTATTTCTCTATGGTTTCGGAAATATAGTTACTAGCTCACATGTATATCATCACATAAAGAATGTGTAAAGTGTGATTCATTGATAGCATGCATAAGGTTTAACATGTATCTATGAATGGGGCAATATAATCAGCATGACATATGATTTTAGTGACAAATTGCCTTTGTTTTCAAGTCTAAAATTACATGTATATGGTAAATGTGAGACATAAAGTTTATATCCCTAGTTTGAGAGAGTTTCAAGGATTTAATTGGGTGATGACCGCCGAAGTGACACACTCGATTGGATTTGAGAAATATCAATCTCACAATGTGGTAGAATGTCTCATGTTCTAATGCGCGATCATACTCTCAAAAGAGATGATTATGTACTAGTTCATAGAGGGACACATGTGCAACATATGGTTGAGGAGTGACTAATCCTAGTGGTTCATACACCCAAAAGTGGTAAATTCATAAAGATTGGAATATATTCTCATGGCCGTTGTTATATGGAGAGTATAGAACCACATGCCATGTATTTTGTTCAAAAATGATTATGTGATTATGTATGTAATTCTCAGGATATGTACTTATACAATTTTAAGTTACATAGTACATTATATACATTGCTTGTTTATCAGTCACATTCTTTGTAAACAGCAATTCCATTACAATTGAGGTTCTTATTGGTTCAAACTTTAAGAAATGGAAAGATGATTTTTTGTTTGGGATGGAGTTGGCAGATATTCATATTGCTCTTACGAAGGATTAGCTGACAGATCTCACTACCACCAGTATGAAACCCGAGAAAGTACACTTTGCTGTTTAAGAAAAGAACAATATGTTATGCTTGTTATCTACGAAGCAATCCATTCAGAAATACTTGAAGAGTGGCTTGCCAGCAAACTACACTGCTAAATAGGTGATGGGAGCCTTGGAGGTTAGGAATTGTGTCTCGTCAAATACTGAAATTGAGACATATCTGCAATCACTCTTCAACATGAGGTATAATGGTTTTTGTGGGGTTAGGGATAAGAAAAGTAAGACATCCAAAAATTGTACTCATAAAGGAACTCATGAAACCGTCAGTAATTTTGATTGTTTGGGTCTTAAGAAAGTATCCTTCAAGAAGTATGGCGATTGCCTTTTTTTTGTGAGAAGAATGGTCACATAAAGAAATATTGTAATAAATACAAATTTGGTTGTCTAAAGTAATGATTCTTTGACATTTGTATGTGAATCCAATCTATTAAAAGCCCTATCCAGTCTAGGTGGCTAGATAGCGGTGCAACAAATCATGTTGCGTTTACCAAACAGCTGAAAATGTTGTTTTCAAAACACATCTATCCAAGGAATAGTCTTATACGTTATGATATAAATAGCTTGGTCACATCTCTAGAAAAAAAGTGAAAAGATCGACGTCCTGCCTACTCTTAAAAGTGACCTAGATACTTGCGTAGCCTGTTGTAAGGATGTCGCGATGTACCCTCACATGATGTTGGATTTCTTCTTCTTCTTTTCTTAATCTTTAACAACCTAATATTTCTAGGAGTCTCTACTAACTTATTAGGTCCAGCTAGAAACCCATCAAGACGTGAGAGTGTCGTCTAGATTCCTACGCAACCAGAGATTCTAGAATCGGCGGCTTGTTTATGCTAACATTTCTATTAGCGCTGTTTTGATACCTAACTTGGATGTGTGTTGCCTAGGTGACCATTCCCTCTTGATTACCCTTTAAAATCTAAAGGTGTCAATCCACTAAGTGTGCATGCAAATTTTTTTGGAGGGATCATTGAGATTCTAATCTAATCCTAACATATTCTATGAAAGGAAATTAACAATCAATGTATTGAAATAACGGTGCAGAAAGTAAACACCAATGACATTTTTTTCAAAAAAATCAAGTTCCAAAAGAGAATCTAATTGTCCAATCTCCTGAGGGATATGTCCATTCAGGTTGTTTGCACATATGTACAAATAATGAAGACTCTCTAGCATACCTTTGCTTGGAAGAATGTCCCTAACAAATTCATTGCAACAAAGATCAAGAGAGTTTGGTTCGGAAAGGTTACCAATACTAGAGGGGATGGAGTCATAGATTGAGTTATTACCAAATTCAAAGCTAACCACATTGGTCAAGCACGAGAAGTTAGGGCTATCTAGATTTCCTCTCAAACTGATTTGAAAGGTTTAGATGGGTGATGGCTCCGTAGTTGTCGCAAGCGACACTAATAAAGATGCAAGCATCGATGCCATGCCATGAAGGTAGGAGAGATTGAATATGGTTTTCAAGATTAAATTTCCAATTCAGGAGAGTCTCAGCTTCATCCTTATCCTTGGTTGCGTCCGTAGCGAAAAATGAAGTGGCATGAAGTGGCAGAATCATAAACGCACGCACCGCAAAATGGACTGGTGTCAACCAAGAAGAGCGAGAAGAACAAGAAAACAGCTGAAGGAGACCGGTTCAACAGCAATACAGAAGAAACCATTATTCAGGGGACGATTGGATTTTGGGAGTTGAGATGGTTCAGGTCCACATATTGTTAACGAGATTGATGACTGCTTATAGATGGAGGATAGCCTCAATCAAGGCCAATGCCTTTTCCAGTTGTACAGGTTTTTCCGGCAAAATGGGTCCTTCCGGGAACATTTTTTTCTATTTTTGTCATTGACGATAAATATTGCAATATCAAATTACCGACCTTTTTCAATCAGTTCAGCGGATCAGCGTCTGTTTTTCTCCCTCCCCTTTTCTCCCTCTCTTACGTTTCAGCCTTTCTTCGTCTCTTCAGCTTCTATAGGGGAGAGATTTGACCTAGATCTCTCCCTCCCCTCCCTCGTTGCTTTTCCTTTTATTTCTTCTTGTTTCTTTCCTTACTCTCCCGATTTAGTTTTAGATTTGGGAGCTCTCCCAATCTTAGATTTGGGCGCCTTTCTCTCCAATCTAATCTAAATTTAGGAATTTTAATGGATAAGTCTTTCACCTCCAGTTTCAATAGTGCTCATAGCAACTTCGGCGTCAAATGTATACTCGTTCAACATGTTTTTGTTCAAAGCTTTGGCGTTTCGCACTTGTTAAAGAACTTGCTCTTATAGGTGTCAGATCTGAGTTTGTTTAACATGTTTTTTTTTTTTTATAAAGAGAGTTTGTTCAACATGTTTATGTTGTTTCTATACAATAATGGTGTTGGTGATGCCGAACTTTGACGCACACCGCCGAAAGGCAAAATCGTAACTACATATGAAGATCCCGACATATGTTCATCACTAATGAAAATGTGTGATTCAGTAATCGGCCGCCAATCCTTTTACTTGAATGCAGTCACAAATCTGTTTTTGAAAGATGAGCATATAATTATCTTTACCAATCATGTTTTGATGGTATACCTTGATTTCTGATTTTTTGTTTGTTTTGGAGTTTAACCGGCTTATCTCGTTATGTTGACTTTTAAGATTTCCTGTGTATCGTTACATGTATTATTTTGGTGAGGAATGGAAGAAAAAAAAAAATCAGTTCAGCGTGCGCTGTAGGGGATAACAAATAAATGGTCCAGAACGACGATACTGAATCGCTTGTCTTTTTGCTATGAAGACTGGCAGGCTTGACTTAGCATTCCAAGTCTTCATTGAAATTGACATGTCAAGTAAATTTGTAAAAACTGTCAATTTGTGTGTCGGCATTTCAGTTGACGCAAGTCCATTATGAAACAATTATAAATGGAAGACTTGGACGACTTAGATGTGGTCTCCTTTTATTTTTTGCTCGTGTTATTTTCACAAGTGCAATGGCTGGGGACACAGCCTCTTAACAGGAGAGAGCTTAAATCCCTGAACTGCGCTTACGTTAATGAGTTCGTCTTTTCTTTCACTCGTCAATCCATTCGCTTGTCCAAACTGTGGCCTTCTGATAGTGACGGGGCAAAAACAAAATCTTTGGCTTGCCGATTTCTGCGGGCTTTGTAAAAAACTCTCCAATTTGACAGTAAAAAAGCAAGTGAATAGACACGAACCCTCTCCGAAATAGGTAACAGCTTGCAGATCATTTCTATTCAGTTGCTGCTTTTGACGGATAATGTTCATGAGAGTTCGTTCGATTTGGATTTGGATTTGGATTTGGCATTTTCCGGCAAAATGGGTCCTTTCGGGAACAATTTTTCTGTTTTGTCATTGACGATAAATATTGCAAGATCAAATTTTTGTCCTTTTTCAATCAGTTTACCGTGCGCCGTAGTGGATAACGACTAAGGTAGCGAATGATAACCATTCTGTTCCGGAATGAGTTCCTGAACCAGAAATAGATTTTTCTATTTCTGGTTCCTGGATGAGTTTCTGAGAAAAAAAACCCGTTTGATAATGACAAAAAATTTCTATTTCTGGAACAGAAACCCGTTTGATAACAACACAAAATTTCTATTTTCTGAAACAAAAACCCGTTTGATAAACAACAGAAAATTCTATTTCCAGGAACAGAAATCCATTTTTTAGAAATGGAATAAAAATAATAAAAAATCCGAAAAATTCATAAAAATCTTTAAAAAAATTCAAAAAATCCCAAAAAATTGAAAAATTCCAGAAAAAATCATCAAAATGTCGAGAAAATAAAAAAAAATTCAGATTTTGGGAAAATAGGAAATTTGTTGAATTTTTTCAAAAAAAATCAAGAAATCAAAAATTTCAAAACTTTACAGAATTGCTTAGAATACCTGTGGCCACCCACTTTTAGTGAAATTTAAATTTTTTTAGGTGCCAAAAAAAATCAAAAAATCAAAAATTTCAAAACTTCACAAAATAGTTTAGAATACATGTGGTCACCCACTCTGAGTGAAATTTAAATTTTTTAAGGTGCCCAAAAAAATTCAAAAACTCAAAAATTTCAAAACTTCACAGAATGGCTTAGAATACCTGTGGGCACCCACTTTGAGTGAAATTTTAATTTTTGGAGGTGAAAAAAAAGAAAAAAAATCAAAAATTTCAAAACTTTATAGAATGACTTAGAATACATGTGGCCATCCACTTTGAGCGAAATTTAAATTTTTTTAGGTGAAAAAAAAAACATAAAAATAAAAAATTTCAAAACTTCACAAAATGACTTAGAATACATGTGGCCATCCACTTTGAATGAAATTTCAAAAATTTTTTATTTTTTGCTTTTTTTTTCGGCACCTAAAAAAATAAAAATTTGCTTAAAGTGGGTGGCCACAAGTATTTAAGTCATTCTGTAAAGTTTTGAAAATTTTTCTTTTTTGCTTATTTTTATTTTTTTTTCGACACCTAAAAAATTAAATTTCATTCAAAGTGGGTGGCCATAGGTATTCTAAGCAATTATGTGAAGTTTTTTATTTTTTATTTTTTTATTTTTTTCAACACCTGAAAAAATTTAAATTTCGCTCAAAAGTGGATGGCCACAGGTATTTTAAGCAATTTTGTGAAGTTTTGAAATTTTTTATTTTTTATTTTTTTCGGCACCTAAAAAAATAAAATTTCGCTCAAAATGAGTGGCTACAAGTATTTTAAGCCATTTTGTAAAGTTTTGAAATATTTACTTTTTTGCTTATTTTTATTTTTTTGGCATTTAAAAAAATTAAATTTCGCTCAAAGTGGGTGGCCACGGATATTTTAAGTCATTCTGTGAAGTTTTTAAATTTTAAATTTTTTACTTTTTTTTTATTTTTTTTGGCACCTAAAAAAATAAAATTTCGCTCAAATTGGGTGGCCACAGGTATTCTAAGACATTCTGTGAAGTTTTTAAATTTTAGATTTTTTGATTATTTTTTATTTTTTTTGGCATCTAAAAAAATTAAATTTTGCTCAAAGTGGGTGGCCATAGGTTTTCTAAGTCATTTTGTGAAATTTTGAAAATTTTTATTTTTTAAAATTTTTTTGGCACCTAAAAAAATTTAAATTTCACTGAAAGTGGGTAGCCACAAATTCTAAACCATTCTGTTAAGTTTTGAAATTTTTGATTTTTTGCTTTTTTTTCTCACCTCAAAAGTCGTGACTTTCATATGAATATGTGTTGAAGAAAATGAATTCCTCAGAAATGGTTCTCACTTTTGTTCCAGAAATGAAAAACCAACTTTTTTTTTGTTCTCATTTCTGGTTTCAGAATCAGTTTTGGAAGCAAACTTGTCCCGGAAATAGAAAAATGAAATTGCGTTACCAAACGGGTTTCTGGTCCAAAACTGATTCTTGGAACAAAAAACCAGTTCTAGGCAGAACCAGAATGGTTTTCATGCAGTACCTAAATGGTCCAGAACGACGATGTTGAATCGCTAGTCAATTTGCTATGAAGACAAACATGCTTGACTTACTTTTCCAAGTCTTCATAGAAATTGACATGTCAAGCCGTTGTCGAGCCCCATACCCGCCGTTGTCGAGCCCCATACCCGCCATTGCCGAGCCCACCTCTCTTCTCCCTGACCTTGCTCATAAATACATAAGGAACCAAGTAAACTGCGTAATTACTCCGTAGTTTACACAGGTGCAAGCAAAATGAAAAGGGGAACTGCAATTGAAATTGATTGCAGAATCGAACCACTTAGGTCAACAAGGTCGAGATGAAGTTAGCTGTCACATGTTCTGGATGTATACAAGAATCTTTCTAGGTAAATGTGGATGACTTCTATGTTTGTTGCCACCAATAGGATATGAAGTTGAAGGAAGTTTCCTCCACCTAGAGACAGAGGAAACATAGTACCAACAATTAAGATCGTGAGAACATGTCACATAGAAAGGTGTCGACATGGAAATTTTCAAAAGAGATATAATAAAATCTCATAACGGTTGGATTTCATCAAGTAATATTTAATTACTCGATTATGGAAATCAATTTGGAAAAAAGACACCGACATGGTGATATTTTCCCGATACATATGTGCAATTTCGAATATTTCCGTACTTAACAAGACACACTTTTTGATAATATAATTAGGAAATGACATTATAGGGATATCTTTTAACAATATCATGTGGATTTGATTTTATCATATTTTGGAATGCGATTTCCTCCACCTCACGGGCCCCTTGTGCCCTTTCAGAAGAGACGGCACAATTAGAAAAGTTATAGGCAGAGACATCAAGAGCTTTCCACATATAGGAAGACTTTAGACCCAAAGAGAATAATCAACGTCATGTGAAGAACAAGGAAGTCTCGTCGGATCAAGTTTTTCATCCCGTTCGGTTTTTTATCAATGTACATTGAAGTCTTGTCAGATCAAGCTTCAAAGCCCCAGAAATTTCCAGAAATTAAGGAGGGCATCGGAGATATACTTGTGAATCAAATCGTCAAATTAGAGATTATATAAACAAGTTGGATATCCATAGATTTGGCGCCCATTTACTTGTCTTGGTTTAAGACTCGAATTTTATTGTAGAAAAGGATCTTCATGCATCTTAAAATTTCTTGGTGATCATGGACAATTTAGCGACGATTTCAAGTCCAGTGGAGCTTTCTTAGTAGAGATATGCAATCGCTTATCTCTCTCGAGAGAGAGAACATGAATGCTTGCCGTACTTCATGCATGAATGTTTGCAAACCTAATTAAGCATACTCACAAAAGGATTCTTCATCACGAAACATGTATTTTAACCGAAAATTCCATTAGTAATTAAACCAAATGGATTGGAAGTTGCCGATTATGTGAAGAGGTGACAGATTCACTAACCAAGTTGATTTTGATGGTTGTTGATTGACTGCTTTTGTTGTTGTGCACAAATTGATAAAGAGTTTTTATTGTAGTGTTGTTCGAGTTTCTATGTCATATTCAATGTTTTGTAAATTTTCAGGAATTTATCTAATTAGAATGCTAGATACATTTATGAGTCATTTAAGAGTAAAAGCAAAAGTCATATAACGTGTCTATACATGGATAAGTCTTGCAATTGTTCATGATAAGGTTAAAAAAAAGGTGAAGTAAGGTGAAATAAAAAGAGAAAAGCACCTTACCAAAAAAAAAAAAAGAGAAAAGCCTATTCGCCTCCTTTTCTTGAGTTGTGTAAGCTGGGAGTATTTAACCATCAAACATCCTGAATCGACAACTCTCTTCTGGCATCCACGATTCACCTTCAGATTATTCCCACCAAATTCCTGTAAGCCCAGAACATTTGTCTTCTCTTTGGATCTGTTTGATCAAGGGCAATGCCCCTAACCTAGCAGATCAGTCGGGTCACCGGTTACTGCGGCCATTGTTCCTCTAACAGCCAATTCCAACAATTTGCTGCCCGAGTTTCCTGATTTCCCCCTAGAAGAAAGGTCCACTTTGATATGCATTCGACCAGCACTATCGCCTTTCTTCGCAGGAACGAACTCGCCCTTCCTCCAGCTCTCCGTCACCATGTCCTTCACACAGCCCACATGATACTCGCTCTTCCCTCCGGCGTACGACCAGCTTGGGATCTTGACTTTGCCGATGTAACGCTTCTTCAACTTGCACCATTTGCAGTCCGACTTCATCTTATTTGCCAGATGAAGTTCTACACTGTTGACCGCGATGGATTTCGGAAGCGTCAGGCACGATGGGTGGCAATTCTTCCCTGAATTCGACCTGTACCCGCAACCTTTAACTGGTTGGGAGCACACAGCGCAAAATCTGGGTTTTCCATCTTCCGCGCTCATATCGGGGTAAAATTTCAAGGAGTGCTTTTTCCACTTAAGTTTCAGAGACATTGCCGGAGAAGGGGACATGCATTCTTCATGGACGCGGACGACACATTGAGAGCACCCATAGCCAGTGCCGAAGCCGATCTCCTTGCATGCGGTGCAATAGAAAGGGTCTTTTGGCTTCATCAGTGTGAGTCCGTGCTCAGGATGAATCACATAACTAGTGTTCTTCGACATCTCGGTTCCCCCTGATCCGGTTCCTTTATAGCTAGCGATCAAAATTACCTGAGAATTGGATCATAATCAGGGCTATGTCGAAATGAAATATTAAAAGATTGCAAGCTCAAATGATAGAGATTAAATAAGAAATTTCTGAAGGATTAATCATCAAGAAACGGATACCTGTACTATATGCAGTTTTAGGCCTCGCTCTTTGCCTATGGAGAAGAAGCAGATTTAAATGAGAGAAGAAGAGGTTGGTTTGCAAGTAAAGTTTAGTTTTCCTCTTTTTATAGACAACATGAAGGTAGTTTCCGACAAATACGTGTGGAAGTTGCAATGACAAGTTGCCGGACACGTTGCCTGACACGTTGCCCCAGTTGGAGAGTAGTCCCTGCTATATTTCATAACCCATTTGTTTGGGGGAAAATCTTTTTCCAAAATTAATTTTTCAAAATTTCACTCGTTTAGTTCGTCAAAAATGAACACTTTTCAATAAAAGAAAATATTCATGTACAAAATTAGAAAAGTGAATTCCTATATCTAAGAAGGTGAAAAATTTTTCCGGAATTACTCTTCTTGAATTTTTAAAATTTTATAATTTCTTTTCTTTTCTTTTTTTTCTTTTCCTTCTTCCTCCTCCGCCGGTCATTGGCCTTGATGGCCATAGGCGTGGGCTAGCCTCACCACAGCGAGGCTAGCAAGCTCGAGCTCGTCTATGGTCGTCGCCGACCGGTCGCAACGAAGGAAGTAGGAAAAAGAAAAGAAAAAGAAAAGAAAAAGAAAAGAGAAAAATAAAAAATAATTAAAAACTTGAATTATTTTTTAAAAAAATAATAAAAAATAATTAAAATTTTGAATTTTTTAAATTAATTTTATTTTGCATAAGATAAAGTTTTGAGAATAAAATCATTTTCCAATGAGATCCAAACACCTGAAAAAGTTTTTGATCATATATCATAAAACAAAGGAAAACTAATCGTATTCTTGGCTTTGTTATTGAGTGAAAACCGATCGTATTCTTGGCTTTGTTATTGAGTTTTTCTTGAAATAACCGTACCCTCAATTTGGAACTTAAGTTTTAGTGGAAATTGGCTGGTCCAAATCACACTTCGAGTTGACTATTGACTTTACCATCGCGATCCTATCTTTTGTCTTGTCGATTGAGAGATGCTGAAATATGAGCACATTAACCCCAACTATATATGGAACAAATATTTGGAAATAACGCAATTAACAAGTTCAAAGATGCTATTCAATGTTTATGGGTTCTGATTTGACCGCTGAACAGTCCTCTTCGGCGAACTCTCTTCCGTCCTAAGTTAAATTTGGACCGTGAAATTTGAAGGGAAGTACATAAAATTCATATGTCACTAACCATTTTCAGTGAGGCCACATGTATATTAAATTTATTGGATAATTTCTCGTAACGGCGGGGATATAGATATTAAAAATTTGGAAATTAAAAATGAGACAATCTCCCCACTTGATGCACCAGCTCTTGCGTGATAGCAAACATTCAACCATCACATTGGTTCGTCTACCAGCAGTTCGCATCAATTAACAACTGTTATTTGTCATCAACTGACCTTCGAGAAGGGGAAAATGACACACAATTGGTCAAGTACTATGAAGCTCAATTTACTTATTGAGGATAAGTATACTAGGAGTGCTATAACTTTCATACAACGTTCACTTGAGCGTCATAACTTTTTTTTTTACTCACTTGAGTGACACAAATTTGAAAACTCAATCACTTAAGTGCTATTGGCGATTTGCCTCATCAAAAAATCCGACATGGACACTAATCGTCTTACGTGGCATCACTGGCATTAATGTGGACAATTAATAAAAAATGCAAAAAAAAAATCCACATCGAAATGGAATATAATAAAAAAAATTCACGTGGGACGATTTGTCAAGAATAACATTCAAATGATCGATTTTACTTCAACGTGACACTTAAGTGAGCAAAAAAAAAGGTTATTGCACAAAAGTAAGAGTCATACAAAAGTTATAGCACTCTTACTGTCGTTATCATAAGTATTTTTATTTATAAATGAAAATGTTGGGGATGGTCAATCAATACAGCTCTCCCTCTGAACTTTAACATAAGGGTCTCACGTAGACAAATGCCTTGCACTAATTAATTATTTATATAAAATTGAGTACTTCTCATTAATGAGGCCAATTACATATAAAATTCAAAATATTTTGAATATAATTTTCAACAAAGACCCAAATTAAAATATCATCAGAACAATTATTATGTACAATACATAAGTACTATTAATTATAAATTACTTCCTTCGACTCTCATTTTCCCAACCACCGTACGACCCTTGACTCTAGAAGCCCATCATATACTCTCCTTATTTTACTCACACCAACTCAAATATAAATAAGTAGGTTAGTTTTAATATATAAATGAGCAATTATGTGAAAATTATAAACACATAAACCTAATTCAAATAGGTTTCCAATTTTGAATAGGTTTCCTAATTAAATGGTTTCTTAGATAGAGATTTCTTATTTTGGATCAAATTGTTGCCTATATATTTTTTTTTCTAACTGAGGGATGTAACAGAGAGGTGCGATGTACCAATTATAATATATAGAATCCTCTCGTAAATGTAGCACTGGTATAAGGTGAATCAGGATAAAACCTTCTATCCAGAGAAGCGAGATAAGGCACCATCCTCTAGTACAAAGAATGATGAAGATAACAGTATGAGAAACATGTATGTCGCTTGCAATTAATCTTAGGGTGATTGTAGTGTACGGATAATTGATACTGGAGCATCTTTCCACACGACGACTCATAGAGATTGGTTTTGATTTTATGAGTCACATCAAGGAGGTATAGTGTGGATGGGAGATGACACAACACTTAATATTGTTGGTCACGGAAAGATGAAGCTCAAGATGAAAAATGGGACAGTAAAAAATCTTCCAAATGTGATGCATATTTCTAATCTTACGAGAAATCTTATTTTTGTGGGAACTATGGCAGATGCTAGCATTACCTTCACCAGCGACAAATATTCATGCAAGCTAACTCATGGATCTATGGTGATTACTAGAGGTAAACATAATCGAAAATTGTGAAAGTTATTGGGAAGTATAGTGATCAGTGGTAAGAATTACATCACAGAGCAGGTGGAAGATGATACTTCAATCCTATGGCAACGGAGATTGGGTTACATTGGTGAGAAAGGGCTGATGACCCTTATCTGAAAGAAGACGGTTGATGAAATCCCAAACTATTCTGTGAGTTTTGGATTTTGTGAACATTATTTACATGGGAAACATAATTGAGTATATTTTGAATCCATAGGAGGGAGCGCAAAAAGGATTCTAGATGCACAGTGACCTCTTGGTTCTACTCCCGTTGCATCGTTTGAAAAATTAAGTATTATGTTTTTTTTATTGATGATTTTTCCATATATGTGTGGATATATTTTCTACAGATGAAAGATGATGTCTTTGAAAAATTTCACAAGTTCAAAGCTTTGGAGGAAAATCGGTTTGATAACAAAATCAAAGTTTGGCGAACTGACAACGGAGAAGAATTCTGTTTAGCGAAATTTGATCAATTATGTGCTACTAGTGGCATTACAAGACATACGACAATGTCCTATTCACCTTATTAAAATGGGGTGGTAGAGAGGCTTAATCAGACTCTCATGGAGAAGGCAATGAGTATGTTAAGTGGTGCAGGCTTAGCAGCTGATTTTTTAGTAGAAGCAGTAGCTACCGCGTTCTATTTGAAGAACAGGTCTCCCACATCAGTTTTGAAAGATCAGACACCATATGAGGCACTGTTCAAGAAGAAGCTAGTGTTTGGCTGTGAAGCGTATGTACATGTGCCAAAGGAAAAGAGGAACAAGCTTGAGAGCAAGTCAGAGAAGTACATTTTCATTTGGTTCAAGGATGGTGTCACATGGTATAAGCTATGGAATCTTGATAGTAAATGTATCATCTACAACAGGGATGTGGTGTTCAAAGAATCTACGACAACATAAAATTTAGATTCTAAAGCTAATGAGCCTAATGAGGCGAATGATGTAGTAAATTCTGAAACTAAGTTTGAAGTTAAAGCACCACCTAAACGAGTCTTAAGAAGGTCCACACGACTGAGAAGACCACCTAATATGTATACCTTTGTTTGCCTGTAATGAAAATAGTGCTTTGACTGTTATAGGTGATAATCCAGGTACTATCAAAGAAGCAAGAAGCATGGAGGATGCCAAATGGTGGGAAAAAGTCTTGAGAGATGGGATGGATTCACTGGATAGAAACGGATTAGTGAACAAAGAGAATTAACCCAAATGTTCGGAGATTGCTTGACAAAGCACCTGGATCTCATCTTAGATACTTGAAAAGATTTGATCAATTAATGCCTCGATCTCCTCAAAGGCGTCTAACGACTTCGTGAACAAAGATAATAAACCCAAATATTTAGAGATTGCTTGACAAAGCACATGGATCTCATTAGAGGTGCTTGAAAAGTCTTGATTGATAAATGCCTCAATCTCTTTAGAGGCATCTAACAACTCGGTGAACAAAGGGAATTAACCTAAATATTCAGATATTGCTTGACAAAGCACCTAGATCTTATCAGAGATGCTAGAAAAGGCTTAATTGATAAATGCTTGGATGTTATCAGAGGGTCTAACAGCTTGGCCACGTTGATGAGGAGGGACTCTAGACTACGGAAGCACTCCATGTTGATTCCCTATAGGAAGAAAATTCGAGAATTTTTGGATGTCTTTCGAGGTCACTCAATCGTCAGGCACTCTTTGGGTTTACGAGGACATATTACCTATCAGAGACAATTAGAGCAATCATACATCCATTCCTCAAGGAGATGGACAACCTAAGCTATTCTAGAACACATATTTCTAGATTCATTTAAGTTTTAAACAACTCAATTGAAGCTTAGGCTTGATGATTTTGCCACAATTGCATCACCAAATATTCACTAGGGATATCATCAATCAAGACAATTTTCGCTCATAAAGTGGACTCCTAAAAAAATGCTAAATTAGAGACTTTCAGCCAAATATTCACTAGGAAAATCATCAATCAAGACAATTTTTGCTCATAAAGTGGACTCCTAAAAAATGCCGAGTGAGAGACTTTCAATTAGAAAGGACTTTTCACTCGCTCTCATTGAAAAATGCTATTTGTCCCAACCATTAATGCTGGAATATTAGGATTGCTCGATCTACCCATTATCAAATCAATAAGGGTTCGAGTTTTCTCGCAAGCAATGTGACCTTACCAATCTAAGAGGTATTCTTCAGGACCTTAATGCAAGTTTGGTCTATGGCTTAACAAAGGAGACTGTCTAAGTTGAAGCCATGAAAGAAATACTCCGTATCATCTCCGAGTTTACAAGTCAAGAACTCTATAAAATGAGAAGGAAATAGTCTTGCTCACACTTCCTCAAGCAATGCTTATATACATTTGCAAACTCTATGTTAATTCAGGTGCCTTAATTAGAAAAGACTTTATGAGGGATGTAAAGTAAGCATGGTTCACAGGTTGAGGGACAAAAGGTTCGCCATGCTAAAAAATGTGTATAGAAGGGGTGAAATAGTTGGTGATCATCTTGACATCGCCACCAATCTTCCTCTTCACCATCTGGATCTTCTTTGCAAACTTCATTGAGTAATTTCGTGCTTTGGCTTCTTGGACTCTTGTCCAACAATTGCAAATCCGCTTAGGGATGCAAATTTCTTTACAACTGAAATTCACCCTTTTGATCACTTTTTGTCTATGAGCATTGGCCTTGCTTTCACCAGCCGCACTACTTTTTCATGCCCCTAATTTTTCACATTTTTTTTATCTATGGGCATTGGCCTTGCTCTTACTAGACACACTGCTTTTTACACTTCTAATTTTCAGCATTTTCCTTCTTTTTTTGCATTCAGTTTTTATTTTACTTGACTTATGGATTGACCTAGACAAGCTTGAACAATGCAATGCTATTGGACTCTCGAGGTCTTCATCTTCAGTTGGCATTACAGACCATGATGCTCGAACAATGGTGACATTTGCCAACCTTAGTGTAGGGATGATCACCAACTTGGTCCATACAAAATGAAATTATGGGCTCAATTGGGCTAGCAGGGGATAGAAGTGTGTGGGATAGAAGAATAATTGCTTTTTGTCATCCTAAGATACTTAAATCATTGTGAGAGTTCATCTACAATAAAGATAACCGAGGGTTGATGCAAGCGAGAGTAAGAAAATTTCTGCCCATTTTCTCACCTTGTGATGTTGACTTACCTCTATTTGCCCCAGCGTGGGATGGTTCTTGCCATAGGTAATTTGAAGAAAATCTCCGAGTGTGTAGGCCCAAAGGGAGGTAAACAAGGGATCACCTATAGTGTTTGGGATAGCAACATGAATCACCTCTCGTCATTTCGGTCGCCGTACCTTTCGTGAGAAAACCTTTACCTCAGGGACATGAAATTTTTCCACTCACCTCGCATTGTATAAAAGAGGACTATGTATGGGGCATGGCTTGTCTTTCATCAACCCAACAAATCTTATTTAACAAACTCAAGCAATTCCACACGATTCGTAAAATTGGTCTATTGTGACATTTTTTTTGTGAATTTGATGAATTAAATAGGTAAAATTACCGTGCAAAATTTTAAAAGAGCTAAGCCTTTTGAACTTGGAAAAGCATTAACCACTTACTCGCTTTAAAATATTTTTTTCTTTTTGAAAATTTTTCTACTCTTATAAAAAGAGTTTTAGGGAAAGAGGTATTTATCTATGCTATGGCGACAAGGCAACTCTGCAAGGCAACAAAAGAGACTTGTTAATAAATGGCTCTTGAAGATATAAAAATTGAGAACGATACAACTTTACCCTTGATGTGTAACGACCCAGTCTGATGAGGGCGAGGAGTGATCGTTGAGGATAGAGGGTTTGAATAAGGAGCGGCTCTTGGCAGTCTTCTAGGATGGAGAAGGGGGCAAGAATAAATCGAACTGTACACCGACCATGGAGAGGGCGATTTTGGAATATTTATGTAAAAACTGGAATTAACTTACGGAGGCGCCTTTTGACGTAACGGCAAGCTTTACTTTGGAACTCCAAAGTTAAGCGAGCTTATGCTAGAGTATTATCAGGATGGGTGACATCTTGGGAAAGTGTCTGTATGTACGCCAAAAGATAAAATCATGAGACTCGGTATGGGACGAGTCAAAGCGGATAATACCTCAAGTGAGTTAAATTCAGGGTGTCACAATATGGTATTAGAGCAAGAGCCCCTCCAGTAGGTGTGTGGTTTAGAGACGAACCATGCAGAAGCTGGTGGGCCTGTAATGACCCGGTCTTACGAGGGTGAGGAGTGATCGCCGGAGCTAGAGGATTTGGACAAGAAACGGCTCCTAGCAAGCTTCTAGGATGGCAAAGGGGGCAGGAATGTGTACCTAATAGGGGGAGAGCAATTCTGGAATGTATATGTAAAAATTGGACTTAACTCACAGAGGCGCTTTTTGACGTAACGGCAAGTTTTGCTTTGTAACTCCAGAGTTAAGCGAGTACAGACCAGAGCACTACCATGATAGGTGACCGCCTGGGAAAGTGTCTATTTATATGTCAAAGGACAAAACCGTGAGACTTGATAAGGAACGGGCTAAAGCAGATAATACCTCGAATGAGTTATATCCAGAGTGTCACATGATATCTCCCTATCATAAGTTATAATACCTTCATTTGAGTTTAAATTGACAACTCCTTTGAGCTTCTTTAAATGTTGATAATCCCTATCAAAATAGAATAGGCTCATGTTAGAAATGAGATGATCAAGGATAAATTAGAAATGACACAAAGTTACCCCTCTTCCATTTTGTCGCTTAGGCTTTTCCATTGCAACTCCTTCCTCAAAGTTGCTTGATATCCCCTCTTATGTGTTTAGAGGCACCGCCCACAACACGATTTGCCCTATATTTGTTCGTTAGACATATGTCTCTTTTGGATCCATCCACTTGTTGGAGGAGAAGGAATTTGCCCCCAACTTGATTGCACTAATGCCATTTGCCCTAGCTAGATGCTTTTTCTTTCGGAGACTTCGGCATGTTCAATGCTCATCTATATCATCTTGCGATCATTTGTTTGATTTTCGTTGTGCCTTGTTCGGGTCTTTCTTCTTTTTCACCTTAGACATGTCCATCATATTTAATCATTTCAGCTATTTGTTATTGATTGCTTTTAACCTATCTCTATTTCGATGGAGAGAGGCTCCTCGAATTACACCATTTGCCCCGTTATGTCACGATGGATTTGATGGCTTTGTCCTACTATGGTTCCGGGGTCTATTGCGCTCCACATTGAATCAGATGCTTTCTAATGCTTCGTTAGTGGAGATGCTGCCTTGATCAAATGCAATCTGCACTTAGTCGGATGATTTTGATGCATGTTACCTCGCCACGCTTGTGTTGGACCTTTGCTCAAATCCATCCTATATAAAAGGAAACGATATGTCATTTCCATGCTAAAATGGATGAATTTTAGGAATGAAATATACCCTTTTTGTCGGATTGGAGGATTCTAACATTTCATGCCCCCTACTCTCCCAATTAAGCGATCTCTACAAATCAAGGAAGAAACATATTATGATCCCTTAAAGCGTCACGTGCAATGCGTGTCTCTTATTGTTATTAAACTTTATTAATAATTAGGCAAGCGGAAGTTAAAAGAACATTTCTTAACAATGAAAAATCGCATGAATATAGTTAAAGTACTTATGCTTCTTTAATATCACTACTCATCAAATTTACTAATCCATCCCAAGGGACAAGGACACTACAAGTGCCAAAACTTATGTACAACGCTCACTTTGGTGCCAAAAGTTTCCACCGGCTCATTTAAGTGCCAAACATTTTGAAAACGATCGCTTGAGTGCTATTTTGGCCGGAAATCCGATGTTGCATATTTTATTAATTTCTGAAGTCGATGTGGCTTATTGAAAGATGAGACAACATGTACAATCAGTATTTTTTTATTATAAATATTTTTTTCCTTTAATCTTTTTTTTCCTTTTCTTTCTTTTTTCCTTTCTTTTCTTTTTTTCCTTTTCTCTCCTCGTCAGCTAGTTGTTGGTGGCCGCGCCAGCCACCAGCGAAGCCCAAGAAGGGTTGGGCAAGGGTCAGGCAAGGTCGCCCTCGCCAGTGACAAGCGAGGTCGGCCCTCGTTGGGCGAGGTTGGCCTTGCCCATGGTTGGCGAGGGGAGACCTCGCTTGTCGCGGGCAAAGGCGGCCTTGCCCAAAGCGGACAAAGGCGGCCTCGCCCAAATCGGGCAAGGGCAACCCTCACTCAGCCCTTCCCGAGCTTCGTCGGTGGCTTGGCTGGCCACTGGCAACCGGCCAGCAAGGAGAGAAAAGGAAAAAAAGAAAAGAAAGGAGAAAAGAAAGAAAAGGAAAAAAAAATTATAATAAAAAATGATGATTGTACATGCTAATTCATCCTCCGGCAAGCCACATCGGCTTCAAAAATTAATAAAAAATGCCACGTCGGATTTCCGGCCGAAATGACACTTAAGTTATCGTTTTTCAAAAAGTTTGGCACTTAAATGATCCGGCAGAAACTTTTGGCATCAAAATGAGCGCCGTACACAAGTTTTGGCACTTGTGGTGTCCTTGTCCCTCCATCCCAAAGTTCATATACTCACAAAAAACAAAAGTCGGGATAAGTCGAGGTAGCCTCTCTCCATACTAGATTATACTCCAAAAGTCTATATGTACAAAAGACTGATGACTTCATTGATCGATAGCGTCGCCCTTTGTTGCATGACCATCATCATCAATATCGAAGCCCATCAACGGGCTAACTAACTCGTCGTCAAGGTTATAGTACCATGCGACGAATCGATAAGGAACTCACTCTATAAAATCCACGTCGATCCACGTAGTATAACTACATTTGGGATATAGTACTTCAGACTCAGGTACAAACGTTGTTTCATAGACACTTTCATAATACATGGGAACTCAAAAACGCAAAGGCTGTGGAACATCCATCCTACACGTCCGAAAAATAAAGGAATGAGCCGAGATTCAGTAAATGAAATCTCTAATTTTAAATTAGGAAAATCATTTTACCACTTCACCTAGCATAAACAACGCTAATGCCTAACTAGTAAGTATGCAGAGAACTTCAATAAATATTGTACCTTTCCCATTTGGATATGCCATACATATCAAATCACTTAATTATTCCATAATATTTTAGTTCAGACATAAGCATATGGTATATAGCACTCATACTCATGCGTTAGATTCCTTACTTCTCCTCTCGAACACTCCCGTGGCATCTCGACACACAAGACATCTCAACTCCAAGGCATCCAGGTACACCTTCCGAGGCATCCCAACCTATGGGGCATCTCCACTCTCAAGGCATTCCGATACACCTTTCAAGGCATCTCGACTCCTGAAACATCCTGATACATCCTCCAAGGCATCCCAACCAATGGGATATCCCGATACATGGGGCATCGTCACTGTTGATTTGTAGATGATGGAAAAATAAATTATTCTCATGTAAGCCATGATTAATAATTATTTGCATACATATACTCACCTTATTTTTACATAATATATCCCTTAAAGTAACGAAATGCATTATTTAAGCAAATAAGTATGAAGCAATATGTGCTCAAACTCAAAAGGAAAAAAAATCTAATCAAATTCAGAAAGTAAATCTCTTCAATTCATAAGGTAAATTTATTCAAATTTAGAAAGTAAATATACTCAAGTTTAGGAAGTAAATATATTCTAGTTTAAAAATATAATCTGTTTGGGTTCAAATTCAAATTTAGAAATAGATATATCCGGATTTAGAGAGTAAAACCTACTCGGGTTCAAAAATACATATATATAGATTTTGAGAGTAAAATCTATTCCGGTTCAGAAATAAATATATCCATATTCAAATTTATAAATAGATATATCCAGATTTAAAGAGTAATATCTAATAGGGTTCAAAAATAGATGTATACAAATTTTTAGCGTAAATCTACTTGGGTTTATAAGATACACATATCTAGATTTTCAAAGTAAAATCTACTCTATTCAAAAAATACATATATCCAGATTTTAAGAGTAAAATTTACTCAGTTCATAAATACATATATACAGATTTAGAGAGTAAAGTCTGCTCAGTTAAAATATACATATTTCTAAATTTTGAGAATAAAATTTACTCGGTTTATAAAATACACATATCCATATTTTAAGAGTAAAATCTACCCAGTTCAGAGAATACATATATCCATATTTAAAGATTAAAGTCTACTCAATTTCAAATATATATATATATATATATATATATATATATATATATCCAAATTTACAGAGTAAAGTCTACTCAAGTTCAGAAATACATTTATCCAAATTTAAATAGTAAAGTCTACTCGAGTTCAAAAAATACATATATTTAGACTTAAAGAGTAAAGTCTACTCGATTTTATAAATACATATATCTAGATTTAAAGAGTCGAATCTACTCGATTTCAAAAATACGTATATCCAAATTTAAAGAGTAAAGTCTACTTGATTTCAGAATACATAAATCTAGATTTTGAAAGTAAAATCTATTCGGTTCAGAAATTAATAAATTTTACGAATGACTGTTAAGTTTGAACTTACAAATATGACTTTTCCAAGTTCAAATTTATCATTTCTACTCACCAAATGTATCCCACTTAAATAAGACGATCATTTACCTTTTAAACATACATGAAAGTAGTAAAACGAATTCAACCATCATCTCAAGGACGACATTTTCAAGTTCAAATTTAATAATTGCACTTGCCAATTATGCCACACTTCAAGGAAACAAATTACACACATTTTTAACATGGCCTCAAAATACATCCATGGATAATCATATTCACAACATTATAGCACATCAAAATAGTATATCACAACCATCCAAGTTAAAAGTGTCAAATAGATTGAACTAATTTAACATCTAGAGTCTTCACTTACCTCGAGCAAAATCTGAACAACCCAAAGTTAAAGCCCTCTTGTAGACCTTGGATCGGGTAGTGGTGAAAGTAGATTATCTTTGAGAGTTGAAGGTGAAGAAGGGAGTTACGGCCAAGATGAAAAATTCCCTTCGATGTTACCAAGATAAAAATCGAACTATTGATCACATCTATAAGGTTATAGATATCGACGGAAAGCCGATTATTCAAATTTGGAAAGCATATAAAAATCATTATTGTATCCAAGTGATTATGGATAGGATAATAATTTCCCGTATCACCGCGTATCGTACCTTAGGGATAAAGTCGGATAGTCGTCCAGATACGTTGCTAAATTAGGAAATTTTCCTAATTTCGAATATTAAAAAATATTGCGGATATGTCGAACATTATCCTAAGATATCTAAATATCCACATGATAATCACGAAATATTCAAAGCATGCAAATTAGGAAATTAAATATTTCGGAAAAACATTAGGATAATAATCTTACCTAATTTGCAGATAATTTCCAAATTTGGATTCGACTTGGGATCGGGCTTGCGGATTGGGATCGCAACAACTGACAACTGGTGGTCGGCGTCAGGAATGGTGGCTCACACGCGATATCGACGCGGCGTCTCCGGGAACGGTGATGTCGAGGACAACGGCGGTGTGGACGTCGAAGACGGCGGGGGCGATGACGACCTCTCAGTCAAGGAAGAACTGGCGAGTGTGGCTCTCGGTGACTAGTCAAGCTCGTCACTATCGCAAGCGCGTTGGAGTTTCGTCGAAGCTGGAACACTGTACATAAGCTTGTCGGTGCTGCTTGGAACGGACCGGATGTCTGGGAAGTGTGCGTGTCTCGGCTTCGTTATGGCTAGAACAGGAAGCCACAGATCAGCAGAGGTGATGATTGTTGTGCGGGCGCGGCTGTTCTGGATCAGCGAAACCAACCCCACACTTTTGACTTTTTCCTGGCCTTTTCTTCTTCTCTCTGTTCTGTCTTCTTGCCGAGAAGAGCCCCCCCTCTCTATTGACCAATTCTTTTCCACTTTCTCCTCTCCCTCGTCTCTGTACGTGTTCTACGTACTTTGCATGGGAACGTTCTCCTCCTCTCCCTCGTCTCTGTGCGTGTGTTTCTCACGGTGAGATCTTCAAGGCTGTGGGGGCGTCGGTGAAGATGTAAGGACGTGGCATGGGCCAGCGAACGGCAAAGCAGTAACACTCGCGGGTCTTGCGTGGTGGTGGTGGTGCCGTGCGGCGGCGCGAGGAACGACGCGACCGGCGGTGACGATGTAGCAACACCAATCTCCCTTTCTCTCTCACGTGTACTCTCAAAAATTTCAGATTTGAAATTGTGTCGTCCCCCCTTTAATTTTTGACCTAAACATGTTTATATAGTGCTAACTTAGGTCAATTAGATGGGCTTACTAATCCTAATGGGCTTAGGCTTGGGCTTAGGCCTTAATCTAATTTCTGATTTTATTTAATTCTTAAGCGGGCTGAATTAACTTGGGTTTTAATTTAATTGAACATAATGGGCTGAATTAAGCTCGAATTAAAACGACCAAACCTATTTGACTCGTGATTTCCGGCCCTTGTCTTTCCGAGCGAACCGAGTCCCATTCAATGAAATTTAAGCTCATTCGCCATCACCGGTCCGATGCAAAATGCGATTAAATTAAAATGAACTTAAACTATATGTTATGCAATTTAAATATTTTGTTTATGGGTTAAAAATTAATCCCTAATTTTTATGCAAATTACAACTAAATGGTGAATCGAAATTTAGGTGTCAACAACATACATATTATTACGAAATTTTCAGATATTACACATATTAGTTGTTTGCACAGATTTGGGCTTAGACAAAGAACGAGATACATCCTTTTAGTATTTTGTTGTGTTTCATTTGATAGGTCTCAACATTTTGTGTTCCATCAGGCTCACTACCATGTCAGAGTCTAGCATTTTCCTCAGTTCATCAACTATAACAAGAGGACGCGTTGGACTGCTGGATCGACAAGTTCGAGGACTTCTTCGTTGGCATTATCAATGAAGGACCGTTGGAGGGAATGAGTGCAAGCCCGCTTGAGTAGAATCCCTTTCGCTTTCCTTGCATGCCCCCTGCAAGGGGACCATTCCCGTTTTTTGTTTTTTGTTTATTGTTTATTGTTTCTTGAACTTGCCGTTTTCTTTTTGGATGTCATTCCTACTAAAGGAAGTGTTTCTTTGAAATTTCCCCTCCAAGAATTGTAAATCCACTTAATGAAAGAAACCAGTTACAAAATTATTTTGAGGGCCTAAGGAGGTTCACCAAATCGGTCCGCTAATGATATCTAGCTAAGAAAGGAAAGTGTTCTGAAGTCCAGACTTCCTCATACTTGCTTGTTTCTAAACTTTTGAAAATGAAAAGAAGATTTTATCATCTTTCAAAAGGACGGAAAAATGAATAGTGGAAGAAAAATATGCATGCTCATAGCCGTGTTTGCTTTCTAACTCGTTTACTTAATGTCTCAAAGCTTAATTCTCTTGGCTTGATGGCACATCAAATTGCAATGATGATAGGCTCATTGGCTTGACTATCACTCAAATTTGAGAACACACCTCCAAAGAATTGAGAAAATGAGGGGCAAGCCAAAAGAGAATCATCCAGTTTTTATGAAAGAGGCACGTCTCGTTCCCGAACTTAATTAATTTCGGAAATGACACTCGGTTCTGTTCCATGCATATGACGGATTGGGGGCATGGCAAATTCCAGTAGCGACCCAACTAGGATGGTACCTTGATCCTACTTAAGATGGCATCATCTTGCAATTACTTTTGTGTGGCATAGTGTCTTATTCATGCGCATTCTCTTTTGCAAGGGCAAAAGTAAAAATGGAGCATTTACCAGATCGAAGATTAGACTTCTAAGTCCGATCGATCAATTCGTGTGCCCATTCCTTTAAAAAGTGGCAACTCAATGGCAACCATTTCTAAAAATGTCTCTCTCTGTTTGATATTCTAACACCTCTTGTAGGGGCTATTTATTTTGAATGCTCAATGTCATATTTTTCATACTTTTGATGAAACTTTTTGAGTGTGATAAATCTATTTTTAAGTTTCAAAGTGCTTCGTACTTAAAGTTGCCAAGTTCTTTTAAAAAGAGAATTTGCATGGTAATTTTATCTATTTAACTCACCAATTTCATGTGAAAATTTGTTAAAATAGATAATTCAACGAATAGTGTGGAATTGCTTGATTATGTTGAATAAGATAGTGTCGGGATGATTAAAGGCAATCATATCCTATACACAGTCCATTTTTACAGCGAGGTGAATGGAAAAATTCCATGTCCGCGGGGTAAAATGTTTTCTCACCAAAGTGGCAATGACCAAAATGACAAGAGGCGATTCATTTCGCTATTTCAAACACTACAGGTGATTCCTTATTTACCCTCTTTTTGGCCCACACACTTGGAAGCTCCTTTCAAATTACCCATGTTGAGAATCACCCCACACCGAGGCAACTGGAGGTAAGTCAGTGTCGCAATGTGAGAAAATGGGTTGAAATTTTCTTGCTCTCAGTTGCACAAGTCCTTGGGTATCTTTATTGTAGATGAACTCTCACGATGTTTTAAGTGCCCTAGGATGATGAAGAGTAGTTTTTTTTTATTCCCACACACTTCTAACCATTGCTAGCCCAATTGAGCTTGTAATGTTGTTTTGTACAAATCCAATTGGTAATCATTACCCACACTGGGGCAAGGCAAAGGTCGCCACCGTTCGAGCTGCATGATCTAAAGTGTCAATTGAAGATGAAGACCTCGAGAGTCTAATAGCATTGTACCGTTTAAGCTTGCCTAGGTCAGTCCATAAGTCAAGTAAAATATAAAAAAATAAATGCAGGATAAGAAAGAAAAATGTTGAAAATTAAGGTCGTAAAAGTAGTATGCTTGGTAAGAGTAAGGCCAACACCCATAGATAGAAAGAAATATGTTGAAAATTAAGGGTATGAAAAAGCAGTGTACCTGGTAAAAGAATGACTAATGCTCACGGATTAAAAGTGATCAAAAGGTGAATTTCAATTGTAAATAAATTTATATCCCCAAATGGATTTGCAATTGTTGGACAAGAGTCCAAGAAGCCAAAGCACGAAATTACCCAGTGGAGTTTGCAAAGAAGATCCCAACGGTGAAGACAAAGACTAGTGGCAATGTCAAGATGATCACCAACTTTCTCACCCCTTTTATACACATTTTTTAGCCCGGTGGATCTTTCCATCCCTCGACCTGTGAACTAAGCCTACATTACATCCCTCACATAGTCTTTTCTAATTATGGCACCTGAATTAAAGTAGAGTTTTCAAATGTTTATAAGCATCACTCAAAAAAGTGCAAACAAGACTATTTCTTTCCCATTTTGTAGAGTTCTTTACTTGTAAACCCGAAAATAATCACAAAGTATTTCTTTCATGGCCTTAACTTGAACAGTCTCCTTTGTTAAGCCTTTGATGACAAAGAACTCTTAAATTGGTAAGGTCATACCACTTATAAGAAAACTTGAACCCTTGTTGATATGATGATGGTCAAATCAAGCAATTATGATATGCCCGCATTAATGGTCGAGACAAATAGCCTTTTTTTAATGAGAGAGTGAAAAGCCCTTTTCAACTGAAGATCCCTCGTTTAGCATTTTTGAGAAGTCCACTTTACAAGCAAACATTTCCTTGATTGGTGATTCTCCCTAGTGAAAATTTGTTAATACAAACATGGCAAAATCGTCATGCACAAGCTTCAATTGAGTTGTTTAAAACTTAAATGAACTTTGAAATTCATGTTTTGGAATAGACCAGGTTGTATATTTCCTGGATGAATGCATTCACACTTGCTTTAATCATCTCTAACTAAAAAATATGTCCTCGAAGACCCAAAGAGTGAACCGATGAGTCATCTCGAAAGATGTCCAAGAATTCTCGAATTTTCTTCCAATAGGGAATTGACATGGCATGCTCTCGTAGCCCAGAGTCCCCATTTCATTGACCCAACTTGCTTCCACAACTCATAGTTTCTCTTCATCAACACAGCATTATCGTGACCTACCTCCCGAAAGCCGAACTCGATGAAGCGGGTTTAGAGGTAAGTGTTCATGAAACAATCTAAATGGTACATAATAAAAGATAGCTTACCGAAGTATCAATCTTTTAGTTATATATAAAGTCCATTGATCATGAACACGGATTTTCCCTAAATCCATACCTCGCGTGACAGCGGATTGATTTTATCTTTTTAGCAAATAGGAGTCACCACTAGCTTAGGTCGGGGGTTGACTAGAATACCCGATCGAAACGTGAGAGTTTCGTTTCAATTTCTATGAAAACTAGAAATCATGGATTTGGAGACTAGCTTACATTAATGTTTACACTAACGCCCTTTTGGTACCACTAAACTTAACATGATTGTTATCTAAGTTATCATGCATTTGTTTTTACCATTTTCATGCCAAAGTCTTAGTCCACTAGATCATCATGTATTTTGTTTTTATGTTTTCCATTTACATTCTAAACTAGTCCTATCTTAGTCTAGAAAAGAAAGAAACAAATAATTTGTATTGAAATGGCGATGCGTAAAGTAAACACACAAAGTATTGAAAGACAAGTTATTCTAAGTGTGAGGAAAGAAAAACCCGCAACTTGCCAGGTGTTTAATACAACACGAATAAAAAGACCAGAGACATGATTGGGTAACACGAATTGTGTACAAATTAATACCAGATTGGACATCGATCATTAGCCACCATCTTCGAAGTTATTTGGCTATCTTCTCTATGGACCGTCTCATGGCTGTCAGTTTTACATTCATACCATACATTCAAATGGCACTCAAATAAAGGAAAGGACAAACATTCAAGCATCAACTCAAGAATGGGCCTCGGGGTCGGTCTTTGCTTTACATGCATTTCGATCATCCCACCCACTTAATCAACTAGCACTAATTGATTAATGGTTAACGATAACGAGCTACCATTTGCATTCATGAAATGATGACTCATATCGGTTAACCCCTAAAGTCAGGTCTAAGTGATCACTATGGCCTACCCGTGGAACATGCACTAGGCCTAGACATACATCTAACAATCGCATGTAAAACAATGAATAAACCATATATTTAGGCTCATGGGCCTTGTTTCTCAATCAATCAAATAATGGAAAGTGGGCCTCATAAAAGGACTACTTATTTAGTTATTATTATCAAATTTGGACCCATTCTGTTTAGATGTGATTAATTTGCTTAATGATGTCCAAATGATGCAAATCAAGTGTCTTTAAGAATCTTAAATCGTGAGGATAAAAAGTCAGACAGACCATTTTTCCCAATTCCCACCCGATTTTTCCAAAAATTAACGTTTAACTTGGAATGACATACTAGACCTAATTCTGTTAGGGATTTCAAAATAAATATAGGAAAAATAACAAACGTTATCCAAACCACATGAAAATTTTTAGACAGTTAGGATTTCCTGTTTTTAACAACTTTCATATTTTTATTTTTAGCTACAAATCCCTTGATGTTTTTCTAAAAATTGGTTTTCACCGAGGACTCATTTGCAAAACAATTTTGAGGCCGAGAAGACCTTATTTGGAATTTTTAGCAAACCCTTCAAACGTTGCTACTAGGTCCCCAAAATTTTCATTTTACATAGTGAGGTCCTAATGAACAACTTTAAAGTTATAAGTTTTTGCTAAAAAGGTCCCTAGCTTTATGAAAATTGCAAAACCAATCGGTCACTGAAACTGGAAATTTTTTAATCAAAACACAAAATCCGGACGTCTTCATCAAGGACCAATCAGACCATCCAAATCAACATGGAATTGTGTGAAGTTTTGAGGTTTTGTAGATAAAAGTGTGTTCTACAACTTTAATGAGGAATTTTTTCCAAATGGTGATCACAAAAATTTATAAAAATCGTGGAACATGCAAAGATCGGTCCGAAACTAATTATCACATACTAGATAACGTGACTTCTAGCATCAATCGTACATACTAAATCAGCATGGAATTTATGAAAGTTTTATTCTAGATAGATCTAGGTGTGTTCTACGACTTTCATGAAGGAATTTTCTTCAAAAAATAATCCTAGAAAATCAAAAAAATCATAGAAATGAGCAACATCAGTTAGGAAATCACCAAAATTGAATGTAAAATCATGATTCCAGATTCTAATCCTAACTTACGAAATGGTTTTCACCTAGCAAACAAAGTCCGATTTAAGCATACAACCTATCAAATCAAAGCTCAGGAAGTATAGATCAAATCTCTAATTGAATACTTTTCAAGATCCTAACATTTTCAAGCTCAAATCAGCACTGGAAGCATGCAGGTTCCTTAGTACACGATTTCACAGAATAAAATTTAAGAGTGCCTACCTTGTTAAATGAAATTGCTGAGCTCAACCGAGTTATTCTGGCTACCGATGAATTTCAAAGTGGCACAAAATATAGCTCTCGGTAGCTATGTCATAACGTGATAAGATCAACGTAAAATAATGATCCGAAGAAGAAAAATGAACAAGAAGCAAAACCAAGCAAATTGAAGAGATTCAGGTGGCTTTTCCGACGAAGGCCGGCCACAATGGTCTTGAGGAGCCTCTGGGGGACGTCGGAGGTGCAGTGGTCTACTGGAGATCGGCCGGCATAGACGATAGAGAGCCCCGAGAGAGAGAGAGAGAGAGAGAGAGAGAGAGAGAGAGAGAGAGTTTAGTGAAAGAAAGTAAATCTGAAAAATGAACCCCCCCTGATTTTTGGAGGAAAAATCTTTATATACCTCTCCTAAGTTCGAATGCTAGCCTTTGGATTAATCAAATGGCCCAAATTACTTCCTTAAGAGTTAAGGATATTCCTTAAGGGTTCAGAATAAATAACATGGCATAATGAATGGCCATGATGCACTTTTAATGGATGACCATGATTGTTTGCTTAATTCATAAGAAAATTTGCTTATCTCTTAAGAAAATTGGTTAAAATTTGATTATATGGGCATTTTTGTAATTTCACTAGGGGTATTTTTGTAATTTTGGACATTAGGGGACCGGCTGGCCTTGGCTGGTCGGAATGGACCGCCAGCCACTAGAATTTTGGCCAAGAAACAATTAGCCCAATTAGACTAGTTCAATTCCAGTCAAACCGAGTTCAACTAGTTGCACCGGTTTGACCCGAGTTTGATCGGGATGAACTGATTCGGTTCTTGACTCAATTTTGTTCCAATTTCGCGTAATTTAATCCATATCATGATTGATTGACCTAATTGAATTGAATTGAATTGAATTGGATTGAACTAATTTGAAATGCAAACACAAATTGATCAAATTTAACTTGTTTAGCCCAATTGCTTTTTAAGCTGAGTTAAATTGCATTGCCAAGCTAGAATAAAGAATTTAATTGAAGTCTAATTAGCCAAATTAACCTTTAATTCATCAAATTGGATGTTAGTTTAGAATGGGCCAAGTTGAATTGCACTAATTGGATCAATTGCTTTTGAATTTCTCAATCATTGGATCACTAGATTGGTCAAATAATCTCAAATTCATGTGAATCTTCCAAAAAAGATTTTGGAATTGAGTTTCATATAAAAAAAATTAGGTTCATTTGTGCCTTAATTATGCAAATCATGAAAAACCGATCGGAATCACTAATTATGGCTCAAATTGGCAGTTTTCAACCTTGGCTTGGAATTCTAAAATTGATTTGAAAATTGAATGCCATATAACCTCTAGATCAAATGTCATGAAGAAAATTATCCTAAAAAATTATTAGAAATGAAGTAATTTCATTTTTGGCCAATTTGAACCAACTTTTGCAAATTGGGGAAAAGTTTATTCTAACCTGATTTTTGTAAAATTGATAATACCAAAGTGAAATTAAGCTAAAAATGAGATGATTTAGGGGTTTTGAATTTTTTCAATTTTTTTGGATAAAGTATTGACCAAAAGTCAACATTTTAGTGATTTGTCAAACTTTGAATTTTTTGAAAATTGACAATGCAAAAGTGAAATTGACACCATTTTTTAAATTGAAATGCAAAAAGCTAGAACAATGAATGGCTCATGCTAATTCAAATGCTAAATTACTCTTTTTGTTTGAGAATTGAGTTATGTCGCGATCAAAAATCATAATCTTAAAATTTTTACCTTTACAACGCATTAGCTAAAAATTAAGTGTCAACAAACATGCTTATGCAACTTGGAGTGCCCTTTCATCAACACGGCGTGTTTCTACAACCTAGAGTCCCTCTTCATCGACATGGCGTATCTACAGCCTAGATCCTCTTTAATCAACACGGCATACTTTCGCAACCTGGAGTCCCTCTTTATCGACACGGCACGCTTCTGCAGCCTAGAGTCCGCTTCAACCGACACGCTGTGCTTCCATAACTCGGTGTCCCTCTTCAACAACATGGTGTGCTTCTGCAACCTAGAGTTCCCTTCAACCGACACGGCATGCATCCACAACCTAGAGTCCCCCTTAATTGACACAGCGTGCTTCTGTAGCTTGAAGTCCCCTTTCAATGACATGGCATGCTTTTACAGCTCTGAGTCCCTCTTCCTCAACACGGCGTGCTTCCGCAGCCTCGAATCTCGTTTCATTGACATGGCATGCTTCCGTAGCTCAAAGTCCCTTTTCACTGCCTTGGGATATATCTCAAGAAAGGTTTGGTACTTAATAGGCAATTCATCAAACCCTCAGTTAAGGATCCCCTAGTATTTTATCAAAACTCTCTCAAATCATCCAAATTGCAATCTAGATATCTCACAGGAACCCTTTTCCAAATACCTGAAGTGTAATCTGGATATTTCTTAAGAACATTTCCCATTAAATGGAGTCAAATTCAGATATTTCATGAAATTTTTCTCAAATACTTGAAGTGTAATCGAGTATCTCGTAAATATCATTTTGGAATATCTAAAGAAGAAAAATTTCTATAGGATGAATGTGTCAAGGTATGCACGTGTTCTAAGCCTTAATTGTCTATCACTTCGGTGAATGCATACACTTTTTGCCTATAATCATGTCTAACAAGAGGCATGCACTCAAGGATCAAGGATGTGGCCAGGTATGTATTCTCTACCCATACTTATTTCAAAATTTGAATGTTTGTGATTATCCATGTATTCTCCAGGTTTTAAATACCTGTGATTGTAATCAACCAAACAAAAAATACTTGTGATTGTCCAAGTATTCTTTCAATGCCTATGACCATGTATTCTCCAAGGCTTAAATACTTGTGATTGTCCAAGTATTTTTTCAATATCTGCGACTATCTAGGTATTCTCCAGAGTTTCAATACTTGTGATTGTCCAGGTATTCTCTAGGGTTTAAATACTTATAATTGTCCAAGTAATCATTCAATGCCTGTGATTATCCAAGTATTCTCCAGGGTTTAAATGCTTATGATTGTCCAAGTATTCTCTCAATGCCTGTAATTGTCCAGGTATTTTCCAAGTATGAATGCTTGTGATTGTGCAAGTATTCCTTTTCTTTTTTAGTGTATTTGACTCTCTAGTTATCTCTATATAGCCATTAGACACATATGATGAGATCCGGACATTTATCGATCAAGACTTTTCAAGTACTTTTGACGAAATCCAAGTGCTTTGTCAAGGAATCTTCGAACATTTGGGTTAATTCCCTTTGTTCACCACGCCTTTAGACGCCTCTTACAAGATCCAAACATTTATCGAACCATTTTATTTCGAGTAACTTAAATGATATCCAGACGTTTACAACACCTTTGAGTGCCTCTGACGATACCCAGGCACTCCGAAATTCTCTCCCGAATCATCAAGTGAAGTGATACTTGTCAGGTGGTTCAGACCCCATGCCTTAGATTGCTCTACCACCCCCCACAAGGTGAGTAACTTCGGGTATGTTTTTATTCGTTTTAACATGCATGAAGATATATCACATCGAAAAATGGGATCCATGTTCTCGACAAAAATATTATTCAGTGCACATCCACAAGCAGAATTTTTCGTCTTTAAATACAATATCTACGAACTCACCTTCAAAGTAGAGCAACTATTGACACATAAATTTTGATAACTCATTGAATAAATTGTTACATAGAAAATTAGGGATAAATATTCAACTCCTAAATAAAAATATTTTCATTAAAATGCATCGCATATATACAATAAGTGCATTTGCATTAATAAGGTTTATTAGAGGATCGCGCTTTTTTCACTACTAGTTTGGCTAAAACACTCCCCAACAAAGTGTTTGGACTACTTCACTTATTGTAGGTCCTACCTTTCAGCATCTTAAACCTTCTCTTTGTGTCTTTTTTTGGTTTTTTTTTTGGCAGGTCCAACTTTCCTTCCTCTTCATCCCACCTTTCAGCATATTTCTCTCTTGTAGAGAAACCATAATCACCTCCGCACAAGCATAAAACTTAATTGAGTGATATATTCTTGGTCTAATCGGTAGTTGTGCAACATATAGAAGCCCTTTTCTATTCAAAACCAACCCAATATAATACGAAGGAGGGATTCAATCAGACTTTGCACCATCACCAATAGACTTTACTAGCTTATATGTGAAAATGAGTTTGGCATGCCCACTTGTTTTCCACTTTATCAAGAACCGCAAAGAAAATGGTAAAAAGTTTCAATAAACCTATTGAAATGAGAAGAAAACTAAAATTTACTAGATAAAAACCCTTTATCCTTTACTAAGTCCGAACCATAACTAGACCAATATGTGCATCTTGAAATCATTCTGCCAAATAGATTGTAGAAAAGAAGGAGGTCAATAATAACCAATCTAGGGAAATTTTTTAATGAAAAGAATACTCAAAATTTACTTAAAATATCAAATGCATGTTTTATCCAAACAGGATCAGGGAAACTTAGCATTGCCAGAAAGCCTCACTAAAGATCAGCCTCAAAAGCATAAACTTTAATCAAATTCAACAGTAAACAAGAAATGAATCAATATCTACTTTCCCCTGATATGAAAGAAGAAAAAGAAGAAAAAACACCTTCAAACTTTATTGACCCGAATCCATCACAAGGAAAATTACCACAGTATTCAACATTAACCAACAATTCAAATTTTACCAATTTATCCAGCACCCACCATGAAAAAAGACATAAAAGCCACTCAAACGTCAAAGAAAAGAAAGTAAAAGGAGGGAGATAGAGAAAATGGTGAAGATGAAGGAAAGTGGGACCCACAAAAGAAGATTCTAAGAAAAAGGACATTAAGAGAATGTAGAGAATATTGAAAAATGAGATCCACAATGGATAAAATAATCACAATATTTTGTTGGGAAGTGTTTTAGCTAATCTAGGAGCAGAAAAAGTGCGACCCTTTATTAGAACGTGTTTTTTTTATTAAAAAAATGAAACGGAATAGGACCAAGCTGAGGCCGAGTCAACCTGAGCCCTATTTCGTTTCCTAGCTGGGTCTGACCTAGTCCCCCTCCCTTTTTCTCTTTATTTTCCACCGATGCAAGCTGGGCCACTTTCTTTCCCCTTTGGCCAGGCTCGCGCCCCATCTTCTTCCTCTCACACACAGCAAGCAAAAACAGTGGCAAACAGGAAGACAGAGAATAGATAAGGGAAGGAGGGGGCAGGTTGGCTAGATAGTTCTAGCCAATAGTAGGCCACCTACCCCAATCATAGGTACAAGGCAGATGAGACCAGTCGGCTGGCTTAAAGGGGTAAGAGAGAGTGTGTAAGGGGGTTTGATTAAGGTGTGTGTGTGTGTGTGTGTGTGAGAGAGAGAGAGAGAGAGAGAGTGAGGCAAGTGAAGAGAGTGAGAGAGGGCCTCCAATGGCCACTACGCCTTAGGTTCTAGCTGCCATCACCAAGCCAGGTAAGGACCTCACCGCCAACCCTCCCCCTTATTTTGCTTGTTTTTGCCTTACTTTTTTTTTTTATGTCTCGACCAACCGTGGCCGAGACTCGTCAACACTCACTTGCACTCATTTTCAAGCATCGGCAAGCCTTCTCTGGCTACCATGGTGTGCTATCTTTGGTTTTGTGTTGACTGTGGTTGTGTGTTGAGCCTCAATCGACTCGGTTTTTCTCTCCCGGTCATTGCCCGACAGGTTTCAACAAAATGCCTAAACGAGATATAATATTATGTCCCTATTTTTGCTGGAAACTGAGTCGTCCTTGCATCATTCCGCACTGTGACGCGTTATGATCATATCCGTATTGATCTTCGTTGTTAATCCAAGCTTTAATAGGTTCCATTTCGCTTTTTCGATTGACACCTGTTACATGTTTGTTTAAATGCTGGAGCTAAGTCACAGGGTGGTGCAATCCTAAGCCGGTGGCGTGGAGGCCGACTGGCGTGTATCAACCTAAATGCTTGCTATCGGTGCATCGGGATCGCGAATGTAGCCTCAGTTTGGCCTGTTCATGGTCGAATCTAGCTTGGCCATGGGCTCGGTGCCTGGTGAGCCGAGGAAAGGGGTTAGCGACAATTGTGGCCAATGGTCAGGACTCATTTAGAGCTAGGCGTCACCTAGCGTAGGGGCCTAATTAATCCCGGCACCTCTCGGCGGCCAAGTGAGAGGGCCAGTGGAGAAAGACCTCACGGAGCAAGGGAGCATAAAGCATGGGTTGAAGCCAGCTAGAGAGGGAGTTGGGCCGAGCCGGTGACGAGCCAAGTCGGAGCTAACTTGGGCGATAAGGTTGGTTCAGTTCTATTTTTCTCGTTTAGGTTAGGTTTGGATAATAGAAATGGGTTTTGGGCTGAACCTCGTTTCTTTTTAGTTTTATTAGGGTTTGCCGAACTAGGCTCATTTACTAAGCCCAGTCTAGCGGTGGACTCGAGCCAGCACGCTCGAGTCAATCCCCACCTGGGTCAGATGTGGAGATTTGACTTAGGTCCAAATATTATAATATTATAAGACAATTGGTTTAAACCGAACTCTTTGAATCTTTGGCTCGTAAAAGTAAGACAATTCTCTCGTTGCTTTACTTAAATTTCTAATCAACCCACCAAAAACTTATTAGTAGCGACCCCTAGATAAAATTGATTTACATGTTAAACTTGAACCTTAAGTTGCGAGTTAGTTTGGGCTTAGGAGAACCTAAATTAAGTCTTACATTTAGATTTAATAATCTATTAGTCAGACCCCTAGCCAGTTCTGAGGAGGTCATGACAGTAACACATCATTTACCAACATCACCTAAAATAAAATAACATTTGTATTTATCGAATAATAATGAGAGAATGATAGTTCTGTCAACTTCAATGTATCATAGTCCTATGTGGCATGGCCGGTAGTCTGACGTATACTACTCCATTCAAAACGACGTTGATTTTACAATATTTTTAATTTTGTGATTTTTTCTTTCTTTTTGTTTATACTGCTCATGGTCTCACTCTTCGTTCTTTTTTGTATTCTTTATTGTTTTGGTTTTTTTTTCCTTTTCCTTCACTACTCATCTTCTTTTTATGATGCCCCATCATCACCAGAAAGGATCAGTAGGGGTCACCAAAGCCTCAATGATGGCCAACGACCTTTGCCTAAATCTAGGGAAGGGTCGCAATGCTCCCGTAAGCCCTCCATTGCTGCAAGCAAGGGTCACGACCCTTCCCCAAATCTCAACAAGGGTTGCTGGTCATCATCAAGGCCTTGGTTGCCATCGCAGGCCCTTTTTGATGATGGTGGGGCAACATAAAAAGATCGGTAGTGATGTCTTCTTAGCGATTTAATGGAAGGAGATCAAGACATCACGAAGAAGATAAAAAGTGGTGTGGAAAAGAAAAAGGAAAGAGAAGGAAAAAAGTTAAGAAAATTTAAAAGAAATTGCAAAATGACATCGTTTTCAGTCATTTCTTCCATGTCAGCTACCAGTGCTACCAGTCCTACCACATAGAATGGGTAGGGTTGACTGGACTGCCACATTACAAATTTCTGACCTAAATTGTTTGCATGAATTATATTCGAAAATTTTCAAAAAGTTTAAGAATATATTGATAAAATTTGAAAAATTTTAGGGTAGAATTGAAATTTGTGCAATAAATTTAGAATTTTTTGGATAAATTTCCTTTTATGTCTAATGGTGCTTTTTAAGTAAACACCAAACCTACATGCCTCACCTCACAGTTAAAGGTAAAGCCAATCGTCTCTCTCTCTCGTGACATAGGTGTGGCTGCGCTGAAGAAGACATGATTCCTTGTCCGTATTTTGTAAAGGAACGATCTTGACGTGAATTAGTGCTCCACCGACGCAATCCTCCACTTGCTTCGTGCATGGCTTGCATGCTCAACTAAGTTATGAACAGGAGGATTCTTCACCGTTAAGCGTTCATTCAACTGAAATTCTAGATACTTATCTTCTCTTGGATCCGTTCATAAAAAGAGATTTGGATGGACATCTTTTATTTCCCAAATTGAAATGTTAGAGAGGAGAATCACATCAAACCCTCGCAAAATTCCCATCATCTACATTGATTTTATTGGAAAAAGGCATACCGGCTCTCTTTATTTCGCGAAAAATAAATTATTCGGACAACATTTTCTCAAAATTGATCACTTGTTTCATTTGGGATAATTAATCAATGAAAAATATCTTCATTAGTGACAACAATTCATGTCTAAACACTTTTGTAAATGATGAAAATATCTGTCATTCGTTCATTTTGTAATAAGTACAAGTGATCATTTTTAAAAAAGTATTTTTCAAATTATTCATTTTTCTCAAAACAAATGCACCCATCGCTAACATCAATTCGATTTTCCTCACCAATCAAGGCCTCCAAAACACTTTCTTTCTCTCAATTATGGAGAGTACTAATAACTATGGACATATCTAAATGAAAAAAAAAAAAAAACCCATGAAATAAGAAACATGAAGGATAGCCCTGCCGAGTCTAGTTGTACTTTCCACCTTTACTCCGGTAGATGGCCAAGCTTGGAGAGAAAAGCTGGCCACCAAGTTGACCCAAACAGACTCTGCTTTACGTCCAACACTTTATAGCACACGAAATGGACCACAATTGGCAATTTCCATGACCCTATAGCAACCATTCAAGGGCTGACAAGCCCATGACTCGTTCACCTCCCCAAAAGCCACACACTCTCCATGGCACGAACCGTGATCATGAGCAGGCAAATAAAGCTTGGACAAAACTTGGTCTACCATATGTCCCAGATTATGCCATGTAAATGGCAAGGATTACTTCTCAAAATCCGTAGTTTAGAATACCGACGCCCACGTATCTCTAATTAATCTACTTATAAAGCACATGATGTCATCTACTCATAGCCATGTACAAGGTGGTGAAGAAGCTATAATTAGTTGCCTTGGAAATTGTAACCTCTTCAATTTCAATCTCTTATCCTAGTCTTTGATATACTAAAATACCAACAACAAAAAAAATGTTAAAGAGTTATTTGGGCGTTCCTCAGAAGATACGTGCAATGAGCTAGCTAGATTTCCAATCTTCTTCAAAAGACACCGAATTTCTATTATATGGGAATAGACTATAATCTAATTGACGAAACTATTTCAACTATGATTTTCTGGTTCAAAATTTTCACTCGATCTTCCTCTACTATGTTGTGCATTAGGCCATACTTTCATTATTAAACGTGTGTTAAAAGTATTTTTATTGATCAAATAAGAATTTGACGTGTCTTGCATTTGTTTCATCGATTGAAACATTGCCAAGGCAATTAGCTTGGTGGTCCTGTGATCACCCAACTCTACATAGCTCTTTCACTCCACTAATGACTTACGGATCATTTTGTGATTTAAAATATTCACTTTAATTTCCTCCAACATATACTGAATTAGGCCTTACTTTCATAATGAAATACGGCTAAGAAGGTCCAAAACTTCTTTTGGGTCCTAATTCCCCCCAATTTTAGAGGATCTCAATTCCTTTTCAGATTTATTTAAGTATGAATGGACATATGTGAAAAATTTAATCAAATGCCTACAATAAATTAGATGGTCCGAGAACTATTTAACTCGTTATGCCCTAGAAAGGGCCCAATTACAACAAGAGAAAAACCTTAAGATCATTAATTTATAGTCTAACGAGATTTTGCTTGAAATTTCGTCCAAATGTCAGCTTTTCTCTTGTAATGTGTTTTTTCATTTTGTAAAATCAATTTCTACACAAGTTCCACTTTACATCGTTGCGTTTGAACTTTAGGGTACAAATTGTTCAATCCAATCTGTATTAATTCAAGCACTTGAAAAAGTAATAGAAAAGCATTGGCATGATCAAACCAGCGACTACTTATGACAATCGTCAAACTACCTTTTCAAACTCTATAAACGACCAACTATTTATGAACCGAAATCCTTATCAACTTAGAATAAAGTCATTCAAAACCTATTTGATAATCACCTTCCACATGATTTAGATTTATATAAGGGCTTGAAAAAGTAATGGCAAAGCATTAGCATGGATGACATCACGCTCTCTATTCATCGTCGATTGACCTTTTCAAACCCTACAAAAATGACCTACTAACTTACAAACCAGAACTCTTTTTGCTTAGCATGAAGGGCATTCAAACCCTAACCCTACTCGATTCCCAGAAAGATAATCATTCCGGTGTCTTTTAGCTGTCTGTCGAGCTAAAGAAATTAACGCCGAGATAATGAAAATTTGTCGTCTCGCATCACGCACTTTCATGAAAGCGACGACGTCCTCTTTGGTTGGACAGAAATTGGTCAAACGAAACTTGTCCTCTTCCATCTTTTTATATCCCAAGTGCGTAAAGCCGCGGACATGTTTGACTGTCACTAGCTCGATGTCGAAGCCAAATCAAAGATGACTCTTCGTTCGAATGCTGAATGAATATGATTCGTTGCGCAAGCGCACTCATGCAAAATTATTGCCTCGCCCGGAGACCAGAGGGCTTTAAGAAAGCACGACCACGTATGGAAAATCAATGAGAAAAAAAAATCATGTGAAAACAATGCATGTATTGCGCAATAAAGTAGATTGAATAGGAGAAAAGGGTTCTTTGCCAAGCCAAGCATTGTAAACTGTCATTTTCCTTCATTTGAAACAAAAGCACGTAATGCATATCTAGATGGCCCATCTTTTCATCCGATTTGATATAGTTTCTTCCAACTAGGCCTCTAATAAGGTGGTTTACAAGTTATAATTATCATTCGCATACAAACTTAACTAAATATTAATGTCAAAAGGAAAACATGGCCCTATTTAGGCAATAAACTCGAAGGATCCTGTTATTCAACTCAAGAATTAGTGCTTGTCAGCATCATGTATGTGGATGCACCTTCTCCTCCTCGCAATTGCCATCATCTGAATTAATTTCAAGATCTTTTGAATGATAGAGACCCGATTTGTCTAGGTTTAATTATATCTCCATATGATTTTCATCTTGTCGATGAGCATAATTTATCTGGAGTTGAATCACTTTTCAAGAATTCTACTCTTGGTGCAAATGAAAAAGAAAATTAAAATTCAAGGCAAGAAAGAACAGCGATCCGTATGTATTAGACTAATTCCATCCTTCTTCAACAAGAATATTGGACCTAATCTTCTTCTTAATTAGAACCCGTATCAAAACGGTTTTCGAATAATAAGTTAGATGTGAAAAAAACCTTGTCAACCGCAACTTAATATCCGTCAACCGGCCACCAAATCTTTTGGACGAAAATGAAATTTTGATGATTGATTGTCTTTCAATTCAACGACTATGAACAGCTCGTTAACCATTTTACTTACTTCCTAAGCTTTCATTACTCAACGCAAAAGATGGTCTAGCAGCGGGTTCCCGAAAAGTGGTAAAACAAGACCAATCCTCTTTTTTATATTGGAAGCCCCCCAATCACATGTAGATATTATCTATTGGTCTCTCTCATTTTTTGCAAATTCAATGTCTCCTAATAAGGTTTCTAGATATGACTAGGGAATCTTTTTAATATTTGTATGATTAACAACATGTGGGACCACGTGACCCTAAAAAAGAACATAGATTGGAACATCTCACTCTCTAGAGAGAGAGAGAGAGAGAGAGAGAGAGAGAGAGAATTGGGGAACAAGGACGTCTAGAAAAAGCGAAAGCTGCCATGGAAACGCAGAGAGCATTTCACGCCTATTCTTGTGGGCATCAATGGAAAGAAGAACACAGATTGACATACAAACATTTATATGGAGCTAGGGATTTTTTTCCTTTTCGTTTTCCCTATTTTCTACGGTTTCTAATGTTTCTCTAGATACCCCCTCATTTATTATTGGCCATGTCGGGATCACAGCATTGCTTGTACCACTTCAACCAACCGACCACAAAAAAGAAGATCCCATCCCATCATCACGCAGGTAACAGGAGAGAGAGAGAGATCGAATAATTGATAAGCAATCGATATATATTATTTAGTTCACTAACCTTAAATGAGTATTTCCAACCAAACATCAAATTTGAACAAACAAGACATATTCAAGCGCAAAACAAATGTGTGTGGAAGAGATACTTCGTCCAATCGACCCCATTGTTGGCGCTACCTTTTCTTGGAACAAGCCCATATGAATCAGATAGTGGCACTGAAATTCATAATATTAATTAGTGTATGGACTTCGGTCATTTAGGGCAGTTAATTATATATTTGGATTAAACACGCATGTAATATTATTTAATGATAGCAGTTTATATTATCCGCAAGTTTCAATACAAATTTTTTGAAATTATTTTTTGTAAGTTTATGAAAAAGAGAAGTATCGTCTTTTAGTCGTTACTTTCACCAAACAATAACCCTGATGAAAACTTTAAATCTTAAAGTCCCATTTGGAAATTGTAGAGAAATCAATTAATTGTGACTAACTTAATACAACTTCAAAACGGTTTTGCGAAGGATAGAATCCTCCCCCCTCACCCCCCCCCCCCCCCCCCCCCCCCCCAACCCTTAATCTGTCGCCGATGAAATCGGATAAATTGAAGTTACATCACCTTGCATTAAGAAGGGTTAGAAAGGTTGTGAAAATGGGTAAAATCAACTTAATCACTCTGAGCCTACTATAAATCTATAAAGATATACTTCCACCTGAGATCTTCTAGTTATGTCCCTTGGAGACAGTCAAGAACATACACTACGATGGACCAATTTAAGCTCAAGATACAAAGGATATATGACGTGCAGTGATTGTAAGTTTTTTTTTTTCTTTTAGGGTCAGACAGTGATTATAAGTTTAAGGAGTGGAATGATGTATCGATAATGACAAAGCGAAATGATAGGCACTTTAGTGGAATTCGTTTTTCTTTTTAGCAATTATAGCGATAAAGAAGGCTTTTTTCTTCTTTGGTTTGATGTTGTCTGCCCAGTGAATGGCTGACACAAAACCCTAATGAAACAAAAATGGATAATTAGGAGCGTTCGAACACATTTTCGTTTTCGTCATCATTTCTTTGACCTATGATTCGCCTACGTCTTGTTATATATTTATCTTTTTACCCCCACACCCCAAAAAAAAAAAAAGAATCTCTCTCTCTCTCTCTCTCTGCATGCTTTTGAGTGGGATTTTGGCGTTACCCAACTGCTTCTTTGTCCATCGATTACCATGCGCTGTGTAACTCCACAGCACAACACAACAACAGACGAGTACGAGACAATCTCGCCTATAATTACACAATCATTTTCGTCATAGTGTCCCTAAGCAGGCAACAAAGGTTACGTCGTCGTTTTCCTATTTGTCTAGGGTTCCCAAAAAACTAAATATAGTACATATGTACAGAAAATATCGTCATTCATGAGTCGTCACACTTCTCATTCCTTTTTCTTGATTGAAGGCACGAACTTAGATGCGTTCAACTGATGATTTTCTTTCTCTTTTATTATTTTTTTTTTCTTTTTGGCCTTTCTTGGGCCGGTGAAAAAACCAGACTTTCTTGAGTAAAAGTTCCAAAAAAGAGCGAGACCGACAGATTTTCTAGGAATTCGTAATTGGCATAAACGCCATCACAAGAAAAGAAGGGTGATGGATGTGTATGAATCGAAGCGTGGTGGAACAGTTCTTCATGCATGGCTCTTAAAGATCAAACAAAAATCGCTGAGACGTGACAGCGCGGATCAGAAAAATGACCAAGAAAAGAAGGAAAGTTTTTGGCCACTAACTTCACTTGGCTCGGAGCGGCAAGGGAAGCTACTCAAGACGTACAGTTCATGTTCGGTGCTTTCTCAAAATCATCACTCTTGTGTTCTTCTACCCTTTCCCATCCTCTTCTTTTCCTCTTTTTCTTTCTTTTTGTTTCGATATCGTGGGATGATTAGTAATTTCCCGCAGACAGGATTCAAATCAATCTTCCCGGAGAGCGGCAACTGATAAGCCATTGGTTATATTATGAACAAGCATCACGAGACATACAAAACTTTACCTTTTGATAATAAATGATGACATTACACCCAAGTACATTAAGTAAATGTCTACCAACCATATGCCCCCCTTGAAGTTCAAGTTGTTAGGAAGCGGGCCCATGATGTGATTATAGCATATGACTTAACTGCCGCGCTCGTGTATAAGCTAGTTTTTACAAACGTAAGACAAGTTGGACAAAACCACATTAACGGTAACCAGTAAAACATAAAACTAGCAGATTAAGAGGAATGACAAGCAGGAGAAATTGACAGAGGGTGTTAGGATTCGACCTTTGACCTATGCTCTGATAACATGTTAAACAAATCGTTTCTTCCAAAAGTTTGAAATGTTAGGAAACGGGCCAACAATGTATTTATGGCATATAACATACTATATAAGACCCGAGCCAAAATCTAGGTTATAGGCCAATTACGGGATTGTTTTTAACTTGGTGTTGCAAGGAATTGAACATGCGCCATGTGTGAAACAGTACATTAGTGGCAAGAAAAATGTTCAAGAGTCTATATGAGACGTATTATCTTGAATCCAGAGACAACATGAGACATACAACCATATGGGTTTGTTAATACCAACTTTTTGAAACGGTGTTGCATTCCTAGCATTAGTCTCTATTGATGTGGCGCATTCTTGTGTGTCAAAATAAGGAGCCCGAGTTTTCTACATGTTTAAGAGAAGGGGGACAAATGGTAGCTAGAACGGAATAGACATCAAAATGATTTTACATCTAAAGGGATAAACATGCAAAAGAGTTCTATGCACTGAACTCTGATCTATTATGATCATGAATAAGCCTTAAAAAAATGATTTTGACCTATAGGCCTTCAAGAATGTGTTCTCCTTTATTTAGTTTTCCTGTGCTCTCACCCTGATCTATTATGATCATGAATAAACGAAAAAGCTTTTTCTAGAAATATATACTGAACTTGTTGAAATAAGCTTCTAAATGGGTATTTAAAGCATCAGCAGATCAACACCTTATCATCATTCTGTTTGTCGAGTCCATCATGTAACCAAAGGCACTCATAGAAGGAAAAAGATGATGATCGACGAAAATCAGTATACATATAAGTTCAACAAGATTTACTAAGCACAACGCATTTAGATCAGTAACGACACCATGTAGTGTAGTCATGCTTGTTAGCAAGCAACCAGCATCACCACATAATCCTAGCTACTAGATGATCACCTAGCTAGACATCTCATACGTAAAGAATACTACGATGAAGCAAAAAAAAGAATTTAAAAAGGGCAAACGAAGTACATTAATTCGAGAGAATAGAAGCCTACACTGCTTCTATTTTCCAAAAACAAATGATCAAGAGATACAACAATAGTCAATATAAAACCCACCTTTCCCAAATTTCACCTTTGTTCAAATTCCCGCGCTGGGTGCTTGCAAGTTAGCATCATTGATCTGGAGACCCGCCTAAATTTTTTGTCCAAGTCATGCCATTTCAAGTCACCTCATACAGCAGCAATTATTAGCGAAGACTTCCAATTTTGAGTTTGAAGAGATCCGAGCAATTTTTCACAAAAGATGACTTGTGGAAGATGATGAGAAGCCGGACAGATCAGTCCATGCATTGTTATTGCCACCCCAAAACTGCTCGTTGTTATTGTTTGATGATGACACTCCTGATGAGAAGTTCAAATTTCTCGACAGATTCAACCTTTGATTTTCTTCCATTTTCACTGTTGACCCCATTTGATGGGCAATTCCAGTAGAATGATCCAATGGCTTATTGGTTAGGAGTTCGCTTGCACTGACTTCACCTTCCAAAGGGTATGATGGTGTCTGCAAATTGGCAAAGAAAGGGAATTGCTGAACTTGGTGATGCATTTGATTCAACCTCCAGTGATGATCACTCAGTCCATTCGGTAATAGTTGTGCGCCTCCTCCACTGCTCGACCCAATTTGGAATTCGACATCGGGCATGACGCTCCTCCGAGCCACCGCCAGCTGGGACTGCGCTCCCGGCCCGAAGTTCAACCCCACGTCACTCGAGATAAAGTCGTTCAGATTATGCAAAGGTGGTAAGAAGGATAATTGCGATGGTGGTGGGACCAAATGACCGATGATGTCTGCAGCGGCACCGGTAGAGGAGGCGCCAACCCCACTGCCGCTGGTTGTGGAGCCCGAAGCGGCTTGTCGGTCTGTGGTGACGGGGGACTTGGATCTACCGCCCTTGCTCCGCTTGTTCCTCCGGCAGCCACCACCGACAGGCACGTTCCTCAGCGCACCTCCTCGGGTCCAGTACCGGCGGCAAGTCTTGCAGAAGTGGCGCGGCTGCGTGAGGCTGTAGTTGTTGAAGTAGCAAAACTTGGTGTTTGTCGACTCGCACCGAGGGCACTTAAGCCCAGCCTCAGGCTGTGGAATCTTGGCCATCCGAGCCCGATCGGCCATGGAACCAGGCCGGATGGAGCCTGTACCGCCCCCTCCGGCTGGCAGAGGGGGCGGTGGCAGCGGAAGCTGAGGAATCTCACTGCTTGCTCCTGGCCGTTGATTTGCTTGCTGTTAAAAAACGCACTTAAAGTAGTCAAAAAACACGGAAAAATCATGGAGACCAAGGAAAAGAGAAAGAAAGAAAGATCAAACGTCTGGGTATATTCAAGAAAAGAAAGAAGGGTTGGGTTTTGGAATGAGAATATTTATCTTTTTCTTGATTTCTTTAGCTTTTGGAGAACAAGATCATGTAAAAAGACGTGAATTTTGGAGAAACAATTACCTGTGGCCAGTTGGGTGGATCTAGATATACTGGAATGGATGAGAACACCATGGTTCTTGAGCTTTAATTCTCTTTCTCTTTCTCTTTTGGAAAAGGCTTTGGGGGTTTTTTGGGAGAGATATGGTGGAGAATCACATCAAGAAGAGAGAGTTGCAGAGAAAGAAAGAGAAAGTGAAGATGGAAAGAAAAAGGAGAGTGTGTTAATTTATGTTGTTCTTTGGTCTCTCACAAACCCCAACCCCACCCGCCCCGCCCCTGCGCGGCGGCCCCCCCCGCCCCGGACGAAACCCCAACCCCAACCCCAACCCCAACCCCACCCCAACCCACATTCTCTCTTTTTGTATTGTTATTAAATTTAGGGTTCGTAAAAGCACAAAGCTTTACTTAACACATAAGAGTTTCTCTCTCTCAACTGTGCTGCAACACAAGAGGTTGCTTTCTAACTTCCATGCACAGAGAGAGATTTTTTTGTAGTGTTTGTATGAATAATAATGAGTAAAAAGGTGGGCATAGGTGCAGTGTCTTGTTGGAAGTGTCACAATCCAATTTACCCTTTGTTTCTCGGTCTAATTTCTAGTGGAATTTGAGATGATATATATATCTTGAACTTTTTGCAGAAAAAAAATAATATTCACATCAATGAAATTATGTGGAGTTTAATTAAAATAATCAAAACCACCATCATATTGGTTAATTCTCTAATTAAAAGAAATCTCCCTCTTTACACATTCTCATTTTTGGTATTGGTATTTAAATTTAGGGTACATAAAAGCATAAAGCTTCACTTAACCCATAAGAGTCTTTCTGTCTCTATTGTGCTCTCAGCACAAGAGGTTACTCTCTAACTTCATGCGCGTGTAGAGAGAGAGAGAGAGAGAGAGAGCGGGGTGGACATTTGTAGAGGTAAGCATTTTTGCAGAAAGAATATATTAATATGCTGATTTTTTTAAGATCATCTCTCATTTCGATAAAATGCAAATTCCCTTTCTATGAATTCTCCATTTTCTTTAGGAATATGTGTACTCAAAATCATAAAACTTGTTATAAATATGCAATTGAGTTCTAAAACTGTTAAAAAGTGTAATCAAGTCTTAAAACAAATCGGTTCAATAAAATCCTTCCATTTACTCTATCCAATTAGGCTAATGGAAATGCTGACGTGTCTTGTTTTATTATTTTTGTAAGACATGTGGCGAATGTGACACCCACCAAGCGCCACATCTAAAAAAAATGCAAACTAAATTAGAATAAGAAAAAAAACAAACTCAAAGCAACAGTTGTGGCCAAGCCCTCATTGGTGGCCTTAGCCACCACCACAAATGCCAGGAAGGGCTGGCAAAGGTCTCCTGAGCCATCCTGAAGCCCGGTGACCCTCGCTGGCCCTCGGCAAAGGCCTACGAGCCTAGATTAGATGAGGGTGCAACCCTTGCCCCATATCTGAGTGAGGGTCATCGACCCTCGTTTGAGTCAGCGAGGCCTCTCTTGAGGCGATCAACGCTAGCCCGACCCTAGGTGAGGCCTCGCTAACGACCCTCATTCAAATTTGGGGCAAGGTCCTCCCCCAAATCTGGGTGAGCTCGCTAGGTTTTGAGAAAGCCCAAGCAACATCTACAGCCCTCCCCGACAAAGGATTAGCCACAATTGTTTAGTTGAGTTTGGGTTTTTTTAAGTTTTTTTTAGTTTATTTTGTATTTTTGTATTTTTGAATATTATTTGAGATGTGGCGCTTGGTAGGCACCATATCATCTCTACATATCTTAAGGAAATAATAAAATAAGACATGTTAGCATTTTTTGTTAGCCTAATTGGAAGCAGTTAATGGAAGGACTTTTTTTTTTTTACAGAATTAACGAAAAGACTTGATTGAATCAATTTGACAAGTTTTAGGACTTAATTGCATTTCATGAAAGTTTTAGGACTCAATTGCACTTCTGTGACAAGTTTTAGGACTTCCAGTAAACTTATCCCTTTTTCTTTTTAAACCAATTAGTATTTTTCTTTTATGTATTGGTAAGAGTTTATAGATATCTCATCGTCCGCAATTGATATTTCTTTTTCCTAAGAACATATGTCTAGAATTCCCTTACTTTTAAAATTGATCATTTGAATATTTATACATTTTCTTATGAAAATTTCGTTGTCAATAGTTGGTTATTAATGCATTTTGCATTTATTGAGCTTCAGGTTCATAGTTTATCCCAAATTTGTTAATTTTTAATTTTATTGTATCATGAATAGTAGTTAATATTTATTTTTTTTACATCACAATAGTTAATATTGGTATATATATACATTTATGCCATTATAGTGAAATATTGGCAGCCCCAAACATTAACATCTATATGATAATTAATTTATATTAAATCAAAACGAGCATGAGATATTGTTTGGAAGTTACAATTAAATTGCAATAAGATATACTTTAAAATGCGATGATGACTATACTTTGAACTTAAAGTTGTTGTAAAATCTGTTTTGGTATAGTATTAGAACTTAAGCAAAACACAATTGAAAATATAAATAAAATAATCTGAACACCAATAAATGATTAAAAAAATTAGTGCGTTAACAAACTTGAATGTTAATCAGAGTTGTCTTGATTGTTGGCCGCGAAAATGACGTCCAAGATCTCCATAACTAGAATCTAGAACACATATAATCGAGTAAAAGGAATTTGCGCATGTGATTTGGAATCCATCATTCTTGATGCAGAACAGAGACGATTCTTAGTGCAAGTTCTTCTCCTCTATTACACTCTATATCATTGGCTCAATGAGACTGCCTTTCACAGATAGCATTTGTTTCTTATGTGAGATAATGTATGTCAGAGTTAGAGAAAAAACTTGAGCTCTATTTATAAAATTTTAAACCAAGCCCTCTCATCATGGGCCAGGCCTCACTTAGTACATACTAGCCAGTCTCATATTAAACTAATTAAGAATCTTTATATCTAACTTTATTAGACCAAGCCCATAAAACAGTTAATTACAATAATAATTAATTTAGCCCACATTAGAAAAACTCTTACATTCAACGCTCTACAAACTTCATCGAAATTATCTTACTTTTTCTTCAAAGAGTCTAACCACATACTCATTTAATATCATTTGTTAGTCAATTGACATACCTTTGTTCTCTTAATTGATATATTTCTAAAAATCACATCTAATTTTCCAATTTTCTTCTAATATAATTTATTCATCAAATATGGACAATCATGTTATATATATATATATATATTGAAGATCGTCAAACATCATTTATTTGCAAAAAAATCCGCCATATTATGTATATGTATATTATTCAACTCTTTCACAATTAAAATGTATCAGGTTATATAGCTTTTTTCAATATCCACTACCCTCGTATAATGCTGAAATACACACTATAATGTTACGGAGCCATTTTAAATTAATTTTTTTTTCAATAAAATATTGTGTTAATGGGTAATCTATTATCAATTTGCTCATTTTCATTTGCATGTAAAATTATGTGTTAGCATCTTATTTAGACAATATTAGAGTATTATCATGTATGTTGAGATAGAAATTTTGTATATTTCCATTAAACTTAGGTGGATATTTATATACCCAAGAGTACATTTTGGAATATTTACTTGCAAGAAAAGTATAAATAAAATAGAAAACTTTCCCAACTTTTAAAGATGGGATTCCAAAACTTCCAAAACCGATAGCCCTATGTTTGGTTGATACACCCCCTCAAGTGGAAGAGTCGAGACAGTACATCTTCAACTTGTCTTGAAAAAATGCAAAACATGCTTTAGGAAGAGCTTTGGTGAGAGCATTAACTAATTGGTCAACTGTGGAGATAAACTGCACATTGAGCTGTCATTTGGTGACACAATCACGAACGAAATGGAAGTCAATTTCAACATGTTTGATACTAACATGAAAAACCGGATTTGCAAACAGATAAGTGGCACCAATATTATCACACCAAAGGATGAGGGGACCTTGAAGAGGGAACCCAAGCTCTTGAAAGAGTGACTTAAGCCAAATGAGTTCAGTTGCAGCATCGACAAGGGCTTTATACTCAGACTTTGTTGAACAGCGTTCTACGGGTCATTGTTTTATGGAACTCCAAGATATCAAGTTCGGACCAAGAGAATTAGCGTACCCTCCAATTGACTTCTTATAGTCAGAGCTACCAGTCCACTCCGCATCAGAAAAGGCTTGCAAGCAAGTATCATTGAATAGGGAAATAAGCAAACCAAACAACCTTGTATGTTTAAGATAGCGCGAGATGCATTTCACCATTTGACGGTGATCTTTAGTCGGTGCATGCATGAAGTGACAAGCTTTATTAACGGCAAAGGAGAGATCTGGTCTTGTCAATGTCACATATTGGAGAGCACTAACTATAGATCGATATAGAGTAGGATTAGACATTAGAGCACCCCCTTTCTCATATTGTTTTCTAGTTATGGCCAGAAGAGTTTGAATAGACTTGCACTCAAACATCCCGGCCCGGTAAAGAAGATTATCAATTTAATGTCCTTGTGAGAGAAGCAACTTGTTAGAGTGAGGTACATCCTCTATCCCAAGGAAGAAGTGGAGTAGGCCAAAATCCTTAATGGAGAACTCTGCAGATAATTTTTATAAGTTTGCACTCATAGTAGAAGATGCAATACCGATAACCAGGATATTATCAACATAGATCAAGCAATAAATGATACCGGTGCCTCTTCGATAGATAAACAATGAGGGATCTATTTGTGACGCCGACAATTCCAAATGAAACAAAAACTATAAAAGTCATTAAAACCAGGCTCTCGGAGCTTGCTTAAGGCCATGTAGAGAACAATGAAACTTACAAATATAGTCACGATGAGTTGGGTCCTCAAACCCAAGAGGTTGCTCCATGTACACTTCTTCAGAGATAACCCCATGTAAGAAGGCATTGTGCACATCGAGTTGTAGTGCTTGCCACCCTTGAGAGATAGCAAGAGATAATATGGAGCGAGCAATGGTTATTTTCACAATTGGACTTAAGGTTTTTGTACAATCCAAGCCTTATTGCTAATAAAAACCCTTAGTGACCAAGCAAGTTTTATAGCACTCAAGACTACAATTTGCTTTACACTTAACTTTGTAAACCCGCTTACACCTAACAAGGTTCATGGAGGAATTGTGAGGAACCAAAGACCATGTACCAGTTTTTAACAAGGCATTAAATTCATCGGTCATTGTTGCATGCCACTTAAGGATTTTGTTGGCTTTGGTGAATGAGGTTGATTCGATAAAGGAAGTGGTAGTGGTATTAATTTGAGGAGGATATGTGACATTCCGAAATTTGCCCATTTGGGATTTATAAAATGAATGATTTTATTAATGTACTTGTAGTTGATTCTCGCCCGGAACTAATCATTCATGAGATACTAACCTATAGGGAAATGCTAATTAAGGATCTAAATTTGTATGACTAAAGAAATTTAATCGTGAACCGATGTTCAACCATAGAATCGTCGAGATGACATTTTGAACAATTGTAGGCCGATCTTAGGATAGTTATGGGTCGATTCGTCACTGTCATACGAGTGGATTACGGATGATTTCGTTTGATCACAAAATGAATTGACAAATGATTCAGAACCTATACCGAACAATCGTGCCCATCGGAACTACCGATCGATCATCGCAATTTTATGACAACCGAGGTCGTCACGATCTGAATGAACTTGCACGTGACTTGATTTAGTATCAGTCACAGGTCGAATATGTAAATTTCCCCAAAAGCCACCCATTAGTCTAAGATACGCACAAGTTTCGTTATATAAAATTCAATTATTAATTAGAGATCAAATTGGGCATTGGAAAATTAGGAAGTCACAACATGACGTTAGGATGGCGTTGTGGTTGGAACGTACAGCTTTGGATTTTCCCAGATCCTTCAAAAAAATTCAATTTCGGCAAGACAATGGGAAGATGACCATTTTACCCTTGAAGGTTTATAAAGGGCAAGGGCATTTTGGTCATTTTGCCCTAACTTTTGGAAATAACAATTTTGCCCTTGGAATTTTGTAAAATTCCCAAATTGCCCTTGGATATTTTGGAAAAGATTCAATCTGGGCCGTCCATTTCAAGATAAGATCGAATCTGGGCCATTGATTAAAAAGATTAGAGAGGGACAATATGATAAATTGCCAAAAAGTGGTCAACATTTGGACTTAAAAGGCTAAGACTCACTCTCTCTCTCCTCATTCTCTCTCTCATCTCACTCGGCAGCCCCCCCCACCGAACCTCCCTCTCCGGCCGTCTCTCTCTCCCGCCGGATCGCCACCGCCGTGCCGTGCCGCCACTCCACCGCCGTCATGTTACCGATCCGCCATCCCCTCTCTCTCTCTCTCTCTCTCTCTCTCTCTCTCTCTCTCTCTCATGACCATGAGCCGAGTCGGTCACCGCCCAAGCCACCACCACTCACCGATCGCCCGCTGCCGTGAGCCGATTGCCGCCGCCATCTTGAGGCCGCCATTTACCACCCCCGTTTTACTCTAGCCGCATTAGTCTAAAGTCGAGTAAGTCGCGATCTAAACCCTTGCCTAGTTTATCGAGTATTATCGGACATGTTTAGACGTGATTTGGTAAAAATTAAGGGTTGGATTGATTTGCGAGCTTTAGAATTGAAACCGGGAAGTTTTTGTGAAATTTTAGAGGCCGATCAATGGCTGTGATTTGTTGTTTTGTGTGTTGTGATGTGCTGTTTGGCATGTGGTTTGCGCTGTTAAGTCCGGCTCAGAATTTCATGAAAGTGTCGTGAAGGGCCGGGAGTCAGATATTGCAGTTTCGAGTGCAAAAAATGCCAATTTATGTGTTGATTGTGTATTCGTGATGTGATGGTATTATAATGAGGAAATTGGGTGCAATTGTGTGCACGGATTTAATGATGAGTGTGTGCAAGTGTGAGAAAGGGATCGGGCCGAGGCATGTTAAACTCGAGTCGCGATCATTTAGGCCTGTCGTATTTAGCGCTGGCTGAGAAATGAGAAAGTGAAAATGAGATCGGTCTAAGGCATGATCAGCTCGGGTGAGATCGGGATTAGACCGAGGCATCATAAGCTCGGGTCCCAATCACGTAGGCCTTTCGCATTTGGCGAGGGTTGAAGAAAGTGTAAGAATGGGATCGGACCGAGACATTTCAAACTCGGGTCACGATCACGTGGGCTTGTCCCATTTGACGCAAGTTGAGAAAAGAAAGTGGAAATGAGATCGGGCCTCAAGCGTATTTACGTGGGTTGCGATGGGAAAGTGAAAGCCTAAGGCGTGTTTACGCAGGCTGGGAAAGTGATTGAATAAGTATTGGCACGACGAGGCAGGAGTAAATGAAATGGATGTGATAGGTGTGATCGAGTGTGAAATGTGGGCTGGAAATGTGGTGTGATTGATATGTGCATTAGCATGTGGATGTGCGTGGAAAGCACGTGTGTTTTGGAATGTGTGCGAGAATTGAACGTTGTAATTGTTGACTAATGTGCAGGCTGAGTATGCCAGGAGCCGAAGTTAGTGTAATTATTTGGTTGGTGTTTGTGTGAATTGTTTGATTTCGTGTCTAGATGTATTTGGAAATACGTGGTAGCCTAGGTATAGATGTGTCTGATTTCGCCTGGGGGAAGGCGACGCCCGACGGGGCCACCATGGACTGGGCAATGGCCGGCCTCGCCGAATTTGGCGAGGAGAGCCCTCGTTGGGGCTAGCCCTCGCCCATGCAAGGCGAGGCCGACCTCACCAAGGCTTGCCCGCTGTCGCCCAGGCGAGGGTTGGCCGATCCTCGCCAATGGCAGGCGGCGGCGGCCTCATCCGAGCAAGGCCAGGCGGCCAATGGCCAACCTCCGGTCACCGGCAGTGACCAAAGGGAGAAGAAAGAAAAGAAAAAAAGAAAAAAAAGAAAAAAATTTAGAAAAGTATTTAAAAAATCAAAATATATACGTGGAAATGCCACGTAGACTAATTTTAAAAAAAAATTCAACTAAGATTAAAAATTTAATTATAAACGTTATGTATTAATTTGATCAGAATCTCTCGCCGTTGGTGCCAAAGTGATCATTTTTCCTCTAATTTAGCACTTAATTGATCCAAATGGAACTTTTGACACCAAAGTGAGGTCCGTACATAATTTTTGGCATTTATGCTGTTCTTCCCCTCTTTTTCTTTATCAAATTTAGCCTCTCCTAGACGGAGGTCGAAGAGTCCTCAAAGCACCAACGATCCCGGCGGCTAACTTGAGACATATTCTCTACAGATTGGATGATATGTGCATAAGTCTAGTTACTTTAAATTGTCTCTATTCAACATGTCGTGCGACGACACGTGTGGAAATTTTTTTTCTTTTCCAATAATTTAGCTTACTAAAAGTTGATGTCTTGATGTGCAAATTCCTTTTTTCCTGCCAAGTACTATTCAACTTTTCTTTGACAATAAACAAGGATACGTAGCCAACTGGAAATATTCATGTTAGGCTCAAGTTTCATTACTTTGGGCTAAAGAGAAAAGGAAGATGATGGCAACGGTGGAGGCTAATCCGGAATCCGCCGTCGGTGGCGGATGAAGACAGGTCACTGTCCGAAGCTTGAGGTCGAATTTCTTTCTACTACTTTTCTAAGTTCCATGTTAGGTGTCGTGTGTGGGTTCATTCCTCGAAAACCCTCGTATTGTTTTAGTTCTCTGGAGAACGGATTTATGTTTGGTTTCGGCACACCACAATTGGTTCGATTTTTTATAGGAGAAGTTCTATTTTTCATTCTTGTACTTTAATTACTTTTCTAAGCTAGGCTCTTTACTATCCATTTTTATCTCAAATCCTTCTATTTATACAGAATGTCATAACAAGTCTCTTCGGAACAAAATCCGGCCAAATTCAACTGATGTGATTGTTGGAGGATGCCGTTGTGGTCTAGGTTAAAAAAAATTTCTAAGTGAACACCTACCGTATGTAGTGAATTGGCAAGAGCATAGAAAAACAAATTTTAAAAAAGGATTGATTCCTTCACTATCCACGGCCTATGGTGGGTGTCCTACGCCGGCATAATTTGGTTAACGCCACATTCCAACGTCCTTCAATGACCATGTCAGGTGAATTTGGCCGGATTTTGTACATGAAAGATTTGATTAGACATTGTGTGTAAGTAGAAGGACTTGATTAGGCATTGTCTGTAAAAAGTAGGACTTGATCAGAAATTCCAAATTTACAAGGACTTGATTGAAAATAGTTAAAATACAGGGACAAAAGATATAATTTTTCCGTTCCTAACTACGTCTTTGAAAACAATGTTTTATAGTCACCCTTCCGGATACAAACTCAAGTAGTACCTAATTTATTTGGTTAATTGGTATGTCACTCATTTTTCTTGTCAAAGACAGAATAAAAAATAAAAATAAAAGATTTGTCACACGCACATATGCCCATGGGTCCCCCAAAATTTTCTTTTATACCCAGGTAGGAGAAAGGAAAGATGGTATATGCTAACATGAGTATTTCTTTGGTCGGCCACAAAAGTTGAATATCACTTTCACCACCGCGTTTTAAATGTCCCCACGCCGAGCATGAGGCTGATATTTTGTACCTGTAGTTTTCATGGACTAAGACGCATGAAATCACATTCATGCAATTTGGATCGTGATGACAATGTTGGTCTTACGCGGAAGAGTTACGATGTGGTAGCCGAGAAGGGTGTTACCTGGAACCCTCTGTGCTTACAAGAACATCTCTCACGACATCCATTACCGCAACCAGTTGTTATCCCGCAGTTGGCCTGGCCTCTTATCTCAAGCGAAAATGAAAGCCGAAGAAGCCTCTTTCATGGTTGGTATCTCATCCTTAAAACTGAAACTTAAAATCAAGCTAGTTATCTCTAACTTATCGGGTGGATGTTCCTTTCCTCCTTTGTTCGACCGACTACGTCACAGAAATCTAAATAAGCCACAATTAACAAGCCTAACCATTCTTATCTTGTAAGGGCGGATGCCCGATTAACTTTCTTCCCTTCACAATTCAACAGGGTTCCCAATCGATTGGCCTTTCGATGAATCTAGAATTTCTCAATAAAGAAGTGGGGGCCATACCTTGTCCTGGGGAGAGGAGAATTCTTTTGATACCAAGGAGATCGATGCTATCCTAATCCTTAGCTGATATGATCCTAATCCGTAGCTTTTGTGAATCTCAGGAAAGCTAAGTTAGTGGGTGCATTGGAATTCTTAGGATTCCAATTCGGGATGCTACATGTGAGCTTGATTGCTTGCACGTACTATCTGCTAAAAATCGAAAAAAAAAAAAAAACATTATCAGGATGGCATTTCGATCATGATAATGACACCAACGAATCTTGAATTTTTGTACTATATTCAATTTACGTACTTATGTAGTTATGAACTTGGCACAATATATTACCCAACTTATTATCAACGATAACGAGTAAGATCCTGTTAACAAGTGTTTCTCAATACCATTTTAAGCATTTAGTTGGAAAATGATTAACTTTTAAAAAAGTAACTACATATAATAAGAGATAGACATTGCATTATAAAAAACTGCAAAAGTTCTTTTAATTGATCATTTAACAAGTACCTTGGTGATACTTTTTAACAAAATCCTAGTGCGAAGTGCTAATCCAACCATGATGGTGAGCTTTCATTTACTAATCCCGTCCATCAGAGATATTCATCTACTTTAAATTTCATTTGGTTGTTGCATGAGCAAGCGATCAAACAATAAAATAGATAGAACAATGAAATAAATTGAACACCAAATTTATGTGGTTCAAATGTAGTAACCTAAGTCCACGGAAAGAGTAGTAACAAATTACGAAGATCAAGCAATACAACAGAAATTATAGTCATACTCAAATCATTCAAATACTCTTAGTGTTTGTCAAGTCCCAATTATATTTAATAAATCAAACAGTGTTTAACCACACAATTTCTCAAAAAATAATCTTTCGATCTCACGAAATAATTCATAAATCTTAATCACAAGATTTAATTGGCTTCAACACTAAAAAACTCTCAGAGTGTAATTCACAAGCAAAAGCTCCTTTTTTGTACTCTTTACAAAGAACGTTCACTTCTTATATATAGGCAAGAATTTGATCCACAGTACAAATCTCTCTTTAGGAAACCTTCTACAACTAGGAAACCATTTAATTAAGAAACATATTTGAAATAGAAAACCAACTTAAATTACAAAACTTTCCTTTTCGGGTTCAAACTCGAGACATATTTTAACAATCTCCATATTGGCTCGACGTTTGAACCAAGTAAGAATCCCTTTGCTAAAATCTGAACTTCACTACTACTCTCCCAGAATCGCATCTAGGCTCAACCGCCACAAACATCTCCCAAGTCCAAGCCTCACTTGAAATTCATCATATCTATGGATGTCATTAGAACACCAATTCTACTTGCACCTTTAATTACTCCACAAGGATTTTCCGACACAACCTCCTCAATCACTGATAAAGCAAAATCATTATTGCATACATATTTGTCAGGAAATCGAACACGTATCTTGTCAATATCAGCAATTACATCAACTTTTGGCTCTTTAGGCTCCACCTCGCTATAAGCACCATGTGTGTCGATTACTCTGCTAGTACTCGCTACCTTGGGAGTTTCTGTTTGCAACTCCATATCAAGTTGAATACTGTCCAGATCAGTATTAACACTGCTATTAACACTCCTAGCCAGGAGTACTGGAGACTCGTTAAATGTAATTTCTCTACTGACAACAGGTGAATTTAATTCCAAGCACCACAATCAATAGCCCCGCTCACCTTGTGCATAACCTAGAAATATGTACTTTCTTGCCCTTACATCAAGTTTACCATCACTTGCTCAAACATAACACAGGCAATCAAATATTCTAGTAACAGAATAATCGGTAGAGTTACATGACCACACTTCTTCAAGAGTCTGACATCCCATCACAATGAATGAGGATCAATTCAACAGGTAATTTGTCGTACTAAGCGCCTTCACTAGAAATCTTCTAGCATTAGAGAGCATTTTATGGGCCATCTCTAATAATGTTTTGCTCATTAACTATGCAACATGTTGTGGTTTATTGGCACTAATACAGTGTCTCACTATGCCTTTCTTTATGCAAAATTCGTTTAATAGCTCCAAGCAAAACTCCATGCTACTCTCAATTTAAACATACTTAATGGTTTTTCCAACATCATTTTCAATCGAAGCTTTCAACTACTTGATCTTGACAACAGCATCAAATGCCTAGATCTTCCTTGAGTAGTCATCAAATATTGTTAACATAAACCCAGCACTCTTCCTTGAAGGAAATTGCGACAACCTGTGAACATCCAAGTTAATCAAATCTGTAATCTCTGTAGTTTTTCTGACAATCGTACTATACTACACTCTCTGCCATCGATTTAAACTATAGCACTTGCATATATTTAGTTCATCAGCAACATAACCACATAGCAAATTCATTTCACTTGAAACATTCAAGCTTTTCTCGCTAATGAGCCACAAATGTATATAGCACAATTCAAACTCTCGAATAGGTGCATCCGACGTCTTCGCAGCAAAATTTCACGACATTCTCACCTTAAAGCTCATACAGGCCACTATGCTTGATTCCTCTAATTATCACCAAGGCACCTCGAATGATTTTCAGAACTCTATTCTATAAAGTATATCAACACCCGGCTGAATCCAAGGTACTGAAGAAAATTAGATTTTTCGTCAACTCTGGAACATTCCTCACTTTAGTCAATGTCATCACAATACCTTCTTGCATTCCGATTCTAACATCGCCAACGCCTACAACATCGCACTCAGCATTGTTCCCAACTATACTTTACTATTATCCATACACGGATAAGTAGTAAACCAATTTCTATTTGATATAGTATAAAACGAACAACTAGAATCCATAATTCATCCATCAAACGATGAATCATTAATGACAGACAAGATGTAATCATCATTATCCGAATGACTATCAGCTATTGCAGCAATATCATCATTAGACTTAACTCTAATTCCCTTACCCTTTTCGTTTTTTAGCTTAAGGCGATCCCTTCTAAGATGCCCCATCCTGCCACAATTTCAATAGACAGCACTATCAATTATAGGCTAACTACGTCTATTAGGGTTTATGCTATTTCTACTAACACGAGTATCAATTCTTTCTCTAATTTCACCAACTAAAGCAATAGACATGGGTTCACCAAACACCAGAAGAATTGGAGTTACAATCAATCACGCATTCAAGTGTTTCCCAGACCTAGATTACATCCCAAGCCCAAAGTGTTTATAAATAAACAACTCAATTAAATGTAAAACTCGTAGCACAAATCACCGGGTGTTCAAGCCCAAGCAGTCATGTACAGCTGAAACAAAAACGTCCTGTAAGTTCCTTCTTTTGTTCAGCTTCTTATTTCACGGCACACTCACACATGGATGAACAACATTAATCTTTTGTATCTTTTATTGTTCCTCATTTATTTCTTTGGTGATTTCGTGTTGATTTAATTGTAAGATCCTATCCGTTTCGGCGTAATTTTACAACACTACAACTATCCAAAAAATATGGGATGTCACTGCAACCAATTGGATGCCTGTGCAAATTTTAAGAGTATGGGTGGTTCGTGTAATATTCAGCAACTATGAATGGATTCGCTAATGTACCTGTCATTAGCTTTCTTGATTTCTTTTCCTCATAGAGAAACGAGAAAAAGGCAAAATCAACCTCTTGGAATATTCAAGCTATATCTAATTTTAAATTTTCAACCTAGAAAGGGAGGGATTTAATTTGTTTTTTTTTCCGGTGGAACGGTAAACCTTACTTGACCAAATAGATATGAAGACCCTTTATCGACTTTGTACCGTGTGTACTGCTCAAATGAGCTCCATTTAAAACACACAAAAAAAATTATTACTTAAGTTTTTCACTTAAAATGAATAAGCTAATAAATAAATCAAAACCTAGTTTGATTGGAGGTCCTGAGTTCTTAATTGTCAAGTAATATAACATCATGTTAAGAAACGCATATTTCCATCTCATTATTATTCATTAAAAAGTTTAATTTAATGTTTTGGTTACATAAAAAGAAAAGAAATAATAAAAAGTTACAACAACAAACAAAAAGAATTGGCTCGCCTTTCAAAGGGGTGGCCGTTGAACATTCCCAGTCCAAAAGATGCTTAAATAATTTCAATTTCATAGCCAGTCATGCGAAAATTATGAGATAGGTTTTCCTCCAACCACCACAATCTATAACCAATTTCAATTTGTAGTTGATGATCACAATCAAAGCTGGACTCACAGAGGAAACTCTAGCCACAACTAAAAATCAATACTAGTTTCTCTTCTCTATCTAGCTACCCCTTCCTAGCTTAGCTCGCTCGCCGTCTACCAAGCTTTGCTCAGTGTCGTTGCCATCGATCTATCGCAGCGGCCGTCGACCCCTCTGACCACCGTCGACTATTGTTAGAAGATAATATGGCCTGAAGATGAGACCTTGCAAGTCCGAAGTTCCGAAACCATGCTTGTTCTTGCGTTCGAACTGATTAATACTTTCTTAAGGTTCTCATCATTAAAAAAAATATATCCAAAACATACCTCACCTTTCACACAAGCACGACTTTCATACCTCTGTTTTTCAAAATATCATTTTACTATTATTGCCAGATAAAGCCCTACTCCGAAAAGACCAAATCTTCCCTTTCCTTTTAAATCTTCAAACCCTCGAACTCTGCCGTAAACTCTGTGCATCACCCACAAACCCCCATCTCCCTAACAACATACACTGCCGTCCAAGTCGCCACCATCGCCGACTCCCCTCCACCCCGTCACTATCGCCCTCCCCTCACTTCTTGATGTAGAAGATACCAAATTTGGTGACAAAGGCTGAAGTTCAAAGCTCGAGCAGCCATGGTCGTGCCTGACCTCGAGCTCCAATGACAATTTGCCACAAGCTTGAGCTCCAAGCTCTAGAAGCCACGGCACGACGTGGGCTCGAGTGGCTGTGGCTGCAAGCTCAAGCTCCAGCAGCCATGGCCCCAAGCCCAGAGATCGAGGACGGGGGGCCGGGCGTGAGAGAGAGAGAGAGGGGGGTTGTAGTTGTGTGTTTGGGAGAGAGAATGGTGAGGGTATTTTTGGAAAGGGAAATGACAAAATTGCAAATAAGTGGACAATGTTGCTAAAGTGAGTGTGCAAACATGTACTTTAAAAAATAGAGGTAAATAAGTGCTATCTAGATGAAAGCTCATGTATGTTTTTGGTATTTCCGCATTTTGATTAGTTATTGGAATTGTTTAGTTTACTATGGAATACTTGGAATTTTTTTCATGATCTTAAAAAAGATTGAAAAGAGTTTCTTATTTTGGCAAAACCTTAAATAAGTAATTACTTTCGGTTGAACCAAAGAATTCTCATAATTCTTGAGCTCTTCTTTATCTTTTCCAGCGTGAGATTGATTTTTCATCAATGACAGATGACTAAAACCATCGAGTGGACCATACTTTTATTTTACTTAGCCACGAGATTTTATATTCTTCCAATATGAACTACTTCAAATATATAATAACAACAATTACGACGCGTAAATTCCTGTAGAGAACTAACTGTTCATGGTTTTTCAAACAATTAAAATAGGTCCTTATATGAGACAACTTTAAACAAGTAATTCTCTGAAGTTGAACCGAGAAGATTTCTCCATAATCTTGAGCTCTTCTTGATCTTTTCTCTCCGCGAGACCATTTTTTTCATCAGCGACAGATACTAAAACCCTAGAGTTTTTGTCCAAATACCCAAAAAAGCCCTCAACTTTACACTTTGTCCCATTTATATCCTAAACTTTTTTTTGACTCAAGAAAAACTTCAAACTTATATCCGAGTCCCAAATCTACCCTCCTGTTATAAATCTATCCAATTAACGTCGGGAGAAAAAAAAAAAGAGAATCGACAACTACAACCATGGCCAAGCCTCTACCGGTGGCCACCGCCACAGCCGCCAGGAAGGAGCGGCGGCCCTCACCTAGGCCAATGACAGGAAGGCCCAAGCGAGGGCCGCCGCTCCTTCCCGGCAACTGTGGCGGCAGCCACCGGCGAAGGCTTGGCCATCGCCGTAGTTGCCGGTTCTCTTTTTTCTTTATGACGTTAATTGGACGGATTTATAACGGAATGGCAGATTTAAGGCTTGGATAAAGGTTTGAGGTTTTTCTTGAGATAAAAAAAAGTTTAGAATATAATTGAGATAAAATGTAAAGTTGATGGTTTTTTTGGGTATTCGGCCTAGAGTTTTTGGATTGCTTTATTTGATTTTTTGATAATGCAAATGATGAGCAGATCTCTAATTTCAAAAAAGAAGAATCGAAGAACAAGGACAACCCATCAAAGGGAAAGTGAAGGCGAAAAAGGTGCATGAGGACCACCATTTTGGAGAGTACATAAATAATATCGTAATGAACATGATGCATGGGGGGTGCACGATCCTGTGGCTGCAGCCCAGTTATGCTCTGGAAAGTTAGGGCATCGTGTTGTGAAACACTTGATTCGCTTCCTTTCTTGCCCTTTTTATCATATCTCACATATCTCGCACCCTCTGTGTAGTGTACGTGGACCCCACTTGGCCTCTGGTTAAAGCTCTGATTGGTGGATCAGCACGCCACAAGTTTAAACAAGGACAACATAAGGTAATCAATGGTGCAGATTTAGGTCATGATGATAATGATAATCAATCAATCACCCTCAAGTTGATGTTTCATACTCGTGAGTTTGCTTGTTAGGGTTTGCTATATGATATAATAATGTTGTGGCACTTTTTTCGACCGCTCTTTGTTTTTTTTTTTTTTTGTCGGTGGCTTTGCAAGGCAACAGTTGTATCTTTCATTTATGTTATCGTAAAACTAGTAAAAGCTTATCAAATCAGGACTCCATTCTATGTTAAGAAAAAGAAGATTTTCCAATTTTATGGGCATCTTCGGTCAAGTGGTGTATCCATAATTTGTCACCATACTAAGTTTACCTCTTCAATTCAATCAAAAGTAAGCCATTCATATGGATTTTGTGACGTTCACAAAGATATTACATCCTCATGGTATGTGTCCTGAAAAGTTGCACCGAGTGATAATCGAGTTTAAACTTTAACTATGCTTCTTGAGAGATAATGTCACGATCACTTTTCCGATTTAGCTAGCCCATTGGTCTAAGTTTTTTTTTTTGTTTTTTTTTTTAGTCAAGCCTTTTGGTCTAAGTTAGTGGGTATCTTTTTCATGTGTTTAACACTTAGTTGAGTGAATTATTCACAAGCACTTAGTTTGACTGGTAGAGCTATTTGGCTAATCTTGCTGTCTTAATATTTGGTCCGAGCTTAATTTCCCCCCCTTCTGTTTTCTCTTCTAATTTGGCGACATATCTTTACCTTGCGAGCATCTCGAAGCAATTATTTTGATTGTCAGTTAAGTGCATATCTCATGAAATGTATCCTCTCAAGTAACGATGATCTAGGCGACTTCAAAAGGGGCAGTCCAGGTGCAACGGCATGCCACCGGGGAGAGAGAGAGAGAGAGGCGGCCAAAAGAGAGATGGACACCGGGCACGTAGGGAACACTTGGATGCACAAGACTCTAGGTGGGTCTTTTGCGGTAGCGACCCTTGGCCATAGCGGTGAAGGCGGCAATGAGTGGTTGGTGGCTCCGGCAACAAGTTGCGGCGGCTGATTTTGGTGGGTAGAGAAAGAGGGCTAAGACTAGAACGGTACTTGCCCAATTAGTCATCTTTCTATTGTACGGATATTAATTCAGTGTTAAACTTTTCAATTTTGTCAATATAGTCCTAAACCTTTACACGAAATTTCAATATATTTCTTCCAACCAATTACTGACAGAAATTGCTAAGGTAGTGTCCGGTCATCATGGACCATCATATATGGTATGCTAATGTAAACAGCTTGTGGATCGTCACATCAACAATTTTTGATGATATTTGATCAAAAGGATTATATTGGAATTTCACAAAAATAAAGGATGTAAAGTGGTAAAGTGAGAAAAACTGGAAGCCTTTTAGTAATTCCCAAAAGAAAATTTTTCTACATTCAAAGTCCTTTTTTTATTGTTCTGTGGGTACTAATCAAGTTCAAAAACTTGTAGTTTAGAGACAGAGGTAGAAGTGGAAAAGTTACGAGACTAGAGAATGTTTTCTGTGATTTGCATGCAACCTTTTTTCTAGAGTTCAATATAATGAATCAGACATCATATAATTTGCCTCCCCGGCCATCACAATCATATGTTTACCTCTTCGATTGTTATACTGAGTAGACGAGTTAAAGCGCAGCGACATTCTTGACGTTTCAGTTTCTATTAGGCTTCATTAATGAAACAATGATTGTGGTATATACTAATTGGATAAGTATCACTTCCCATTTTAATTACATTAGGGTCTACATGCTAATGCTATTAGCAACTAGCTTGAACCGACAAAGTATTACACTCTAAAAAGGATCGGTGTCTCCCAACCCTAACCACACGAAGCAGGAGATATTAGTGAGATTAGGCCATACTACTTCTTTGTTTTTGGTGCTACACAATAGCTAGGCATATCGACATTTGTCTATTTATTCTTTCTTTTCAAGAACCTTCAAATAATCAAGTCTCTGCGCTCGTGCCCCTAAATTATGGCAAAAAGAAGAAATGTGTGTCCTTGTTGGCGTTGTAGCTAACACGCTGAGTATTTTGCTCAGGGAGTACATTCGAGAAAACAAAATTCAATGAATTGATTGGGCGCCTGCACTAACGGTGGAGCAGGTGGTTTAAATCGAAGAAAAGCAAAGAACCTTGCTAGGGCTCGACAGACCACAAATCCTCTTGAAAAAGGGATTCCCCATGTGAACGTGCTCCAGGCTCCTATAATTACATGAAGGCGGTAAAATAGCTAAAATCAAATGCCTAAAATATATAACCAGAGAAAAATCGTAAATTCGTGATGCATGACTTTGTGATTAAGAAACCATGACAAATTAGCCACAGAATATAGATATGATCCTCCATATCATTAGATGCAAAGGATTTTATGTTTTGGCCATTGGCTCCAGTTTTGACTCACATATTACCCGACTCATGAAAACATGAAATATTTAATGAGTAATAGGTTCATTTATTGATTATATTAGAGTGTTTAGACATATCTGTTTGTACATTATGCTTACCTCTTATAGAAGTTGAAAAATTATTCTAGCCATGTTTTCCTCGAAATCCGATTAGGAAAAACTTTCTCTAACAGTCTTTCGACTGGTGGATTATAAATATGGACATCGCTCATATTTTCACCTAGCTAAGTTTGTTTGTGGTGATGTCTATAATGTGTAACTCGCCAATCAAACAAAAGTTATGTCCGGGATTGTTTATATTAATTGGGAGAGGGCATCTCGTGCATGCAACTGTTGTGGATCAACTGGAGTTGAATAAGCATTGTCGCTTAGGGAATAATAAGTAGAAAAAAGAAATAATTGAAGGTTGGTGGAGTAGGAATCTAATTCCCTATCTAATCAACCTTTGACAGAATATCATGTCTTTTACTCATTTCCATGCAAAAAGCAAAGCCAACCCTACTTCTTGTGCACAGTCTCACATTGTGGGGGAAAGAAAAAAGAGCCATGGCTTTGCAGCTTTTACACACCTCTCTCTCTCTCTCTCTCTCTCTCTCTCTCTCAAAAGATATACTGTACCGAGCAAAAGGATTGCATGCACATTTCTCAACCTCATGAAGAAAACATTACTCTAGTGGGTAATGACAATCTCGTTTTTACTTAATATGTTAAAACCAATACCATCTCCCTCCCTCTCTCTCTCTGCGCAATTGTCATTACGGCCTTAGATCACGTGCGGGTGAGAAAACAATGTGGAGATCTTTAAATCAAGAACCTTGAGAAGCAGACAAATCTACCTCAGTCTTGCTCATGTGATGATTTCGGGAAGATTCTTAGGAAAGATTACATATTAATGTTCTAAGGACCGTCTGACTAGCAATTCCCTTTTGTAAGACTGATTAGTTTTATCGGTAAAGTGTATCTCTTTCCCTTTTGCTTTAGTGAACAGCACCAAAAATGACTCCCCTCCACCTCCTCTTTGCTTGGTCTTCTTCATGGGCCGACAAGAGCTATTTAGAGCTTCCAACTGGGCCACACAGGACCAAGTGGCCATTGCCCGCAACAATCCTAACAAACTGGTCCACACACAATCTGGCCATCTTCGTTCCAGCACCAGCACAGGGATGCGTTGAAAATTGACAGAGTAAGGAGTCGACAAAAAGCTAAAGAGGAATTGACAGCAAGAGCCATTTGACCAAACAGAAAGAACGACTTAGAAAACTGAGAATTGATATGCTGAGTTGTTTGCGTGATTGGATACCCTCAGTGACAATCAGAGAGGTTCTTGCACCATGGCTCTGAGTGTTCTAATCTCCAGTTCTTGAAAATTGTAGCGTTCGCACGGGCAGATTTATATCCAGTACAGAAAACTGATTCAGCTACGTGCTCGAGCACAAATCATGAGTCCAGTTGTGCGACGCACTACATGAAGAACAATGTAAATCTCAGCTCACAGCTTATAGCTCGAAATGGTGGTCAGCAGTCTTTTTCCTATAGTTGAGTTAAAAGTGCCATCAAAATAATGAGTACACACAGGCCTAACCCGAACACACCAACTCACAGAGACTTGCTGATGGTAAAGTCGCGCCAAGGTTACAAATAGCCAAACTATTTCACTTGGGTAAGAGGTTTGGGACAAATGCACATGTATAAATTAGTCATTTAGAACTTGCTGTCACAGACAAATCGGTATACCTTCCCCTCCGCTTATAGGCATGCTTATATGCATATGCTCATGTGTCTGCCTATGCATGCTATTGTGGCCGTGAATCTTTCCATTGCACATGCCTCTGGAAATCAAGATGTGCATTCCCGTACCTATCCATGCAAACGCTAAATTCCACAAGGAGGAATATCGGGCCTAAATGCCTGCAAAACCGGCGATGATATCTCCTTTCTTCAATGAAAATTTTCTCTAAAATCTAGATAAGTGCAAGTCCAATATATTGGTGTGCAGTTGACTTTGTCCAATCTTTCGATAATTCCATAAAATGTAGAAATGAAGCTAAGTGGAAAGAAGATCAATTCTTCTTTTCAAACAAAAAAAAAGTTGCATCAGGCAAGCTGAACTCCAGCAATACAGGCATGACATTGCAATGATTTCTCCAGAGTGCCCCGAACAATATTGCAACCTTCCTCGGTATATTACTATCTTATAAACTCACCACAGCTTCAACCAAAAAAAAAACTAACCACAGCAGCCGATTTCCAGCTGTTTAAGAAAAGTGCGTACAGATGGAAAAGTTTAAGGTCAGAGACTATTTTTGAGGGATATAAATTACCCTTTCAATGCTGCAGTATATCACTTACGCAGGCGATTCCAACTCATCCAAGCCCACTGTAAGTTGAAACCTTCTTGATGGCCTCCTCCTCCATCTCCACCAGCTGCCGGCAGAAGGATTCGATGTCAAGTGCCTCTTCCTTGAAGGAAAATCTAAAGTCCCTCCATTGATACTGCCAACAACCATCCTTCAGCGCTGGACCTGGGACCTTACCCAGTATATCAAATCCCTTTTGATCCAGAGACAGCATGTAGGCATCCTTGAAATGATAATACAGAGCAGTCAATGGAAAAGGTAACCAGAGGACAATCATCAAATCACAAATGGCCAAGTTATATTTCACGAAAAAGATTTTGTGAAATCTATAAATTTATCCTTTGAAAGAGCTGCATAATCATCTCAGTAATACATGTTTATCCTCGAAAGAAATGAAACCTACATAAGTTTGATAGTCAAAATCATTAAATGAACTAATTGTTTGTTCTTTTCATTTCTACAGTCAAAACGCACACTCCTAAAACTCAAATGTCCATTTCCTCAACTCTTTTATGTTGCAGGAGCCTCCTATTCAAGGTACCAGACCTGCCTGAAGCATTACTATTCATATAAATTTGTATGTGTGACATTAGAAGTGATACATGGCTTGGTGGTTTGTGCATGGTGTGTCATGAATCTCAAAGTCCCTGATTCAAAACCCAATGTCCCCACAACATAAGAATACCATTTTCAAAAGAAACCAAATTGAGCTCCTCTTGATTTGAATTGCCTGTTTTGACGAATTGAATCAGTCTCCAATCAGTTCCTGATAACAGACTATTTAATCTTTCAAAATCAGACTGGGTAATAGTTCAAACTGTTGAAATGACCAGTCCATTTTGTTAACCATCACTTATTTTGTATCTACTACCTATGATGCCATATATGCAGTAGCCCCAAAACTTGCAACTCTCCAGAGCATAGGACGATACAATAATCTAAACCATGAATTTGCTGGAAGTTGCGAGAAGCTAATTTTTAGAACATGACAAAGCAAAAGAACTCACCTAAAAGTACTTCGAAAAAATAGACTCACATGAGTCTTTGAAGTTTGGCCAAAAGAAGTCGAAGCCAAAAAAATGATGTCTTAACTTGTAAGCTATTTGATGCATTCTTTTCTAAATACCTGTTTCTCATTTTGCAGGGGAATTGGAGAACAAGCAGAGCTTCAGCAAGCAACAAACAAGACAAAGGAGGAAGCACCAGCTATAACATTTCATAGTCCAAGTATTATCTTTAAGTGCATCCAGGAAGCCAATACTAAGTTATGTACAAAGGAAATGGGGGAGAAGCCCAACTCATTTGCCGCCACGGCAGCTCACCAATGCAGTCTCCAGTCCTACTCAAAGAATAGGTACCATCTACAGCAACCATACAATACAATCAGAAGAACTTACGCTCACAGGTGCATTCAGGTATGTGAAACAGAAAAGCACAAGTGCTCTTCGCCTTGATTCACTTTGATTAATTCCATCAACAAGCATGGCCGTAAAGGGTGCTACAACCACGACAAAGAATGATGATTAATATGGAGGAAAGCTATGCTCCTCATAAGAAGGAAGAAGTATACAATGCCAAACAGCTGTTTTTATCAGGTTACATGAGTGCCTTACCTAAGATATCTGTCTTGGTTGTTTGTATGACTTCCAAATCAACTTCATGAGTTCCTCCATTGCCATCAAGGAATGTGCATGATCTACCACACGATAAAAGTTGAGTCACGTGTATTAAATATTGCATCTGATATCCACTCACATTGATACTTCAAGTTACGTTTCTGAAAAAGAAAGGTGTGACTGACATTATACCTTATATCAAACTTATAGATGGCATGCTTTTGACTTTCATCAAGTAACTCATGAAGGTTTTCACTACGAGATGTAAGAACGGGATTGGTTGAACTTAGTACACCAGATACTGCATAACTGGACTCACGAATTACTTCCACTTCAGAATGTATAAGTTCTTTAAGGCATTCAGAAGCCAACTGAGCCTGCACTGAGGATAAGAAACCTTCACCAATCTTTATCTCGTAAAAAAGGCTTTAATTGCAAATCAAGTTGAGACAAATATTACTCATTTGATGCAAACCAAAGTCGGATAAACTATGACCAGATATGACCATATGGTAATCAGTTAAACCTTGATATACCTTCTTCCTTGAAAGAGAAGTACTTGTGTAGTTACTTAAAGTAAACGATAAGCTTGGCAGCTGCACAGTTGCAGGACAGATCTAGAAGTGCATCTCACTGGGGCAAAATTGACTACCGGTTTACCTAAACTAAGTAACAAAATGATTAAGCAACAAAACTTTAAGAAGCTAATATGTCTACTATTTTAGTTAACAATAATCACAGTGCCTGTTAAATTTTATAATTAACGCCAGTTTTGGGTTAAGTCTAGCAGTTTAGACAGTTATCTGAAAAATTTAGTATATAAGATTAAGTATATCTTAGCAAGATTTACAGGGTGCAAGTAAAGGGATGGGAAATTATACCCTCAATGGGTGAGTTTTACACCTAAATCAAGCACAGAAGTGAGTTCGAGATGGGAAAGAATATGTATCGTGATTGCCAGATGCCAAAAAAAGTGTCACTGATATAATACCAGAAGTAAAAATAATGCAGTAACGCCAGGCAATAAACTTTTAGATAATTTCTACTATCAAATAATGCCACTGAAGCAGCAATTCACCGCTAAGCCCCAGTGAAATAAGATCACTTGAGTTGATGCAGTTTACCATTTTCCTATGTGAAAGTCCACCATTTTCTCATGTGAAAAATGTTTTTGCATGCACACGCGCGGAGGGAGGGAGGGAGGGAGAGAGAGAGACTATTAATGGCCAGATTTAGTTTTGTAAATTCTAGATATTGACTCAATATATATTGAAGGTTGCAAGGCTGAATACTAGATAAAGATCTGCTCTCAAGGACAATAGTCAAGAGACTGATATCAATCCTTCAGACAGAGGCCCACCTGATTATACGAAGATATAAATTTGATAAAGATATGAAGAAATGCAACCGCTACCATAATCAACACAACCAATTTGAAGCAGAGAAATTACATTCCAAAATTATCAAAATTCTGTTTAATAATCTTCACCTTTTGGTCCTTAAGAGGAAGAACATCTCCGGTCAGAGCAATCCGAGAGGGAAACTGCAGCATGTCCATGAAGAAATATTATCATGTTGCCCTATATCTAGGGCAGATGATTGATATACTAAACACATTTAATACTTGTTGGGAATTCATATCCACATAAGCACCAACCTTTTTTAGGGACTTGAGTAGATTGGCCAGTGGACCTGGGAAAGGTGTTGCTACCGCCAACGAGCCACGCTCATCAATTACTGTGTTCTACCAATAGGAAAGTGAATAATAAGCAACACCCAAGCACATGGAGCACAGCATACTCACCAAAATAAAAACTTCCAGCTTGTACATTCCAAATCTTAAATATGGGGAACAACTAAGTTCAGTCAATGCTTGACTTTGTGGATAAGGTAGAAGTACAAAGATACAAGAACAAAAACATGTTCCAGCCAAAGAGGTTGGAAATATTGCTATCATTGTGGCAAGAGAGTTTAGCTCTTCCCAGTTCCCATTGCTGCCTAAAGGATAGACCGACTCAATTTGTTTCTTCACATGGTTGCAGGTTACAGATTGTGCAACATCAGAGAGATTAACCATGATAAAAGCATAGAGAAAGGGGGAAGCTGAAAAATTGACCAATTTACTAAGGAAATAAATTAGTGCAACATTAAGTGTTATAGACATTCTTAGTGCAGCCACAATTGAATAACCTCAAACACTATCGAAGAGATGTACAGGGGAGTAATGATTACGAGAAATGAAAATCTAATTATTATTCCTTCCCTGAAAATGGATGAACTTCACAAATACAGGCATACTAGGAGAAGCTGATTTACTAGGACTTATGCTGCAGTGGATCCCCGAAAAAGAAGTGAAAGAAGTGTCTATTTTACCATGTCAACATTGATTAGATGACTTAAGAACCACATCACTTTTTAGGTTTACACGAGATGTTAAGCCACAGGCAGCTTTATGAATAGTTAGAGAGGAGGGCGTAGTCTTTAGGGGAAGATAGAATAGTTAGCTTCATCAAGGACAAGCCCACTAGCAGTCCCGATTGCAACTGCTTTAATCTTCTACAGACATGAGGCTAAAAGATGATCAATCAATGCCAACAAGATCATTTGGCAGAAGAACAGGACAAAATGCATTTGTTTGAGAGAGAGAGAGAGAGAGAGGTAAACACTCTCTTGTGTCCTATTTGGTTCTTAAAAAGACAGTTACATTCACTGTGATCAAAATATTAGATATGCTACAAGGGTTAACAGTTAACATTTTATCGGTCATCTATGTAATCAAGTATTTCTTGAAATAACGTAATTGTTTGAGTTAATAAAGCAGTGACTTAAACTAAATATACAAAAGAACTTGTTTAAGTCTACGCAGCACAAATAAAGCATTGTTGCTCATCCACTCATAGTCCACGAGTCTAAAAGAGGATGTGAAAATAGAGGTGGCACTGAGATTTGAAGCTCCAGTTGATTGTTTTTCCTTTTACTGGACCACAAGGAGACCCATTTATGTTCTCTTTAATAGCAAAATAGTTCCCAAGTCTTCACAAACAATTTGAAGAATAACTTGGCTTCCTTGCCTTTTGGAATATAGTAAATGTCTCCTTTAATTCATATTCACACTTGACATGCAATATAGCAGCCAGTCTTCCATCGATACTTTTCTGAACAGCTTACTCTTGCAAATTCTTCTAAAAGATGGAAAACTGAAATAACAGTGTTACTGTTCACCATGTTGCCCTTAAAGTCACTGATATTTGACTGTTGCTAGAATCAGCAGGGTTCCGACATGCTTCATCACAGGTATTCAGGGCAACATGGATTAATAGTTTGTCCTGACTGTGTCTACTCTTGGAAATAGAAAATTGAAAAACAAGTCAGAGTGCATCAGATATTGCACTTATAGCTCACATAAAATGAGACTCTTCACCTAGCTTGCAGACATTCGTTGCCACAGATTCCAACGGACACATCCCTTAAGAAGACCAAGTATAAGACTAACAAGTCTTTGTGAAATTACTTGCAGGTGAATTTTCATGGCAATTTGTGCAACAGGAGAAACAATTCTCACATTCAAGAGAACAAAATTCAGCCTGCTTTACCAGGGATACCAAAGGAGCAACATATCACCTCGTCAAGAATATAAGTACAACAAAATGCCACAAATCTTGGGCAGCTATCTTTACTTTACATCGGAATCACGAAGCAAAAAGGGGATGAGCAACAAAGAGAAGCCCTTCAAAATCGCAATTATCTCGATAAATAACACCTCCCAAACACAGTAAGAAGCTTACCACATTGTGCATATCATTCTCTGGAACCCAAATGTATGGTTTCCCTCTCTTGACCATGTACTTAACTTTCGAACTGTGTATGTCCCCCTTGCTGTCACAACCAAGCCGAGAGTGACAAACAAATCCAACTCAAACAATGCATAAACATATCTTGTTTGGATGGGCCAAATTCTTGTTTACTTCTTGTGTTGTTCAAAAAATCATCAAGAAAACAAACAAGCAAACAAACAAAAAAGGCCAAGAAACATGAGAAAAGAAGAAGAAGAAGAAGAAGCACCTTCCTTTGGAGTCGGCTTTGATGGTACTAAGGTGGCCTTGCCAGTTCGACGCTAATATATTCTGCAGGGACAGAAAGAAAAAATAGTGGGCATCGTCCAATACGAGGATTTTAGTTGCACGAGTGCATGGGTACCCACGAACGATTGCACGTATCTGAGCTTGAAGCCGGAGGTGTATGCGCAAGACGGCTCCAAGGAAGGAAGGAAGGAAAGAAAGAAGGAAGAGAGTACCTTGCACTTCTCCGCGACTGTTAGCACTGTCGCTTTGTTCCCTCTCATGGCGTCGCCGAACGTTTCACTGCGATGCACACCAACTGTTTGATTAAATCCCTTCGAATTGGAAAGGTCGACGGCGTTTTAGACAGTTCTTGCGTCTCTTGTGATGGTGCCCAGCGACTAGGTTTGGGGGTCGACGTTGAGTTCTTGCGACTGCAGAGTTGGACATCTAACGAACCGGGTTCCAAGACTCGTCTTTCATAGTTGAGCACATCGACTGATTGAGGATGGGTAATCAGTACACCAATCAAAATAAATCATAAACTCATTTCATAATTTAGGTATAATTCGAATTGAGAATGGGTCATTAGATTTTTATCACATAGAAATAGATCTAAACGGATTAAATGGGTATATTTAAATCGAATAATTTTCGATCTAATTCAAATTCGATCCGACCCACCAGTTTTTTTATTTTTTTTTTGACAAGTCGAGTAATCAGACCTATAAAATCAATCAAAGGGAAATAAGATCAATTGAAAATGCAGTTGACTTGTCACTTGTCAAAACATACTCATGTGCTTCTAATAATTTACAATAATCAAATTAAATTCGAGATGATTTCTTTGAATTCGTAAATTTAAGTTTAACATATTCTTTCGGAATATAAAAACGGTTCATATAATATATCCCTATTCATCAATTATATAGTTAAAGTCAGGGTTGAGAGAATATTCGCTCCTGTACTCGCCATTCGGCACTTAACTTTAGTGCCACGTAGCAAGCCACATTACATAACCGTGCCACATGACCCATTTTCGACAGAGAGCATCAATTTAGTGATTTATCAACCTTGCTTTTCTATCACTTCTTAAATTCCAAAGAAAGTATGATCGAATATATCTGACCAATAAAATAGATAAAATTAAAGAAATTATATATTGAAAGCTTTTTAGTTAATTGGTTTATAGTTTTTAACTAATGTGGCTACATGGCAAGACACACGTCATAGTTTTGTCATGTGGCCACATTTGACTTATGATAATCAGTTTATTGATTTACTCTCATCAACCCTTTGTATTGAGGTTAAATTTCAAAAAAATGGATAAGAGAAAGTACCTCAAATATGTTCTTGAAGGATAGAGTTTTTTTAATCTTAATTCCTTAACGAATTCTTAAATGATATAAATTCTTTAATTATTTACTTTTTATTTAACTAAAGCTATATATTTAGCTAAGAATGAATTGAATCACATAACATTTTTCATTCACGAGCAACCACATATCACAAGTGTATTGTTGTGTTTAGTTACATTAAATCAACTTTAAGACGGGATACATATACTTATTTCAATTATATTTGAGAATGCCACGCGATGATCATTTGCACATTCTTTTCAAAAACTAATCATCTCCAATTATTTGATCGCGTGGGTGCATAAGCATTCATATTAGTCTTGAAGGATTTTAATTAGAATCGAACTTTTAAATTTGGTTTTGAAATTGGCAAAAGAGAAAAAAAGAACAAATAGCAAGAGTTGAATTTCCCATGTTGTTCAACAATTGGACATTTAATATAATCTTGAATAATCGCCTACAAACTTTCAATCCAAAAAAAAAGAAAGAAAGAATTCGATCAGATTATATTAGACTAGAATCTATCAAAAATTGAATACATTTAGGGATAACGAGACAAATAATATAATATGGAAAAATGACTTATATGGTATCTTAACTTTGGTTTAATGTGCAATTCTTAAACCATAACTTAATGTGTAATGCGATCCTTAAAATTTTAATTTGTGCGATGTGGTTTTTCAATTTTTTATACATGTTTAACTTATTTCTTAAACTATAAAAGTGAGCGGTTCCAAGTTTTGTACATCTTATACATGTACACTTCTAATTATCACCACTTGCTGCTATAATCCACCGAACACAACTTATATTTAAACACAAGAAGAATATAAAACATTAATGAAGTAAAACTCTCAGTCATATAATGAAAACTCAAACTAGTTATTACAAATTGGACACCATGAAATACCGCAGGATTGTACGAAGGCATAGATCAGAAAAAATACAAAAACTTGTTCAAGATTTTAGGTTTTATGTTTCAGGTTCCACTTACCTAGAACATTAAATTTATCCGTCGAAAGAAGTTTTTCAATTTTTAGTTACTGAAACCTACCTTGCATATCTCAGAATCTGAAATTGGACAAGTTCCCATCGGTTAGGTTCTCGATTTCAAGTTGTACCCTGCTCACCTTACGGAATTATACGAAAATGAAATCGAATTAAAAGTCGAAGAATCATGCTAAAGTTCGTGCACGACATTGCCCTCGTTTGTCCTGTTTTCCCGTATATTTATGTCTAAAAGGGTGGTCGATGCGACGGTCAGTGTTTCGTCGCCAGAAGAGAGCAAAGTGTGCGCGTGTCTCTCTCTCTCTCTGTCTGAGTTTTCAGGCATGGAGGGAGATCGAGATCGGGAGCTCCTGTCGGATTCAGATCCGTCGTCCCCGTCCCTCTCGCCGCCGCGGCCGCCGCCACTCTCGCTGGCCTTCTTCGAGCGGGAGAGGCACGCGACGTTCCTCGAGATGATGTACCACATGCTCACGTACCGCTACCAGTCCCAGGAGATCAACCACCTCACCCTCGCCTACTTCGTCATCTCCGGCCTCGACATTCTCGACGCCCTCGATCGCGTACGTCGCAACCCCCTCTTCGCCTCTCTCTCTCTCTCTCTTTCTCGCTCGCTTGCTTTGTCAAATGTTCGTCCTTTCCTCTTGTTCCTGAACAATTCGATAGCTTGCTTTCGTGGATCGACTTTGGCTGTGGTTCCATCGCGTACTTGTTGTGCTAGCGGAATCCGCCGTTGGGGGATGAGGTTGGGTGACGATCGAATTGACTCGATGGAGTTCGAGCACCGAGTGCGAACCCGAGCGGCTGAATTTTCGCGATTCTTCGCGTTCTCTCTTTTACGAGGTGTTCGGGGGGTTTAATCGAGCTTGATTTTTCGAGCTCGACCGCGACCGAGACGGGAAAATTACGTGAACTTGAGCTTTCAGCTGCTCTACGTGGCTCGATTATATGAAGTGAATTCTAATTTAAGCAGTTATGCTTTCACTCCATCTTGGGTATGGAAACCTTTATAAAACTGAAAATTACCTTGTTTATTTGGATGAATTCCTTCATATCCGAACATCTGAGATAGTCCAACCACTAAGTCAGGCTTGTTCAATGTTTTGAGGCAAGTAATTTCATTCGATCTCTACATTGATTGGGTTCAAATTCAATGCTTGAGCCACTCAAACTCAGGGGATAAAAAGCCAAGTTTAAATAGTGTGCAAGTTAGCCATGCTATTTTAAAGCGGCTTACTTTCTGTGGCACTGGTACTAGGCATAGTCTATTGGTATTTATGAAATTGAGATGATTAGTCAGTGATATACAATGCTAATATACAATCTATATCTCTTACTCGGATTTCTTGTGGAGGGAAGGTGTGGATAATGCTTCATATAGATGTCTGCACTGTGTTTAATAGTGGTCCACGAAAGCACTCACCTATCAATCCAAATTTTAGGTACACAAAGATGCGGTTGCTGACTGGGTTTTATCTTTCCAAACTCATCCAAGGAGTAAAGCTGATCTAGACAATGGTATGGTATCTTTTTCTATGATATGCGGAAAAAAAGGAGAAGCAAATTGACTGTGTAGATTTTGGTTTGCGAGATGAGTAGATAAGTTCTGATCTCGTAGTTCTGTGTTTCCCCCTATAGCCATTCTTCTCCATACAGTGAGGACTATGTGCTTAAAATTTTGAAAGAGAGAAGGTGGCTGTTTTGCTTTCTTATTCAGCAGCTCATTGAGTTAAATCTCATTAGATCTGATGATTATGTTTTATTAGGACAATTTTATGGGTTTCATGGTTCCAGAAGCTCACAGTTCCCTTCAAAAGATAATGCGGTACGGAGAAAGATATGTGCATTCTTATATAATCCCGAGCAAGCTTTTGCTTTGTAGCAGAGTTGTTAATGGGCATTTTTACAGTTGCCTGGGTTCAATTCATTCTATTTTACCTGTTTGTAGATTTTTATTCAAAATGGAAGTCATTTGGCAAGCACATACTCTGCCCTGGCAATACTGAAAATTGTTGGCTACAATTTATCGAACATTGATTCTGAATCCATTTTAACATCAATGAGAAGTCTTCAACAATCTGATGGAAGGTATGATCTTGAGCTGTTTCCATATTTCCCTCTCCTTTTTTGTGAGCTGAGACAATAGACTCCTTGGTAATCACACACGGACACCTTGCTCGGAAGTATTGAAACAAGCACACTCAACTCCCTTAACATTCATAATCTTTATGTACGTTTATAACAGTGCTTTGATGGACATTAAAGTTTACAGTACTAAAATTGTCTACAGATTCTGTTCCAGATGATTTTATCATAAGCTATAAATCATATTTTGCTTTCCCTTCATAGCATTTCCATTTGGTCTAGATGCTATCTGATATATTTCCTTGTACATTTTTCAGCTTTATGCCCATTCATATTGGGGCAGAAAGAGATCTTCGGTTTTTATATTGCGCTGGTAAGAGTGCTGATGAATAATTTAGTGTACTCATCAATTTTTTGCTGTACTTCTCAACGGTGATGTGTGTTAACAGAGACTGCTTGCTACTTGTTCCTACAGTGGCCATTTGCTTTTTGTTGAATAATTGGAATGGCATGGACAGGGAGAAAGCTAAAGAGTATATTTTAAATTGTCAGGTTAGAGTTGGATAGGTTCTTTTATTTGACACTATTCATGTTTTCGCTACTTATATCACAGTCAGTTGCCATATCAAAAGGGATATCTGGGGATGCATACTCACATAATGTACTGTTTCTTCTGCAGTCGTATGATGGTGGCTTTGGCTTGACTCCTGGCTCAGAATCTCATGGTTAGTCAACAGATAATTGCTGCTACTGCTCAGTTCTCAATAATTAAAACTTACATCCTGGCTTTGTCATGTGCTCTCCTCTTTATAGTCTGGTTTTGCAGTATAAGAGCGCTCCAATGTATTTAAAAGCTTCGATGTGTATATAGAAAATAGGGAGCTACTATATCCACAGCCTTAGGCTTTGGGCACAGCATTTAAAGTGAACGAATAACTTTACTCCTTAAGCAAACAATTAATTATAGAAGCGGACAAAAATTTCAAATCCTTTCTCTCCCGTGTTCGCCTCCAGAAAACACCATCAATACTTTTCATCCACCATTTCCCCTTCATCTTCTTCAGGAACAACCACCTGTAACTCCGTCACCATCAGACACTCACTTCATGGCCTAACCCTCACCACCATAAACAGTATAATCACTGCCTAATCCCCACGCACATGCCATCGTTGCACTGCCCAGAACACCTTCACTTCACCAAACTCGCCAGTTGCCACCACTCACACTAAGTTGCCGCTGGGTCGTGAGAGCAAATTCAATCAATTAGCACACGCTGATTCATCTATGTTTGCTGCTGATCTTGCAATCGCTCATTCATCACCAACCCTGATACACCATGACTTTGCCGTTGTTGCTATTCTAGCACTGTTGTTGCCATTGTTGTATATGAGCACCAAGCAACAACCATTGTTGCCCACCTAAAGCTCTCTCTCTCTCTCTCTCTCTCTCTCTCTCTCTTCACGAGCAAGTTAAAGCTGGTTTGTCACTAATCTCTCCTTTCCATCATGAGCTTCTCCTTCACCCGTCGTGATCACATCTATTATTCAAATGATGATGCTGATCTATCATGACGGTGATTTCGTCCTCTTCAGTGCCCCCCCATGGTCGTTCATTCCACCAATCCTTCTGCAGTGCCCCTATCCTCTGAGCCTTGATCATCTCCTTGGAGTCTTGTGCTGGAGCACCTCCTTGCCGCTGATATCGATGGCTGAATGAGTATACCCATCTTGATTATGCACCGAGACTTCTCTTTTCCATCTATTTCTTATTGTGTATAAAGGAAAAATTATTTGTCCCTTAGAATCACCTGGTTCTTTGATTTGTTTGAGAATCTAAGGGATCGAAATGTAGAAATGCAAAGATAGTGGTGAAGTGATGCTGGTTAGCAGTTAAATAATCCTCATCCATTATCTCTCAATTATATCTCCTTTCTTTTCTTTCTAAAATAAAATGAGAAAAGCATCAGACCAGATTATGAGAATAAACAATACACATTTTCTGGTAATTTCAATTTTCGTTTTCTTTTATGAAGGTGGTTCAGTGGAATCAGGACGACCATTGACTCGTCTGACATCTTACAATATTTGTTCTTTCTGGCTAGTTTTACATTGTTGTTCATGAGGGTATAATTGCCTCTTTATATTAAATGCTGTGTCCAAAGCCAAGCAGGCTGTGGACATATATCCACACCCTAAAGCATATAACTGCATTTCAGTCTTTGTTGACTAGCATAGCCATTTATGCAGGATCAGATGTTGCAATCTTAATGCCATGATGAAAAGTGATAAGATCTGCTTGCTAGAGATTAGTGATGGGCATGATTTTTCTGCATGTCTTTCTTGCAAGGACTGTCCGTTGATATTATTGTGCAACATTCATACATCTGCATGTATGCATGCAAACCCTCGTGCACTCAGTCACAGACAACCACACCCTCCACTCCCAAACACAGAGAAGCAGAGAGTAGGGATAGTGATCGCTTTGTAATCTCTTTGGACTTTGTTGTCGATATTGTTGGGAAATTTGGATCTGAAGTCCAAGCCATCAGCCTCCAACTGAACGTGAGTGATTTTTTGAGTTCTTTATATCCATCATGGGTGCAAGGGAACATGCCAAAAGAACGATCGCACCATGGGTTCCTAGCTGGTATAGAACATTGACAAATCTCTGGAGAGTAAGCATCTCAGAGCCAGCCCTGTAGTCTATTGCCACATAATGGACAAAATTAGGTTCCTCATTATATCACAAATCCAGTCTCGTTTACTTTCATTGTGCATCCAGAGAAAAGATAGGCCTAGTTAAGGCAGTGGAACCTACACCAAACTTTTTCCTTTCCATGTTAATTTTTCATAAGATGAGGCCCCAGGGCAAGGATGTCCAAAATATGTTGGGACATGTCTGATTACTATCTTCATTGTTTTTTGAGAATTGAGAACTGCTGGAACAGGTATTTAGATTGATTTATGTCCTTGATCTGTCTATATGATTTTCTTGGGGTGTACTTTGGTTCACTGGTAATCAAGGTTGTTATGCCTAGGAAATTCATATATTATCATTCACCTGAAAATAAAGTATTACAACATTTTATGAAGCAGATCTATGATTAATGATCTCACAGTCTTGGTAATTGCCTTTTGTATTTTATTTTTGGAAGAATTTCCTGCTGGATTGGTTATTGATGACTAATACCAATATTTTCAGTGGCTCAGGTGGTGCTGCATATTGTGCCATTGCATCTCTGCGATTAATGGGATTCATTGGAGATGATTGTTTGTCTAATGCATCTGCACCCAGTTCAAAAGTGAACATTCGGTCGCTACTTGATTGGAGCTTGCAGGTTTGATATCCATACTTGTTGGCTTGTGTATGATTCCTGAAGCTGCATCTTACAGCGTGCTACAAGTGAACTGAAATCAGGCGCCTAAGAAGCAAAAGAATCTTCAAATATAAACAACTAATCGAATACAGTCAGTGGTAAGGTTTTCTGACTTGGTAAAATCTTGTCTTTCTTTTATTTCTTTCATTTAGAGGCAGGTTGCTGATGGTGGGATTCAAGGTAGACCCAATAAGCTTAGTGATACGTGTTATGCCTTCTGGTGAGTGAAAAAAATCCATTTGGAACTTCCAAGATGGTGTTGTCTATTGTGCCTTGACATATGTAATATTTCCACATAGGATTGGAGCAACAATGGGGACTCTAGGGGCAAACAAATTTATTGACGAGAGAGCATTGAGAAGCTTTCTATTGACTTGTCAGTCTGAGGTGATAAATAGCTTCTGTTTGCTTTTACTCGATCTGCAATAATTGTATTCGAGTAGAGTCCAGTCAAACATAAATAGCTTCTATTTGTTTTTACTCGATCTGCAATAATTGTATTTGAGTAGAGTCCAGTCAAACATAATTTATACTTGAAGTTAAGTCGGTTCAAATTTTGAAGACTCGATAATCAACAAAGCTTGATCCCACTCGTCCAAATTTCAAGTGCAGTGCAAGTATGACAGTGTCGGTGTATTTTTTTTTTTAATGTATAAATAATTAAATCAAGCTCGACTTGATAAGCCACCTAAGTTATTTGATCCGAAAAAGATGAGTCGAGCTCGAGCAGCTAGTGAGTATTGAGTAGCTGGACCATTTTCTGCCAATGTCACAATTTTCAAGTTATATGGTTGTGGTCTTACCTTCTTCCTAATCAACGGTTATTATGATTTGGCATGAGTTCAGTTCTGAGTGTTGTATCTTGAGTTTTATTGATCATTTCTGGACTAGAACAGTTGATTTCATCCAACACATCTACCTTGAAGACAGTATCTATCAAGCTATGGAACAATATATCCATGCTAGTTTGTTAAGGGAGCATGCCAGTACTATGTGCAATAGTTTTACATAAGTTGAATTGTAGGAACTACACGATAGACCTTATTAAAATACTTTGTTTAAGCAAAGAAAGGCATTTGCCTGAAGCATTGCAAACTGACCTTACTATTGATTATTATGTTTACCCTTGCATCGCTATGGAAAAGGTAGGTTTGACTCTAAGTTTCCCCCTTGTCACTTAAGTAAGAATAGGCATACTCGGTTAGAAATAAAAACGACGAAACATCAAGCTACTTATATTATTTTCCAGCAAATTTCAGCAACAATGACTGTTTGGTCTCTCTACTATAGATCTTTCTATGTTGAAGTGCCTGATGTTCTTGTTCCCTTTTTTTATTTTCTTATGCTAGTATGGTGGGTTCGGCAAGTTCCCCGGAGAGCTACCAGATCTGTATCACTCTTACTTTGGATTAGCTGCATTCAGTATCCTGGGTGAAGCTGGACTAAAGCCGCTCTGTCTGGAACTTGGAGTGACAGAAGCTGCTGCAATGCGTCTCTGACTGACTTCCTCCTCATCGGTCAGAATCAGTCGTGCCCCAGTTGTCTGTATGATTATGTCATTTGTTTATTGAACTTTAGCCATTGTTTTGGTGTCTGAATATAACGCTCTTGAGGGAGAGATTTGGTTTCTTTTCCGCTGGAATATCTATGCAAGAGCAGGCATATAGCGTCAAGGTTTGTACGGTGATCTGTTGTGCTGATTATCATCAATTCCAAAGTTGGCATGGTTCTCATGTGACAGAAAGGAATCGATACTAAGCATGCGCCAATTCGTGTGAAGGTTGCTCTTTGCCGTGCCAAATCAATCACGATGCAATTCGCAGCATCGAAGCCAGTGGAGTTTCCAATAGTCTGTTCGTTGCAGTTCTGATGATAAGCATCACAAATTTGTTCAAAATCAAGGAAGCCCTGTACCGTAGTTCTGATTGAAAGGGCTGCATTTAATCCGGTTAGCTACCCGCATGATGTGCTTTGAGTACTGTCCACATGAAGATCAATGTGCTACATGGTGCATTTGAAGACCAAACCACCAAGACAAAAAAAAAAAAAAAAGAAAAAAAGGCCAGTTTGTCTCCTTCAAAATCACCCAAAGAAACCCTAATTGCCAAATCACTCATCTCTCGGCATTTCCATTTTAGAAAAAATTATCTAAAAAGTCTTAAACATGCGATCAATTCAATTTTAAATTTTTTAATTTTAATAATTATCCGAAACCTTTTGACAATTTGTCGATATAGTCATTTCGGCCAATTTTGGCTAGAAATCAATTATGTGAATGTTAGCCGTCTAACGCAAACGTACCACGGTCGGCGCGAATGCGGATGATTTTTGCAATTTTAAAAAAAAATTTGAATCTTTTCATTTTTTTTTTCTTTCTTTCTTTTCTCTTTTCTTTCCGGCCAAAAATTCGATGAATGAAAGAAAAAGAATAGAAAAGAGAAAAAAGACAAAGAAAATAAAAATTGCAAAAATCATCTATGTCAACACTGGCCATGCTATATAAAATGACCGATGTTGACTGGATCACCACGTTAGTGATTTTGGCCGGAATGACTAAATAAGCAAATCGTCGGTTTAAGACTAAATTGGCAAATCGTCAAAAAAATTACGAATAAATTATTAAAATTGAATAATTTAGGATTGATTTGATCGATGTATGATAGATTTATAACTTTTTGAATAATCATACGCTCTACTTCGCTTCACTTTCGCTTAAAAAAAATAAGAAAGACAAAACAAAAAGGTCAGTGGTGGCCTATTTATATTTGCTTTTGTAGTGGTGCCTACCGCTAGTCATTATTGGCAATCTTATTAAGTGCTGAAAATAATTGGCTAAATGAAAATTGATTGCCGGATAAAAATTGATTTCTTTCGGAATTGTAATCATTTTGCCAGGCTTTAAACGAAATAATTTAATTTTATGAACAAATTTTTTTCGGTTAAAATTTTATGAACAAATTAAGCTACTCCTTTTTCGCTCGCCAGATGACGTCAATGCTAACTACGGTTCCCAGCCACATTTAGTGGTGAATTTTTAATTTTCGGTACTTAATTGGAATTACCAAACAAGTTTTATAACGTAATTACTAGTTAGTGGGGGTGACCTCCCGTCGATTGTTAGCTCTTTTAAGTTTTTATGTGTCACAACACGGTTCATTAGGACTTACAATAAAGAGCATGTGACCGAGAAGAAGTTACGATCGAGAGATCCGCCGCTATAAGGACGGTCGAAACTTTTTCTTATTCGGCGATTTTAGAAATAGAAAAGGCAAAGCCAAGTGCGTGCACAATGTGAGGACGATAATTGGTGTTTTTCGAATAACCAAAGTTAAAAGAGGCATATCTCATGGACGAATTTGCTCGAGTATTCATAAAATAATTACGCTCGTTTTATTTTCTCTCCTGCCCATTTCCCATTTAGCCAAATCCCTCAAATTCCACGAACTTTTTATCCAGGGACAAAGTTTACCCGACTTTTCAAATAATTTGAAAAAGCCCACGAACTTTTATCGGAAGGATAAAAATACACACAACGAGGGTTGCGATTCGTGCTAGCCGATGTGGCATGTCTCATAGCTAACGTTGTTGACAGTATAAAATAATGCGTTAACTTGAGCGAAAGGATGATGGATTCTGAATATCGTCATTCTTTTTATTTCCCTTAGTTGGGGCAATTTGGTTAGCGTACGTTTCAGAAGATTAATGTAATTATTTTTATCTACTAATCTATTTCTCTAAAAATTAGTTGTTAGCCACCCACGTCACATGCCTAATGAGTATGCTTAAACATAAAATTAAACGGTAGGCGTTCTATCTCTCGCATGAAAATTCATCGATCTTCATGAATCGTTTGAAAAGTCAATGGTATGTTCATCCAATAAGCATTTTAGTTCACGTCTTTTTGGAATTTAGCCTTTCCCATCCTAACAACTAGCCCGCTCCCTGTTTGTTTCCAGTTAAGTAAAATTAAAAAAAAAAATTATTCTGCTACCTCACTAAAAACTGAAAACGTTACTTAAATTTTAAAAAAAATTATGAAAAAAAGTGTGAACTTACGATGCCAATATTTGTATAATGTAATAATTTGAGATTAAAGTAAAAAGGTGAAAAAGAAAAGCCAAACGAACTCTTGCCAATCAAGTAAGACAGGAAACTTTCTTCTTCAACCTCATTTGAGCTAGGGATGAGTAACACGGATTGCCTGAATCATAAACCGCCTAGACCAGACCAGACCAAACCGGCCCAGTTCCCTAGAAGGGGGCGCCAGAGAAAGTGAGAGAGGTCCAGGACCACCCAACACTAACATGAATGCTCAAGGTTGCCAACAAGTTTAGACTCAACAGTCATATGGTAGAGTTAAGGACTCTTGCGGCTTCATCCCAGGGCCGATGCATGAGGGTGAGATTGTTGACGTTGCCTCACATTAGTTATGGAAGAGGATGGTGGTCAATTTATAAAGCATCACCTTTTAAACTAACTTTTGAGGTAAGAGATGCCAAATACCAACAAACACCGGTATCAGAGCCCAAGTTACCAACAAGTTTGGACCCAACAGTCGCACAGGAAAATTACGAATTATTGTGGCTCTGACCCACTTGTGAAAAGGGCTGAAAGTCTCACCATTTGAGCTAACTTTTGAGGTAAAAGAGATTCATGACCACCCAAATACCGAAAGGTGCCGATTTGATTCCCAGTTTCATAAAATTAAAAACGGTAATTTTCAGTCTGGTTTCCAATTTACAAAGGAGGAACTGGACTGATTATTATTTGTTTTTTTTTATGTCACACGCATCCTCTTCAATGAAATATCGAAATATAGTCAGCGACTTATTCCCCCTCCAGCCTGGACTCGGCCATTATTCTTCATGCTGCTGCAACTCTCTCACTCTCTCCTTCTCCTTCAATGGTCAGCAATGTTTACGTCATCAGATGCATTTTTCTCTTCTTATTTGGTCAATCGCACGTTCACCATTAGAACTGCGATCACCTCCTGAGGTTTGATTTTGCTGGCTTTGGCAACGCAAATCAAGAGGTGACTCTTCTTTGATATATCGATCGGTTCTTTGTGGTATTGTGGTTGCTAAAAGGAAAAGCCCTTCTCTTCTGATTCTAAGAGTTTATGTTTAAAATTGGTCTCTTTCTCGTGCAAAAAGAGAAGATTTACGTGGGGATATGCAAAACAAACTGCCTAAACTAGAAACTACCCGAGCTAGACCACATTGGTCAATATGATCCGATTCTCGAGAGTGTCAATCCGATTTTCGATTCCTAAAAATAGAACCGATGTCCGATTCCCGATTCCAAGGGAGAACCGGATCAGATTGGACCGGACAAACTACATATATATATATATATATATATATATATATATATATATATATATATATGTATATATGTATATATATATATATATTTTTATTTATTTATTTCTTCAAAAAATTTAGTAAAATGTGAATTAAACTCTAAGTGACGGGTTCCATTAGATCTAGGACCAACCGGTCCAATCCCGGATTCCCAATTTTGGAAACCGGAAATCAATCACCCCTAGATTCACGTGCTCAAATTTGTGCCCAAAAGAAGAAAATGGATTATTGTAAATCCACCGGTCTCATTGGACCGCCTAGGAACCGGATTGGACCATCTCTGATTCAAGAAATTGGGAACCGGTCCTTTTGGTACAGTTCGTGATTCATGGGTAGGACCAAACCGAATCAAAAATCAATCACCCTAGTTTGTACAAAATTTTTCCCTCCCTTCCCTTTTCCCTTTTTCTTTGGCTGATTTGGTTATTTGTTTTCTTATTCTTGCTTTCATTATGTTTTGCAGAGCTTTTCTCTTCTGATTTAGTCTAAATTTGGAAGATTTCTCTCCTGTTTTATGTTTTAAGGAGGTTTTTTTCTCAATATAGTCTAAATTTGGGGATTTTTGCATATGTGATGTTTCGCTTCCCATGAGTTTCGTTAGTCTACAAGTTCAATTTCAAAGGAAATTAGAAGAGTTTTGTGAAAGTTTCATTCTCACATGCGTAAGATATATGCTCATTCAACCTCATTATTTTGAATAGCAATGAGGTTATTTGGGGCACGTTTTGTTTTGAAATCGTTTGGGATTTGTTTTGGTTTATACTCTCGATTTAGCTGCATTGTTTTTGTCTCGTATTCCCGTGTAAACGAACGAGACATTACCTCCAAAAAAACGAAAGGGGGTAATACCAAATTCCCTTTGAACACACCCACGCTGCCCACGCCGCCCCCCACCTCGCCACGTGTTTCCCTACGGATGCGATATGTGGCCCCCCACATCATCGCGACTTACAGCACCGCCTAGTCATGACCATGGACCGGTTTCGGCCCAAATAAACCCAAGCCCGACCTGTTGACTGAGCTTGCAGTTTGGAACAGGCTCGGAACTAGCTGTTCCAGGCCCAAATCCAAAAAAATTAAAAATTTTCAATAAATAAATTTTAAAAAAAAAACCTTGCAGTAGGGCCTGCACGTTTGCAGGACCTACTGCGACCTGTTGTCAGTGCAGCCTTAAAGGCTGCCTAGCAACAGGCAAAAATTAAAGTAGCTTTTTTTTTTAATCCTAATTTTTCTTCTCATTTTTTTCTTATAAATTTTTTCGAATTCTCTCAATTTTCTAAATTCGTGCAATTCTCTCTTAATTCTCTCAATCAATCTGTTCAATTCTCTCAATTCACTCGAAAAATGACAAGTGGAAGTCGAATGCCAACTAGCAAAGGTAAGAATATCATGACGGAATCCCATCATTCTTTTGATCCTCGTGATTATGCAGATTTTCAAGATGATGAAATCAATATGTTTCCCAATGTGGAGCTCGTCCCGATGCAAGAAAGCCTTCATCCTCCTGCCAAAATACCTACAACAAATTAGGCAAATCGGGAATTTGCATATGACATTTGGAATCACTTCACGAAAATGGAAAGATTTGATATTGGTAAAAAAATGTATGATATAATTTGTAAATATTGTAGGAAAATATAAAAATATATAGGTGGACAAGGATATGGAATATGCAAACAACATCTTAGGAGCAAACATCCAACCCAAACAAGAATCGATATTGTGCAACAACAAATTTCCAAGTACGTCAATCCTAACACTTTCCCTTTATTTCGTTTTAATGAAAAAACTTATAAGGAAGAATTAAGTAAATTTGTTTCCATTGAACATTTATCATTTAATTTTGGAAAAAGATTTGGTTTTAATCAATTTGTGCAAAAAGCATGTGCTTCACAAGCAAAACGCGTTCTTAAAAATTCACTTAAACAAGTAATTAAAGATCTTTACAAAAATGGAAAAAAAGATCTACGAAACTTTTTTATGCAATTTAATAATTGCGTGTATATAGGTAGTGATAGTTAGAATGATCATTGGCAAATTCATTCTTACATTGGCATAACATGTCATTGGATAGATGATGATTAGAGTATTAAAAAAAGAGTTATTGCATTTAGAGTTTTCGATGGTATGCAAATAATTTTTATAGAATAATTAGGCAAATTTTAGAAGAATATTATTTGCTTAACAAAATTTTTTCAATTGGTTTTAATAATGTCGCGGTAAATACTGTTTCAATTGCCGATTTAGAAAATATTTGTAAACCCACTTTTGGCGGAAAATTTTTTCACGTTAGATATGCTTGTCATGTTTTAAATTTATGTGTACAATATGGTTTGAAAACTCTTGATATTTTTCTTGAACCAATAAAAACGGCGATTCAATTTTTACAGAAACATCCCAAAAAAAATAAAAGAATGGGGTAGATTTTGTAGAGAAAATGACTAAAAACCAAAATTATTTCAAAGAGATGTTCCAACTCGTTGGAATTTTACTTTCTACTTGCTTAGTGAATCTTTAACATATAAAGATGTATTATGTGCATTCATTTCTAATAATATACCTCAGATTAATTTATACCCACAAGAGTGGGATATTTGCAAAAAAATTTTAGATATTTTAAAGGTTTTTAATGATGCAACTTATACTTTATCCGGTATTTATTATCCCACTACACATTTATTTTTAGTAGAGTGTATTAATATTGTCGAAATTTTTGATGAATATGAAAATGATGTTGAATTACAACATACCATAGTAACAATGAAAATGAAGTGACTACATTATCATAGAGAAATTCTCATTATTTATTTAATTGCTTGTGTTTTTTATCCGCGTTGCAAATTAGATGGTTTAAGTAATTATTTGCATATGTATTATCAATGTTTACGTTATGATACGGTAAATGTTAGAATCATACTAAGTGAGATTAAAAACGTAGTAATAGAATTATATAATGAATTTTATACTAAATATAATTTATGTGATATTTAATCTTTTCAATCTACCAAGACACAAAATGAGAGTACAGGTAAAATTAGTAGACGATACCAACTTTTATTAAGGTAGTAGAGGTTTTTTAATTTTGGATTGGTGGAAGAGGTACACAAGCCAAAACACAATCCTTTCTCTTATTACAAAACAAATTTTTGCAACCCCTTGTTCCACAGTTGCAGTCGAACAAGTATTCAATGACGGAGGTAATATTTTGGACGAACATCGTTCAAGATTAGTTTCAGAATCAGTGGAGGCTTAAGCTTGTGTCGATGATTGAACGAAGGCCCAATACCAACAATAAGAGATAGATCAGAATAATGAATCTAAATTCTTTAACAACGGAGATACCGTCGGTACCGGTACCGGTACCGGAACGAGTAGTGATGACTGAGTGTAAAAGAACTATTAGAGTTAGCAAACATTTCAGGGACCCTTATTTCTCATACCAGGCACGCTCACGTGAATTTAGGGAAACCGAAATATAATCCGACGACATGTAACCCTTACGCACGGGATGCTTAGGTTTTGGGGGTCATTTTAGGACATATATATTGTGCTTCTTTTTTTATAGATCATTGTAACAAATTGTAAAGCGCTTAATGATAATTTATTAAATTCAAGCCCCCTCTTTCTCTCTTGTCTTTTTGTCCTCAAATTTGATTACAATTTATATTTTAATTATAATTTATATTGAATAATTTAATATTTCATAATTTATATTTTAAAATTTTAAATTATGAATCGATTCGGAATCGGATGGTTCCGAACCTTGGTAATGACGAGCGCCGCCCTTCCCCTCTGGAAAAGTCTCCCCCCCAAACCAATCGGAACCCCTCTCGCCTCCTCCGCGCACTCCTCCTCCTCTCATTCGCCCACGCGCCCATCCGCCGTCCATTCCCCTCCCCCACTCTCGCGCGATCCAACGGCTCCAAATCGCCTCGCCGAACCTTCTGGAACCCTCAAACCCTAGCACCACCCCCATATATATAATATTTTCCGTCGTCCCTCCGTCCCAGACAAACCTTCATTCCGAAGCTCTTCTGCCTCTCTCTCTCTCTCTCTAATCTCTCGTTCAGTCCGTCGAATTTGCCGTAAATCCGATCCAGCCATGGCCGGAAAGGGAGAGGGGCCGGCGATCGGCATCGATCTCGGGACGACGTACTCGTGCGTCGGCGTGTGGCAGCACGACCGCGTCGAGATCATCGCCAACGACCAGGGCAACCGGACCACCCCGTCCTACGTCGCCTTCACCGACACCGAGCGCCTCATCGGCGACGCCGCCAAGAACCAGGTCGCCATGAACCCCATCAACACCGTCTTCGGTAAGCAATCTGCTCCTAGGCGCGTTTCCTGTTGCTCCTGGTTTGGATATCCGGCCAGATCTGGTTGGTGTTAGGTTGATTCGAGTGGCTTCTGCCCTTTAATGTTTCCCGACCTGGAATGTTCGCGAGCGGTGAGCCGGTGCCCGCGACATGAGCTAGGTTTAGATCCGGAGGAATAGATCTTTAGGTTCGGACGTAGTATCTACTGTATTTTTAGTATTGACTGGATTGGGGTAATTGCTATGTCCGATTTGTTTAACTGATCGGAAAATTCCAGGTTCAAAGTTTGGATTTGTCCATAGCTTGTTGAATGTGGCTGCATGATATATCCGACGAGATCTATTTCCTGTGCCCTTTATCTTTCAGATAGATAGCGTCGTTTACATACATGTGGCGAGATCACTCTTTCTTTTTTGGCCATTCGAACAGCTTGGCGTTGCGCCGGTCGTGTTTTTAATCGTGTGTGAGAACGAATTTTGTTAGCAAGTGCTTAATTCTGTCTACATCATGCAGTTCTGGGTTGTTTTAATCTCTATGGTGTGTAATGAGCATTTGATTAATTGGCAGATGCTAAGAGGTTGATTGGAAGGAGATTCAATGATTCCTCGGTCCAGAGCGATATTAAGCTCTGGCCCTTCAAGGTGATCGCTGGCCCTGGTGATAAGCCGATGATTGTTGTCAGCTACAAAGGTGAAGACAAGCAGTTTGCTGCTGAGGAGATCTCGTCCATGGTGCTCACAAAGATGCGCGAGATTGCCGAGGCCTACCTGGGCTCGACTATTAAGAATGCAGTCGTCACCGTCCCTGCCTACTTTAACGACTCTCAGAGGCAGGCCACCAAGGATGCCGGTGTCATCGCTGGCCTCAATGTCATGCGTATCATCAACGAGCCAACCGCCGCGGCCATTGCTTATGGTCTCGATAAGAAGGCCACCAGTGTCGGAGAGAAGAATGTGTTGATTTTCGATCTTGGTGGCGGTACTTTTGATGTGTCCCTCCTGACTATCGAGGAGGGTATCTTCGAGGTGAAGGCAACAGCTGGAGACACTCATCTTGGCGGTGAGGACTTTGATAACAGGATGGTGAACCACTTTGTGCAAGAGTTCAAGAGGAAGCACAAGAAGGACATCAATGGAAATCCGAGGGCTCTTAGGAGATTGAGGACAGCTTGTGAAAGGGCGAAGAGAACTCTCTCCTCCACTGCCCAGACAACGATTGAAATCGACTCTTTGTATGAGGGTGTGGATTTCTACTCTACAATCACTCGTGCCAGATTCGAGGAGCTCAACATGGACCTCTTCAGGAAGTGTATGGAGCCAGTGGAGAAGTGTCTCAGGGATGCGAAAATGGACAAGAGCAGTGTCCACGATGTCGTTCTTGTGGGCGGTTCCACTAGGATCCCCAAAGTGCAGCAGCTATTGCAGGATTTCTTCAATGGGAAGGAGCTCTGCAAGAGCATCAACCCTGATGAAGCTGTGGCGTATGGTGCGGCTGTTCAAGCTGCAATTTTGAGCGGTGAGGGCAATGAGAAGGTACAGGATCTATTGTTGCTGGATGTCACCCCCCTCTCACTTGGTCTGGAAACCGCGGGAGGTGTCATGACAGTGTTGATCCCAAGAAACACCACTATCCCCACCAAGAAGGAACAAGTGTTCTCCACCTACTCGGACAACCAACCGGGAGTCCTTATCCAGGTTTACGAAGGTGAGAGAGCCAGAACAAGGGACAACAACTTGTTGGGCAAGTTTGAGCTTTCAGGCATTCCTCCGGCACCTAGGGGTGTACCCCAAATTACCGTCTGCTTTGACATTGATGCCAACGGTATCTTGAACGTCTCTGCCGAAGACAAGACCACCGGCCAGAAGAACAAGATCACCATCACCAACGACAAGGGGAGGCTGTCCAAGGAAGAGATTGAGAAGATGGTTCAGGAGGCTGAGAAATACAAGTCTGAGGATGAGGAGCACAAGAAGAAGGTCGAAGCCAAGAATGCACTGGAGAACTACGCCTACAACATGAGGAACACGATCAAGGACGAGAAGATCAGTGCCAAGCTATCTGATGGGGACAAGAAAAAGATTGAGGATGCGATCGACCAAGCCATCCAGTGGCTGGACTCAAACCAGCTGGCCGAGGCGGACGAGTTTGAAGACAAGATGAAGGAGCTTGAGAGCATCTGCAACCCCATCATTGCAAAGATGTACCAGGGCGCAGGTGCTGATATGGGTGCCGGCGGCATGGATGAGGAGGCTCCTCCTGCTGGTGGCAGCGGTGCTGGTCCCAAGATTGAGGAGGTCGATTAAGTTTCTGGAATTTTAAGAGGACTATGCTGGGAGGTCTCGAGCCTTTGGGTTGTTTCTACTACATTTTTTGCCTTTTAACTTTTTGCAATATTGAAGTGTAATCTTTTTATTTTCTTTGCTCTTATTATTGGCATTAAGTTTTTTGCGATTTCAAGACGACAATGATTTTGAGCCTCCGTCATATATTCTTGAGCGATATTCATGAGCTTCTGCATTGTCTGCTATGTGACGATGGTATTAACGAGAAAACGGGTAGATTAATGATCACCAGTGCATATTACTACACGCATCAAGGCTTCTGGGATGCATGTGATGATATTGCCTAAGTTGTCGATAGCATATGCTCCTGTCTAGAAAGGTTAACCTTATTGATAAATGGGAAATCAAAGAAGCAGAATCTGCAGGACTATTATGCTAGTCGACAATTAAACTTACTGGGAGACACCTTATTTTTCAGCATTTGGACGACTTAACAAAATAAGTCAATGAAAATGTTTTTTTAATCAACGGAAAGATCTATAATTAAATTCAAGAAAATAATTTTTTTAAAAAAATTAAAAATCATTTTTCAAAATACGTCTAGATATGAGCTTAGGCACATGTTGAGGCCGGATCAATCAAGGCTAAGTTTGAGTTGACAAAAGTTGGGCTTGAGACACCGGCCCATGCCCAGGACCTTAGTGCCTAAACCCAAGTCCTTAGAGCCTAAACCCATGGCCATAGAGGTCAGGCCTGCAACCCCAATACACTCCTGATGCCTCGTCCTAGGTTCATAAAAGCTGGGCCCGTGACCTTGATACCCGTGTCCGTGCCCAAATCCCCAATGCTAGCTCTGGGTCCATTAAGGTCAAGCTCATGTCGACAGAGGCTAGGCTCAAGATTTTGATGCCCATGCCATAGGGCCCTAGTGCTTAGGCTTGAGTCCTTAGCGTTGCACCTCTATTCGTGGAGACCGTGCTTGGACCCTAAGCCCATGCCTAGATTCTCCATTTCAAGTCCACCTAGTGCCCACGCTTAGGCTCCTGATGCCCAAGGTCGAGACCCCACTTCCCATGCCCAAACCTCCCGCAATCGCACTTGTTCCATCGAGGGACCCAGGCACCCTTACCCGAGTACCCGACACCTATGCCCAAGTCTATCTTAGCCCTCAAACTTGATAGTCCTAGATCCAGGCATGGACACAAGGGTTCCGAGCCGGGCTTCTATGGACCTAGGCACGAGCGGCAGGCCTAATCTCAATGTACCGAGGCTTGGTGCTAGGGATTCGGGTACAAGCATCAAGGTCGGAGGCATGGTATTGGTGTCATGAGCCTCGACCTCGATGGACTTGGCTCAAGTGCAGGGGATCTAGGGCACAGGCATCGGGGTCCTAGGCTAGGGCACCAAGGACATGGGCCTAATCATTGGGGATCGAACACAGACACTAAGGTCCTAAGCACAACCTTGATAGACTAGGGCTCGAGTGTCGAAGATCTGAGCTAGAGCACCGAGAACTAGGGCAAGGGCATTAGGGTCTTGGACCGGGCCTCCGTGGACCTGAGCTTGTGTACCTAGGACCCTCGGGCATTGAGTTCTCGGGACTGGCTTTTGTAAATTTGGGATTAGTGCCCAAGCTCTTGCCTAGGATTGAACTAACTGTGCACGAGTTCCCAATGTCCAAGTCAAGGTCTATTGAGGCTAGACCTAAGACCCTGATGCCCCAAGCCTAGTTCTTTAGCTGCTTATACGCAAGTCACTAATGCCCGAAAAGTATATGTTTATTTTGGAAAATCAAATCAGATTTTCATTTCCAAATGACGGTAAAAACTTTTCGGTTCTTTTTAAAATTTCAGTTACACACCAAAAAATAGCAATTTTATTGAAAGATGACTTTTTGGAAAATATTTTTTCGGAAATGCAACATTTTTCGGGAAACAAACGAAGCTTCAAAATAAATGGCTGATCAAACAATACCCAAGCGCCATGTGGGAAGTTCACTTGGGAGTAGTTTCAGTTCAGCAACAGCAGATCAAATGGGGACCGTTAACCACCCCATCCAATAGCAGAACTTTGCTTCCGGTGGTGGTGTCCTAGAGGTGACAAGCTAGTACTCTCGCCTAAGTGGTCGAATCTGTTCGCGGTCGTAGCACGTGAATACTAGATTTTTGTTAGTGGGCGGTACGGTGACGGGCTCGTGTACTGCGGGGTGGACCGGGCCCCCACCCTCTTTTTCCGTCAAAAAAAATAAAAGCAAAAGAACTCCGATTCCTCGAGTGAGAGAGTCCCACAAGCAACTCACGTGAATCGAATAATAAAGCAATAAATACATTCAAAGTCTTAAAACTTGTCACGAAAATATAATTGAGTCCTAAAACTTTCAAAAAGTATAAATAAGTCCTAAAACTTATCACGAAAGTACCAACAAATTCTAAAACTTATCAAATTGATTCAATCAAGTCCTTTCATTGATTGTATTTTTTGAAAGTTTTATAACTTGTTTGCATTTTTGTGACAAGTTTTAGGACTTATTTGCACTTTCGTGATAAGTTTTATGACTTATTTGCAATTTTAGAAAGTTTTATGATTCAAGTGTACTTTCGTAACAAGTTTCACGACTTGTTTGTACTTTTTGAAAGTTTTAGAATTCGATTGCACTTTTGTGACAAGTTCTAGGACTTTCGGTACACATATCTCAAGAATAAAAAATGCTAAAAAACCGGAAAAGCAAAGGCAACCCAAATGAGAATCGCTTTTGCGACGGGTTCGTACAAGGATAATCAACTTTCGTAGTACATGAAAACAGCAAGGGGAAAGCACAGGTGGTGACGACATTGTCATGCGATGCGAGGAGAAGAGAGGGGCATTGATCTGTCGTGGTTGTGGCCCATAGAATCCGAACGAACTTCGTGGACTGGATCTGCTTTCCTCCCTCCGTTTTGCCTCTTTCCAAAAGGTGCTCATGACTTTTAGGGAGAGAGGCATGGCTTTTCCAGTCATCATCAATCGATCTTTGGCGCGGGGACTGCCATCAAAAGAGGAATCGCGTTGAAGAATGTCGACACCTCCAATTTCTCGCCACTTTGGAAGAATCATTAAGTTCGATCACCAAGAATTGAACAAAGGTTTGACCGACAATACGCGATTCAAACCTAAAAAATGGGTGTGGACACTAGACATCACATTTTTAACAGGGTTGGTCGGAAGTCAACGCGTCAAAATTTGGATCAAAGTGTACGATTGGATCGTGCTTTGCAAGAGCTTTCCAATGACACCCAATTGGACCAAGTCGGATAGCTGGATAGCCGAATATCGCTACTTTTAACCGTGAGAGTCCGATTTCAATTCACGATTTTCGCAAATCGGCTTATAAGATCATATGAATTTGGTCATGAGCTTTCCAACACCTCGAGAATCACTTCAATGGGAATTTTCTCAAGGGATATATTGTCACTTAACATCTCGAATGTCCATTTCGTCCGATTTATGAATTCCGCAATCCCGACACTGTTTAGGAAAGGGATCACGTATTCGGAAAATTCGAATCATTAGTTTTCTATGGACGTGATAATTGAGTCAATTGGACGCTGGATGAGAGCGCAATCAAAATTTGGTTAACTGCCAAAGGAAAATACATATATAAATTTTTATTTTTGTAAAAAGGACATCGGGTCTCAAGACGGCCCGCCCCACGGCTGCGATGTGGCATTGGCAAGGTCAACAAGTTGCCGCATAACGCCGGCTAGCCCTGCCGAAGGACGGGCCGACCTTGAGCATGGAGGGCTAAAACTTGCGCTAGGCTATTCAAGTCTTGTGCAAGGTTCCCGTGAGATTAAAAATTCCCCATTGATAAGAACTGTCATTTGCATTCTCCTTAAAGGTTAAGTTTACTCCAGGTTCTTTCTCCCTCTTGATAGAGATTCTCTCTGTCTCTGCATTTGTCACATCGTCACATCATATTTTCCGAATAGTCATGTCATGTTAATTTTATCACCACATTTTGAATACGATAGGTCATATCATGTTGCATGTGAATATCGCCGTGTCATGTCATTTTGAATCTTAGTTATCCATGCCTGGGCGCATGTAAATATTGCTATGTCATGTGATTTTGCAATCTTGTTTTGAATATGATTTATCATGTCATATTGTATACATCTTAAATTTGATTGGTCATGTTATGCTGCGTGTGATTATTGTCTTGTCATGTTATCTTGTTTTCATATTTTGAATTTGAATTTGAATGTGCCATGACGTGGCCATGTTATTTCACTTTCTTAAATCAAGATTGAATGTCGCATACGAATTGACATTCGCGTACACACTCTCACACACAAATGGAGTCAAACCACTACATTATGAGAAAACAACTTCGCTAATCAATAATAACGTCGAATGAGTGTTTAACAACATTTTAAAAGTTTAGAGCAAACCGTGAAAAATTATTTAAAAAGTCATAAATCTATTGCATTTTTGCCAATTCATTTATGAACATTTCAATTTTGCCAATTAAGTTATAAACTGTTCTGCGTTTTACCAAATTAAATTCATCAAACCAATTTTGGTTGGCAAATCACTGATGTGGACGCTAGCCGTCATACATGGCACGACAGATGCTGACGTGAATAATTTATAATAATATTTTAGTATTTTTTCTTCAAAGTTTTTATTTTTATTATTTTTTTATTTTCTTCTCTTTTCCTTCTTTCCCCCCCTCCCCTTTTTCTCTTCTTTTCTTTTCTTTTTCTTCATTCTTTTTTCCTTTTTTCCTTTGCTGGGCACCACTAGGCTTGTTGATTGCCGGCCTCAAGCAAGGGCCGCCCTCATAGGCCTCAAGCGAGGGATGCTTAGGCCTGATTTGGCGAGGGTGGGGGCAACCCTTGCTAGATTGAGGGCGAGGGTTGCCTTCGCCAGCCTAGGCAAGGGTGGGCCATGCTTGTCCAAGCGATGCAACCCTCACTTGAGATCGGTGAGAGTGGGCCTACCTAAGGCTGGCGACCTCCATCGGCTAAGGCTCAGCAATGGCTAGCAAAGGGATAAAGAGAAATAGAGAAAAGAAAATGAAAAGAAGAGAAAATGGAAAAAAAAAAAAAAAAAAAAAAGAGAGAGAAAAAGATAAGAGAAGAAAGGAAAATTAAATAAATAAATAATTTGTAAAAATATTAAAGTATTATTTAAAAAATTATCCTCATTAGTATCGGTCGTGTCATGTAGGATGGCTGAAGTCCACATTAGTAATTTTTAAGTTAAAATTAGTCGGATGGACTTAATTGGCAAAAAATTAAAAAGTTTAGAACTCAATTATCAAAATTTAAAGGTTTATAACTGAATTGGCAAATGTGCAATAGGTTTAGGAATTTTAAACAATTTTCCCAAACAAACCGTCATTAATGTTTAGGAAATTAAATGACGAATGATTAATGGCTTAACTAAAAATAGGAACATGGTACCAAAAGGGTGTCATGGAATGCTAATAATCCATCTAACACATAATCGAACCATCAGAGCTAAGATCTCTAGTTTTGGCAGACCAATTTCCTCACATGTGTGCACTTAGGTAGTTGACATTTTCATCACTAACCTTAAGGTGTCCAATTCACCTAGACTTTCTTGATTGATCTAGCCTTTTCAATCGATTGGTGGCAACTCTAGTATGATACTTAAGTTTGTTATCGTCTTTGCACACCCGAGATTCCTGAATCTAGGATTTGAGAACATCCTAGAAATTGAGGCTCTACTAGCCGACTATCTCATATTTGCAAAATTGGAGGGAAAAGTGCCAAAAAAATCATAAACCTTTTGCATTTGTGTCAATTTAATCTTAAACCTTTTTTTGGTGTCAATTCAGCTCTAAACCTTTTGTATTGGTGCTAATTTAGTCCTAAACTTTTCGTATTGATGCCAATTCGGTCCTAAACCTTTTGTTTTTGTGCCAATTCAGTCCTTTCGGCCAATTTTGGTCGGATTTTACTGATGTGGATGCCGACTGACTGGCGGCCAGTCACTGGCATTGACATGGACAACTTTAGTAATATTTTAATATTTTTTTGAATTTTTATTTGTTCTTTTTTCCTCCTCCCCTTGCTCCTTCCTCCAACTAGTTGTCGGACTAGCGACTGGCCAGAAGTCAAAGGTCGACAAGGCTCGCCCTCGCTGGCCACTGACAATGCCCAACCTCGCCAAATTTGGCAACTCAACCTTGCCGGATCTGGCGAGGTTGAGCCTCGCCGGTGGCTGGCACAACCTCGCCCAGCCGTGGCAAGGCTCGCCTTCGCCATCGCTGGCAAGAGCGAGCCTCGCCAGTGGCCAGCGAGGGTGGGCCTCGCCGGCTCTTGCCTCTGGCCAATCGCCGGTTCGGCGACCGACTGGAGAAAGGAGGGAGGGGAGGGGAAAAAAAGAAAAAAAAATTGAAAAAATATTAAAATATTATTAAAGTTGTCAACTTCAACACCGGTGACTGGTCGACCAACGTCCACATTAGTAAAATCCGACCAAAATTAGTCGGAAGAACTGAATTGGCACAAAGACAAAAAGTTTATGATTGAATTGACGTCAATGCAAAAGGTTTATGACTGAATTAGCACAAAAAAAAGTTTAAGACTAAATTGACATCAATGTAAAAAGTTTATGACTTTTTTTGCATTTTTCCCCAAAATTCGATGTGCTACAAGCCACATTTGAATTTCCCAAAAGAGTAAAAAAAAAAATTTACTTTGTAAAAAGGTTGTAAAAACATAGTGTGCTTGGGAATGCTAATTATATTTCAAATAATCATACGTTTAACATTGCATAACGGTTTGACAAATTATTATTTTTTAAACGTAAAGAGAAGAAAAGGAAAGATTTACAACAAGATTCAAAGTAAATGCCACACAATCAAATGCATTCACCGTAAAACAAGACGTCGCCAATAGGCATGCAATCCTATTGGTAAAGGGTTTGGAGGATTAGTATTATAGACACGGGATTTAACACCCGTGCGGACTTCTGCACTCTGCAAGAAGCAGAGCAAAAATCTAAAGGTAAGGAGAGTTTAAAATAGGACATACTGAAAAAAGAAAAACAACACGTCATGCTTCGTAATTATCGAATAACTATATCTGTATGTATATTTGTTGTCGTGGAGTCTCCATCATGGACATGCAAATAATTAAAAGTCACATTATAATTATGTAAGAAAAGCACTAGAAATTATTTTTGCAAAAATAAGGGGAAATAGCTCATGAACGAAGGGAAAGCAAGAAATAAAGTTCCGCAAAAATAATAACAAGTGTCACACACGGACATAAACCAAGTCAAATTTTTTGTACATGGCGGTGTGCCATGGAGGACGACTGATGACTAGACCACTACGTTAGCAATTTTCGGCGAAAATCGATCGGAAGGATTACATTGGAATTTCGCGTAAAGATTTAAAACTAAATTGACAACATTAGAAAATTTATGATTGAATTGATATCTGTACAATAGATTTATAATTGATTAGGTATTTTTACCTCCTTAGCACCCAATAGATAAGGACGACCAATTGTTGTTGACTACTATCCGGATGTCATATTTCTTTCGATATCAAGAGAACAAATCATTAGCATGATGATTATAAATATGACTAAACAAGTGCCAAGTAGACCTATAAAATTGATTGTAGACCCATTTCTTAACCCATATATAATTAGGTGGGTTGTTATATAGGTTAGTTATATTTAGTAAATGGATTTAAACATAACATGAATGTTAAATGTGTCATAAGTGGGTTATAAATGGATTTACAACTTATGACTATTTCTTCATTCTCTCTCGCTCTCATTTGATCTCGCAGTCACTTACTTCGTACTCTCATTTCGATTTGGATATGATTTTTCCTAGAATGGGTTAAATATAGAAGTATTTTATCAGTAGGAATCGAGTCGGGTATGAGTCGAGTCAAGTATGGTTTGAGAAATTTGCATTATGAATAAATAGATCATAGATGGGTTAATGGGTCATTTCGAGTCGAACCATTTATGACCCGACCCGACCCGACTGTTTAATAGATTTAGTGCCAGGACTGACCTTTAGAGATTGCAAAGCACATTGCTTTTGAAGTTCCCCTAATTCACTATAGGACGTTGCACAATGTTACCACAGAAGATGCAGCCTACACAAAATCGTAGTGCATTTGCTCCTGATCTTAAGATATTGATGGGGCAAGATTCAAACAATAACTAATCAAATAAGCTTTCGTGTTGGCAAATAAAAAGTTTGCTCCAATGGAGCCAATTGTCTTATATGTCCATCGCACTTTTGACGTGGTACGACCAATCAATCAAGATGCCTGCATCATATACATCTCGTCCTATGTAGTGGTTAGATTTCGAAATCACTCACTTTAAATTGACCGTCACCATCACGCATGCAACTATGCATGAAATATCCTCTCCGGCTGGAACACCATCCCTGCCAATTTTTTTTTCCTTTTTTTTTGCAAAATGAAAAAAATTAGCGCTGACATTGGCTTATTAGATGGAAAAGCACATCATGGTCTAGAAGCGCCTAACTCCAATGCTTGTCCTATTGCTAGGGTTTTGGAATATACAAATCCAAGGTCAGATTCAATTCCCCCTTTGGGAAGTGGTTGTGATGGTGGGGCATCATGCAATATTCTATTCTATTCCAAGAGGTCGTAGTCCAATCCAATCTTCTAGGAAAATCAAATGTGATGACTCTTTGTAGGAGTCATATGCAAATTTGCTACTTCATTCCCAAGGGAAGAATAAAAAGTTGGTCGAACCTTAAAGCAGAAGAATACAGTAAAATTAGGTTTTCCCATTCCACCAACTCTTTTGTCTTTCTCAATAATTTAAAGAAAAGAAAAATTTGTGATGATATCGTCACACAGTGCGTCGGTTGATTTTGTTATGGATGACAACCACATTATGTGGTGATGTTTATGTGCGGAGAGATTTTAGGTGCTTTTACAGTTTGATTTATGCATTCACCAACCTAATTATTCATGAAAGCTTTGATTTTCTTTCTTGAAAGAAAAGTTATTAATATTTTACATAGATTTCATTAATGCAAAAAATACCAAAAAAGTCCTGAACTTATGGCATTTGTACCAATTCAACTCTAAACGTTTCAATTGAGTCAATTTAATCCCAAACTTTTTTACATTGGTACTAATTTAGTCCATCTAGCCAATTTAAGCTAGAATTCGCTGATGTAAACGCCAACCGTCCTAAGTGGCACGACTGACACTGACGTTGATATTTTAAAATGTTTTTTAAATTTTTTGAATTTTTAATGTTTTTTTTTCCTTCCTTCTCCTTTCATGGGCCTGTGGTCGGTAACCATGGTTGATGATCGGCCACTGGGGATGGTAACCCTCGCCAACAAGGGCAAGGACTGGACCCTCATGGCCTGGGCGTGGGTGACCCTCGTCGAATCTAGTGAGAGCTGGACCCTCGTAGCATGGGCCTCGCCGGATCTAATGAGAGTTGAACCCCCGGCCATGGCCCTGTGGTCAGCGGCCGGCCATAGCCACTAGCCACAAGCACAAGGAAGGAGAAGAAAGGAAAAAAAAAAACATTAAAAATTCAAAAATATTATTAAAAAATTTCACATAAGCGCCGGTTATGCCACGTAGCACGGTCGGCTTCCATGAACAAGAGATGGAAGAAAATATGACTTTGAAAAGGGTTGTAACGGGAGGACTTCCCAAACTATTATTTGTGATAGTACTAATCGTGCCCAAGCACATTTAGTTTCGAACTTTTTTCACAAGCTAACGGGCATTAATGCCGGTATGATCGCGCACCCTCGAAAGGATCGAAAATTCTTCATTCACCGCTATGTGCCTTGACCACGAGCTCTCTGTCTTCCGAATTATATATGTAATTTTTCCTTACATGGTTATCGATTCCTCTTGTAGTTAGGCAGGGAAACCAGAAGGAAAGTGAGGATACAACCTCCATCAGATCAGAAGATTTCCAGACCAACCCGAGAAGGTGATATCTGAGGAGAGGGCACTAATTGCTGACTTTTTCTATATATCATTTTCTTAATGATTAGTTTGATAACAATGCCCACTTATATTTGCTGCCGACCAATAATCGAGGAAAGGGCATGTGCAATAAGGAGCTGATACGTTATTCAATGAGTACTAAGTATCTCGATCTCGGTTGGCATCTGGCATCCTGCGTGCTGTGACCTCTCAAATATCCAAGGCTATCTTTTAAGTTTTCTTTTTATATTGTACTCTTCTCAGTCTTCTGTAATCTTTCAATTTTTTTTTAAAGAAGCCCTTACGTGGAATGAAAAGCAACAAAAGAAATATCAAAACTCACCTAACCATCAAATGTGCGAATCATGGATACTTATAAGAGGGAGACATTATCAAATCAGTTCTAAACCTATTGTACGAAAGCTGGTTCAGTCCTAAACTTTTCAATTTTGCCAATTTAATCATAAATCTTTACGTGAAATTCTAATGTAATCGTTTCGGCCAATTTTCATCAGATATCGCTGGCGTGGCTGTATGCACGTAAGACGGCTGGTGATGACTGAACCGCCACGTCTGCAATAGTCAAGCGGAAGTTGATCGGAAGAACTATATTGAAATTTTGCTTAAGGGTTTAGGACTAAATTAGCAACATTGAAAAATTTATAACTGAATTTGAATTCGCACAATATAGGTTTGGGATTGATTGAGTAATTTTTACCTTATGAGAGTTGGTACTTGGGTTATTCTTCCTCTCCAGGAGTCAATACTATGTCACCCTACCCTTGTTCGTGTACTCTAAATCAGACCGAATGTCCGTGCTTACTATGATCTTGAGACAATTTATTATCCAACGCTCCCATCAGAACATGTCGAATCCAATGCTAACGTTTACTTTATGATTTCTTTTAACCCGATGAAGTGGATTTGGTGGTTAAGGCACATATTTGTATGTAGATTAGGTTCATCACACAATGTAATTCGTTGTTAACACCTCAAATTTTCCTAAGATTTCGAAAAAAATTAATTAGTTTGACCTAGGTGACCAAAAATAGTGAGATTTGACCAACGACATGCAAGGCACAAAACCTACTCTCAGTCTCAAAAATGGGTTATACTCATCAATACAAATCTTTTGAATGCCCATATTGTCACCCAAATTCGACAATCAATTTTGGCTCACCGGGACCGCTCGGCCTTTTCGCAGTGCCGGGAAGTTTGTTATTTTCTAATTTTGAACGCATTTCGTTTTCGATTTTTACATTACATCGCTTGTCATTCGCACATGTCTCGTCTAAATTGCCATGTCATTTTGTATGTCATTCGCTCATGCTTTATTCAATTTCTATGTCATTCACTCATGCAGTATCTGGTTTCATACGTCATATTGCTCATTACATATTTGATTTTTACGTAGTTATCTCATGTCATTCGCACATGCCATATCTAAATTGCCGTGGTATTTTGCGATTTATTTGCTCGCGCCGTGTTTGATTTTTCCGTCATTGCACACGTCATCCGCTCACGTCGTATTCGATTTCTACTTCATACCGCATGTCATTCGCACGCCCATTATTAGAAACACCGCGTCATTTTGCATGCTAACTTGCTCATGCCGTATACGATTTCCACGTCATTTACATATGTCGGTCTCTCACGTGATCGTGCATACCGTTCGGCATTCGAACATATTTAAATCGATCATCTTACACGTCATCCGTGCGCGTCATATCCGATTGCCATGTCACTCGCGCACGTCATCTCAGAACTCCACATCGCACTGAATACGTTACGCTCGACCATCATCCATTCGATTACCGCGTCGCGTCGCGTCCGGCTTCTGAGTCGCGTTCGCATTGCTCATTGGGCTTCGATTTCTACGCCATCGTAACGGAATCTTTTTGGTTTTTGGCCAAACCACATGGATGTTTGTGCGGATGCCATGATATTTCCTTGGACATGACACACGGTAGATTTGACCATATGCTTACCCTAATCAGAAACCGCAACCTCTCGTGCATCTAGAAGATCCAATCCGAAGCAAGGATAACCCAATAAAAGCAGAAATGCTTATCATTTCAATGATTCCCCATCCCAATAGAATCCGATTTCCTCTTCTTCTTTTTTTTCATCCTTTTTTTCCAAATTGAACCCCACCGCCCCCTTGGTCATTTACTCTTATTCCATTATCTGGTCCAAGAAGAACAGCGCAATTCCAGCACCCGATCCGAGGAGGAAGAGCCAGGAAAAGGGGAAAGCGAGGGGGGAATTGGTTGGGTCGTCCGATCGACTGTCCTTTTGCGCATCACGCCTCACTCCCAAACAGCCCGAGGAAGGCGAAGACAGCTGCCCCCCCCCACGCCCCCCCCGGGCGATGCGCTTTTTCCACGCCCCGCACTGCTCCTCATCGTGGGACTTGAATTCGCGAACTCTTCCACCCACCCACCCACCCCGCTACTGTTGAATCTCTCCCGCTTGTGCGCCTCCGCGAGCGAGCGAGCGAGGGAGGTGATTGGTCGGGCCTGCTCCGATGGGTACATGATCTTATAGGGGCATGAAAAGCAATCATCATGGCCCCTCCCCACAGCTCCCGGCATTCCCAATTCCCCCCAATTTGACGACGACCCTCTTTCTCTCCCTCCCTCCCTCCCTCTGCTTTCCAACATCTTTTTCCCCTTCTGCCCCGCCCCTTGCGGTCGTCCTTGGCGTGCGGCGTTCTTGCTCCGATTGACGGCGGCTCGGAAATGCGGATCGGCTGTTGATGTGGGTTCTCGGCTTCTCTTTCCAGGTAACCCCCCTCGAATATCCGGTTTCGATTCGCTGATTTCGCTTTGCTTTTGGGGTGTGCGGTCCGTTTTGGGTGATGGGTCTGTGGGGGATTTTTGTGGGTTCGACGAATCTGGTGCTTTAGGAGAAGTTGGACGGGGGGGGGGGGGGGGGGCATTCTAGGGTTTTGTGGAGTCGGGAAAAATTGGTTGGAATCGGTAAGAATAAGAAGGGACGTATGATTTCAACGCGCGTATTATTGTTTTCGTTAGCTTTGAGAATTTGGGATATGTGGATCTGAGCGAGATTAGCACGAAAAAAATCTGGCCTTGGATATTGATTCTTTCCTGGGTATCTGGAGGATTTTCTTGGTGCACGTGAGACTAGAAATCTCCTTCTGCGATTCAAAAGTCAATAGTACAGTGGGAAGAAGGTTCTTGGGTAGCTAAAAGTATCCCTCGTTCATGTACCTCAAACCTCAATCTTCTTTAGTCTAACGAGAATGGTATCGGGAGTCGGATGCAAAATGAAATTCTTTCTCTTGAACTTTCATTTTGTCCTGAATCAAGCTGAAGTTCATCCGCGTAAACTTTTTTATTTTTCTAGTTGTGAGAAAAGAAGTTGCGATGCATCTGTAAGACTTGGTTTCTGTTTCCAGGGCTGTGGTGATCTCAGGATGGTTACGTCTGCCACGGGATATTCGCTGAATCTGATGGATAACCTCTTTGGATATCTCGTGGTTGGATTCTTGTGGGTTCCATTCAGGACGGTACTTGTGAGGGGTCTCTGTGGTTTTGTGGACTGACGGATAGCTTGAATAATCCTGTATTTGCTTTGATTTGTTTCGTGAGGATGTTGGGAAGATCTTTTCTCTAACTGTTGATTTAGAAGCACAAGCTGGAATTAAGACAACAAAAAGCGAAATTTGTGGGGGAAGCTCTTTTGAAAAGCACTGTCAATGGAGAGCCATCATCCATCGACATTGTTGTCAATGGACTCTGGCTTTTTGTCTCACGATGAATTGGAGAGAGAGATAGATGGCTCGATCATCCATGATGGGCCACCTGATATCAATCTCCCTTTGTCATCAAGGCCTAGTCCACCTCCTCTGGCTTGGAACGACCCCTGTGATATTTTAGATGTTGGTTTGGGACCCCAACTTTACGAAACAGATATGATCGTTCATATCCCAAAAGCGGGGCGTAAGAGCAACAAGCGCCTTGATAGTGTGTGGGGCGCCTGGTTTTTCTTTAGTTTCTATTTCGGGCCTGTTTTGTATGAAAAGTCAAAGTCCAAAGTAGTTAAGGACCGTAATGGTGTGTCCGGCTTTGAGAAATCAGACTTGCAGCTCGATTTTTTCATGGTTCAGCACGACATGGAAAACATTTACATGTGGGTTTTCAAGGAGAGGCCTGAAAATGCTCTTGGCAAGATGCAGCTGAGAAGTTACATGAATGGGCATAGTCGGCAAGGGGAGCGTCCATTTCCCTTTAGCGCGGATAGGGGTTTTGTACGTTCTCACAAGATGCAGAGGAAGCACTATCGTGGCCTCTCCAATCCCCAGTGCATTCATGGGATTGAAATTGTACGGACGCCCAATCTTGCTGGTCTTGACGAGCAAGAGCTGAAGAGGTGGATGGAATTGACTGGCAGAGATATAAACTTTTCCATTCCTATGGAAGCTAGTGACTTCAGTTCCTGGAGAAATCTTTCGAACACTGAGTTTGAGCTTGAGCGGCCACTGCCTCTATCAAAGGGCAACACAAATTACCAATCTAGGAAGTTGCTCAATGGCTGTGGTTTAAATCTGTCTACCCAGCCATCTGACCATAGTAATGGTGATGTAGTGGATCTGTCACCCGTTCGCAGCAAAAGGAAGAAAGACTATTCTCCAAATGGAAATAGTGATGAGTTAAATTTATCGAATGGTTCTCATTCTGACAGAGGCTTGGATCTGAAAATTTACTCGGTTGAGCCATCATGGTTTAATGAATTTACTGGGGTCATGAAGAATGTCTGTGGCCCCTCTACAGCAGCGAAAACAATGTATGAAGACGATGAAGGGTTTCTGATCATTGTCAGCTTGCCTTTTGTAGATCTTCATAGGGTAAAAGTTACATGGAAGAACATCAATTCACACGGGATCGTGAAGATATCCTGTGTTAGTACAGCTTGCATACCTTTTATTTCAAGACACAACAGGACCTTTAAGCTAACGGATCCAACACCGGAGCACTGCCCTCCAGGGGAGTTCATTAGAGAGATTCCCCTACCATCCCGCATTCCAGAAGATGCTAAGTTGGAAGCATATTGCGATGAGACGGGTACATTGCTTGAGATCATTGTACCCAAGCATCATTCAGGACCTGAAGAACATGAGGTTCGTGTATGCTTCCAGCCCCTCCACTTGGAGTGATTGAGCAGTGGTCAGCCGACAGGAGGGATTAGCACATGTGAGGTTTGGCATTATTGTGGTTGCTGCTTCGTTGTTAACTTAGTTAATTTCATATAAGACATATAGATTGAAGTCTGTACTCTCTCTGGATAATATGCATGTCTTTTTACTTCTTTAATTATTGATTGTCAACTCCCATTGCCTTTTCATTCTTTTATGTGAATATATTGTTGAGACGTCGATGGGGTAAATTCGTTTACCACCTTGTGAGAAGGTGGTTTCCGGGCGCTTCTTAACACTCTTGTTTATCCTCATCGTTACTTCAACTTTGATATATTTACTTCAATGATGTTTCTTTCAGTGCTTTTGGTTTGGTGGGATTTGAAAATCTTACCTTGATGAAATAAAAGCCATAATGTTGTGGTCTGGTGAGGTTCTTCTTTGATGCTGTCCATCCTTGTTCTTGTGGTAGAGTAGAGGTCTTCTCTCTTCATTCAAAACTCTTGCATAACAATGATCTTAGGTTTAGATGTTTCCCCTGTCTGAGAACGGACTTTTGTGTTACAAGAAACTACATAGAGTCCCACTTGGTGATGTGACAAGGTGCACGTCTGGTTGCGTTCCTTAGGTGCAGGCGAAATCGCATTTGCACAGCTCACTTCTTGCCCAGATATTGTGAAAGACAGAACGGTTCTCAACTAAGTCTGAGAAAACAAGGGGAAGTCGTTGCTCGCTTTCCTGCAAGACAAGGAGAGGAAGTGAGACGAAATCATGAGAGTGCTTGGTTATTCCTACTTATTTCCATAAGGCTAAATCCACCCAATTTCACCAAAATGATAAAATTACTCTCAATCATTGAATTGTAATTTGAAGTGGTGGCCCAAACTTATTTACTTTCCTTCTTTTTAATTTTTTTTTTTAATTTCTACGTGGGATCTGGCTATCATAATTAAGATTTTGAACGTTTGCTTTTGTTTATTGCGACTATCCCGGCACTCTGTTATCAATATATTGTTTAGATTTCTACGTTACTTACGTAGAAATTAGTTTTGTCGAGAAGAGAAAATTTTTAATAAACCCGATTCTTTTGTCTAACAAATTTGTGGATTTATTCAAGAGTAGAATCTAGAAAAAAATTAACATAAACACTTTTTTAACGCAATCAGTTATTTATAAACTTTCGCCTTCGTCGTGCGTATCACCATCAAATCATTTTTTATCAGTTGTCTTTTATTTACATGTACATATAATATAATGAGATGATGGATGAAAAAGAAAAAGAAAAAAGCCACTATAAAGAATTTCCAATAAAAATTCATAGTTACATTCTCCGACACGAAACTTTAGAAGATGAAATGTAATTAAATGACAACATTCGTAAAATAAGAAATGTCTTTTTAAAAATGCCAGTGAAGTCTCGTCATTTGGATTGACAAAAACTAATATCATCCGTGAAGTGTTTTCGGAAAAAATATCAAGTTAAGAAAAAGGTTTGGTGGTGGTACGCACAACAAAAGTAAAAGTTTATAAAGATGATATTGTTTTGAAAAATTGTCCATGTTAATCTCTAGATTCTACTTGACAATTAATCCATAAATTTACTCAACCACGTTAAAAAGAATTAGGTTTCTTGGAAATTTTTCTTTTCGACATAATTTATCATGCGGAAGTAAAATATATAAATAAAAAGAAAGCATAATACCTTTAATATACACGAGCCACATTAAATGAACACAAAAATGCTAAATGTTAAATTATGGCAATTAAATTCTAAATAAAAATAGAAAAAAGAATAAAAAAGAAGGAAAGTGAATAAATTTGGGACTACCTCTTTAAATTGCAATTGAACAATTGAGAACGATTTTGCCTTTTCAGTGACAAACGGGATGGATTTCGTTTTATAATGGGTGGAAATAGCGCGGCCCATGCAAAATTCAGAATCATACCTTTTTCTTCTTTTTGAGAAACCTATGTAGAAATTGGAAAATTGAACATAGGAACACTTAAAAAAAAAAAAAAGGAAGCATAAAGTTTGTCCAAATTCAAACATCGCCCTAAAATTCTCCCAGGACTTAGCATGAGATGGTCATGCAGTGATAATCTAAGCAGCACCGACACGTTTCAGAAAATAGAGAAATCCAATTCTTTGGGACACATTGTATATTTACTGCATATGTTTATAAGTACACTATAAATTATCATTTCTATGATTATTTCAATTAAATTAATTTAATTCAAATTCATAAATAAATAAATAATAAAAAACGAGCGCCGGATCAATTTCGGTATCCGACACGTTCGACGCGTGTCCAACACGATATGGAAGCCCTCGGAGAGCGTCCGTGCTTCCACGGTGATGATCCCTGGATGACGGACATTGATACGAATATGCAAAAGCGCCTTTTGATTCATGATTCCTAAGTCAATATGAGGTGTCAGGCACCAGAAAATATTCAATATCTCGGCGGCTGACTTGGCGCGCATCTGCCTAGTTAGATCTACTCATGAGCTGACACGCGGCAAACATTTTGCATTTGAATAAAATCATCTGAAAAAGTTGACTGCAAATAGCAACTCTTTACCCAAAAAAAAATTTCGAATGCCCGCCCATTTTTTCGCAGACCTCCATTTTTGCTCGATCGCCGCTTAGAAGACTTCCATTTTCGCCAGGACCGCCACTTCGACAACCTCCACTTTCGCTAATACCGCGCCGGGTCGGCGCGTAGAAAATCTTAATTGCATTGTTAATTCTGCGGAGGATGATTTCTTCACAGACGTAATTGTCCTAGGTCCGACGTGTTAGAATTGAATCAATGTATGTTGACGTATAAATTGATGGTGTAAAGGTAACGTTAATTAATTTACCGTCGTCTCAGTTGTCGATGGAGATGGATATTCTTCGAATTATATGTTTAACGATTATTGAGTTTTAAATTTACTAAATCGAAAATTTCAAAGCTTGAGCGACCATGGGTCGGAGATCGGAGATTTGACAGCCATGGTCGCGAGCGAGAAGCTTGAGTGCCCATGGCCAACAACTCGGAGCTTTGGCCGCCACTGTCGAGCACAGAGCTCAAGTGGCCGGCGAGGTGGTGAGGGCAAGCCTCGCTGGCCCTGGCCTCTAGGCCCGTCACATTAGATAGCCGGTGTTGAGAAAAGAAAAGAATATAAAATTCAAAAATGAAAAGAAGGAAAAGCGAAAAAAGCAAAAGAAAAAATACATAAAAATTCGAAAAATCATTAAAATATCATTTAAGAATGTCCACGTCAGCACCGGCCACGCCTTGCCTCGCCTCATAGGATGGCCGGTGTCCATGTCAGCGATTTCCAGCAAAAATTGATTAGATGGACTAAATTGATACAAATGCAAAAGGTTTATGACTCAATTGATAAAAATAAAAGTTCAGGATTGAATTGGCACGGTGTGTATCTTCTACATTTGGTCAACGTGAACCTTAACACACCGCAAATGCGAATGCTCCGCGGATCTTACATTTTCGCATCATTTGCACTTGACGGACAAATTCGAGGACTTTCTGGGTTCATTTGCCAGTGATTTTGAAACCCTAACCTTGTGGCTTGCCTTGTGCATCACATTTCAAATATTCACATGTTTTTTCTAGGAGTAGGAGAATTAGATCCGGCTCCACTGGTCCGATGGAACTTGCGTAAGCCAACTCGCGGAGAGACCAAGTGCTGAACCTGTTCACCAGCTGCTGCGTGCGCCTACTAATCCACTCGATTCGGTACAAGCGATCATCACCTTGGAGCGCCGAAACAAGATGAACATATCATCCTATATGATAGTCCCGACTCCTATAAGCTTAAGGAAAAGGAAAAAAAAAAAAAAACAAGACGGAGTTGATCAATAAGAAACATTCCACCCAGTACCGAGGGGCGTTCCTCCGATCAGCGGCTATGTGCAGAAGAAATAGCCCGATTAAGATAGCTTCATTTTTGTTTTTTTTTTGGTTATCGAAGCTCGAAAGTTAATATAGTTCAGCTGCCAAGACGACACCCCAAACGAAGAATGGACAAGCTAATTCGAGTAGCCGAGTCGGTATGCATGGTGCAAGCATGTAAATCAAGCACAAGCACAAGCTCAAACTAAGGAGTATATTCAAGTGGGTGGGTCGAATGAAGATCAGATCATATATATATTTAATGTGTTTTTATTTTATTTAAGGATCCGAGATGGAGCTCAAGTTTAATATTAAGGCTTAGCATTTCGTAATTGAGCTAAGTTCGAGTTAAATCCCGAGCGCACATGTATAAAGCCATCGAATTTTGGGTCAAACTTGGCAGCGTAGTACATCGACATCAACTTTATAGCTCCATTTTTCGGGGAAATGACCGTGCGTTTGGACGCACTTTGCTTCGAAGGCATTCTAGGTGGTCGGTTTCCGGTCCGATCCGATCCGATTTCAAGGTGAAAATCGGGAACCGGACAGAGAGAACCAGTTCCCAATTTTGGGAACCCCGGACTAGACCGGTTGATTTTAGGATTGGGAACCGGACGGGACCGCTGGTCCAGTCCGGTCCAGTAGAATCGATCACTCAGAGTTTAGTTTCTTTTTTTTTTTTTTTGGGTTAAACGCTTAAGGTTTGGTTAACATTTTACTAATTTATGTCAATAAAGTTCACTTAGGGTTTAATTCACATTTTACTAATTTTTATCAATGAATTTATTATGATGAAGTTCACTTAGAGTTTAGTTCACATTTTATTAATTTTTTTAAAGAAAAAATAATAAAAATATATATTAAATAGTCGGTCCGATCCAATTCTCCCTTAGAACAGGAAATCGGATCGCCCAGAAATCGATTCTACTTTTAGGAACTGAGAACCGGACCAAATCTGTCGATCCGGTCCGATCCCGGTTTGCGTGGTCTAAGCTGCTCACCCTTGGTACCAACCTTTTTTTCAATTTTCAAGAATAATATCGGGGAGTAAAAGCAAAGCGAAAAATTACGTGCCGCTCACCTCGCACTCCCAGCGCAAGAATTCGCCACGTGGGTGCAGACATGCCCCATCTGGCTTGGGCCCCACAACTCCCCCCCCCAACGACCGCCGACCGCAGCCCCTCCCCACAAACACGCAACTTTCCAGAACCTGGCGGGCCATATTTTCCTCGCTCCTCCCTTCCGCTGTTCTCCTCTCTTTCCTTTTGTTTTTTTTTTTCCGAAAAGTCTCCGCGGCCAAATCGGCCGTCCATCCACCGCTCCCCATCCAACGGCCGCGGATCGCCCCCGTCGAACATTCTGGAACCTGCAAACCCTAGCGCCACCCCCGGCCCCCGCGCCCCCTCCTCCATAAATAGGCACCGCTGCTCCACCGTCTTCATTCTTCACTCCCTCGCTCCCGCGCCTCTGAAATCTATTTTCGCTCGCGCTCCCTCCCTCCCTCGTCTCTTCGATCCGTGGATCTGTACACCCGGGAGCAGAAGATCCACCGCCATCCATGGCCGGAAAGGGAGAGGGGCCGGCGATCGGCATCGATCTCGGGACGACGTACTCGTGCGTCGGCGTGTGGCAGCACGACCGCGTCGAGATCATCGCCAACGACCAGGGCAACCGGACCACCCCGTCCTACGTCGCCTTCACCGACACCGAGCGCCTCATCGGCGACGCCGCCAAGAACCAGGTCGCCATGAACCCCATCAACACCGTCTTCGGTAAGCAATCTGCTCCTAGGCGCGTTTCCTGTTGCCCCCGGTTTGGATATCCGGCCAGATCTGGTTGGTGTTAGGTTGATTCGAGTGGCTTCTGCCCCTTAAAGTTTCCCGATCTGGAATGTTCGCTAGCGGTGAGCCGGTGCCCGCGACATGAGCTAGGTTTAGATCCGGAGGAATAGATCTCTAGGTCCGGGCGTAGGTTGTTGTGTGACCGACGGGTGTTTAGCTATGGCGAAAGACTCAGATCTGCTGTTAGTATATAGGCTGTGTTTTTTGAGAATGACCTTGCCTACTGGATTGAGGTAGTTAGAGATCTGATTTGTCTGGTTAGTTGGGAAATGGTTGTTTATTCTGAACTTTTTCATTGCATGATGATTTGAGCTGCTTAATATCTTTAGCGTATAGGACTTTTGCCAAATCGTCGTGGTAGATTCCGTTGTGCAAATAGGAGTTGTACGTGACCGCCATGTGGCCTTGCCTTGTCTGTGGATATGTCGTGGGCTTTCGCTTTCGTATAGATTTACGTTTGTAGCGTACATGTCACTCGGTCTTTTGGCCAATGAGGCAGCTTGGCGTCCTGCAAGTCTAGTTTTTTAGTTGTATTTTAACTGAATTTCTGTAGCCGGTGCTTAATGTATCTGTTCGGTTTGTTGATTTAACTGCTTCGATATCATAAATACCCAACTGTGCTTGCAATTTTTTGTTTGCAACCTTGATCATTCCCATATCCATGGTGCCTAATTTGTATTTGATTACATGACAGATGCTAAGCGGTTGATTGGAAGGAGATTCAGTGACGCCTCAGTTCAGAGCGATATTAAGCACTGGCCCTTCAGGGTCGTTCCCGGCCCTGGTGATAAGCCCATGATTGTTGTCAACTACAAAGGTGAGGAGAAGCAGTTTGCGGCTGAGGAAATTTCGTCCATGGTGCTCACAAAGATGCGCGAGATTGCCGAGGCCTACCTGGGCTCGACTATTAAGAATGCGGTTGTCACCGTCCCTGCCTACTTCAACGACTCTCAGAGGCAGGCCACCAAGGATGCTGGTGTCATCGCTGGCCTCAATGTCATGCGTATCATCAACGAGCCAACTGCTGCGGCCATTGCTTATGGTCTCGATAAGAAGGCCACCAGTGTCGGAGAGAAGAATGTGTTGATCTTCGATCTTGGTGGCGGTACTTTTGATGTGTCCCTTCTAACCATCGAGGAGGGTATCTTTGAGGTGAAGGCGACAGCTGGAGACACTCATCTTGGTGGTGAGGATTTTGATAACAGGATGGTGAACCACTTTGTGCAAGAGTTCAAGAGGAAGCACAAGAAGGACATCAATGGAAATCCGAGGGCTCTGAGGAGATTGAGGACAGCTTGTGAAAGGGCGAAGAGAACTCTCTCCTCCACTGCCCAGACGACAATCGAAATCGACTCTTTGTACGAGGGTGTGGATTTCTACTCTACAATCACTCGTGCCAGATTTGAGGAGCTCAACATGGACCTCTTCAGGAAGTGTATGGAGCCAGTTGAGAAGTGTCTCAGGGATGCTAAGATGGACAAGAGCACTATCCATGATGTTGTTCTTGTGGGTGGTTCCACTAGGATCCCCAAGGTGCAGCAGCTATTGCAGGATTTCTTCAATGGGAAGGAGCTCTGCAAGAGCATCAACCCTGATGAAGCTGTGGCTTATGGTGCGGCTGTTCAAGCTGCAATTTTGAGTGGCGAGGGCAATGAGAAGGTCCAAGACTTATTGCTGCTGGATGTCACCCCTCTCTCTCTTGGTCTGGAAACCGCTGGAGGTGTCATGACTGTGTTGATCCCAAGAAACACCACCATCCCCACCAAGAAGGAGCAGGTGTTCTCCACCTACTCGGATAACCAACCTGGAGTCCTTATCCAGGTTTACGAGGGTGAGAGAGCCAGAACAAGGGACAACAATTTGTTGGGTAAGTTCGAGCTCTCTGGTATTCCTCCGGCACCTAGAGGCGTTCCCCAAATTACTGTCTGCTTCGATATCGATGCCAATGGTATCTTGAATGTCTCTGCCGAAGACAAGACCACCGGTCAGAAGAACAAGATCACCATCACCAATGACAAGGGAAGGCTGTCCAAGGAAGAGATCGAGAAGATGGTCCAGGAAGCCGAGAAATACAAGTCTGAGGATGAGGAGCACAAAAAGAAGGTGGATGCCAAGAATGCTCTGGAGAATTACGCCTACAACATGAGGAACACGATCAAGGATGAGAAGATCAGTGCCAAGCTCTCCGATGGGGACAAGAAGAAGATCGAGGACGCCATCGACCAAGCCATCCAGTGGTTGGACTCAAACCAGCTGGCCGAGGCGGACGAGTTTGAAGACAAGATGAAGGAGCTCGAGAGCATTTGCAACCCCATTATTGCCAAGATGTACCAGGGTGCTGGTGCGGACATGGGTGCTGGTGGTATGGATGAAGATGGTCCTGCTGCTGGTGGTAGCGGTGCTGGGCCCAAGATTGAGGAGGTCGACTAAGCGGGTGGAGGAGTCAAGAGACCTTACGCCAGGTCTTTCAGCATTTCGATTTTTTATCGAACTGTTGTAACCTGCTTCATTTTGTGGGAGCAAGCGCATATGTAGCTCCTATTATTTGGCATTGTCGTTGGGGCCTTCTCTGCTATTTCAAGAAGACAGGGATTTTGAGCCTCCATCATCATCTTATCTTCTGCCTGATATACTTGTTTCGTTCTTGTTCTTTAGTGACATTGATGAGTACTGCTTTGGTCCTTTAACTGAGTATTTAGGTACCTACAGTCTGTTCCTTCCTTTTGTTGGCCTTCAGGGGATTGAAAGGCGATTGAGTTTAGTTCGTTGCATGAAAATAGGTGAAGGCCAAGGTGCTTTCATTTCTGAGGTGGCAAAAGTTGACAGTTGGTTCCCCTAAGCTTTACAAAAGCCAAACTTCAACTACAAGTAGCCTTGCGACCGGAGAAAAACTACAACTAGCCTGAAATGTAAAAGATAAATTATTATCTCCCGGAGCTGCCTTAGGTATGAGCTGCCTTAGGTCAGTAGGATTATCTGTCAACTAGGTTGCCATATTGACAAGTTGGAAATCGCAAGTATAAACTGCCTTTGGTCAGTAGGATTATCTGTGTCAAATTGGAACCAAAATTCATTTTTTAAGGTAATAGGTTAGCAAATATTAGACCTATCAAATGGATGGGTGCAATCGGATAAAAAATGGTCTAACTCAAAAGGGACCCATTTAACTCATTTTTGCATGTAATGTGAACATGATGTTCCATACTTGATCCGATCCATACTTGATCCATATCTGATCCGAATCATATTTACTAAAATACTATCATATTCAACTCAATTTAAGAAAACTTATGAGTACGGAGTGAATAAGCGTGAAATTCACTAAAATACTATCATATTCAACTCAATTTAAGAAAACTTATGAGTACGGAGTGAATAAGCGTGAAATCGAGTAAGAATAAGAGAGATGAGTTGAGTTTAAAATAGGTGTGAATCCATTTATAACATATTTATTATCCATTTAATACCCACATTATGTGTTACACATTCATGATCCATTTACTTAATATAATTGATCCACTCATGATCCATTTAATGATAAATGGGTTTATGACCCATTTGACAGGTCTAAGCTAAAATGTTAGAAATAAGTTTAAATGGATCCAATGGATCTTAAATGGGTTGGGAACAAATCCATTTCAAACCCATTTTCATTACAACATAATTACCTATTAAAATTGGCCTTCTCATCATGGATGACTATCGCAGCACTATGGAAAGACTATTCAATTTTCATGAGGTCGTCCTTTTCTCAGGAGAAATTGCAATCTCCACACTCTAGGTTAGTGTATTTGGTAAGACGATGGATTGATCAGCCAGAGGAGGAGGCCAGCAAGGTCGGCCTCGTCGGCTGCTGACGAGGCTGGACCTTGCCTTTGTTGGGCGAGGCCAACCTCGCCCAGTGATGGCGAGGTCCAGCCTCGCTAGGGGCAGGCATGCCTACCTCACCATTTGTCGACGAGGACGAGCCCTCACCTAATCCGGCGAGGTTCGAACTTGTCAACAACTTGAATAAGCATTTGTGTAAGCAAATTCAAGTTTGAACTTGCCGGTAACTCAATGTAAACTTCTTGCAAAGGCATTTGGGTTGAACAAGCATAATCAAGTTCGCAGTTGCCAACGACGACAAAGTCGAGCCTCGCTAGTGGCAGGCGAGGCCCACCTTGCCAATTGTCCTTGTTGGCAACTGGCGACGTTGGCCTTGCCCAATGACGGCAAGGTCAAGCCTCGCCAGCGGCCAGCAAGGTTGACCTCGTAGGCGTCCACCTCTAGCTAGTCGTTGATCTAGCGATCGGCTAGAGGTTCAAGATGAAGACGAGGGAAACAAAAAAGAAAGGGAAAAAGAAAAGGAAAGGAAAAAAGATAGAAAAAATATAAAAAATTCAGAAAAAAAATAATAATATTAAAAAATTTATATGTCAACATTGGCCGGCCAACGTCTATGTCTGCACTGGCCGATCAAAATTGGTCAGATGGATTGAATTAACACAAATGCAAAAGGTTTATGATTGAATTAGCTCAAAAAAAAGTTTATGATCAAATTGGTATAATTGTGATAGGTTTAGAATTATTTTGGTAATTTTTCAGATTTTGAAAGACGGTGGTGGAAGTTGAGAAACAGAGAGGGGGAAGAGCCGATGGGGATGATGATAAACCAAACGATTCCGCATTGACTGCTAGGGGGATATATCAGGAAGCCAATGAAGGATTAGAGAGAGAGGTCTTCCGTCATCCGTGGATGGAGCTGGACATCGTTGAATTGGAGAAAGACAAAACCCCACTTAGGCCAGAGATAAGGTCAAATGAGCTATCAATTGGTTTTGAATTTGGTAATAGAGGAGAGGTAGGAAATGGAGACACGATGTTCACATTATATTCGGTTCAAGGGGTTGTTTTTGGATTTATTCAATCATTTTTAAAATTAAATTTCTTTATCATCAAAGCGTTCTCCACAATTAACTTGTAAAAACTCCGATTTGATCCGCAAGTAGATTACAAATTATCTTACCTTTTTTAAATATGCATGTTCGAATCGTTAAGTTGACCAATCTAATACTTCGTTTATTTCATAGAAAATTTAACATTTATGAAAAATATTTTTCAAGAAGTATTTGTTAAAGAAAATAATAATATTTTTCAGTATTTGGCTAAAATCTAAAGATGAATTATAAATTATTTTATGTTGTTTGAAAAGGAAAACATGCTTTCACTTTTCTAATTTTTTTTGGCACATCAATATGCTAAATTGACGTGCACTAGTAAAGCGCTAGTGACTTTGGTATAGGCAGCCAGGGAATTGAGCCGGGTATACAAAAGCCAAGCTCGAGAACCCTTGATGGACCAGAGCTTGAGCATCATGGATTTGAACACAAGCACCAATGTACTAGGCCTACCCTCGATCGACCTAGGGCCAGACGTTGTGGTCCTAAGCCCTGCCTCGATTGATCTGGGTATGAGTGCTAGAGACCTAAGCTTGAGCGTCGGGAAACCAAGCACGGGCACTAGGGTCCCTAGGCTAGCTTTCGTCGACCTAGGCCTGGTGTCGATGAACCTAACCCGAGCATTGGTGAGCCGGGGCACGAGCACCAGAGTTTTAGGCTTGGCCTCTGTAGATCGAGGTTGGCCTCGATGGACCCATTCTTCAAAGCCAACAATTTGAGAAGAAAATTTGCTAAACATTGAATCTTGATTTGGGTCGGGTATGAGTCGCCAAAATCCTTTTATATAAAAATGGGTCAAAATGAGTTAAATAGGTTAATTTGAGTCAAACCATTTACAATCAAACTCACCCGTTTGACGAGCCTACTATCAACAGTGAAAATTAGAATGAAGCTCAAAATAATCAACTCATGAAGCAAGTCCAATGCCCGTGTGCTTCTAAAATGGCTTATATATGCTGGTATTGCCGGTTGAATTGTAGTGTATTTCAACTTGAAAGCTGAAATCCTACCTTTGATTTCAACCCAACTTAATAAGGGAATATGCGTGAAACCTCCTTTTAAAGGGTGTGACGCCGCCAATCCCTCCGCAATAGAGATCGACAATCCTAAACGACAATCTGACATCTAGACCCCGGTTCTTGTTATTGTCACTAAACCAGTACAAAAACCCTCGAGTATGCATGGCATAGTACATCCCTTCTGGTTCTGGAGCAACCAAGTAATGGTAACGTAACGGGGCATGGGATTCAATAAAGTATATAGATTCACTTTGTACTTGCCGACTTGGGGCTGGTTTCGATTGAGTAGCCATAGATCAAATAGATCACTAACTAATCAACTTATAACAGTTCAATCTATTTTAGCTTCTTCATTTTTTTTTGGGGGTATAGTTGTGGCCCATAGAATCTAATGAACTTCATGGTCTGGATTCTCCTCACTCTCTCTGCCTCACTTTCCAAAGATTCTCATGACTTGACGGAAAGAACCAATGGCTTATCTAGTCGTAACTCAATCTTGGCCTGGGACTCCCACTAAAAGAATCAGCGTTGAAGATTAATTAGCAATTAAGCACTTAAACTAAACTAAACCAACCTTTCGTAGAAAAATTGAGCCACATAAATGTTTGTTTGTTTCACAGAAAATAAATAATTTGGAAAATATTTTTTTAGAAATGATCATTTGAAATAATTAGCTAACGAAAAATGTTTTCATTACCGACAATAATGTCTAAATATTTTCCGTTCAATTATTTTTGTGAATGATACAAACAGTTATTTTTAGGAAAATATTTTTTCAAATTATTCATTTTTTGCGAAACAAACATAAGCCAAAAGCTATAGGCCAAAAATTGTAGGAAAGCTGCATTTAAGCAGTTGAAAAATGTAACTACTCATGAATTTTGAAATATGTTATTTATTGATCGCTTATATCGCTTGAAATAGTCAGTCAATGAAAAATATTTTCATTATCGACAATAATTTATATGTAAATATTTTCGTGGACGATGAAAATATTTTATGTTCATTCATTTTTGTAAGTAATACAAGCGATTATTATTAGGAAAATATTTTTCAAATCATTTATTTTCTGTGAAATAAACAGAGCCAAAGACTATAGGCCAAAAATTATAGGAAAGGCACATTTAAGCTGTTGAAAAATTTAACTACTCATTAATTATAAAAAATATTATTTATTTTTACGAAAGAGAAATATTATGTGGATTCCAAGGTATATTACTAGTACATAAATAAACTTTGAAATTTCATGTCCTTCTCCAGCAATATAATCCCAAGGTGGATTTGAGTAAAGGTGTGTCCGGAAAAATATTATGATGTGAATAAAAATCATTGATCACCAAGATGCTAGCTTTTTGGAGAAACTGAGTACTTAAATCTTAATGAATTATGGGAATCATTTCTAGTACTTTTATAAGCCTTTAGTGATAATTAAGAGTGTAATTGACCATAGAAGTAATTGCCACATAAAAATGACCTCAATAATTAAGAAGGTATAGAAGAATATAAAACAACCGTATCAACAAAGAGTGTAACTTCTTAGCTGATTTGAAAACTAGATTAATCGCGATATTAAAGTGTGATATATCACATCTTATACCGATGCGTTGCCCATTTAAAGTTTTTACACACCTACGGACCATAGTGTTCGAATAATTTCATTTCACTTTGTATTTTCTCTGAGAGATTTAGTCCTCATAAAAATAAAAATAGAACTTATAAAAAAGTAAATTGTGCTTCAATGATGCACCCCGTGAACCTTTTTCCCCTTTTCAATAAATAATGCTCTTCAATGGAGTAATTCTCTATGGAAAAGCTCACTTGCCTAGTTCCAGTGTCCTTATCATAGGTTTGAGAAATCTGAATCTTGTGTTTATGCATGCATAACCCCTGAATCTGGAGTTGCTTGGCATTCCAAACCAGGGTAAACTGCCCCACTCGTAATCAATGTCCCTTGCTCAAAGGAAGGCTAGGAGCGATCGGTTCTCGAACCTGTCCGATCTCACCCAAGAATTGGGAACTGGACCGACCGATACGGTCCGATTCCCAAGTGGTTTAATTGAACCAATCGCATTTTTGAAACCCCTGAGGTGTTTGTGAAAAGTCTTCAAAGCCAATGCACGTGAACCTTTTCATCTAAATAGCTAGATCCATTCACAGAACTATCAACAGATCAACCGACTACGATTCAACCAAGGATTTGAGAAAACAAGACAGGAAAGAAGGACGATAGATACAATTACAGTTAGCACATCTCAAGTTCACGAGCTCCTCATCAGCAGAAACAAAAAAGAGTACCACAAATGGTGAAGACCATGACGAGATCCAACTCACAAAACGATCCAATCTCACATCAAATGACCAGAGTGACTGGGAGCAAATGAAGAGGGACTGCTCTTATGAGATGGGTGCGAGCGATTAGGGTGAGAGACGAGAGGGAAAGAGCGAGCGTGAGAGGGGAAAGAGCGATTAGGGTTTAAATTAAGAAATAATAAAATAATTGATCCAGTCCAAGCGGTCTTGATGGGTGGTTTCACCCTGGAGCTAGACCAAAAATCACTGATTTTTAACTTTATGAAACTGGAAACCAGACTGATGTCCCTGGAAATCACCCAGAACTCAGTTGGCTTCGTCCGGCCCGGATTATTCTGATTACTCATCCCTAAAAGGAACCTCCCAAAAAGGTTTTCCTAAAACGAGCAAGGGGCCAGGAGATTGATAATTGAACTTGGTCGGGTAGGGCGAGAGTTCATGACAATGACTCACCGCGGCACTAATTACTTGGGTGTAGTAAAATCACCCTTACTAAGCACCTCTCTAATTGAAGCTCCTGACTAAAATATTGGACACCTCCACTTGATTCCGATGCCCAATATCTGATCACTTTTCATATAATAAATTATTAAGAAAGATTGTTGATTAAACAACAATAAAGAAGGGCTAAGATACAACCTGCATCAGAAGGTTCCAAACCCTAAACAAGTAAACCACACACAGGTCATATCTAGTCCTTTTTTCAGATATTATGATCCATCATTGCCACAATTCGACCATCGAAACTCGCAGTACGGTCCATCCACTATGATTATTGTATTGTCTTAGCTATGCCAATGACACGGAAACACCCAAAATCTCCACCTTTTTTTGCTTCTTAAACAGATGAGTTTGCCAGCTTCTGCTTCCTCTCATTACATGATAATCTTCCTGACTTATATATATAGTTTCCAGTTAAGCAGCCCTTTTTTTTGGGTGTTCAAGTTGCCAATTGAAAAGATGTATATGATTTCAAATGTGTAGACTTTTCTCGTATTATATATTGACTAGTACTTCAGACATCAAACAACCTCGTGTCAAGTTCTTTACAAGTGAACTTGAGAAATAACTCAGTAATGAATAATCACACCAATAATCGAAGAGTGGGCGCATCATATGGAGGGAACACTACTTCCTAGGTTTGTCCCGTCGCTAGGGTTTTGGAATAAAGAAATCCAGGCCCGGGTAAGATCCATTTCCCCCGTTTGAACGTGGTTGCGTTAGTGGCCCATCACGGAAATTTTTTATTATAAACCATCTACTGGGAACATTGAATGTGATGGCTTTGTAAGGAGTCAGGATACAATTTTGCTACTTCATTCTCGAAGGAAGAAAAACAAGTGTTTGAATTCAAAGACATAACCCAGGAAAATAATTATTCATTCAGATATGCAAGACTTAGTAATAATTCGATTTCCTATTTAAGATTTTATTTTGTTAGTTTATCTCGATCCTAATTCAGACTCAAATTTTCATAGGGTTTTCTGATATAGATATGTGTTTTTGTTCTCTTGTAAGAAAGCTTACCTTTGAATGTAGTGACAAAATATTCAGATTATTCTTTATTGCACTTCGAGTGTGAGCGTGCCTGTGTGCGTGTTGTAAGCATTGTATCGTGTTGTGAATTGTGATTAGCGCGTTATCTTTGCTTCCACTGCGTCAACATCGAACTAATAGTCATTCATGAGAATTATGTACAATGATCAATAAAGAAAAATTAGCTACAAAATTATCTCTTTCCATGTAACTGGGGAAATTCCGTCCATCACAGGTTGGCGCATTACATAGTTAGCGTGTTGGACGTAGATGGTATCTATAATTTGTAATCCGCAAAATTACAAGCATGGTTGCAGGAAGTTTCTTTCTATCAGAGATGAAGAAAAATATAGTCCTAAAAAAAAGGGTCGCAAGAAGGGGACTTACCAAATGATTACCTATGAAAATATTAATCACGTCCTAACATGCTTAGTTTTGAATTTGTTTTACAAGATCACGTGTTAGTGCCGATATGATTGCTTACTTAAAGCTCTTATACTCACTATGATGTAGCCTTGACATGTGCTCACTGACTTCCAAATAATATACATTTTCTTGACATGGTTATCTGATCAGATATCAATAACTTCTTGATATGTGATTCGCACTATAGTTGTTATACACATAAAGGGGGAAATCAAATCATAGTCACAATATAAAAGAAAAAGTGTCGAAAGAATCTACTTTAACTTTGGAAAAAAAATACGAAACTATTATTGACAAATTAAGATGACAAAGTATCATACACAATTCAAAATCAAAAGATAACAAGTAGGGAAACATCTAAGGAGGGCATATAAACGCAATCAAATTAACCGAGCCATATGTGTACACAGCCTAATTTGTGGTTAAAAGGACTGTGAAGTTCTTGCACGAAGCATGCATTATAAAATTGAACTGTTAATGCACACATTTATATTTTGGTGTAGTTACTGCATGGGATGTATGATGTCCATGATTTGTAATCCACGGTCAAAGGCATGGCTGTGGGAAGTTTCCTTCAATTCGAGATTGAGAAAAATATAGCCCTAAAAGAAGAGTTGCAACATGAGAACTTTTCAAGTTTTAACCAATGATGTTATAATTGCGTCCATTCATACTTAATTTACAATTTTTATGAGAAGATCGCATGCCTTAGTGCCGGTATAATCGCACGCAGAAAGCTCCCAAAATTCTTCACTCGCTATGATGTACCTTCGAGACGTGCTCCCTCACTTCTTGAAAGACATAATGGGTGGACCGTTCAAGATGAGCCAAGCCCGGCCTGTGAGCCACAAGGGCCAACGAGGTGATTATTTGTCTATCACTATAATAGAATGCACCCCTTGGAAATACATAACGTGATTTTCATATGCAAACACACTCCTTCGAAGACAACGTATTCTCTGTTTTTCCTTCGGAACAAAAACGAGAACGAAACACAATCGAAGAACTTTCAAGCGCAAAGTGGCACTTAATCTGTGACAATACTGGGTATGTTCGTTATGTGATATGCTTGTACGATCGGTGATACAAGTTGATGGTCCTCGGGCACGTTTTCCACATTGATTGAATTCGTTTCGAATACGTTTCAATTGTGTCGATTTGGGATTGAGTTTTCCTAACATCGGTATCTGAGCCCGTTTACTTGTTTCCCGATCATGCATGTATATCGTCTCTAACATTGAAGTGTATACTGCCTGTTTCTTCGTTTCGGCCTCGTTTTTTGTTCGTTTTCTTCACGTCGCCAAACTGTTCATGCATGTTTCGATTTTTGTTTTTCGTCAAAACTTGAATTTTATTGCATAAACAGAAAGTGCTTGTCGAGACGAGTAAAATGAATGGCGACGCGTCGCCGGAGGATGCCGTGCGCGCCCTCACACGCCGGCAAGGGCCGTGGATGCGACAACGCGTGAGGCCACGCGTGGCCGTGCGAAATGGCGCGTCGGTCAACCCACAACCGCCGATTCCTAGAGAAATTTTCCATGGTCATGTGAGATCTCTAGAACTGTGTAGAATATGATGTATTGAATATTGTAATTTTTCCTAAATGTTCACTATTAATGAAGTTTGTTATTATCAAAGCCTATAAATTTGTATGACGTTTGTGAATGTCGATGCTAAGTGCATTATATTGAAAAGGTATGTTGGACAGATGAGAGATTAGCCCACTCACACAGGTAATCACCTTTACTCACTATGTGTTGAATAGAGGTGAGACAGTTTTAAACTTGCTATCTATGTGATAATTGAGAGCTCAAACTTGAAGCATAAATGTTGCCTTAACAGAATGTTAAGATGAAGACATATAGATTATTAATGTCGAAAGTGAAATGACCCACATATTTTACTTTACCTATCTTTAATACCAGACGTAAGTTCTGATAAACTTTTATGAATAGAGTAGATTTGTGAACTCAAGTTAGACATTGAGTATGTCTAAACTATCATCTGTACGGTATTAAAAGTAAAGACATACGCTCTATGGGAAAAGAGAGAATACCGTAATACGTATTTCATATTATGTATGCATGGGACGATCGATAAGAGATGACAAAAATTATGATCTCAATTTTTTTTTTGTCGCGTGAGACTTTTGAGGAAAATAGTTGCTTCTCAATTAAAGTGCCATCACGACTCTTACTTATTCTCAAAATTTCTATTCAGTATTTGCTATCTTAGGATGTTGCCAATGATCATGATAATTCGGTCTAACAGGGCATTTCTAAAAAAGCGAGTTGGACTAAAATGAAGAGGTTTAAGGAAAGAGGAAGATCAATTTAACACATGACATCACATTCTATATTTGTATTCACAGGTTGACCAATTATGATTTTGAGTAAATCATAATTGTGAATACAATATACAAGATACTAAAAGAGATCAAGAGAGATAAAAATGTGACTGATTAATCTAGGGAACTACATACTAATTCCATTCTGGATAATGCTTAATTTAAGTTGTTATATATTCTTAACAGATGTATAACAACGAGCTCTCGTAGTATGCTGGTTGCACGGATTATTTGTCAATATTAACTTTGTAAGGAAGAGAGTTGTATTTAGCCCATTATGAGCGAGTGGGAGATGAAAGACATAATGGGTGGACCGCCCAAAATGAGCCAAGCCCGGCCGGTGAGCCAGAAGAGCCCACGAGGTGGTTATTTGTCTATTACTATAATAGAAAATACCTCTTGAAAAAACATAACGTGATTTTCATATGCAAACACACTCCTTCAAAGACAACGTATTCTCTGTTTTTCCTTCAGAATGAAACGAGAACGAAAGACGATCAAAGAACTCTCAAGCGCAAAGTGGCACTTAATCTGTGACAATACCGGGTATGTTCGTTGTGTAATATGTCTGCACGATCGGTGATACAAGTTGATGGTACTCGGGCACGTTTTCCACATTAATTGAATTCATTTCGAATGTGTCGATCTGGGATTGAGTTTTCCTAACACTACCAAATAATATACATCTCCTCGACATGGTTATCTGATCAGATATCAATCATTTCTTGATCTGTGATTCCCACCGTAGTTATGCAGGGAAACTAGAGAGAAAGTGCAGATGCAAACTCCATCAGATCAGCAGATTCCTACACCTCAATAGGAGCAGGTGATATCTGAGGCACACATAAATCCATGATGATTGCTTATTTTTTAACTCGAAAAGCACATTATTTATGGCAATAATAATCCTAGTGGTGATGCCGATTAGCCTTTAAGCTAACACCCATTTAATATGGTCTCTTTGACCCATCAACCCACTTCTGCTTCTCCCTGATTAATATAAAAAAAATGCCCTTGCCCCAATTTTGGGTGTGATTATCCTAATAAGATTGCATTAATTGCTGGCCTTTCTTATAATATTTTCTCAATGTAAATTGATAACGATACCCACTTATATGTCGCCGAACCCGATTCGAGGAAAAGGGCATGTGCAATAAGGAGCTGATACGTAATTCAACGAGTGTAATCTCCAACTCGGTTTGCATTTGGCATCTTGTTAGTTGTGACCTCTCTAAGTCCCAAGAAGACCCCTTGAGTTTTTTGGAATATATATATATATATAGACACACGCATAAAAACAAAGTTCCAAGAAGAGCCCTGAAATTTTAGAATACTACTCTAACACTCGCTTAGAATATGTATAATTCATTAAAATACGCATGTGTGATTTTAATGTTTGCTTAATGACTTCTTTTGTACCCTATGAAGTTGACTTAGTGATTAACAAACTCAGCTTTGTGTTGATTAGGTGTGCAACGCTAAGAGTTGTAATATTCTAGTGTTATGAGATACAAATGCATCCCTCACATAAGCAAATTCGCGGACCTCTGCCTTTGGTTAACGTGCATATACCATCTTGTTGATGTCACCTAGATACTTTATTTCCCTGTCACTGCTTAGATATTCTAGGTTTCCAATCGAAGAGTTGTGATGTTCTAGAGATACAAATACATCCCTCACATAATTAAAATCGCAGCCCTCAGCCACTGGTTGACGTGCATCGACTATCTTGTAGATGTCACCCAGATACTATATTTCCTTATAACTACTTAGATATATATTCTAGGTTTCCAATCGACCCCAGTTAAAATTTTTTTAGGCTTAATATGGTAGTTAAAACTTTCATACAATCTAGTGGACTAGTTGTTGATCTGTATGCCTACAAATTTTTTGACCATCATATGTGTGTATGATGTATTTTTCATATGACAAATAATAGGATTGACGGTGCTTACAACAATTTGGAAAACTACATATGACAAATAATAGGATTGATCGTGCTTATAATAATTTGGAAAACTATGATTATTCTGCATTTACAAATCCAATTTGGAACAAGATAACGCAATTTGAACATAAATGCGTTCATACATTGTTCATTTGGGATAATAACAAAAATGGTTCTTAAACTTTTGCAAGTCGTGTCAAAAATGGTTCTCTCAGCTTTGAACATGTAACAAAAGTCAAAGTTCTCAGGAATCATTTGTGACTTTATCCCGTTGATTTGGTTCCAAACAGCAATTCAACTCCAAGCTGAGAGAGAAGCCAAAGAACTGAAGAGAAATGAGGGAAATTGAGTTGGGTTGTCTGATTGGATGTCCGTTTGCGCATCACCCCTCACTCCCAAAAGGCAAAGGCAAATGCGCTTTTTCACTGCTCGCCTTTGAGGGTTGAATTGAATTTGTATGCTTCTTTTTCTCTCTCTGAATCTTCGATGTGGGTCTCCGATCGAGGTGATTGGTCGGTCCTCCTCAGATTCTACCAATTCTAGGGCATAAAAATCGATCATGGTCCCTTCCACTGCTCCAACTTCTCCCCTGTTTATCCCCAATTCAGACTGCCCCTTCCCTCCTCCCTCTCTGTTCTCCACATTCCCTTTTCCCCCCTTCTTCTTCCCAGCGCATGCCCTCAGCGTCCGGCGTCCTCCCTCCGATTGGCGGCGATTGGAAATGCGGGTCGACTGTTGATGTGGATTCTCGGCTTCTCTTTCCGGGTACCCTTCGAAGTATCCGCTTTCGAGTCGTTGATTTCGGCTCTGCTTTCGTGTCGTGCAATTCGTTTTGGGTGATGGGTCTGTGGGGGATTTGTTTGGTTCCCGCGAATCTGTGCTTTTGTCGGAGGAGATGGGGAGGGGGGCATTCTAGGGTTTTGCGGGATCGGGTGTTTTTCGCTTGGCTGCCGAGGAAATAGAAGTAAATGGATAGAAGAAGGAAGTGCGTGAACGATGATTTCGATACACGTATTATAGCTATTGCTAGTTTTGAGAATCTGAGATGGGATAGATCTTAGCGAGATTAGCACAAAAATCTGATCTTGGATATTGATTTTCTTCCTAGGTATTTGGAGGATTTTTCTGGGTGTATGTGAGATTAGAAGCTTTTCGTTTGCGATTTTAAACTCAATAGTACAGTTCAAAAGTTTCTTGGATAGTTAAAAAAGTATCCCTTGAGTGAATCGTGTTCCTCAAACCGCAATCTTCTTTAGTTTACCTGTTATGGGATCGGATGCAGAATGAAATTCTTTTTCTTGAACTTTTGTTTTTGTCCTGAATCAAACTGAAGGTTGTGCAAATGAACTTTTTTCGTTTGTTAGTTGATGTGAGAAAAGAAGTTGCAATGTATCTGTAAGACTTGATTTCTGTTTCCAGGGCTGTGGTGATCTCAGGATGGTTACGTCTGCTGCTGGATATTCACTGAATCTGATGGACAACATCTTTCGATATCTTGTGGTTGGATTCTTGTGGGTTCCATTCACAACAGTACTTGTGAGGGGTCTCTGTGGTTTTGTGGACTGAAGGATCGCTGCTTGAATAATTCCGTAGTTGCTTTGATTTGTTTCGTGAGCATGTTAGGGAGATCTTTGCTCTAACTATTGATTTAGAAGCACAAGCTGGAAGGAAAACAGAAAGCAAAAATTGTTGGAGAAGCTCTTTTAACAGTATTGTCAATGGAGAGTCATCATCCATCGACATTGTTGTCAATGGACTCTGGCTTTTTGTCTCACGATGAATTGGAGAGAGAGATAGATGGCTCGATCATCCATGGCGGACCTCCTGATATCAATCTCCCTTTGTCATCAAGGCCTAGTCCACTTCCTCTGGCTTGGAACGACCCCTGTGATATTTTAGAGGTTGGTTTGGGACCCCAACTTTACGAAACAGAGATGACTGTTAATATCCCAAAAGTGGGGCGTAAGAGCAATAAGCGCCTTGATAGTGTGTGGGGCGCCTGGTTTTTCTTTAGTTTCTACTTCAAGCCTGTTTTGAATGAAAAATCAAAGTCCAAAATAATTCAAGACCGCAATGGTGTGTCTGGCTTTGAGAAATCAGACTTGCAGCTCGATGCTTTCTTGGTTCAGCATGACATGGAAAACATTTACATGTGGGTTTTCAAGGAAAGGCCTCAAAATGCTCTCGGCAAGATGCAGCTCAGAAGTTACATGAATGGGCATTGTCGGCAAGGGGAACGTCCATTTCCCTTTAGTGTGGATAGGGGCTTTGTGCGTTCTCACAGGATGCAGAGGAAGCACTACCGTGGCCTCTCCAATCCCCAGTGCGTTCATGGGATTGAAATTGTACGAACACCCAATCTTGCAGGTCTTGATGAGCAAGAGCAGAAGAGGTGGATGGAATTGACTGGCCGAGATATAAACTTTTGCATCCCTATGGAAGCCAGTGACTTCAGTTCCTGGAGAAATTCTAGCACTGAGTTTGAGCTGGAGCGGCCGCTGCCTCCATCAAAGAGCAACACAAATAACCAACCTAGGAAGTTACTCAATGGCTGTGGTTTAAATTTGTCTACCCCGCCATCGGACCATAGCATTGGTGATGTAGTAGATCTGTCCCCCGTTCGCAACAAAAGGAAGAAAGACTTTTTTCCAAATGGAACTAGTGAGGAGTTAAATTTATCAAATGGTTCTCATTCTGACAGAGGTTTGGATCTGAAAATTCACTCAGTTGAGCCATCATGGTTTAATGAGTTTACTGGGGTCATGACGAATGTTTGTGGCCCTGCTACAGCGGCAAAAACGATATATGAAGACGATGAAGGATTTCTGATCATTATCAGCTTGCCTTTTGTAGATCTTCAGAGGGTAAAAGTTACGTGGAAGAACAATAACTCACGCGGGATCGTGAAGATATCCTGTGTTAGCACAGCTTGTGTACCGTTTATTTCAAGAAACAAAAGGACCTTTAAACTAACGGATCAAACACCAGAACACTGCCCTCCAGGGGATTTCATCAGGGAGATTTCCCTACCAGCCCTCATTCCAGAAGATGCTAAGTTGGAAGCATATTGTGATGAGACGGGAACGGTGCTTGAGATTATTGTGCCCAAGCATCATGGAGGACCTGAAGAGCATGAGGTTCGGGTATGTTTCAACCCCTCTTCTTGGAGTGATTGAGCATTGGTCCCGCCGAGAGGAGGGATTACTATGTGTGGGGTTTGGTATTGTTGTGGTTAGTGCTTCGTTGTTAACCTAGTTAACTCCATAGAAGACGTATGGATTGGAATTTGTACTCTCTGGATAATATATGCATGTCTTTGAACTTCTTTAATTATCATAGATTCTCAATTCCCTTCGCACTTTTGCATTCTTTTATGTGAAATAGGTGATGGGGGCAAATATATTTCCCACCTTGTGAGAATGGAGAGGTTCCGGGCTCTCCTTAACGCTCCCGTTTCTCTTCCATCGTTAGTTGAACTTTGGTCTTTGACCCGTCTGTCAACGATGTTTTTGTTCTACGGGAGACTACGTAGAGACCGACTTTGGTGAAGTGACAAGCCGCAGGCGTCTTTTCTTCTGACGTCGATGCCTTCGCATTCCTTAGGCGGAGGCGAAATCGCATTTTGTCGTCTTTTCCAGATTTTGTGAAAGGCGCAAACGCTTATCAACGGGTCTGAGAAAACGAGGGGAAATTGTTCCTTGCATAATCCTGTCGATTGAATGCAAAAGTAAAATGAAATATAAAATTCAACGTTTTGGATAAATTGAAAAACTGAATATAGGACCCCGTAAAAATCGTGGACTTTGACTGAAGTCAAATGTTGCCCTAAAACTCTCCCGGGCATATAATGTGACCTACCAACTTGGGCTGACCTTAGGCGGGCACTTTGCGTGCAGATTATTGTATTATATAGTGATACGAGCATAGAGTGTCACAATTTTCGCACAGTACTCACTTGAGTTCAGTAAATTTTTTTTTTCGTTCGCTTAAGTGCCACAAATTTGAAAAAGCGATAACTTAAGTGCCATTGGCAATTTACCTCGTCGGAAAAACTAGCGTGAATGCCGATTGTCCTATATGGCACAGCCGACGTCGACGTGGACAATTTATATAATCTTTTTCGCTCACTTAAGTGCCTCAAATTTGAAAAATCGATCATTTAAGTGCTACAAATTTGAAAAATGAATACTTAAGTGCCATCAATTTTGACCCCAAAAAAAAAGTGTCATCGATAATTTGCCTTGCCCAGATCCGGCCAGGGCATGATGACCTCAGGCGTGGCCATTAGGGCCTCGCTCGCCATGGGTGAGGGGGCAAAGGCCCTCGTCAAATCTAGGGGAGGACCTTCACAGCCCCCCAAGGCCACAGTGGCCTTGTCAATCGTGGGCAAGGTGGCCTTACTACGAAGGCCCTCATTGGCAACCGACGATGGCCTGCCTAGGGACTTCACAGCCCCACTAGCTGAGGGCGAGGCCTTTACGGTCGACAGACATAAAAAACATAGAAAGAAAGGAAAATATAAAACAATTAAAAAATTTATTTTTTTTTAAATCCACATAGGATGATTTGCCAAAAGTGACATTCAAATGATCGATTTTACTTCGATGTGGTACTCAAGTGAGTAAAAAAAAAAGTTATGTCATTGAAGTGAGCATTGTATGAAAGTTATGACACTTCTACTGTTCTTATCTATTATAATATATAATAATGGGACAAGTGCATTAGAAGTCATAAAATTTGTCACAAAGTGCAATTAAATCCTAAAACTTTCAAAAAGTACAATTGAGTTTTAAAACTTATTAAATTGGTCCAAACAAGTCATTTCATTACTTGCACTTTGATAACAAGTTTTAGGATTTAATTGCACTTTTTGATAGAATAAGAATTCAATTGCATTTTTATGATAAGTTTTAGGACTTATAGTGCATTTATGCCATTATGCACATCCAAATGTAAAGAAATTTTTTTCACATTAACGTATTTATGCAATAAAATAACATGATATTTTGACCTATTTCATTTCGTTTGTTATTTACTATATTTTAGTAATTGTACTTAGATACTAAAATAAGGGATAAGTGCATTGAAAATCTTAAAAATCATCACAAAAATACAATTAAGTCATAAAACTTAAAAAAAAATTGTAATCAAGTCCTAAAACTTGTTAAGTTGGCGAAATTGAGTCCTTTCGTTATCTCCGTCCAACTTGGCTAAAATAAAATGCTAACGTGATTTTTTTTAATATTCTCTCTCCTACGTGATGATGACGTGGCTAAATCATGAAACATAAGGCTAAAACGATGTTGTTTTGGTCTAAATCTGATTTTTAATATAGATTTAAAATTTATCACGAAAGTGTAATTGAGTCCTAAATTTTTCAAAAATTTCAATCAAGTCATAAAACTTGTCATCAAAGTGCAATTAAGTTCTAAAATATTCACAAATTACAATCAAGTCCTAAAACTTGTTAGCATTTTTCGTTTGTCAAGTTAGAAAAATTTAATTGAATGACAAGATTGCACCACCTTAACAAATTTTAAAATTTAACTACACTTTTTAAAAGTTTTAGGATTTAATTGTACTTTCGTGACAAGTTTTAGGATTTCCAATACACTTACCTCTTTTATTTAAATTAAATTTAAAAAGCAAGCTGAATTAGAAAGAAAGAAAAAAGGGTTTAGGGGGAAGGGGGGAGAAACCATGTGAGGAGGGCTGGAAGCCCTTGCCGCTGTTGCCCCACCATCGTTGAGAAGGGCTGACGAGGGTGGGGGGGATGACCGGCGAGAATCACCGGGCCAAAGACCCTCGCCTATCGCAGGCAAGGATTACTAGCCCTTGCGTAGACCTGGCCACCACTCGACCTAGGTAAGGGCTGTGGTCATCACCTATGGGGAGCGGTGATGGCTTCCTGTTTCTCCCTTTATTATTTTTAATTTAGCTTATTTCTAAATTTTAATTTAAATAAATTTTTTATTAAAAATCATATTTAGATCAAAATGATATCATTTTAGTTATGTCATCGCTATGTAGGTTAGATAAAATAATTTTAAAAAAGCCACATCAACATTTTTTGTTAGCTAAATTGGACTAAATTAACGAACAAACTCAATTGAATTGATTTGATAAGTTTTAAAACTTAATTAAACTTTTTGTAAGTTTTAAGATTTTGAGTGCACTTATCCCCTAAAATAATATATTATGTTAAATTTAAGGTAGGAAATTTCTTTAATGGAAAGAGTTACAACTAGAATAAAGAAATAATGTAGAGCGAGGGGAAGGAGGGGGACAAGGGCAATAAATAAGCAGAAAGTGAGTGGAAAGTGCAAGAAAAGTACTCCATGCAAGAAGAATGACCAAATATGCATGTAATTTAGAGTTTCATGTGTTAACCTTAGAGGCAACTCTTAAAGAAGACACTTTTTTATAAATATAAAGATATGCTCAAGCATTCTTCTGCTTTTGAGTCCTGATTTTTGAATCCCAATATTTGGAATTTGGCACAGCAAAGATAAGCCTTTGCGATTTTTCTTGCTACTTATGTAACTCCTCTCTATTGTATGAATATTTAGTGCTCGTGAACATGTATCTTCTAGATGGATTGAGATCCTAAAAAAGTAGGGGTTACTTTACCTGGTAAAGAACCTCTAATAAAAAAACCCCTTGTTTTGTGAAGGAGTTTGCTCAAAACCACATCCAACTAAGGCTACGCAACCAGTCCGGTTCTACTCGAAAATCGAACTGAACTGCCCATAGAAACAAGTCTAGTTCCCAATTTCAATGGAAACAAGTCCGGTTCTTGATTCCAAATATATGGAACTTAGAATCGGTATTGTGTGGATAGATTCTAGATAAACCCATCAAATGAATGAGTCAAATCGAAAATGATCAAACCCAAATTGACTCATTTAACCAGTTTTGACCCATGTCCATTTAATACAAATTCAGTAATCTATACTTGACTCAATTATTCCTGACCCGACACATATTATTAAAATACTTCTATTTCTAAGCTAATTTAAAAAAACTCATACTCAAATTAAAGTGAGAGCACAAGACCAAGTAAGGGTAAGAGAAACTGAAGAGAGAGTATAGAAGTGGATTGGGTCTAAATAAGTTATTAACCCATTTAACATCCATATTATTTTGGAATTTACCATTCTAAATTAATTTACTAAATATAACTAACACATATAACAATCCAGCCCATTAAATATGCTTTAAAGATAGACCCATTTTGACTGGTCTAGTTTTAGATTATGGGTGATAAACCTACCCATTCACTCGAGAATCGATCAGAACCTATTTTATGCAGTTGGGAGAAAATGATTGATTTTTCTTAAATAAGCTTAACTTCCATATTGCTTTATATTTCTGTTTGTTTTGTATCAATATTTTACTTTAAACTGTTTTGTTACTCATACTACTTTCACTTACAAACGGAGTCACTTTACTATACACGACAAAATGGCTTGTTAATCATTAGTGAAGTCGAATCAGTGTTTTAACGACATTTCAAACTTTTCAAAAACACATTATCGCTAGGAAATTAATTGAGGAATGTTCTAGGTCTTAACCAACATAATAGCTGCAGTACTGAAAAGGCATCGTGGAATGCGGATCTATAATCCCCGAATCTAAGGATCTCATTTTATTTGACCAGTTACTGCACACTTGGACCTAGTTAGAATTCATCTGGGTTCTTTATGTATTAGATCGACCTAAATTTAGAGTACACCTAAATTGATCGATGGCTGCAAACTCTAATTAGGTGTTAAGTTTATGATCGGCTGAAGCTAGGATTTGGAAAGACCCTTAGAGCCGAAGTCACCTCTAGCCGCACCCGTCCCATTGCCAAAAATTCACCTTCACCGGTCTGAGTAGGGGCATGATGGTCGTCGCAGTTCGAAGGGGAAGGCAGTGGAGTAGTAGATATTACTTAGAGATGTTTTGGGTGCTTCTACATTCACATACTAATCCACCATTCAATTTCTTTAACAGAGAATCTGGGCCCAACTTCTAAGTAACCAATCTCACGACATCCCATTGTCCAGATCGAAAACGAAACAGAAAAGTCGCGCATTCATGTAAGCTCCAACATTGAAATAGGAAACACAGCATGAGCTTCAGCCATAAAGTTCCTTCCACAACCGCAAGAACCCAAAATTACCATCTACAAGGAAAAGGAAAGGGTAAAAATCTAAAAAACGCAACCACGTAGCATCTTCAAACATCGGCCATCTACCATCTTAATCAACCTCCTCGATCTTCGGGCCAGTGCCGCTACCACCTGCCGGAGGAACATCGTCATCCATGCCACCGCCCATGTGAGGACCAGCAGCTTGGTACGTCTTCGCAATTATGGGGTTGTAGATGCCTTCAAGCTCCTTCATCTTGCCCTTGAACTCGTCTGCGTCGGCAAGCTGGTTGCCGTCCAACCAGTGAATAGCTTCCTCGATGGCATCCTCAATCTTCTTCTTGTCCACCGCAGGGAGCTTGGCGCTGATTTTCTTGTCCTTGATGGTGTTTCTCATGTTGTAGGCGTAATTCTCCAGTGGGTTCTTTGCGTCCACCTTCTTCTTGTGCTCCTCATCCTCGGCCTTGTATTTCTCCGCTTCCTGTACCAACTTCTCATTCTCTTCCTTCGACAGCCTTCCCTTGTCGTTTGTGATCGTGATCTTGTTCTTCTGGTGGATGGTCTGGTCTTCAGCCGAGACATTCAATATACCGTTAGAATCAATGTCCAATTGGACGTTAATCTGAGGAACTCCCCTAGGAGCTTGAGGAATGCCCCAGATCTTATACTTGCCCAACAAGTTATTATGCCTGTTTCTCGCTCTGTCACCCTGATAAACCTGGATGAGTACATCAGGTTGGTTGTCCGAGTAGGTCGAGAAGACTTGCTCCTTCTTGGTGGGAACTGTCGTGTTTCTTGGGATCAAGACAGTCGTAACACCTCCGGCAGTTTCCAAACCAAGAGAGAGCGGAGTAACATACAAGAGCAACAGATCTTGCAACTTCTCATTGTCCTCACCACTCAAAATTGCCACTTGGACTGCTGCACCATAAACCACAGCCTCGTCAGGGTTGATGCTCTTGCACAGCTCCTTCCCATTGAAGAAGTCCTGTAATAACTGCTGCACCTTGGGGATCCTAGTAGAACCCCCCACAAGAACAACATCATGCACACTGCTCGTCCATCTTAGCATCTCTCAAGCACTTCTCGACAGGCTCCATACACTTCCTGAAGAGGTCCATGTTCAGTTCCTCGAATCTGGCACGAGTAATGGTGGTATAAAAATCAACACCCTCATAAAGAGAGTCAATTTCGACAGTTGTTTGAGGAGTTGAGGAGAGAGTCCTCTTCGCCCTTGCACAAGCAGTCCACAATCTCCTAAGAGCTCTGGGATTTCCACTGATGTCCTTCTTGTGCTTCCTCTTAAACTCCTGTACAAAGTGGTTGACCATTCGGTTATCAAAGTCCTCACCGCCAAGATGAGTGTCTCCAGCTGTAGCCTTCACTTCGAAGATACCCTCTTCAATAGTAAGCAGAGAAACATCAAAAGTACCACCCCCAAGATCAAAAATCAACACATTCTTTTCTCCAGTGCTGGTCGCCTTCTTGTCAAGACCATAAGCAATGGCTGCCGCGGTTGGTTCATTGATAATACACATGACATTGAGGCCAGCAATGACACCGGCATCCTTTGTGGCCTCCCGAAGTGAGCAGGGACCGTGACAACAGCATTCTTGATAGTCATCCCAAGGTAAACCTTAGCAATCTCACGCATCTTCGTGAGGACCATGGATGAGATTTCCTCCGCAGTGAACCGCTTCTGTTTGCCCTTGTAGCGGGCGACAATCATGGGCTTGTCGCCAGGACCAGCAATGACCCTGAACGGCCAGAGTTTCATATCTTTCTGAACTGAAGGGTCGCTGAAATCTCCTTCCGATCAACCGCTTCCCATCTGTCAATACATCAAAATTGTCATATCAGCTTCAGTCGTCAGCTATAACACCTTGATAAACTAGGAGTTCAAGCAAATAAGGTAAAGAAACGGTAAAATCTCATGAGACCAGCCAGTTAAAAAACTAGCCAACAAGTAGAGGTCCCTCTCTAACTTTGAAGATAAATTCACAATCTTAATGGCCATCCCCACGACTAAGCCATCCTTCATTCCTTGTCTACTTAGATGTGCCATTAACATAGCTTAAACATACAGAACAACTATAAAATACGATCGCCCATGCCCAACACTATTGGTGATATTTAACGTGAGCAGCAAAGCTTGCCCCAAACTAAAAATAACATGGCATCAACGATCTGACTAGCATCAACATGCAGTAAACATCAACTATGTGTACCCACTATTTCACCAAAAAAAAAAAAAAACAAGTAAATTCATCCAAAGAAAGCTAAAAAAAAAAAGTTAAGAGTGCGTTTGTTTTGCAAAAAACTCAATAATAAAGGAAAATGATTTTCTGAAAGGAATTTTTCAGGAATACGATTAGTTTTCTTTTGTTTGGTGATATGATTGAAATCGTTTTCTGATGTTTGGATTTCATTGGAAAATGATTTCAATCTCATGATTTTATTTCAAGCAAAAAATTTTTTTGAATTTTGAATTATTTTTATTTTTTAAAATATTCGAATTTTTAATTTTCTTTTGTCTTTTCTTGTTCTTTTTTTCTTTTCTTTCCTTTTCATTTTCGTCCTTCCTTCGCTGCAACTGGCTGGCGACAGCCACAGGTGAGCTCGAGGCTTGCTTAGCAACGACGATAGGGGAGCCCAAGCTCGCCGACCTCGTCGGGCTACTAGCTATTGCTAAGGCACACGGCCGACGAGGAAGAAGGAGGAAGGAAAAGAAAGAAAAGTGAAAAGAAAAAATAAAAATAATAAAAAAATCAATTTAAAGAAAAAACATCTTTATAAGAATAATTCCATTAACCAAGGATTCGAGCCCAAGCGCCAAGGACCCGCACACGGTTTTTATGGACTTG